>CM069132.1:147782932-148322932 GCA_035221665.1 Okamejei kenojei
CATGTGACAATAAATGAAAACTTATGAACTAAGAACGTCACCTGGTCAGACTAGCGCGGCTGGTTGGGACCCACTACCGGTCAAATTTCAAACACAAGAAAAGTAAAGGTAACTCGGAAGTGGAGCTCGGACACCTGCTGGATAACACAAGCAGAGAGCAGAAGGAGAACCCCACTGGTCGCAAAGACTAGTCGCTACAATAGTGAGCATGGCAGCACTCAGTGATATGCCACAGCGGAACGGGCCAGCTCCAGAAGAGGAAACGCAGCGCGCAAGGCTCGAGCACTTCAACTTCTACTGCAACACCCACAACTAGTATCCCTTTGCGGGGAGCCCTTCCGGGCGTTGGTCTCACCGGTCCCCTGGGACCACAAACAAAAACACTGAGTCCTGGTCTTTCTTCGAGTTACGAAGGACGAACAACAGAACAACATCGCCTGGACTCTCAATTTTTTTTCAACCTCTCTCTGGACAATATCAGGTCGGGAAAATGAAGGGTCCCGGTCTGCAAACGTCTCTTTCCATTTTCTAGAGACGCTTGTTGAACCCCCTGAGTTTCCGCGCATTTTACCTCCTAGCTTTTCATATTAAAATATAGGGTTTTGTTCAGAGAGGTTGTACGTTCTCCTGTGACACGTGGGTTTTCTCCGGGGTGCTCGGTTTTCTCCACGCACCAAAGAGTAAGGCTTGGTAGGTTTAATTGATTCGTTAAAAAGACGTATCTGGTCCCCAGTGTGTAGGTAGTGCTAGTGCAGGGATCGTGTCGGCGGACCGTTGATCTTGTTGTGGATTCGAATCGAGACTAATCTAAATAAATCAACTAGACACTGTCACAACGGCGCCTCAAAAAGTATGTTTGCATTTGTTACCTGAAGATGTTTGCAGAAAACATTCACAACTGAGAGGGTGTGCTCATCAGCATCATTCCATCGGCGGTCACTGGAAACGAGTAATGACTGTCCTCGCCTCGCCTTAGGGTCGTTACTTGTGGGTCTGCAGATGTTGTAGTGGCGATCCGCGGAACCACACACACACCTTGGTGCAACGTGAAATATATGTATTCATATAGGGTTCAAAAACAGGAGAAAGTGGATATTTCACTTTGCAAAACAAAAAAACTCTACAATCATGATATTAAATCAATTCATCATAATATTAAGTTGTTCTTGTGAGGCCTTGATGCATGGTGAATAATGTCACATTTAGTTCAGTTAGTATTTGAGGTTAGGGGGAGGTCATTCAGGCTCCCGCATATTAATTACTAGCCTACACACGAGGGACCAATTTTATGCATTTAGCTAGTCAATCAACGTTTTGGAGTGTGGGCGGACGGAAAGTAGAAGACTTAGAGAAATCACCTGTGTCACGGGAAAGAACGTGCAAGCTCCATATAGACAGACCCGTAATCGGCACCAAAAGCTGGGTCTCCGACGCTGTAAGATGTAAGCAGGCAACTCTACCGCTGAACCGCCCATGCGCACATTTACTGCATGCTTTAACCCCGTCCACTAGGAAAACCTGAGCCGGAAACCTCGGAGACTTTGCGGCACCACCAAGGTTTCCGTGCGGTTCTCGGAGGTTCCGGAGGTTTTGTCAGTCTCCTGGATGGTCGAAAGTGGTTTTCCGTTTTAAAATGGTTAATTTTTTAGTCGAAGCCGGATTGCGTGGCTGTTGAAGGTGTTGCCGGGAGGACAAAACCATCCGGGACCGCACGGAAACTTGGTTGGGGCGCAACGTCTCAGAGGTTTCAGTTCGGTTTCGCCGTGGGACAGGGGCATAGTGGAGGACAGGGGCATAAGGGTTCAGGGGGGCATAAGTGGGACAGGGGCTAAGGGTACAGGGCATAAGTTGAGGACATTGGCATAAGTGGGAAGGGGGACATAAGTGGGAAGGGTGATAAGTGGGACAGGGGCATAACATTAAAATGCTTCAACAGATAGGCAAAATGCTAAGACCTTCCATCACCACCAATAACCTGACTATAAAATGGCTCAGTTCCAATAGAGTTTTGCCTTAAGTAATTTCTGTGTCTGACTTGGAGAGCTTACTCATATGAGAACATTTCAATGTCAACATTAGAGAAATTCAATAAAGATAGACACAAAATGCTTGGAGTGGGAGTAGTAACACAGGGGACAGGCCAGCACACTGGTGAGGAAGGAATGGGTGAGTTTCAGGTGAGGCCTTCTTCAGACTGAAGTTGCAGAAATGCAGCTCCTCCTAGACAGAGCGATTCAATCGATCTGTCCTGAACGGCCAGAATTTTCTCACACAAAGCACGCAGCACTGTGAACGACTGCGAATTGGAAGAGATGGTTGCGTACCGCGTTGCAGAATGTAAAGGAGGAGTCTAGAGAAGGAAAAACCTTCATCAAGGTTTTACCAAAAAAAAAAAATTTTTTTTTTCCGATCAGACACAACACACACGCACAACACACAAACCCGCGGACACACACGCACAACACACACACAACACACACACACACAGCTACATGTACAGCACACACATGTGCCACATGCACCAACATGTGCACACAACACACGTACATACGGTACACAACAAGTGACTCACACGACGTGCACACCACATGCACAACATGCACACACGCAAGACACACGCACACACACACTCACCGCACACACACAAGCACTTTGCACGACAACCACAAATGCACTGCCACACCCCACACGCAAAACCACGTAGACACAGAACGAACATGTAGCAGCTGGAAAGTCCGTTGCTGGGGGGTAGGGGTTCCCTTAATGTAGTGGCTCTGATCTGCACTCTGGTTGTGGCGGTCCTGCAGGGGGGCGAGTGTAGTTCCTAGGAGAGTTCGGCGAAGCAGTACTCTCGGCAGTGCTTCCTGTACTGGGCGAGTGTTCCAAACAGGTTTGTGCTGTTGAGACAAGATGTTTCTACAGCCGTGAGTAGATGCACAGAAAAGGATACTCAGAGAGACTCTGATTTCTCAGCTGCCTGAGGTGGTGAAGGCGCCGCTGGCTTGCTTACCACAGAGCGGCACAGGTGTGTTGTCATGTCAGATCTCTGTGATTGTGGACTACAGGTATTTAAAGCAGCTCAACCTATCCACAGTATCTCATTCTAACCTCAGTGGTGTACGTCCTCGGATGTTGTGCCCTTCTAAAGTCCCATCAGCCTTTATTTTCAGTTGACATTCAAGAGGAGGCTGTTGTCTGACACAGAGTGCAGATCAGCACCTCTCCCGGAAGGCTTTCATCGTTATCGGAGATCAGGCCCACCACCACAGTGTCTCATGATGGAGTTGGAGCTGACCTGGCCACACAGTATGTGTGTAAAGGGAGTACAAGTTGGGCTAAGACGAAACCTGGGGGGATCCTGTGTTCCGGAGAGAGCTTAAACATAGATAATTATCTGCCACACTGATAACATCGAGGTGAGTTATCGTGTCACAGAGTAACTTGCAAATTCCGTATTCAACAGGGAAAAAGCCTAACCATAGGCAAGACAATTCATTCAAAGGGCACTTCATTAAATGTTTTCTCCGAGCACAGTGTTGCAACATTACCGTTATTGTTCCATTATTGATGTTGCTCTCGAACCATCTTGGGAGAAGTACTGCAACATTTCCACAAAGTTTGTCCATTGTGGTCCTACCCTGCTGATTAGTTTTATAACCAGTGCTGGACAGGAAACTGTGTCGGAGGAACTGCAGGATCGTCGGATCATACCGAAGGACGACACAAAGCTGGTGTAACTCAAAGGGTAGGAAGGGTCTGGAGAAAAGAAAGGTGACCTTTCGGATCGGGACTTTCTTCAGCACATGTATCGGGTCAAGGACCTTATTTTATCCCGAATTCAGACTTCAGACTTCAGACTCAAGTGCAAAGTGAGTTATTGTCATGTGTCCCGATAGGACATGACATTCTTGTTTTTTTTTACTTGATTAGCACAAAAGAACATAGTAGCATTGATACAGAACAGATCAGTGTGTCTATACCATATATAAAATTATTACAATGAATAAATTAAGAATAACGGGCAATAACGAATAAAGGTTTAATCAAGTTCAGAGTTGTTGAGCAGGTTTAATTTGCCTGATTGGCTGTGGGGAAGTAGCTATTCCTGAACCTGGTCGTAGCAGTCTTAAGGCTCCTGTACTTCTACCTAAAGGTAGCAGGGAGATGAGTGGTGGCCGGGTGTGGTGGTGTGGGGTCTTGATTTTGATTGCTGCCAGCCTTTTTGAGCAGCGACGAGGTAAATCTCGATGAAAGGAGGTCAGAGCAGGATGATGGACGGGCAGTGTTTACTACTTTTGTAGTCTTTTACTCTCCAGGGCATCAAGTTGCCGAACCAAGCACGAAGCAACGGTCAGCAAGCTTTACTGTGACCTGTAGAAGTTAGAGAAGTCCTCCTTGACAAACAGACTCTGGTCTGAAGAAGCGTCGCGAGCCAAAACGTACCTATTTTCTATAGAGAAGCTACCTGACCGCAGAGTTTACTCCAGCATTGTTGTGTCTATCTCCCTGGAAAATAACTGATTAGTACTTTTGAGACCAATCTTGTGCACGGGTTTGAGGAACAGGATTAATGTCTATCAGAAGAAAGGCACTGATTGAAGAGGCTGGTTATTTAGAAGAAATCAATATGGATTTATCATGTCTCCACATTGACTGAGCTTTTCTGAGGGGATAACTAAGAGAATTTATGACAGGAAGGGGATGCTGGCTTATGGGACTGAGTTTATTGGGCACCACTGTTAGGGAAAGATAATTGTCAAGCTTGCAAGGGTCAGCGGAAGATTTACGAGGATGTAGCCAGGACCGGGAAGGCCTGAGCTGAGCTATGGGGGGAGAGGGGGAATTGGCTGTGTCTCTATTCCTGGAGGCAGGAAGGTTGAGGGGAGATCTTATAGAGGTATACACATCATGAGAGGAATAGATCGGGTAGATACTCAGATTTCTTGCAAGGAGGTTAGGGCATGAGTGCTCATAGACAATAGACAATAGGTGCAGGATGTAAGGCATACGCCCTTCGAAACCAGCACGCCATAATGTATCATGGCAGATATCCCCAAATCCGTACCCGTTCCTGCTCTCACCGTATCCTGATCCGTATTTTTAAGAGCCTATTAGCTCCCTCTCGAAAGGATCAGAGTACGGTTCCCCCTCCCCTCTGAGGTCATAGGGTTTTTTTTTCAAAAAAGGGTGAAGGGGGAAAAGATTAATTAGATTGGGGGATAACTTTTTCCCACAAGCGTGGTAGGTGACTGGATACGCTAAAGAGGAGGTAGTGAGCTGGGACTGTCCAACGTTTAAAGAAACAGATAGCAGGTACCATGGATTGGGACAGGTTTGGAGGGTTATGGACCAAGCGCAGGCAGGTGGATTGAGGGACAGTGTTGTTGGACCATGTTGGCCAGTCGTGGGCAAGTTGGGACGAGGATGTTTTCACAAAAACATCACTCTACGACTCTCTCGGATATGGACAAAGTCCTGTGAGATCTTCATGGTAGGCTGCTCATAGATTCATTAGGTCTTATCGTAGACATAGAGTGCAGAATTAGGCCATTCAGCAGGGGTGATGCGCTCCATTCCACATGCTAGATCATTTTTTGCTCCCCATTACTCCTGCCTTCGTACTCCTAACGTTGATTGCCCCTTACTTATCAATGGTCTAAATCTTTCAGGACAAAGGACCATATATCGTTGGTCATTGGGGAGGGGGAAAGGAAGGAAAGAGGTTTGTGGGAAGGGTGTTTTCTGATGGAAAGTTGAACAAGTGGTGCACCACAGTGCTAAGGGCGGGAACCTTTGTTGCCTGCAATACTTCATGACTTATACATAATGACATTCACGAGAATAGTGTGGCCAGCTTAGATTGATTTGAGAGCAACACCAAAAAACGGTCGAGGGATTGATCAGCAGAACGCAGTCAACAGTAGAGTAGAGATGGGTTGGAGCAGCGTTGGAAGGGATGTGGAGGTATGGAGACACAAAATGCTATCTCTGTGAGAACAGGCAGCATCTGGAGAAAGGAATAGGTAGAAGGGCTCTCCTGATGCTGCAAAGGTTTAATGAGGCAGTGGAATTTTTATATTATTTTTTCATTCAAGCTGAAGCCAAAACAGTAACTGTTACAAATAATCTGCCTCCCCAGCCAATGTGGATTTAGGCAGCGTGCCCTGTCCATACACTGGCTGCTGATGGATTTACCACTTCAGCCACTGCCAAGGAGCACGCAGATACATTTGCAAACGGGTATCTGAAGTGACATTAAGAAGTTGGCTTGGAGAACGCAAGTCACTAGGTTGTTTCGCTTAAGAATATTTAGCTTTTGCTTCATTACTGATTTTAAAAAGAATTGGTTCAGGATAATTCTGTAATCAAACAATTCAGGTATTAGAGAAATCCCAAAATCCCCAGGCTCCACTGACTTATTCACACAAGCCAATTTGGCTTTGCTTTGTGTGTCATAACTTACATTGCTTGTGGTCGAATGCAGCGCGCATGACAAAGGGGGGCCGGGCCACGTTTTAAGAGTACCAGAAGATTGGATGGATAGTCCAATGCACTTTACGAATATTGCTGTGACACATTGTAATGTTTGAGAGAAAACTCATAAAAAGTGGCGTCGGCCATGGACTACCGGGATTGAGTTTGAAGTCTGGTGGTGGGGTCGAGTAGGCCAGGCCTTGCTTACAGCGTTTAAGGTGTGATATCCCGGCCTATAAGAAGGTCTTTTACGGGTTACAAAGAAAAAGTCATTAAACTTAACATGAGAATTTTGTTTTAAGAGCACATGATGTGTCATGAGAGTTATAGAGTTGTACAGCATGAAACAGGGCCCTCGTCCAATTTGCCCCACTGACCAACATGTCCATCTACACTAGTTCATCTTCCGCATTTGGCCACATGCCTCAAACTGTCCTATCCAAATACCTGCCTAATTGTTTCTTAAAGATTGCAATAGTTCCCATCCTCAATACCTCTCTGGCAGTCGTTCCATACACCCACTGCCCTTAGTTTGAAAAGGTATACCCTCAGATTCCTTTTATTAAATTTTCCCCTTCAGCTTAAAACCAACGTCTTGGTTTTCGATTTCACCTGCTCTGGGCACGAGAATGTGCCGTCTACCGATCTATTCGTCATGATTTAGTCACCTCCTCCAGATCACCTCACTATCCTGCGCTCAAGGAATAGAGGTCCCGGGACTGCTCAACGCCCCCTTGTAGCTCAGCCCTCGAGCTGGCAATTTGGTCAATCTTCTCTGTCCCTTACCAACTTTACATATTCTTTTCCTATAAATGGTGCCCAGAATGAACACATTTGGATTCTACACTCTGGGATGATGAGGCAACGTGCCATAAGTCTTTTTGACACCTACTATCGAGATGACCTTCTAATAAATATGGTACGCATTCATAGATCTTCATTCATAACATGAGGGCATGAAGGAATTTCTTCCACGAGGGGGGAACAATTTGCCCAAACAGAAATCAACCTGGTCAGTTCAAATGATGTACATTGTCTTTGTAACAAATAGTTATGGCATAATTAAGGTGCAGATGGATCCAGATGGCAGAAGCAGGCGGCTCTTTGTGTGCTGGCCTCAGTAGTGGTTCTGCAATCACTCATCCATTCGCTTTATTTTTTATCGTGTATCATTGCATCTGTTGTAGAATCATGTATTGCAGTCCACGATGGGTCCAGCACATGCAAAAGCTTTTCACGTTCCAACTGACACAATAAACAAACCCAAACTAAACATTTTTCTATCTGTATGTTGCTGGTTGAACATTTCTAGAATTTGCTTATATTTCAGATTTCTAGCTTAATGGCATGTGGCCCCTTATAACAAAAAAGAGTGATTATAGGAGAACCGGGTCCTTCTGCAAGTTGTACAGGCCAGTGAGACATACTAGAGGTATTGGGTGCAGGTTTGGTCTCCAAATTTGAGGGAGGGACATTCTTGCTGTTGAGAGAGTGCAGCGTAGGTTCACCAGGTTAATTCCCGTGATGGCGGGACTGTCATATGTTGAAAGAATAGAGCGACTGGGCTTGTATACGCTGGAATTTAGAAAGATGAGAGGGGATCTTATTGAAACACATAAGATTATCAAGGGATTGTACACGCTAGTGTCAGGAAACATGTTCCCGATGTTGGGGGAGTCCAGAACCAGGGGCCACAGTTTAAGAATTAGGGGTAGCATTTTAGAAGGAGAGGAGGAACAATTTTTTTACCAGAGAATTGTGGAATCTGTGAATTCTCTGCCTCTTAAAAGGCAGTGGGAAGCCAATTCTCTGGATGCTTTCAGGAGAGAGCTAGATAGAGCTCTTAAAGATAGCGGGCCCAAGGGATATGGGGAGAAGGCAGGAACGGGGAACTGACAGTGGACAAATAGCCACCATGATCACATTGAATGGCGGTGCTGGCTCGAGGGGCCGAATGGCCTACTCCTGCACCTATTGTCTATTGTCTATTGTCATCCTTCCTTGTTACAGGCACTTAGGTAGGAAACGTCTCATGGAGTCAAAGATTCACACAGCACGGAAACAGGCCCTTTGGCCCAACTCATCCATGCTAACCGAGGTGCCTCATCCAATTTGCTTGCATTTGACCCATATTCCTCTAAATTTTTCCTATCCATGCAGTTGCGTTCTTTTTAAATGCTGTTGTTGTATCTGCTTCAACTACCTCCATGGAGAGATCTTTTTCAGGTAGCCACCAACTAGAAGTAAGATACGATCCCAAAAAAAAAAAAAAAAAGGGTGGGCTTGGGCAAACGGGGTCAGTGTAGATAGGCAAAAAGCTTGCCGTGGACATGTTGAGTGAAGGCCCATATCTCTGTTGTGTAACTCTATAACTCTATGAGAACTGTAGCTAACTTGCTCCTTAGTCACTGGGCTAATATGGTGTGGATTCAACGTCAACGTAGGTCAAACCAAGCTAAGATATTCCTCCCTCGATGATCTTAATGAAGATTTTTAATTACATTCCTGCCCACTCCATCATCACTTTAAATAATTCCACTTATATTTTAATCAACGATCTCAACGGAAGGAGTTTGGGAATATTATAATGCCTGTAAAACGCTCCAAGTTATATAGTTTCCGACAACGAATTCCAGGAATGGCCAGGCAGTGGAATAAACAGTTAGCCACCATAAGTTTGGATTTGCTAAAATAGTGCGGCAAGGTGGTGCAGCGATGGAGCTGCTGCCTTGCAGAGCCAGGGATGCGGATTGCAAACCTGCGCGCTCTTGAGTGTGGGAGGAGAGCGGAGATCCCGGAGAAAACCCACGCAGGTCACGGGGAGCACGAACAGAACTTTGTGCTTTTCAATAAACCAGCATCTGTAGCCCCTTGGTCCCACGTAGAAGATAGTGACGGTGGTCCTGAGGTCAAGCGAAGAAACTACCATGGGTGGCACGGTGGTAGAGTTGCTGCCCTTACACACCAGAGACCCGGGTTCGATCATGACTACGGGTGCTGCCCGTACAGAGTTCGTACGTTCACCCTGTGATCGCGTGGTTTTTCTGTGGGTTTCATCCCACGCTCCAAAGACGTAACGGTTTGTAGGCCAATTGGCTTTGGTAAAAATTGTACATTGTCCCGTATGTAGGACAGTTGCTGGTGTACAGGGGGTAGGTATTTAGGTTTATATGTTAATAATATTTTAATATTATATTAATAAGTATATATTTATTTTTGTTAATATTTAATTATATAGTAGGTTATAATTTTGGTTATTATGTTTTATATTATTTGTATTTATTATAATATAATTAAGGTTTTTAGTTTATTTAATTATATATTAATTTATTAATATATATATAGTTCTATTTGTATTGGTGTTATATAGTATTATATATTGGTATTTTTTTAAGTTTATTATATAGTTATATAATCGTTGGTCAGAGTGACTCTGTGGGCTGAAGGGCCGGTTTTTGCGTTGCATCTCCAAAGTCCGAGTCTAAAGCTTCGCCGCCAGGATTATACGCAGGATGTACTGCAGCGACTTGACGAGGTTTGTTGGTTAGTTTTACTCGAAAACCACCATCATCCAGAAGAAGAAAGACAGCGGATGTTCAGACACCATCACTCTCCACTCGAACATGACATTTACCCTTAGGAGGTTCCGGGGCCAGTGATAGGAGCGATGCTGATCATTGAATGAGGAGAGATTCAATGCTCACCTTGATTGTAGAGGAGTGGCATGCTTCTGTGGCAACTATATCTTTAAATAAGTGGTATTACATGTTCCCACTTCCTCCCAAATTTCCCCCAAAAAGGTGCTAGTTGGTAGGTTTCCTGCGGTTGGGTGATTGGTGGTGTGGACGGCTCGATTGTAATCACGTGTTGTCTTTCTGATGATGGGTTTAGCCACGCGACAAAAAGCTTCTCGTGAACATCGACGTCCACGTGACAATCTCTCTGCCTTAAATATATCCACTGACTTTGCCTCCACAGCCATCTGGCAATGAATTCCACAGATTCACCACCCTTTGACTAATGAAATTCCTCCTCATCTCCTTCTTAAAGGAACATCCTTTTATTCTGAGCGCTATGGTCTCTGGTCCCAAACTCTCCCACTAGAGGAAAACATCCTCTCCACATCTTTCACTATTCGGATACATTTCACTTAGGTTCCCCCCTCAACCTCCACCGAGTACACGCCCAGTGCCTCCAAACGCTCACCATATGTTCACCCAGTCATTCCTGGGATCAAACCTCCTTCCTTGTTCTAAAACTACATATGAGAATAATACGTTGTGCGAATAAATACTTCACTTTCATTTCCAGACCCTCGAGAAATATAATTTAAATTAATCAATGCTGTAATTGCTAAAATAGTTTAATTCCCATCAGGAGACCTTCAAGCTTTGAGCTTCTAACATCAAGTCAGGAGTTAATATATCAATTGGCATGCACATTATTTTTCCTACATTGTCTACCGCTCAAAACCCAGGAACAATCTGCCTAAAGATAGACACAAAATGCTGGAGTAACTCAGCGGGACAGGCAACATCTCTGGAGAGAAGGAACGGGTGACGTTTCGGGTCGAGACCCTTTTTCAGACTGAGGGGTCTTGACACAAAATGTCACCCATTCCTTCTCACCAGAGATGCTGCCTGTCCTGCTGAGTTACCCCAGCATTTTGTATCTATCTTCGGTTTAAGCCAGCATCTGCAGTTCCTTCCTTAAACCTGTGTACTTTTGTTCTTGATTCTCCTGCCCTGGGGAAAAGACTCAGTGCATTCATTGCCCATATGATTTTATATACACCTTTGTAAGATCGCCCCTCGGCCTCCTGCACTCCAAAGAATACAGTTCCAGCTTGCCCAATCTCTCCCAGCATCTCAGGCCCTGGAACCGCGGCAACATCCTAGTAAATCTTACTGCACTGCTTCCATTTTGCAATAACATTTCTGCAAGCTTTGTTGGTTTAGTTTAGTTTAATTTAGACATACAGTGCGGAAACAGGCCCTTCGGCCCACCGAGCCTGCACAGACCAGCGATCCCCCTCCACATTAACATTACCCTAAGCACACTAGGGACAATTTACACTTATCCCAAGCCAATTATCCTACAAACCTGCACGTCTTTGGAGTGTGGGAGGAAACGGATCTCGGAGAAAACCCACGCAGGTCTCGGGGAGAACGTGCAGACTCCGTACAGACAGCACCCGTAGTCGGGATCGAACCCGGGTCTCCGGCGCTGCAAGCGCTGTAAGGCAGCACCACTACCACTGCGCCACCGTGATTGTTCACTTTTTTCATTTCCCTTCCATTTCTGAGAGCTGTGAGCATAGGAGAGTGAAGTGGGATCAACAATGGTGCCGGCACTTGTTTTGCTGCTCCCAGGGACACATGATGACCGGGAGGAGGCCTGTGAGGCCTATGACTATCAGCATCGGCCACTTTTCTTTGATTTACTATTGGTAACCTGGTCATCACTGGCACAGCCAGCGTTTATTGCCAGTTCTTACCTGCATGACTTGCTTGGCCATTTAGCTTTAAAGAGTCATAAAGTCATTCAGAACCGGAAACAGGCTCTTGCCCAACTTGCCCATGTTGCCCACCAAGATGCCGCATCTGCACTAGTTCCATCTGCTTGCGTTTGACCCATATCCCTCTAAATCTTTCCTATCCATGTTCCTGCCCAGATATCTTTTATACGTTGTTATAGTACCTGCCACAACCTGCCCAGAGCCACAGCATGGAAACAGGCCTTTCTGAATCCACGCCGACCAGTGCTCACCCTGTACACTGGCATCGTCCTACACACTAGGGACAATTTTCTTTTTTTTTTTAACCGAAACCAATTAACCTACAAACCTGTACATGTACCTTGGAGTGTGGAAGGAAACAGGAGCACCCAAGGAAAAAAAACACGCGGTCATGGTAAGTGCTTGTTTGTCTCCATTTTTCGTGATGATGCAGTAATCTGGCCCAGTGAGTGAATGGATCGGTGACAGATTTGTATGATTGTGCTTTCCTAACTTGTTCATTCTGCTTAATGATATTTGGGCACAGTGTTGTAGATTTTGTGTCAAAATATGCGAATGAATTAGATGGGTAGTCTATTGCACACAGTAGGGATTCGAGAACAGAGGAGCTGTTAAGGTGAAGGGGGGAAGGAAAGATTAATAGGAACTGAGAGTAACTTTTTCACACAACGGTGGTGGGTATGGTGGAACAAGCTTACGGAGGGGGTTACTAGTTGAGGCAGGTAATGTAACATTTCAAATTTTAAAGAAATGGGTGGACAGGTTAAGAGGGCATATGGGTCAAACACCAGGCAGATGGGACTAGTGTAAAATGGGGACTGTATGGTCGGTGGTGGGCAAGTTGGGCCAAAGGGCCTGTTTTCTTGTGTATGATTATATTGATTCTAGGGTGCGAATCTACAATGCGGTAGTACACACGTTGTTAGTCTCGAACAGGGTCTTGGCGCTATAAGCAGCAACTTACCGCTGCTGTTTGAAACCGTTCCATGCACCCATCACCTATTTTGGGTCGAAAATGTTGCCCTCAGCTCCAGGCATCACAATTTCAGACATCTTAAGTTTTGCTGTGTCCGACGTCATAGATAGACCGGATCCGTTTTGAAAGCTAGATTGCCTCCCATGAAGAGCGTAAGTGAAGCAGATGGGTTTGATAACAAAGATCTCCAGACCTGGGATACTCATTGATTTTTAATTTCCAGATTGTTAAATGGACAGTTGCTGTCACAGAGTCTTACAATGGGCAAACAGGCTCTTCGGCCTAACAAACCCACACTGCCCAACATGTCCCAGCTTTACTAGTCCCACCAGCCAGTGTTTAGCCCATATCCCTCCAAGCCTGTCTTAGCCACGTACCTGTCTAATTGTTTCTTAAACTTTGGGAGTTTCTTTAAACTTAAACTGCCAGAGGAGGTAGTCCCTGCCTCAACTACCTCCTCTGGCAACTCCTTCCACCCATCCATACACCAGAGATGTAGTGTTGAGGCTCTATAAGGCGCTGGTAGGGCGGCATTTGGAATATTGTGAGCAGCTTTGGGCCCCATGTCTGAGGGGATGTGCTGGCTCTGGAGAGGGTCTAGAGGAGGTTTACAGGAATGATCCCAGGAATTAGGTTAATCAATGATGAGCGTTTGTTGGCACTGAGCCTGTACTGGTTGGAGTTTAGAAGAATGAGGGAGAACCTCATTGAAACGATCAGAATAGTGAAAGGCTTGGAGTGGATGTGGAGAGGATGTTTCCACTAGTGGGAGAGTCTAGGACTAGAGGTCACAGCCTCAGAATTAAAGAACGTTCTTTTAGAGAGATGAGGAGAAATTTATTTAGTCAGAGGATGGTGAATCTGTGGAATTCTTTGCCACAGACGGCTGTGGAGGCCGTCAGTGGATATTTTTAAGGCAGAGATAGATAGATTCTTGATTTGTACTGTTGTCAAAGGTTATGGGGAGAAGGCAGGAGAATGGTCTTAGGAGGAAGAGATAGATCAGCCATGATTGAATAACGGAGTAGACTTAACATGCCGAATGGCCTAATTCTACTCCTATTCCTTACAACCTTCTGACCTGATGATCCACCACCCTTTGTGTGAGAACGTTACCCCTCAGATTCCTATTAAATCTATCCCCCCTCACCTTAAACCTATGTCCTCTGGCCCTCGACTCACCTACTCTGGGCAAGAGACTCTGTGCATCTACCCTGCTCCCCCTCTGTGATCATCGTCTATATCTCTCGTTTCCCTGATCCCTGACCAGTCAGAAGAAGGGTCTCGACCCGAAACGTCGCCTATCTCCTTCGCTCCTTAGATGCTGCTGCACCCGCTGAGTTTCTCCAGCCTTTTGTGTGCCCTCGATTCTCCAGCATCTGCAGTTCCTTCTTTAACACTTTGTCTACTCCACTGCGATATCTCCTCAAGGTATGCCTACTTTGAAGAAGTTCTCCTCCTCCCTACGGAGACAGTTTCACAACCTCCTCTCTAACTGCTCCCCCTCTGTGATCACCGTCTATATCTCTCGTTTCCCTGATCCCTGACCAGTCTGAAGAAGGGTCTCGACCCCGAAATGTCGCTATCTCCTTTGCTCCTTAGATGCTGCTGCACCCGCTGAGTTTCTCCAGCCTTTTGTGTAACCCTCGATTCTCCAGCATCTGCAGTTCCTTCTTTAACACTGTGCATCTACCCGATCTATTCCTCTCATGATTTTACGCTGGGGTGAGATTTGAATTCGAGTCTCTGGATGATACGTTCCATCTGATGAATGACTGGTCACTTCAATGCCTTTGGTATTGTTTTGCACCATTTCAGAATGCCCTCCAATCTTTTCATCATTCTGCTGTTTTGCAATGCCCAGTGCAGTTATTGCTGCATCTATCATTACCCTGTAAACTGCTTAATGTCTGAGCTTCGTGCGAGCAAGGAATTTTATCGCACCCTGGTGCATACGACAACAAACTATCTGAATCTGAATCTGAATCCAGCAACAGCTATACTTTTGTAACAATTTGTCAAATGTACCGAGGTAGAGGGACATTAATTGTTCTACACAGTTCAGTGCAAGTGTAACTATATCTAAGGACTTAGAAACATATTAGACAAGCATCTCAGATACAGTGCAAGTGTACAGCAGTGGTACAGTCAGACAGTGTGCAGAGTCTACCAAAGATAGACACAAAAAGCTGGAGTAAATCAGCGGGATACAGAGGAGAGTGTGTGCCATTTTTCCATAAAAAAACCTTCAGTTGTAGTAAGCCCAGGGATCTTGGCCTGACCATGAAGGTCTGTTGTCCAGGCACGTTGCAGGGTCGGACATGGCCGCGGTGTCCTTCAGCGCTGCTCCGCCGCTGTAGGCCGCGTGCGGTCCATGTGCTCGGCCTCTCGGAGTAGCGCCCGGTCCAGCCGTGTCCCCGGATGCTGCAGGGGCCTCCAGCGGCCCACTCCCCCCATCAGGCCTATCTGCTCACCGCCCTCCTACGTTTCCGTCTATTTCACAGGTTTACTTCTTCCTCGCTGCTCAGAGTGGGTGACCAAGCCTCCCAGGTGGTTCCCAGGTCTTCCGTCCATAGAAACATAGAAAAACAGGTGCAGGAGTAGGCCATTCGGCCCTTCGAGCTAGCACCGCCATTCAATATCGTCACGGCTGATCATCCTGCCTTCTCCTCATACCCCTTGATTGCATTAGCCCTAAGAGCTAAATCTCTCTTGAAAACACCCAGTGAATTGGCCTCCACTGCCTTCTATAACTGTGAATTCCACAGATTCACAACTATGAAAAAGTTTTTCCCCATCTCAGTCCTAAATGGCCGACCCTTATTCTTAAAATGTGACCCCTGTTTCTGGACTCCCCCAACATAGGGAACATTTTTCCTGCATCTAGCCTATCCAATCCTTTAGGATTTTTATATGTTTCTATAAGATCCCCCCTCCACTGCGGTCCGTGCCGTCCGGGAGGGGTCCGGTGTGCGACGCGGGCCCATCATCCGCGGTGAGCGAGTTGTGCCTACCGGGTAGGTCCTCGGACGCAGGCGAGTGGGTGAGGCCCCAGTCAAGGACGAGCAAGCCGGGCCTACTGTCGGTACCAACCGTGTTGACTAAACTCTTTCAGCTCAGCCAAATTTACATAATTTAATATATTAGTTTAGTTAATAAATGGAAGTAAACGAATAAAGATTTTCCAACACGGTGCGGCAGTGGTAGAGCTGCTGCCTCACAATGCCAGAGACCCAGCTGCGATCCTGACTACCGGTGCTGTCTGTGCGGAGTTTGTACGTTCTCCCTGTTTGTACGTTCTATAACTGCGGGAGTTTTCTCCAAGATCTTCGGTTTCTTCCCACATGCCAGAGACGTACAGGTTTGTTGGTTACTTGGCTTGGTGCAAATGTACAGTTGTCCCTAGTGTGTGTAGGATAGTGCTACTGTGCGGGGATCGCTGGTTGGTGCGGGCTCAGCAGGTTGAAAAGGGCCTGTTTCCGCGCCATATCTCTAAACTAAACTCAACTAAAATGATGCTTACAATTTGATAGGAAACACATGCATGAAACATCTAACAATCAATACATTTATCAAAGAGTGTGATGTCAAATAAAATTCTCAAAGGATTGGACAGGCTAGGTGCACAAAAATGTTTTCCAACGTTGGGGGAGTTTAGAAGGATGAGAGAGGATCTTATTGAAACATATAAGCTTATTAAGGGTTTGGACACGCTGGAGGCAGGAAACATGTTCCCGATCTTGGGGGAGTCCAGAACCAGGGGCCACAGTTTAAGAATAAAGTGCTAGGCCATTTAGAACTGAGATGAGGAAAAACATCTTCACCCAGAGAGTTGTGAAACTGTGGAATTCTCTGCCACAGAAGGCAGTGGAGGCCAATGCACTGGATGTTTTCAAGAGAGAGATCGATTTAGGTCTTAGGGCTAAAGGGGATATGGGGAGAAAGCATGAAAGGGGGTACTGATTTTAGATGATCAGCCATGATCATATTGAATGGCGGTGCTGGCTCGAAGGGCAAATGGCCTACTCCTGCACCGATTTTTCTATGTTTCTGTTTTTTGATGTCCACTTCACTGATAACTCCAGCCACCCTTTTTCCTACCTCCTCTCTTCTCGTACCATATAATATTTGTACTGTTCCCAGCCCTCATTCAGAGGATGTCCGGGAACCTACTTCCTCCAGATAATACACAAGCAATTATTTATGAATGGCAAAGTTGAAAAAAGGCCTTCTCTTGTCAATGGACCACCCACCTACAGTGAAGGTTTCAATCAATCTAAATAAAGGTTCCTGATGGGGTGGCGATAAGGGGAACACCATTCTGCGGCACTAATCCCTGGGGCGGGGGAGGGGTGCCTCTCTGAACATGGGGGAGGCCAATGGTGCAGTTCACTGTCTCAAAAGTTGGACAGAAAAATAGGGCTGCTGCTTATTAAGTCATTCTTTGTGGGTTTGCTGAGTACACAATGGACATCGATCACCCGTTCTATGTTATCCCACTTTCTCACCCACTCCATGCACACTAGGATTAATTTACGGAGTCCAATTAAACTTACAGGCCTGCACGACTTTGGGATGTGGGGGGGGGGGATGGAATTGGAGCACCCACAGAGTCAAAGGGAAAACAAGCAAACTCCACACAGACAGCACCCGAGGTCAGGATGGAACGCGGGACCCTGGCGCTGTGAGGCAGCAGCTCTACCTGTTGCACCACTGTGCTTCCCTGCTGTGCTACTGTGCTTCCCAATATTCTTTAGATTTGTTTAGTTTATTGTCAAGTGTACCACGGTACAGTGAAAAGACTTTTGTTGCATGCTATCCAGTCAGTGGAAAGACCATATATGATTACAATCGAGCCGTTCACAGAATAAAGGGATTAGTGTATCGTGCAAGATAAAGTCCAGTAAAGATAGTCCGAGCATCTCCAATAATGGAAAACCTTATTGTCATTCAGACCTTGCGGTCTGAACGAAATTTCGTTGCCTGCAGTCATACATATAATAAATAAATAACAAAACACACAATAAACACATATTTAACATCCACCACAGTGAGTTCACCAGACACCTCCTCACTGTGGTGGAAGGCAAAAGTCTTGTCTTTGTCTCTTCCCTTCTTAACCATATAACAATTACAGCACGGAAACAGGCCCTCTCGGCCCTTCCAGTCCGTGCCGACCATTTGTTAGCCCCTAGTCCCATCTACCTGCACTCAGACCATACCCCTCCATTCCCTTCCCGTCCATATACCTATCCACTTTACTTTTAAATGTTAAAATCGATCCTGCCTCCACCACTTCTGCTGGAAGCTCATTCCACACAGCCACCACCCTCTGAGTAAAGAAGTTCCCCCTCACGTTACCCCTAAACTTCCGTCCCTTAATTCGCATGTCATGCCCTCTTGTTTGAATCTTCCCTACCCTCAATGGGAAAAGCTTATCCACGTCAACTCTGTCTATCCCTTTCATCATTTTAAAGACCTCAATCAAGTCCCCCCTTAACCTTCTGCGCTCCAAAGAATAAAGACCTAACTTGTTCAACCTTTCTCTGTAACATAGTTGCTGGAACCCTGGCAACATTCTAGTAAATCTAGTTCTTGTTCTAGTTCTTGTTTCTTGTTCTTGTTCTAAATTCTTGTTCTTCCTCTTAAGGGGTTGGACAGGCTAGATGCAGGAAGATTGTTCCCGATGTTGGGGAAGTCCCAGGACAAGGGGTCACAGCTTAAGGATAAGGGGGAAATCCCTTTAAGACCGAGATGAGAAAGTGCACTGTTTTTATCACACAGAGAGTGAGAGTCTCTGGAAACTCTCTGACCACAGAGGGTAGTTGAGGCCAGGAAGATTCATTGGCTATATTGTAAGAGGGAATTAGATGTGGCCCATAGTGGCTAAAGGGATCAGGGGGTATGGAGAGAAGGCAGGTGCAGGATACTGAGTTGGATGATCAGCCATGATCATATTGAATGGCGGTGTAGGCTCGAAGGGCCGAATGGCCTGCTCCTGCACCTATTTTCGATGTTTCTATGTATCTATGTTTCTAAGTTTCTACGTTTAGTTTATTTTAGAGACACAGCGTGGAAACAGGCCCTTCGGCCAACCGGGTCCGCACGGACCAGTGATCCCCACACACTAACACTATCTTTTACACACTAAGGACAATTTACACTTATACCAAGCCAATGAACCTACAAACCTGCACGTCTTTGGAGTGTGGGAGGAGACCGAATATCTCGGAGAAAACCCACGCGGTCACGGGGAGAAGGTACAAGCTCCGTACAGACAGCACGCGTGATCGGGCTCGAACCCGGGTCTCCACCGCTGCGCCAACTTGCCGCCGTTCTGCTTCCTCTTGCGTTTTACCAAAAGGATTCGATATTCTCACCTTCCCATGCACCCCAAGAGAGCCAGGCAACCTCTGAGCTGTGAGATATTGTACTGACTTAAATCCATTGAGGAGACCGTTTGGAATAATCAGCGTGCTCAGTGGGGCAATGCCCACAAAGTTAGAGTTACAGAAAGAGAAATGCCCCTGTTCTCTTCCAAACCTACCTCTCCAGTCCAGACTTGTGACTCGAAAAGCGAGTCCCAACACAAACTGCTGTGCAAAACATCTCATCCAGGTGGCCTAGGTCAGGTAAAATGCTCAAAGATTCAACTGCTTTCTCTTCCTGACTATGTGTTAGACAGTTTCTCACGCTGATTCATGGGAGATTAACCTCTGACCAGATCACAAGTGAAAGCAGGGGTTTTTTTTTTAGCCTCCTTTGTGTCAAGCTAGTTATGATGTCAAAGGTCAAAATTCCCTTGTTTACTGTAAGCTTATTTCTCCAAATGATGTCTATGCATGCAACTTTCCGAGAATCCTGCAATGGGAATCGTGGATTTGAACAGAATCACATCCTAAAGCAGCCAAGACACACACTAAGCCAAACCCAAGTCATTGGACCACATATGATGAAAGAATGGATTTTCAGACGAGACTCGGCTTGTACTCGCTGGAATTTAGGAGATTGAGGGGGGATCTTATAGAGACTTACAACATTCTTAAGGGGTTGGACAGGCTAGATGCAGGAAGATTGTTCCCGATGTTGGGGAGGTCCAGAACAAGGGTTCACAGTTTAAGGATAAGGGGGGAAGTCTTTTAGGACCGAGATGAGAAAATCATTTTTCACACAGAGAGTGGTGAATCTGTGGAATTCTCTGCCGCAGAAGGTAGTTGAGGCCAGTTCATTGGCTATATTTAAGAGGGAGTTGGATGTGGCCCTTGTGGCTAAAGGAATCAGGGGGTATGGAGAGAAGGCAGGTACAGGATACTGAGTTGGATGATCAGCCATGACCATATTGAATGGCGGTGTAGGCTCGAAGGGCCGAATGGCCTACTCCTGCACCTATTTTCTATGTTTCTATGTTTCTATGAATGGGCTAATAGTCACTGGAATTTAGAAGGATGAGAGGGGATCTTATAGAAACATATACAATTCTTAAGAGATTGGACAGTCAAGATGCAGAAAAAAATGTTCCCCATGTTGGGGGAGTCCAGAACCAGGGGTCAGTCACAGTTTAAGAATAAGGGGTAAGCCATTTAGGACTGAGATGAGGAAAAACCTTTTCCCCCAGAGAGTTGTGAAACTGAAATTCTCTGCCACAGAAGGCAGTGGAGGCCAATTCACTGGACGTATTCAATGGAGAATCAAGGGATATGGGGAAAAAGCAGGAACAGGGTTTCGGATGATCAGCCATAATCATATTGAATGGTGGTGCTGGTTCGAAGGGCCGAATGGCCCACTCCTGCGCCTATTTTCTAAGTTTCTATGATAAGAACATTACAAAGGACTGTTCCAGTTTCAATTGACCACTGAATAAAGAGTAATAGTGTCATATAGCGTGGAAACAGACCCTTCAGCCCAACTTGCCCATGCTGACCAACATGACATATCTACGCTAGTCCGACATGCCTAAACCTTGCGTAAGAAGGAACTGCAGATGTTGGTTGATACAAGTGCTGGAGTAACTCAGAGGGCCAGGCAGCCCCTCTTCAATGTTGTTATAGTCCCAGCCTCAACNTGCCTTCCCACCAACTCTCGCATGCTCCTTCAAGAAGCATACGCAGTTTGTACCTTGGTGAGGCCACCCAGAGACAGGGTCTGTTTTTCCTGGGATGGAACGCATGATGAAAACTCGCTGGGTTGTACCCCCGACGTTTGGGGAAGTCCAGGGGTCACAGTTCCTAGAATTCTCTGCCAAGAAGGTCCTTTCGGTCGTGGTCGGGGGGGCGTTGGGGGGCCGGTGGGGGCGGCGGTGCCCTCTACTCCCTGCGAGCAGGGGTATAATGGATTGATTGGATGATCGCCACAGAACCCAATGTTCCCCACGATTAATCCTTTCTCCTCGAGCAGTTTAATGTTCGTTTTCTTCTGCACTTCCTTTGTTAAAATATCACAACAATTTTACAAAAACAGCACGTCAAACAGCATTTATTTAACTGTCAGTTGTTCTTGTCAGTTTGTCTTCTTATGCCTGGAAAATGAAAGCAACCCTTTAAGCAGTGCACGCCACTGAAAACAATTGTGTATTCCAAGGCCATTTTTTGCAAGCTTTGCCACGATAGAGCTTGGGTCCAGGACACTGGCTGGATTTGGACGACATGGTGTAGAGAGACCCAAGGAGTGCCTTGAAATGACCGGGGATCAGACTCGGAATTGGGACCAATTAATGTGGAAAGTGTAGGAAGGAACTGCGGGTGCTGGTTTAAGCCGAAGATAGACACAAAATGCTGGAGTTCTTCAGCGGGACAGGCGGCATCTGTGGGGGGAAGGAATGGGTGACGTTACGGGTCGAGGCCCTTCTTCAGACTGCAAAGAAGTCTGGAGAATCACCTTCACCTTCACCTTCACCTTCCAGTCTGAAGAAGGGTCTCCCCAAAACATCACCCATTCCTTCTCTCTAGAGATGCTACTGGTCCCGCTGAAGTACACTCGGAGGGCCGAATGGCCTCTTTCCACGCTGTCACTCTAAAGCAAACTAAATACAAACTTCTGGTTTATCATAATCATCAGAATCATAATCATAATCATACTTTATTAGCCAAGTATGTTTTGCAACATACGAGGAATTTGATTTGCCGTACAGTCATACTAATAAAAAACACCAGAACACACAAGACACATTTTAACATAAACATCCACCACAGTGACTCCTCCACATTCCTCACTGTGATGGAAGGCAACACAAAATTCAATCTCTTCCCTTCTTGTTCTACCGTGGTCGGGGGCCTTGAACCCTCCGTTGACGGGGCGATCTTGACTACTGTGGCCGGCGGCTGGCCCTCCGCTTTGGGGCGATCAAGC
Source organism: Okamejei kenojei (assembly GCA_035221665.1). Taxonomy (NCBI): domain Eukaryota; kingdom Metazoa; phylum Chordata; class Chondrichthyes; order Rajiformes; family Rajidae; genus Okamejei; species Okamejei kenojei. The sequence continues at coordinate 147,805,246 of CM069132.1, forward strand.
TCCTGCGTCGAGGGGATGTCAGCTCCCCCGCGCCGGGCGATCTGACCCCGGGTCGGGACTCGTCGAAACCTTCTGCTACTCTGGAGCTCTCGACTCGGTCACTTCCGACACAGCCAGCTCCCCGATGTTAAAAGCCTGCAGGCCGCAGTTGGGTCATCGATCCCAGGCAAGGAATCGGCTCCGAAGGCAAGTCCACGCCCCCGCGGTGGGGCTGATAGTTAGTCTCGAGCACAGCCTCCAGCTCCACGAAGTTGGGCCGCAGAGCGACCAGAGATACGAGCCGGAAAACGATCGCATCTCCGGCAAGGTAGGAGATTGAAAAAAGGTTTCCCCCGACTCCCTCCCCCACCCCCCTCCTCACATAAAACAAACCAGAGAACATTAAAACAAACTTTTAAAATACACACTAAAAATAATTTTAAAAAAAAGAAAGGACAGACAACTGACGTTTTGGCGAGGCATCGCTCCGCCCACCCGGCATTTCACTCCTATGTCGTACAAAGGGAATGTTACTCGATGAATTTGATGAATTTTAATGGGATCAATAGCGTTAATCCTAGCCGGGATATAAAAATGTCCCTTGCTCTAGTCGAAAGTGCAAAGAGGTTCTTTCTCCTTGATTACCCTGGCCATTCAAACAAGCATCAGCGAAAGTGATTATAGCACGAGCATCACAGGGCATTCTTACGGCGTGCAGATTGGCAGTCACATTCTACACATTTCAATATAGTAGTGGCTCTGCAGACCTTTGGCATTCCTGAGGTCGGGAAAAGTTGTGTCTAAAATATCACTCAAAAGGGGCCGCAAGTGGCACAGCGGTAGAATTGCTGCTTACAACTGGGTGTTTGATCGAAGGTTCAAAGGTTCCTTATTTGTCACAAACACCAATTGGTGTAGTGAAATGCGGATGGCCCATGGACTACAAAAGCTCACTGCGTGGAGTTTGTACCTTCTCCCCATGACTGCTTGGGTTTTATCCCGGGTGCTCCGGTTTCCTCCCACGGTCCAAAAAGTGCAAGTTTTTAAGATAATTGGTTTCTCAAAATGGTAGTGTATTCCGCGTGGGTTTTCAGTTGGGTCATCGATCCCAGGCAAGGAATCGGCTCCGAAGGCAAGTCCACGCCCCCGCGGTGGGGCTGATAGTTAGTCTCGAGCACAGCCTCCAGCTCCACGAAGTTGGGCCGCAGAGCGACCAGAGATACGATCCGGAAAACGATCGCATCTCCGGCAAGGTAGGAGATTGAAAAAAGGTTTCCCCCGACTCCCTCCCCCACCCCCTCCTCACATAAAACAAACCAGAGAACATTAAAACAAACTTTTAAAACACACTAAAAATAATTTTTAAAAAATGAACAGACTGTTGGCGAGGCTGCCATCGCGCCGCCACCCGGCATTTCACTCCTATGTCGTACAAAGGGAATGTTACTCCGATGGAATTTTGATGGAATTTTAATGGGATCAATAGCGTTAATCCCAGCCGGATATAAAAATGTCCCTTGCTCTAGTCGAAAGTGCAAAGAGGTTCTTTCTGCTTGATACCCTGGCCATTCAAACAAGCATCAGCGAAGGTGATTATTGCACGAGCATCACAGGGCATTCTTACGGCGTGCAGATTGGCAGTCACATTCTACACAGTTCAATATAGTAGTGGCTCTGCAGACCTTTGGCATTCCTGAGGTCGGGAAAAGTTGTGTCTAAATATCACTCAATAAGGGGCCGCATAGTGGCACAGCGGTAGAATTGCTGCTTACAACTGGGTTTGATCGAAGGTTCAAAGGTTCTTTATTTGTCCCAAACACCAATTGGTGTAGTGAAATGCGGATGGCCATGACTACAAATGCTGTCTGCGTGGAGTTTGTACGTTCTCCCCATGACTGCTTGGGTTTTATCCGGGTGCTCTGGTTTCCTCCCACAGTCCAAAAAAGTGCACGTTTTTAAGTTAATTGGTTTCTCAAAACGGTAGTGTACGGGTGATTGCTGGTCATCGTAGAGACACATACAGACCATGTGTGGACAAGGCTGCAGGCATGCTTGCTTGGTCTATCCCGACAGAGCTCAGCTTGAATGAGAAAGCGTCCAAGACAGAAAGAGAGAAATTTAAAACAACCAGACTACGTCCCTGGCTCTTTTATAAGAAGCAGGATGCTGAGTGTGGGGATAGCAGCTGGCCACACCAGTCAGGCCTCACCTTTGATCTCCTCCCTCCAGACCTGGGTTCAGTAAGCGCTTGGATAACACTTTATTATAGATCTCCTGCCTGCGTTATAATTCACAGCATGCTTTGCCGTCCAGTATAAATGTTGACATTGCAGGGCATTAAAGACTAGATTTTAAGAACTGTTAACATTTTTTTGACTTGTTTAATTGCAGATTGAAACAACAGGCCGTCAATAATCCTACAATCAGACCTTTCTCAAACGTACCACATGTGTGTTGCTTTGTAACTGTCCTGCGGCATCAATTAATTGTAGGGTCTGGGGATTTTCGGATGTGCTCTAATGCCCCTGTCCCGCTTAGGAAACCTGAACGGAAACCTCTGAGGACTTTGCGCCCCACCCAAGGTTTCCGTGCGGTTCCCGGAGGTTCCCGGAGGTTTTTGTCCTCCGGCAACCACCTTCAACTAGCATCGACAACCGGCTTCGACTAAAAAAGTACTGATTTTTATAACGGAAACCACTTTCAACCATTAGGGAGACTGACAAAAACCTCCGGGAACCGCACGGAAACCTTGGGTGGGGCGCAAAGTCTCCAGAGGTTTCCGTTCAAGTTTCCCAAGCGGGACAGGGGCATAATAGTTTCCCTCTCGCTTCTCTCTTGCTGTAGGGCTCCTGACCCACAGTATTGTCAGTGTCATGACCGATGGCAAAATACAAACCCCTCTTAAGGCCAGCAAGCTCAAACTGTGGGCGGCACGGTGGCGCAGCGGTAGAGTTGCTGCCTTGCAGCTCTCACAGCGCCAGAGGACCCGGGTTCGATCCCGACTACGGGTGCTGTCTGTACGGAGTTTGTACGTTCTCCCCGTGACCTGCGTGGGTTTTCTCCGAGATCTTCGGTCTCCTCCCGCACTCCAAAGACGTTCAGGTTTGTAGGTTAATCGGACTGGTAAAATTGTAAATTGTCCCTTGCATAGGATAGAGTTAGTGTGCAGGGATTGCTGTCCAGTCCAGACTCGTGGGTCGAAGGGCCTCTTTCAGTGCTGCATCGCTAAACTAAACTAAACATTTGCCATTCCTCGGCCCACTTCCCCAACTGAACTGAAAACTTAGATATCCTTCCTCATTGCCTACTGCACCACCAATTTTGTTGTCATCTCCAAACTAACTAGTGCTATCCAGTCACATCATACTATATCTGAATACATTCATTTGCTGTGAATGGCATTTGCAGGGAGCCAAATAGATCTTCTCACTGAACGCCAAAAAAAAAAATGGGTGCAATTCAATTTTATTAGTGTCTTTTAAATGTTGTTGTTGGACCTGCGTCTACTACCTCCTCTGGCAGCTCGTTCCAGATACGCAACACAGCATTGAGTTTTTTATGGTTATAATTCGCCACTGTTTGCCGTGAGAAGTTCTGTTTCGCTATCCCATGCACCCATCGGCCTGTTCGCAGGCCCATCGTTCTCCGAATACTTTACATCATCGACAATAACCAAACACTTGAAGGGCAGCACGGCAGCGCAGCGCTAGAGCTGCTCCCTTTCAGCGCCAGAGACCCGAGTTCGATCCTGACTACGGGCGCTGTCTGTACGGAGTTTGCACGTTCACCCTGTGACCTGCGTGGGCTTTCTCCGAGGTCTTCGGTGTCCTCCCCCACTCCAAAGACGTACGGGTTTGTAGGTTAATTGGCTTGACATAAATGTAAATTGTCCCTGGTGTGTGTAGAGTAGTGTTAGTGTACGGGGATCGCTGGTCGGCGAGGACTTGACCAGAGGAAGGGCACATCTATACAACATCTGCTAGACAGTACTTTGATAAAGTAGTTGCAGTATCTGTTTTGATTCTGAATTTAATATAACTCCCGAATTGAAATATAAATGGCCAGCTTTAAAGCCGGAAGCCCTGAGTTCCCCAGATCTTTTGTTACAGTACTAGGTGATATCAACGGAGAACTAGAGCACAGGAGGATGAGGGGTGATCTTATAGAGGTGTATAAAATCATGAGAGGAATAGATCGGGTAGACGCGCAGAGTCTCTTGACCAGAGGACATAGGTTTAAGGTGGGAAAGATTTAACAGGAACCTGAAGGGTAACTTTTTCACGCAAAGGGTGGTGGGTGTTATATTTAGCTCTCAGTGCTAATGGAATCAAGGGATATGGGAAGAAAGCAGGAACGGGGTACTGATTTTGAATGATCAGCCATGATCATATTGAATGGTGGTGCTGGCTCAAAGGGCCGAATGGCCTACTCCTGCACCTATTTTCAGTGTTTCTATGTGTATGGAACCAGCAGCCGGCAGAGGGAGTTGAGGCAAGAACTATCGCAACGTTTAACATAGAAACATAGAAATTAGGTGCAGGAGTAGGCCATTCGGCCCTTCGAGCCTGCACCGCCATTCAATATGATCATGTCTGATCATCCAACTCAGTATCCTGTACCGGCCTTCTCTCCATACCCCCTGATCCCTTTAGCCACAAGGGCCACATCTTACTCCCTCTTAAATATAGCCAATGAACTGGCCTCAACTACCTCCTGTGGCAGAGAATTCCAGAGACTCACCACTCTCTGTGTGAAAAATGTTTTCCTCATCTCGGTCCTAAAGGAATTCCCCCTTATCCTTAGACTGTGACCCCTTGTTCTGGACCTCCCCAACATCGGGAACAATCTTCCTGCATCTAGCCTGTCCAACCCCTTAAGAATTTTGTAAGTTTCTATAAGATCCCCCCTCAGTCTCCTAAATTCTAGCGAGTACAAGCCAAGTCTATCCAGTCTTTCCTTATATGAAAGTCCTGACATCCCAGGAATCAGTCTGGTGAACCTTCTCTGTACTCCCTCTATGGCAAGAATGTCTTTTCTCAGATTTGGAGACCAAAATTGTACGCAATACTCCAGGTGTGGTCTCACCAAAACCCTGTACAACTGCAGTAGAACCTATACTCCTATACTTAAATCCTTTTGCTATGAATGCTAACATACCATTCGCTTTTTTCACTGCCTGCTGCACCTGCATGCCTACTTTCAATGACTGGTGTACCATGACACCCAGGTAACGTTGCATCTCCCCTTTTCCTAATTTGCCACCATTCAGATAATAGTCCACCCTCCTGTTTTTGCCACCAAAGTGGATAACCTCACATTTATCCACATTATACTGCATCTGCCATGCATTTGCCCACTCACCCAGCCTATCCAAGTCACCTTGCAGCCTCCTCACACCTAACACTAACCTCCAGCTTAGTGTCATCCGCAAACCTGGAGATGTTGCATTCAATTCCCTCGTCCAAATCATTAATATATATAGTAAATAGCTGGGGTCCCAGCACTGAGCCTTGCGGTACCCCACTAGTCACTGCCTGCCATTCTGAAAAGGACCCGTTTACTCCTACCCTTTGCTTCCTGTCTGCCAGCCAGTTCTCTATCCACATCAATACTGAACCCCTATAAGGAACCGCTATAAGGAACTTGAATAAGAAACATTTATTCAAGTACATGGATATGATAGGTTTAGAGGGATATGGGCCAAACACGGATTGGTGGGACTAGTGTAGATGGGACACGTTGGCCGGGTTGGGCAAGTTGGGCCGAAGGGCCTGTTGGCGCGGCAAGGCTCACTGACTGTATGACCAACTCTGGAAACACTGCTCCAACAGCATGGAAATTGAATAGTTAAGCTAATTGGAATATCCCAGACTCACCCCAGTCACACAGCAATATGTGCCAGACACAGATTCCAAACTTACCACTTCTTTCCAAATTAGACAAATCTTTGAGTAAAGTTGAGGGGGGAAAAAAAAAAAACGAAACTTAGCATTTCACACGCATGTAATCTCGGTGCAATTGCAAATATTTGACCTAAGCCCTGGTTTTGTGGCGGCGAGAGATGGAATAAACTCATTGAAGAACGAATTCAGTTGGAATCACAGTGGAAATCTATTGAAGGGAATGGATATCAAAAGCTGGCTGCATCCGAACCCTTTTTCCCATGTCGACTCTTGTGAAAATGACAGATGTTGATGCCAGATGTTTGGATGGGAGGGCAAAGGGTTAAAAAAACTAACTTGAATTTTTGAAGAATGTAATCGTGCACAGAATGTGATGATTCAAAGACTGACAAATATTTATATGGAGCTGAGTTTGCTTTAGGGGGGGGCCTTATTAGCAATGGCATGTTATAGGTTACTTGACATACATTTTTTTTTTAAATTGGTAACAACTTCCAGAGATTGCGACATTAGCACAAGGTATCAGATGTGAATCTAATGGCAAAGGAAGCCAGATATCCTTACAATAATAAAAAATAGTTCACGTTTGAAAGAGATAGGAGCAGAATTAGGCCATTCGGCCCATCAGGTCTACTGCGCCATTCAATCATGACTGATCTATGTCTCCCTCCGAACCCCATTCTCCCGCCTTCTCTCCATAACCCCCGACACCCATACCAATCAAGAATCTATCAATCTCTGCCTTAAAAACATCCATTGACGTGGCCTCCACAGCCTTCTGTGGCAATGAATTCCACAGATTCACCACCCTCTGACTAAATGAAATTCCTCCTCATTCCCTTCGTAAAGGAACATCCTTTAATTCTAAGGCTATGAGCTCTAGTACTGAAACAGTTCCACTAGTGGAAACATCCTCTCCATCCTCTCCCTGGATATTTAATATATTATTTTAATAATATTTGTATTTATATATTATTTTTATTTATGAAATATTTTGTTTATTCTATATTATATTGTTTTTTTAATTATATAACGTGAAGATACATATGAAACTCATGAAAATTGCAAAATTAAATTAGCAATTTGGAACAGATTGCAGAAAAGGAAACATTTTTGCCAATATAATTCAATTAACTTGTATGTGTGATAACAAGAAGTGTTTGTTCAAGAAGTTACAAGAGGCAGCCTAGTGACACGACGGTAGAGTTGCTGTCTCACAATCAGAGAACCGGGTTCGATCCTGACTACGGGTGCTGTCTGTGAGGAGTTTGGACGTTTTCTTCGGGTGCCCTGGTTTCCTCCCATATTCCAAAGATGTGCAGGTTTGTAGGTAACTTGGCTTGGTAAATTGCCCCTAATGTATAGGATAGAACTATTTAACATTTATTAAAAAAGTTTTTAGAGATACAGCGCGGAAACAGGCCCTTCGGCCCACCGGGTCCGTGCCGACCAGCGATCCCCAAACAATAACACTATCCTACACCCACTAGGGACAATTTTCACATTTATACCAAGCCAATTAACCCACAAACCTGTACGTCTTTGGAATGTGGGAGGAAACTGAAGATCTCGGAGAAAACCTACGTGATCACGAGGAGAGCGAACAAACTCCGTACAGACAGCACCCGTAGTCGGGGTCGAACCCGGGTCTCCGGCGTAGCATTCGCTGTAAGGCAGCAACTCTACCGCTGCGCCACATGCGATCGCTGGTCGACGTTGACTCGATGGGCCGAGGGCCTGTTTCCACGTTGCATCTCGAAACTAAACTAAACTGTCACACCATGGGATTTTTTATGTTGAGCAGGCAGATAGGACTGCACTTTATTTTAATTTAATTTAGTTGAGTGATAGAGCACGGAAACAGGTCCTTCGACCCACCGAGTCCGCACCGACCAGCGATCGTCGCACACTAGCACTATCCTACACAATAGGGACCGTTTACAAACTCCATACAGACAGCACCTGTAACCCAGATCTAACCCAGGTCTCTGGCGCTCTAATGGGCCTGTCCCACTTAGACAATTTTTCAGGCGACTGTTAAGTCGTGTTTGTAAAAAACACCAACTGTCAGAGTGTAACAAGCACGCACATGCACACATCGCTTCCTTATGTTACGCATGCGGGGGACAGGGATAGCGGGGGGAGTGCTGTCTGAGTTAAATTCACACGGTGCAAAGCCAATGTGATTGTATTGAGTAGTGCGTACAGTTTTGGTCTCCAAATCTGAGAAAATACATTCTTGCCATAGAGGGGGTACAGAGAAGGTTCACCAGACTGATTCCTGGGATGTCAGGCCTTTCATATGAGGAAAGACTGGATAGACTTGGCTTGTACTCGCTAGAATTTAGAAGACTGAGGGGGGATCTTATAGAAACTTACAAAATTCTTAAGGGGTTGGACAGGCTAGATGCAGGAAGATTGTTCCCGATGTTGGGGAGGTCCAGAACAAGGGGTCACAGTCTAAGGATAAGGGGGAATTCCTTTAGGACCGAGATGAGGAAAACATTTTTCACACAGAGAGTGGTGAGTCTCTGGAATTATCTGCCACAGAAGATATTAAAGAAGGAACTGCAGATGCTGGAGAATCGATGGTACACAAAAGGCTGGAGAAACTCAGCAGGTGCAGCAGCATCTAAGGAGCGAAGGAGATAGGCGACGTTTCGGGTCGAGACCCTTCTTCAGAGTGAAGAAGGGTCTCGACCCGAAACGTCGCCTATCTCCTTCGCTCCTTAGATGCTGCTGCACCCGCTGAGTTTCTCCAGCCTTTTGTGTGGCACAGAAGGTAGTTGAGGCCAGTTCATTGGCTATATTTAAGAGGGAGTTAGATGTGGCCCTTGTGGCTGAAGGGATCAGGGGGTATGGAGAGAAGGCAGGTACAGGATACTGAGTTGGATGATCAGCCATGATCATATTGATTGGCGGTGCAGGCTCGAAGGGCCGAATGGCCTACTCCTGCACCTATTGTCTATGATTCTATGTGATACTGACACTCACCGCGATGTACAGGAAGGTTGGCGCTGTAATTAAGATAGTGAAAGCACAGTGTACGGGATGGGTGACGTAAGTCCTTTAAAAGGGGGGGGGGAGGAGGGGGGGAGAATGGGGAGAATGGTGGAGAAGGGGGTACAAGGAGTGGAGACAACTATTAAGAAGTCTGAGATACACGGCTGTGAAGTTTGGTTATCCTTGGTTCTGAAAACTTTTTTTAATGTTTTTTAACGTTTTACATCCCAATGAGCCATTGAAATTGTAGCACTGGCTACAACCTACGAGAACCATCGACCTCCTGTCAACCCACGAGGACCTCCTGGAGACCCACCTAAGGCAGGGGAATTCTCGCTACTTTCCATGGCAGCTTCATTCTGGTCGCCGCTAATTTTTCAACACGTTGATAAATTTGGGGCGACTATAATGAGGCCGCGACTAGTTCCCAGAATGCGGCAACCCCTTATGACCATGACTACCTGGCGACCACCCGCGAACATGCGGCCACCTTCTGGCGACCGCATAGCCTCCTGCAGTCGCCTAAAAGGTCGCCCAAGTGGAACAGGCCCATAAGGCAGCAAGTCCACCGCTGCCCCACTGTGAGCTCTTCCTCAGAAATAAACTGATGCGCCTGGCTATTGTGCTCAAGTGAGACCTGAACACAACTTCAGAGTCAGAGGAGAATACATTAGCACATACCACCTTGAAAGGAAGCCAGTCCAAGAGGCAGCTCGCTCAAACAAAGACATTGCACCTTCGTTCATATCATTGTAAAAACCATTATTCGTCGAGCCACAATCCAGATATCTGCCTTGCCTGAGAACTCCCACAGGAACCTTTACACCAGAACAGAAGCACAATAATAGTTTTTAAAAAATCAGCCTCTCTTGCAACGCTATCCAGTTGAGAAAAGAGAATTGAAACAGACAACACTAAATAATAGAGGTGCTTAAAATGCCAGCAGTTTGGAGCTGTAATATTACTTAAAGCTGTGAAAATTGATTGAATTTAATGAAATAATTAATTTACATCATAAAAATAAAATGAATTTAACATGTGCATTTTAGCTACGTTGGGTTATATTTGTTTTGGAGTGAAATGGCTGGTGTACCCAAATTTCAGAGCAATGTTGTTACTTTTTAGGCTAATATTTATTGACAGCAGCAAAGGAACAAAGCACTCAGTGCAATCCAGTAAAGTCATTCTAACTAGAATATATTGCTGGAAGATGAAGATATTCCTCTGGAGGTACGAAGAAAAAGTGTTGTGTTGCGGGATGGATTTCTCCAGAGCTCAGCTGCTTGAGTTTCTGAAGCATCGACAGTTTGCTCATGGTTCAAATACAAGGATGGCTTTTCATTCCAGCTTTCGAGTTTTTGATTGAAACCATGCCAGTCCATCATTCCTCTTAATGACCTGGTGTAGCTGATCCAAAGAACAAATTTAAACAAGGCAACTTAGACCTTAAGATTGAAACTGCATTCGGTTTAGTCTATTGTCACGTGCACCGAGGGGCAGTGAAAAGCTTTTTTGTCGCGTGCTAACCAGTCAGCAGAAAGACAAAACATGATTACAATCGATCCACTTACAGTGTACAGATACATGACAATAGAATAATGTTTAATGCAAGGGAAAGACAGCAAGTCCGATCAAGGATCGTCCTAGGGTCATCAAAGAGGTAGATAGTAGTTCAGCACTGCTCTCTGGTTGTGGTAGGATGATTCAGTTGCATGATAACAGCTGGCAAGAAACTGTCTGGAGGTGTTTGTTTTCACACTTCTATACCTTTTGCCTGATGGGAGAGGGGAGAAGAGGGAGTGGCCAGGGTGCGACTCGTCCTTGATGATGCTGCTGGCCTTGCCGAGGCTGTGTGAAGTGTAAATGGAGTCAATCCAAGGGAGGTTAGTTTGTGCGATGGTCTGGGCTGCGTCCACAATTTGCTGCGATTTCGTGCGGTCTTGGATGGAGCTGTTCCCAAACCAAGCTGGGATGCATCCCTGATAAAATGTTTTCCGTGGTGCATCTGTAGAGGTTGTCAAACTTACTCAGCCTTCTAAGGAATTCGAGGTTCCTTGGATCACATGAGTCAAAGATTCCGACGTAAAATTGTAAGATTAAATGAGAACTTACCAGGTTGAAGTTTGATCTTTATTTTATGAGGAGTTACGATGAGGGACTACCTGAAGAACCCCGACTGCCCGCAGAGCGCGTCAATATTCAAAGCACTGGTGTGAAATCACAGGTAATAGTGACTGAAGTATAATAGTAAGAACCAGAAGACTAGAACTACCAGATGACATTTATGAGGGTTGGGAGCGGAGGGCACGTAATCCCTCATCGTAACTCCTCAGAAAATAAAGATCAAACTTCAAACTGGTAAGTTCTCGTTTAATCTTACTATTTTACTTCGGAGTCACGTGAGTGACTACGTGAAGATTTCGAAGCACTGTGATTTCATGCCGTGAGAAACGGGTCTACACAGCCACAACTGCTTCACAAACAAATGAAGGAAAATAAATTCATAATACATACAGTCATGACATAGATTTAAACATGCTGATGTTATTAATGAAGTAATAATAATAGTCCCACCTTTCGCTCGGATGGAATCTATAATCAATGAAAATAGAGTTGACAAATACCCTTGGTCTTGTAATGGGTTATTATAAATGTTTAAAATCCATTCGCTTGACCATGCTGCAAGCATTAGGACGTGGTCCAATGGCACGTAAGACCCTTGCTGCTGATGTTATAGCAGCCCTGATGGAGTGATAACTAGACTCAGTATCTACTCCTACATAATCAAAGTCGATTTTATCCTCTGGAAGTGACCTGAACAGATATGTTCTTATAAGTTTTTGTGACTAACAACATAGCTAGTTCAGAGCCTCGAAGACTCTCAGTGACCTTAACGTATTGTTATATATGTGTGTCCTCACTTTACCAAAGGTCCATGGGTATGCTTTAAACTCTTTTGAGATCTGACACCCCTTCTGCTCTGCTTAAGTGAATTATAAGCATAAATATTATATATTTTATTTCGGAGTCACGTGAGTGACTTCGTGAAGACCCCGCCAGCACGCATGTGCGACATATCGGTCGCGCGCATTTGCATCGACAAGCTGGGGGGGGAGTGCGCTCTCTCCACCAGCTCCTTCACAAAGGCCGTTCAGGTAAGTGCACTAACCTTTAGTTGGTTACAGCATGGACGGCAAAGGGAAAGGGAAGGCGAAACTTTCCAAGAGCCGCGGGACGCCGACAAGCCAGCGACCACTTTCTCCGGAGCTGCGAGACACACCGGCAGCAACTGGACGGCCGGGGATAAAGGAGCGGAAGTCGGGCGCTTCGGTTACACCAGCGCCCGACTTATCTCCCGCATGGATGTCCGCACTGGAGCTGGAAATTCCAGCCCCAGACTTCGTGCCCCCATCCCCCAGCAAGCGGGGGAGGAAACAGGTACTTGGCAAAGTGCCTCGCTCACCGACAGTGGCATCACCCCGTGTTGCAGTGGATCCACGGGGACCGGGCCGGGGAACGGCTGCGCTACAGGGGAGCCCCGCAGCCGCAGCACGCCACGTACAGCTGCCGGGGATATCTGCCGTAGGGCAGTCTGGCAGAGCTACTGCTGTGTCGAGCAGCCCTGCAGGAGCAGGTGCTGCCGGCATAACGCCTCGTCAGACTGCGGTCAAGGGTGGCCGGTGGCAGTTAGACGGTCGGTTAAGCTTAGCTCTGGCAGCTGCCGACCATGCGCCTCCACGCAGAACATTGGGCGATAGTGGAGGTAAGCCTGCACGGACTCCGGGGAGCCAGGTACCGGGGGCCGGCGCCGACTCATCTCCACTGCCTTCCTACCAGGCAGGTGGACCGCCACAGTCCGCTCGAAGGCCGACTAGCGGAAAGTCCATGCGGGAGTCGTATGGGCCTGCAGGAGCGGTAGCCCATGACAACCTACCTTCGGACCCTAGTCTGCATCTTATGGAGGTGTGGTCCGCTGGTAGAAGCCCCAGAGAATTTGCAGAGCCTGGGGAAGTCGGCTTGTCCGCCGCGAGTAGCGGGGACGGTCGCATTGCTCGGTTGGAGCTCTTGGTGGAGCAACTACTCCAGCGGGACATGGACCGGGATGAACGGGAGTCTCGGGCCTCCACAAGCCACGCCATGAGACCGCCCAGCATATCGTCTTCTCCAGCCAGCCGTACCAGAAGTTGCCTGGACGCTGACTTTGAAAATCTTTTTCACCCAGAGAGTTTGTGGAATTCTCTGCCTCAGAAGGCAGCGGAGGCCAATTCTCTGGATGCTTTCAAGAGAGAGTTCGATAGAGCTCTTAAAGATAGCAGAGTCAGGAAATATGGGGAGAAGGCAGGAACGGGGTACTGATTGTGGATGATCAGCCATGATCACATTGAATGGCGGTGCTGGCCCGAAGGGCCGAATGGCCTACTCCTGAACCTATTGTCTACTGTCCATTGTCCATTGTCTATTGTCTACTGGCACATTGACCTTCCCAGCTTGACAACATCAGTCAGGTATTGAGTATAGAAGTTGGGAGGTCATGTTACAGTTGCATAAGATGTTAGTGAGGCCACATTTAGCGAATTGTGTTCAGGTTCGGTCACCATATTATGGGAAAGATGTTGCCATGCTGGGAAGGTTGCAGAGAAGATTTACGAGGATGTTGCCAGGACTCGAGGACCTGAGCCATAGGGGGAGGTTGAGCAGGCTAGACTTTATTCCTTTATTCCCTGGAGGGCAGGAGGATGAGGGGTGATCTTATAGAGGTGTACAAGATATTGAAAGGAATAGATCGGGTAAACACTCAGAATCTCTTGCCCAGAGTGTGGGAAGCACGAACGAGAGGACATAGGTTTAAGATGGGGAGGAAATATTTAATATTAACCTGAGTGGTAATATGTTTACACAAAGGGTGGTGGGTACATGGAAGGAGCTGCCAGAGGGCGTAGTGGAGGCAGGTACTATCTTAAGAGGCATTTGGATAGGTACATGGATAGGCTGGGTGCGGTCAGGTGGGACTAGTTCTAAATGCGGCATGTTGCTTGGCATGGAAAAGTTGAGCCAAAGGGCCTGTTTCCTCGCGTATGACTCTATGATTCAATGGCATCTCCAGCAAGCAAAGAATTAGTTACTGTGAGCTCTGCACTTAGAAAATCAAGGAGCAGACTCCACCAAGAGTGTCATAGAATAGTAAGGCTCAGTTTTCCATTTCATAAGACCATAAGGCGTAGAAGCAGAATTAGGCCATTCGGCCCATCAAGTCTACTGCACCATTCAATCATGGCTGATCTATATTTTCCATTCCTCTGCCTTCTCCCCCTAAACCTTGACACCCTTACTAGTCAAGTATCTGTTAATCTCCACTTTAAAAATACCCAACGACTTGGCCTCTACAGCCATCTGTGGTAATGAACTCCACAATTCCTCCTCATCTCCACTCTAAAGGTACATCTTTTTATTCTGAGGCTGTGGCCTCTGGTTCTGGGCTCTTCCCGTGCTGTAAACATCCTGTCCATGTCCACACTACCTTGGCCTTTCATTATTTGGTAGGTTTCAGAGAGATACCTCCAGGGTCATAAGGTCATAAGTGATAAGGGCAGAATTAGTCCATTCGGCCCGTCAAGTCTACTCCGCCATTCAATCATGGCTGATCTATCTATCGCTCCTAACCCCATTCTCCTGCCTTCTCCCATAACCTCTGACACCCCTACTAATCAAATATCTATCTATCTCTCCCTTAAAAATATCCACTGACTTGGCCTCTTGGAGGGTCCTCCAAGGCAGGGCAGTGCCACTGAGTCCCCTGAGGCAGATGAAGCAGTGGATTGCTGCATTCACTTTCAGCTTGAGGTCTCATCACAGCACACTGTACAGACCTTCAGTCTACCAATTTCGGACCAGAGTCAACAGGGAAGAAGGCTTCCATCTATGGTCACTGAAGGATGTCCCCATCAGAGGATCACTGCTGACCCAGGGCATTAGACTTTAGACTTTAGATTTTCTGATACAACTTTGAAACAGAAAGGCCCAAGAAAGGCACAAAATGCTGGAGTTACTCAGCGGGACAGGCAAGCTCTCTGGACAGAAGTAACAGGTAACATTATTGGTCAAGATCGTTCTTCGGCTCACCGAGTCCACACCGACCAGTAATCACCCTCACACTAACACTATCCTACACAACAGGGATGATTTACAATTTACAATTTACAGAAGCCAATTAACCTACAAAGCTTTAAAGAAGGAACTGCAGATGCTGGAAAATCGAGGGTACACAAAAAGCTGGAGAAACTCAGCGGGTGCAGCAGCATCTAAGGAGCGAAGGAGATAGGCAACGTTTCGGGCCAAAACCCTTCTTCAGACTGATGGGAGGCGGGGGGGGGGGGGGGGGGGGGGGGGGGGGGGGGGGGGGGGAGGGGGGGGGGGGGGGGGGGGGAGAAGAAGGGAGAGGTGGGAAGGGGAGGAGACAGCAAGGGTTAACAGAATTGAGAGGAGGTTGTGAAACTGTCTCCGTAGGGAGGAGGAGAACTTCTTCAAGGTAACCTACAAAGCTGTGCCTCTTTGGTGTGTGAGAGGACACTGGAGCACCTGAAGAAAACCCACACGGTCGCGGGGAGAACGTACAAACTCCGTACAGACAGCACCCGTAGTCAGGATCGAACCCGGGTCTCTGGTGCTGTACGGCAGCAACTCTACTGCTGCGACAGCCAGGACAGATCTGCATTGGTGGGCCATCACCTACCATAGTCTGGGGCAACCAGAGGAGAGAACGATCATGATTCTCCCCTTTCTTTCTCCAATAAGAAAAACAGAGAGAGTTCTCACTGGGAAATATTATGTCTCCAAGTCACACGAGAGACAATTCACAATCAAACAATGGATGTAATAAAGCTGTCCCCATGAATCTATCTCGCCAATTGTGTCGAGGGAGGAAAGGGAAAAAACACAGGGAGAAAATTACAAATGCTGATGAAAATTTTGTTTCCGTAAACAACCACCTCAGCAAACTTGGCACAGATTTAAAAATAGACACAAAAATGCTGGAGTAAATCAGCGGGACAGGCAGCATCTCTGGAGAGAAGGAACGGGTGACGTTTCGGGTCGAGACTGAAGAAGGGTCTCGATCTGAAACGTCACCCATTCCTTCTCTCCAGAGATGCTGCCTGTCCCGCTGAGTTCCTCCAGCATTTTGTGTCTAACTTCGATTTAAACCAGCAAGTGCAGTTCCTTCCCACACAGATTTTAAAATGATCAGTTAGATGTTTGATCATTCAGCTGGCATAGATGCGGGGAACATTGGAAGAGTGAAATGACATTCGAATGCCACCAGTAATGCTTCTCCCACTCGACTTTAGTCAACCCAATTAAAATAACCTGCAATTCCTTTCTCCTTTCTCTACTTACAGTATCTGGCTATCTTTGCAATGAAAGAATGCTGATTTGTCTCAGTTAATCCATGAGGTTGCAGGATTAATATTTTCACTCTACCTTACAGAATAGTGAAAGGTTTGGATAGAGTGGATGTGGAGAGGATGTTTCCACTAGTGGGAGAGTCCAAGACTAGAGGTCATAGCCTCAGAATTAAAGGATGTTCCTTTAGGAAGGAGATGAGAAGGAATAATGAGGAAAGACATTCTTGCCATAGAGGGAGTACAGAGAAGGTTCACCAGACCGATTCCTGGGATGGCACGACTTCCGTGTGAAGAAAGACTGGATAGACTCGGCTTGTACTCGCTGGAATTTAGAAGATTGAGGGGGGATCTCATAGAGACTTACAAAATTCTTAAGGGGTTGGGCAGGCTAGATGCAGGAAGATTGTTCCCTATGTTGAGGAAGTCCAGGACAAGGGGTCACAGTTTAAGGATAAGGGGAAGTCTTTTAGGACCGAGATGAGAAAATCGTTTTTCACACAGAGAGTGGTGAATCTGTGGAATTCTCTGCCACAGAAGGTAGTTGAGGGCAGTTCGTTGGCCATATTTAAGAGTTAGTTGGATGTGGCCCTTGTGGCTGAAGGGATCAGGGGGTATGGAGAGAAGGCAGGTACAGGATACTGTTGGATGATCAGCCATGATCATATTGAATGGCGGTGCGGGCTCGAAGGGCCGAATGGCCTGCTCCTGCACCTAATTTCTATGTTTCTATGTTTCTATGAATTCTTTAGTCAGAGGATGAGAGAATCTGTGGAATTCTTTTCCAGAGAAGGCTGTGGAGGCCAAGTCAATGGATATTTTTAAAGCAGGGATAGATAGATTCTTGACTAGTATGGGTGTCAGGGGTTAAGGGGAGAAGGCAGGAGAATGGGGTTAGGAGGGAGAGATAGATCAGCCATGATTGAATGGTGGAGTAGACTTGATGGGCTGAATGGCCTAATTCTGCCCCTATTACTTAAGGGCCTGTCCCACTTGGGCAACCTAATCCTCAAGCTCTGGCGAGTTTGCCCTCGACTCAAACTCGCAGCATGGTCGACACGAGGTCGAAGGAGGTCTTCGTAACTATACGACTCGAGGCTCAGCTAGATTGCCGTTTTTTTCAATATGTCCCCCGAGTAAAAAATATGGAAAAAATCAATGTTTTTTTTTAAAGTCGTATAGGTCCGTAGGTAAGAGGGTAATCGAAGACGGATAGTCTTCATCAAAGTCGCGAGGAAGGTTCACTCTCCATTAAGCCGAAGCTGTCGAAGCTAGTCAGCTAGTCGAGCGTTGAAGTGGTCACAACATGGGTCGAAAGGAAAGGAATTGCCATGAAGTAGGTCGCCCAAGTGCGAAAGGCCCTTTATGACCTCTGGCTTGAACGTGGGCCAAATCTTTATTGGACATACTTAAACCAGGAACGTCAATACAAAATCCCAGTGCTGAAGGATATATATAATTGGATATCATACAATCCCACTGCAACTAAAACAGACACATTCTGGATAACTATAGGCAGCATCTCTGGGGACACGTCTTGGGATAAACCTGAACGGCGCTGATCCCTCCGAGTTGCTGCAGGACTTCTCCAGCACTCTGTGTCATACACCAGCATCTGCAGTCCGTCGATATTGCTGCCATTTCTTCGACTGGTAGCTGTACTAAATGAAAAGTAGGCCTACAGTCAGTAACGTACAAATAACTTGTTTTATTTTGACAGTTTGGGGTTAAACTGACAGAGGTTATGTTTGAGGGAGAAAGATACCAGAAACAGTGCCATTTAAAACTGAAATGAGAAGAAAACTTTTTCACCCAGAGAGTTGTGTATTTGTGGAATTCTCAGCCAAAGGCAGTACAGGCCGATTCACCTACTGATTGTGATGAACATTGTGATGACGGTGCTGGCTCGAAGGGCCAAATGCCTCCTCTTGCAACCTATTTCTACTAATGAAATTAGACTCGATGGACCGAATGGCTAACTATGAACTGCACAGTTCTAAAATTAATAATTACCAGCATCACCGTCTCAAGAGTTTCTTGCTTGGCTCCATTCCCGGGATTCAGAAGTCGTTTAATGAATCATGGCAAACACACAGCAACGCCCGCGAGCAGTGGCAGACAATCGTCCAACCCCCACCTTTTTAGCCTATCTTAAGGGGTTCTCATGAAACAGCAGTTTCTGAACCACTGAGCTGAACTTTAACTGTTTTTTCAATCTTTTCAGACTTTTATATGTGCTTTTGAACATGGAAAGGTATCTCAACAATTTTAGGAATCTGAGGAAACCCCTTAAATGTTTCTGAAACATTGTGATGGTACCTGCCTCAACTCCTCCAGCAGCCATGCATCCCACCACCCTTTGTGTCGTTCTATTAAATTTTTCCCCGCTCACCTTAACCAATTTCACACACAGAGAGTTGTAAGTCAGTGGAGTCTGTGGTCATGAGGCTGGTCTCTGGTTCTCTGGAGGCTTTCAAGAGAGAGCTTTACCTCTTAAAGATAGCGGAGTCCAAGAAGGAAATGGGGAGAAGGCATGACAGCATCACCTGGCATCCTACTTAAATTGTCCTCGGTCCTTGATCTAAATAGAGACTCTGTGCATCCACGGATTTTGTACACCTCAAATGTTATTCAAGAGTTCCCCCTCAGGCCCCTTCTACAGTTGTCCCATCCTACATTGACAATCCTGACTTAATCTGTCTCAAACTCTGGAGTTTAGTTTTAGTTTAGAGATACAGCACAGAAACAGGCACTTTGGCCCACCGCGTCCCTCCGAGCGATCCCCACATATTGTTTCTCGGAAATCACGGGGAGGTACAAACTCCGTACAGGCAAAGCACCCGTTTCAAACTGTGCCACTGCACACTGTGGCCGAGGAAGATCCTGCTATGTTTAGACATTCTGGGACATTGGGATTCATGAGGGACAGCAAGCATGAAATGTAAAACACCACTTGCTGTTCTTCCGTTAGCTTAGCTGCTATTTCTTTAACCATCACTTGACAGTGCGTTTCTATGTATGAGAAATTCCTACAGGCCAGGAACAGCAAGTCAGGAAATATTGTTTTACATTTCATCCAGGATGTTTAGAGATACAGGGGGGACACAGTCCCTGCGGCCCAGCGAGTCCGTGCCGACCAGCGATCACCCCGTACACTAGCACTATCCCACACACGCGAGGGACAAATTACAATTTTACCGAAGCCAATTCACGTACAAACCTGCACGTCTTTGGAGTGCGGGAGGAAACTGAAGGTCCCGGAGAAAACCCACGCAGGTCATGGGGAGAATGTACAAACTCCGTACAGACAGCACCCCAGTGGTCAGGATCGAACCCGGGTCTCCGGCGCTGTAAGGCAGCAACTCTACCGCTGTGCCGCTGAGCCGACCTCCGCTCCAGCCCGGGAGCCTCGTGCCTATTAACACAAATTTAAGATGGCTTCAGTGCAGCAGTCCGAGCCAATTAATCTCTGGCTTGAGAATTGTTGTCTTCCTTCAAGCTTATCACGTCAAGTTCAAACTGCAGAATCCAGGAAGCAAATCAGACTGTTGTGTTAAAGAAGGAACTGCAGATGCTCGAGGGTACACGAAAGGCTGGAGAAACAAGCAAATCAGACTGCTGGATTCAGGTTCACATATAGTTCAGTAGATCAATGTGTGTCTGGCTGCCTGCCAGTGAGTAAAATGTCCATATGTGCCTGCCGCTCATGGACCATAGCTGAACGAGGACCATATCCTTGGCACACTGTAATCTACCCACTCCGTGTCCCCTGTCTGTGCAATGCAATAACTAAAACGTGCTGGAATGCGGTCATAGTTGATGGGAATGGTGTGGCCTTAACAGAAAGCAGATAACATAACAATACGATGATGGCAGGGCAGCAGGCTGGTGCAGCTGGTAGAGCTGCTGCCTTACAGCGCCAGAGACCCGGGTTCGATCTTGACTAAGGGTGCTGTCTGTATGGAGTTGGCACATTCTCCCTGTGGCCTCATGGATTTCTTCCAAGCGCTGCGGTTTCCCACGGAGGGGCGGGTTTGTATGCTAAGAAAGACACAAGACGCCGGAGGGACACAGCAGGTCTGGCAGCATCTCTGGAGAAAAAGGATGGGTGACGTTTTGGGTCGAGACCCTTCTTCAGCCTCAAGGTTCAGGGTTCAGACTCAATGTGGGTTTCTCGGTTAAATGGCCTCTGTAAATTGCCCCTTGCATGTTGCTCGTGTATGTGCAAATGGGATAACAGAACCAGTGTGAACGGTTGATCGATGGTCGGTGCGGATTCGGTGGGCCGACACGCTTGTTTGCTTGCTGTAGATCTCCAGATATATCTGAAATAAAAAGAACAAGCAACTTCATGACTTGCGGAGTTCCTAACCTTCCAAGAGTATCTGGGAATGAAAGTTAAATTCAGGTCACTGCCACTAGAATCCAAGG
This sequence comes from Okamejei kenojei, assembly GCA_035221665.1. Lineage (NCBI taxonomy): Eukaryota > Metazoa > Chordata > Chondrichthyes > Rajiformes > Rajidae > Okamejei > Okamejei kenojei. Next base: position 147,825,959 of record CM069132.1, read on the forward strand.
GGAAAAATGGTAGGAACATTAATCCCGTACAGACACCATTGTATGCAGATGCCGAGAAGTGTGGTCAGCTCTGGCTGAACAACTTCTAATCTTGTGTGTGGACTCGATAAGAAGAACAATGATATGAGGGACGAGACAAAAAGCTGGAGTAACTCAGCGGGCGAGGCAGCATCTCTGGAGAGAAGGAAGTGGGGGGACGTTTCGGGTCGAGACCTTTCTTCAGACTGATGTCAGGGGAGTGGGCGGGACAAAGATAGAATGTAGTCGGAGACAGTAAGACTAGTGGGAGAACTTGGAAGGGGTAGCGGATGGAGAGAGACAGCAAGGGATATCTGAAGTTAGAGAAGTCAATATTCATACCACTGTGGTGATACCCAACTACCCAATTGAAATATGAGGTGCTGTTCCTCCACTCTGCAGAATGGTCAGATTGGGAATGGGAGGGGGCGTTGATGTGCTGAGCCATCGGGAGATCAGGTAGGTTAAGACGGACTATGTGGAGGTGTTCAGTGAAACGATCGCCGAGCCTGCGCTTGGTCTCGCCGATGTCGAGAAGTTGATACCTGGAACAGCGGATACTGTAGTTGGGGTTGGAGATTCGAGGGTTCACAGTTTGAAAAATGTCGGCCATCAAGATTTAGAGTCAGGAAAGATGAGTTATGGCCAAAACATACAGAAAAGACACAAAGTGCTGGAGCAACTCGGGGGGAGTTGGATAGGTGATGTTTCAGGTCGGGACCCATCGGGTCTGGACGCTTCAACATGGAAAGGAGACATTTTGGGTCAGGACCCTTCTTCAGGCTAGTCTATGCCAATCTGAGCTGGAGTCCAGGCCCGAAAGGCCACCTATTCATAAAATAACTCAGCGGGACAGGCAGCACCCAAAACATCACCCATTCCTTCTCTCCAGAGATGCTGCCTGTCCCACTGAGTTAGTCCAACAATTCATGTCTATCTTCGGTGTAAACCAGCATCTGCAATTCCTTCCTGCTCACGTCACCTATCTGATTTCTTCGGTTCTTCGGATCTGACGTGTTACTCCTGCACTTTGTGTCTTTTCTTTTGTAAATTAGCATCTGCAGTTTCTTGTTTCTACATTATGCCTAAAACACAGACAGACTAGGGGTGCTGTCTGTATGGCATTTGTACATTCTCCCCGTGACCCGGTGGGTTTTCCCCTGGTGCTCTGGTTTCCTCCCGCACGCCAAAGACGTAGTGCACAGGCATGTAGACTGTACAGGCATGTTGGCTTCTGTGAAATTGTGTAGGATAGTGTTAATGCATGAAGATCGCTGGCCTGTTTCCATGCTGTATCTCTAACCCAAACTAAACTAAAGCTGCTGCCTTCGCACTGACAATTTTGGACTCCTTGAACCTGAGTGTTAGCCTGGTTCTTTTGTCTACAGGCAATAATCCATTCATTACATTTAATTCTTACAAAACTGCCTCAAACTTTAAAAAAAAAAAAAAAAATTGCACTTATCTAGCACCTAAATTGCAGAATGTGGTAAAAAAAAAACCCACTTCACACCAACAAATCACCTTGGGAATACAAACAGGAAATGCTGCAAATACACGGCAGGTTAGACAGGGTCATTTAATTTGCGATGTAGCCGGAGCAAGGTCCCAGAGTCTGACCTCAGCAACCGACCGTTCAATGTTGAGTCATACCAGTCTCAGTTCTGATCATCAGCTTTTCCTCACCTTCCACTCAAAGTTATTGGGCTGTGCAGACTGCACTCCCACCTCTCCCCAACCACTCCCAGTACACAACCTGCACCAGTTACCATCAGCGGAACCGATAATAATAATAATAAATAATAATATATCTTTATTGTCATAGCACAGAGGTACAACGAGATTTGGAATGCAACTTCCATCCGATGCAATAACTTAATTAGCTAAAAACACTTAATTAGCTAAAAACCCAAGAAGGGTCTCGACCTGAAACGTTGCCCATTTCCTTCGCTCCATAGATGCTGCCGCACCCACTGAGTTTCTCCAGCATTTTTTGTCTACCAAAACATACCTGATCTCCCATTTGCTAAACACTTTCATTTCCCCTCCCATTACGATAATGATCTTTCTGCCCTGGGACTCCTCCACAGACAGAGTGAGGCCAAACGCCTTATATTTAGCTTTAGAGTGAACTATCAAGAAAGTATTCTGAGTTGGCTTCCGAGTTTGCACGGTGGCACAGAGGTAGATTTGTTGGCCGACAGCGCCAGAGACCCAGGTGCGATCCGGAGTACGGGTGCTGTCTGTACGGAGTTTGTACGTTCTCCCTGCGGCTCGCGTGGGTTTTCTCCAGGATCTCCGGTTTTCTCCCACAATCCAGAGATTTGTAGGTTGATTGGCTTGGTATATTGCAAATTGTCCCTTGTGTGTGTGTGTGTGTGTGTGTGTGTGTGTGTGTGTGTGTGTGTGTGGGATAGTGATACTGTGCGGGGATCGTTTGATGGTGTGGGCCGGTGGGCGAAGGGCCTGTTACCGTGCAGCATCTCTAAACTAAACTATAATGCGTCGGAAAGAACCGCAGATGCTGGTTTAAATCGAAGGTAGACGCAAATTGCTGGAGTAACTCAGCGGGACAGGCGGCATCCCTGGAGAGAAAGAATGGGTGACGTTATAAAGAGAAGAAGCTCTGTACAGACACTTCATATTCTCCAGTCTACAGAGAGGAGACAGCAGCAGTCGTGAACTTCAGCCTGACAGGAGACTGACAGAAACCAGAACACACATCAACACCCAATTACCTCTGCCTTGATTCCATGTGGAATAATTTCATGAATTGAAGCTTATCGGGCAGACTTACCACAACACTAGCAGAGAAATGCCACACATAAATGCATTATTTTAATCAGAAAGTGAATGCCAAATTACTTCCCCGGCTTAGTAATGCAAAACAGGTGATGATAAATGGATGAGGCTCGGCATGTGACTCGATGATTATCGGAGTTCTTCAGGGATCTGTTCTGGGTTACCCGCTGTTTGCATGCTTCATAAATAATGCGAAAGAAGACACTTCTTGTCAGATTATAAAACCCGCTGATGGCTTCAAGCTACGTGAGCAGGTGGTTTGCATTCAGAGGGATCCGGCGAATGGATTTGAAAGGAAGGTTAATTTAGTTTATATCACCATCATCTCTTAGTTTAGTTTTAGTTTAGAGATACAGCACGGAAACAGGCCCTTCGGCCCACCGGGTCCGCGCCGACCAGCGACCCTTCGCGCACTGAAATTATCACACACACACACACACACACACACACACACACACACACACACACACACACACACACACACACACACACACACACACACACACACGTGGGACAATTTGCACTTACACCAAGCCACTTTGGAGTGCGGGAGGAAACCGAAGATCTCGGAGAAAACCCACGCGGGTCACAAAACGCGAACATTCTCCGTGACCGCGTGGGTTTTCTCCGAGTGCTCCAGGTTTCCCCCACACTCCAAAGACGTACATGTTTGTAGGTTAATTGGCTTCAGTAAAAATTGTAAATTGTCCCTGGTGTGTAGGATAGTGCTGGTGTACGGGGCGATCGCTGGTCAGCGCGGACTCGGTGGGCCGAAGGGCCTTTTTCAACACGGTATCTCAAAATCTAAATTAGACACAAAATGCCGGAGTAACTCTCTGTGGACCAGGCAGCATTTATGGAGAGAAGGAATGGGTGATCCTTCTTCAGACTCGAAAGTCTAAAGTCTAAAAAGCTGGGCGGATTATTAGATAAGGACCATGGACAACTGTACCAGATTGGAACTGGCTAACTTGTTACCAGTGAAGAATGTCACTATACCTACTCAGTTTGGACTGCTCAATATCATTCAATGTTATACATATAGTTACTGAGATGACAAAAGCATCTCTGGGTAATATTTCTCTTGTGCCAGTTCAGGCAATCCAATTGAATTGAATTGATATCTCCGTTGGTCTATCAAGTATGTCTAGAACATTTTAAACTAATTTACTAACATTAAAGAAGAGCAACAAAGGATTTCAATGTCAAAGAATTGTTTGCTTGGCGTGTTCCCTGCTTGATGATTCTGTTTGATGGTCGGTGTGGACTTGGTGGGTCGATGGACTTGTTTCCGCTGTGTATCTCTAAACTTGTTGTAGATGTTTATCAACTTTGTGGATTTTAGCTCTGCATACAACACCATTGTGCCAGAGCTACTAAACTCCAAACTCTCCGAGTTGACTGTGCCTGAACCCCTCTGTCGGTGGATCACCAGCTTCCTGACAGACAGGAAGCAGCATGTGAGGCTGGGAAAGCACATCTCAGACCCGCAAACACTCAGCATAGGAGCACCGCAAGGCTGCGTACTCTCTCCTCTCCTCTACTCTCTCTACACCAACGACTGCACCTCCACAGACACCTCTGTCAAGCTTCTCGAGTTTGCGGATGACTCAACCCTGATTGGACTGATCCAGGATGGGGAGGAATCTGCCCACAGACAGGAAGTGTCACAGCTGGTGTCCTGGTGCCGTAGCAACAACCTAGAGCTCAATGCTCTTAAGAAGGTGGAATTGATTATAGACTTTAGGAGAGCTCCCCCTCCCCTCAGCCCACTCACCATCAACAACACCACAGGCACATCTGTGGAGTCTTTTAAGTTCCTGGGAACCATCATCTCCAAGGACCTTAAATGGGGGGCGACCATCGACTCCACAGTCGAAAAGGCACAACAGAGGATGTACTTCCTGCGGCAGCTGAGGAAGCACAATCTGCCACAGGCAATGATGGTCCAATTCTACACGGCCATAGAAACATAGAAACATAGAAAATAGGTGCAGGAGGAAATTCGACCCTTCGAGCCTGCACCGCCACTCAATATGATCATGGCTGATCATTCAACTCAGCCATCGTAGAGTCTGTTCTCACCTTCTCCATCATGGTCTGGTTTGGCTCAGCCACCAAGCACGACACCCGGAGGCTGCAGCGAATCGTCCGATCAGCAGAGAAGGTTATTGGCTGCAACCTTCCCTCCATTGATGAACTGTACACTGCAAGGGCCAGGAAGCGAGCGGGCAAGATCATTTCTGACCCCTCTCACCCCGGCCACAAACTCTTTGAATCACTTCCCTCTGGAAGGCGACTCCGGATTGTCAAAGCTGCCACAGCCAGACATAAAAACAGTTTTTATCCACGAGTAGTTGCTCTACTCAACAGCCAAAAATCTGTAGCCTCCCTTTGATCTGGTATTTTGTTGGCTCACATGTTTGATCAATGGTGTTTTATCATTAAATTTTTATTATTATTAATGTTTAGTGTTTTCTGAGTCATTCGTAACTGTCACTGTATGTCATGTTGTTACTGGTGGGCGGAGCACCAAGGCAAATTCCTTGTATGTGAATACTTGGCCAATAAACTTACATACTTACTAAACTAAAACTAAATTTACCTTCCTTTCAAATCCCTCTGAATGCCAACCACCTGCTCACGTAGTTTGAAGCCATCAGCGAGTTTTATTATCTGACAAGAGTGCCTTTCTTCGCATTATTTCTTCAATGTAGGACTAAGGTCAGGTCGGGGAGATCGCCCCCCGCCACGGGTACCATGTAATCCCGCGCGACCTGCTCCGTGGTCGGATAGTCGACGACTAAACCCTCTCCCCCACCTGCTTTGCCAGGTAAGGAGGGGGCTGCGGACCCCCAGCAGGACCAAAAACAAGACCTGCCAAATGGCGGATGAGTTCCTCGCGATCCGACGGCCATTCACACTTCAGTAGAAGTTGCGATCACTGTCGTACACAGCATTGTAAGGAATGATGATAAAGCACACACACCAAAATCCTATACTCCCAGCGGCGGAACTCCGCAGGAACTGGAGGACAGAGACGTGTGGTGCGTCCGTCACCGTTCCCGTCGGAAACCAGCACCACTGCGTCGCTAATGTTTTCAACGATGATGAATAAATGAATGAATGAAGGAATGAAAGCGCTAACCACACGGCTTTTACGCACTTTGGCGCTTCCAGAGGATAAGAAAGACACTATTATCCAGACTGAAATAAATTATTCCAGAAATTTCCACTCCATAATAGCTGCAGGCTATTCCAAATTGCCAACAACAGAATGCATTGTAGCTCATCTTGTGCATGGGTTAATAATTATTTTGTTTAGTTTACTTTATTATTGTCACAAGTACCGAGATACAGTGGAGAGCTTTTGTTTGTGTGCTATCTAGCCAGCGACAAGGCTAGACGCGATTACCCACCGACATGTATAATCATCAACATTATACCATAGCCACTGGGTCACGACCATACATTACTTGGCAATTACTACCAAACATCAGTCCGAAGAAGGGTTTCGACCCAAAACGTCACCCATTCCTTCGCTCCAGAGATGCTGCCTGTCCCGCTGAGTTACTCCAGCATTTTGTGTCTATTACTAAGTGAATGCCTTGCCACGTGCACTGTAGCCATTCAACAGAAGGCCCAGAAGTAAGCAATGAATGCTAGTTTTGTCAGCAACACCCCCACCCTAAGAATGAACTCAAAACATAGCTCACAGAATAGAAACATCGAAACATTGAAAATAGGTGCAGGAGGAGGCCATTCGGCCCTTCGAGCCAGCACCGCCATTCATTGTGATCATGGCTGATCGTCCCCAATCAATAACCCGTGCCTGCCTTCTCCCCATATCCCTTGATTCCACTAGCCCCTAGAGCTCTATCTAACTCTCTTAAATCCATCCAGTGATTTGGCCTCCACTGCCCTCAATGGCAGGGAATTCCACAAATTCACAACTCTCTGGGTGAAAAAGTTGTTCTCACCTGAGTCTTAAATGGCCTCCCCTTTATTCTAAGACTGTGGCCCCTGATTCTGGACTCGCCCAACATTGGGAACATTTTTTCCTGCATCTAGCTTGTCCAGTCCTTTTATAATGTTATATGTTTCTATAAGATTCCCCCTCATCCATCTAAACTCATGGAGCATACAAGCCTAGTCTTTTCAATCTTTCCTCATATGACAGTCCCGCCATCCCAGGGATCAATCTCGTGAACCTACGCTGCACTGCTTCAATCACAAGGATGTCCTTCCTCAAATTAGTACACAATACTCCAGATGTGGTCTTAGCAGAGCCCGATACAACTGCAGAAGAACCTCTTTACGGCAGAAGGATGTGAACCCTATCCATGAAATGACACTGACACTGCACGCACATGCTGCTGATATTTCTTCCAAACGGTACTCACTACATATCTCCAGTATAACCAACATAAATGGCTGAAATTCATTCTTATTGATGTGACATAGAACACAGAACAGGACAGGAACTGGCCCTTCAGCCGACAACGTTAGTGCTGACCATGATGCAAAGTCATCTGCCTACACACAATCCGTATCCCTCTACACCTTACACTTCCATATGCACATCTAAAGGCCTCTTAAATGCCACTATCATATCTGCTTCCATCACCACTCCTGGCAATGCTTTCCCAGTCCCTGCTACTCTCTGTGTAAAAACACCTGCCCTGCACATCTCCATTTATCTCAACACCCTCTCTCCTTATACCTAAGCCCTCTAGTGTTGGCCATTGTCCAGCTTGGGATAAAGGTTCCGACTGTCCACCCCATCTCTGCCTCTCATGCTCTTACATTCTTCGATCAAGTCTCCCCTCAATCTCCGAAGTTCCAGAGAAAACAATCCGAGTCCACGAAGAAGGGTCCCCGACCCGAAACGTCACCCATTCCTTCTCTCCAGAGATGCTGCCTGTCCCGCTGAGTGACTCCAGCATTTTGTGTCTACCCAACATCTCCTTGTGGCTAAAATGTTCTAATCAAGGCAGCATTCTGGTAAACCTCCCCCGCACCTCTTTCCAAAGCGTCCACATCCTTGCTGCAATGGGGCGACTAGACTGCATGCAATACTCCAAAAGTGGCCCAAATAAATGTCTTATAGATTTGAGAAATAACAAGTCAGAAACATGCAAGCTCGTAACTTTTGTATCACAATGATGAAAATAAGATCGATCTCACAGGCTCCTGCTATTAAGTAAATTCCCACATCTTGAAACCATGATAGTTCTTAACTCTCAGATTCCCTTTGTAGTGCAGCTTGCAGGTGGCTAAAGCCTAAAGCCTCATCACAACTCTAATCTCTGGATTTCACCCATTTTCATTTGGTCTGTTTTGAATTTTCACGCTTTAGTCCAGAGGTGAAACAGTATGTTTTAATCATTTTCAACAAGATAGTAAGCATGATGAATACAGTCTTTAGTTTAGTTTAGAGATACAGCACGGAAACAGGCCCCCGGCCCACTGAGTCCGCACCGAGGGATGATTTACAATCTTGCCAAGCCAATTAACTACCGATCCGCACGTCTTTGGAGGGTGGGAGGGAACTGGAGATCCCGGAAAACTCCCACGCAGGTCATGGAGAGGATGTAGAAACTCTGTACGGACACCACCCACAGTCAGGATCGAACCCGGGTCTCTGGCGATGTGTGAGGCACCATCTCTACCGCTCGCCACCGGTGCTGCGCCCATGGTTCAAGTTCATAAGTTTTAGGAGCAGAATTAGGCCATTTGGCCCATCAGGTCTACGCCGCCATTCAATCATGGCTGATCTATCTTTCTCTCTCAACCCCATTCTCCTGCCTTCTCCCCGTAACCTATCTAACCCTACTAATCAAGAACCTGTAAATCTGCGCCTTAATCCATTGACTTGGCCTTGACAGCCGTCCGTGGCAATGAATTGCACAGATTCACTGACCTCTGACTATAGAAATCCCTCCTCATCCCCTTTCGAAAGGTACGTCCTTTTATTCTGAGGCTGTGCCCTCTGGTCTTAGACGCTCCCACTAGTGGAAGCAACCTCTCTTCAGGTGTCCAGGTATATTTTAATCATTTTCAACAGGATAGTAAGCATGATGAATGCAGTCCTCGGTACAATAGCTGAAGATGACCTGCAGGAATTAAAATCACGGTTACATCATTCTCCGTCTTCGAATACCAGTTAAAATTGACACCCAGCAGCCTCAAAGTAGCATTTGCAACATTTTACGAGTTAGCATCTGGATGGTTTAAAATGACTGAAGATTCAATATCCTCGCCCGTTTATGATCACATCTGGAGAAGGCAAGCCACTCAAGACTAAGGAAGCTATAACAGCCCACACCTGCTTGCATGCACTACCCACGGACTCAAGTTCAAAGGTCAACCAACCCAAAGACGAACTACTTTTTGTGCCTACCAACTCAAAGAATTAAGAAGCGTAATTCATAAAGGCCTTGACTTCTGACACAGGAGGCTGCACCTCATGCTGCCTGTGTCCCTTATATGAGACAAAGTGCTACAGCCTAACAGCGGCACGGTGGCGCAGCGGTGGAGTTCCTGTCTTTCAGCGCTTACAGCGTCAGAGACCCGGTTTGGATCCCGACAACGGGAGTTTGTACGTTCTCCCCGCGTCCGCGCAGGTTTGTTCCAAGATCGTCGGTTTCTTCCCACACTCCAAAGATGTACGGGTTTGTTGGTTAATTTGCTTGGTGTAAATGTGTGTGCAGGATAGTGTTAGTGTGTAAGCACGTAGGTACAGCAGGCCGTGAAGAAAGCAAATGGCATGTTGGCCTTTATAACAAGAGGAATCAAATATAGTTACAAAGAGGTCCTTCTGCAGTTGTACAGAGCCCTAGAGAGACCACACCTGGAGTATTGTGTGCAGTTTTGGTCCCTTAATTTAAGGAAGGACATTTGTGCTATTGAGGGAGTGCAGCGTAGTTTTACAAGGTTAATTCCCGGGATGGCGGGACTGTCATATGCTGAGAGAATGGAGCAGCTGGGCTTGTACACTCTGGAGTTTAGAAGGATGAGAGGGAATCTCATTGAAACATATAAGATTGTTAAGGGCTTGGACACGCTAGAGGCAGGAAACATGTTCCAGATGTTGGGCGAGACCAGAACCAGGGGCCACCATTTAAGAATAAGGAGTAAGCCATTTAGAACGGAGACGAGGAAACACTTTTACTCACAGAGAGTGGTGAGTCTGTGGAATTTTCTGCCTCAGAGGGCGGTGGAGGCAGGTTCTCTGGATGCTTTCAAGAGAGAGCTAGATAGGGCTCTTAAAAATAGCGGAGTGAGGGGATACGGGGACAAGGCAGGAACGGGGTACTGATTGGGGATGATCAGCCATGATCATATTGAATGGCGGTGCTGGCTCGAATGGCCTATTCCTGCACCTATTGTCTATTGTCTACTGTCTCTTGTCTATTGACTCGGTGAGTCGAAGGCCATGTTTCTAAACTAAAATAAATTAAACTAAATAGCACATGGGATCTCAAATTGTCATAAAATGCTGGTAATATTCAGCTGGGCCAGTACCTGCTGAGTATTTCCAGCAAGTTCTGTTTTTAGTTCATTTTGTTTTCCTGCTGACCACATGTCATTTGGCTCAGCAACAGTGTGGATGTACTACACGCCGAAGGTTATGACCAGTCTGCCTCACAGATGGTCTCGTGAGGCCAAGTATGACTGGTGTCTACTCCAGCACCATGGGTTTTAAATTGACTGAGGGTGCCAACAAAGGATATGAAAAGAGACACAAAGTGCTGGAGTAACTCTAGCGGGTCAGGCAGCGTCTCTGGAGAAAGGGAACCGGTGACGTTGCGAATCGAGACCCTTCTTCAGACTGAGAATCTGGGGAGAGGGAAACTGGGCGTTTGAAAATGTACAGAACCAGTCAGAACCGGCTCCCATGACCCAGGAAAGGTGGAGCCCACAATAGTCTATTGTTGGCTCTGGAAGAGGTAAGAGGTGATAACGAAGGGATATGAACAGTGAAACTAGCAGGATAACTGGGGGGGGAGGTATGGGAGGGGGTGGGGAGGAGAGAAAGGGAATGCAAGGGTTACTTAAGATTAGATGAATCAATATTTATACCTCAAAGACTCTAACCCAGGAGGAACTTGATGGAGCAAGCAGTGTGCATTCCTTCCATGGTTCACACATCTCACTGTGCTGACGTCGTAGAGAGAAAGAATGGTCAGTACCTTCCTTGATGCCCCTTCTCCATCCTGAGCAATCACCTGCCAGAAATCCGCAGCCAATTTGCAGTAGATGTTGCATTATTTTCAAGGAAATTGAAGAACACTTCGAAACAATTTTCCACTGTGTGGAAAGGAACTGCATGTGCTGGTTTATACCGAAGATAGACACAAAGTGCTGGAGTAACTCAGCAGGCCGGGCAGCATCTCTGGAGAACACGGATAGGTGATGTTTCGGATCAGGTGATGTTTGACTTTAGATTTTAGACTTGAAAGGGACAGCGCAGAAACAGGCCCTTCGGCCCACCCAGTCCGCGCCGACCACCAATCACCTACATACACAAGGGACAATTTGCAATTTTACTGCGGCCAATGAACCTACAACCCTGTACATCTTTGGGATGCAAAACCGGAGCACCCGGTGGAAACACACGCAGGTCGCGAGGTGAACGTAAAAAATCCGTGCAGACAGCACCCTTACTCAGGATCGAACCCAGGTCTCTGACACTGTAAAGGGCCTGTCCCACTTAGGCGATTTTTTCGGTGACCGCCGGCGACTGTCACAGTCGTAGCAGGTCACCGAAAAAACGGAGACTGCAAACCCCCCCCCCCCCCCAAGACAATGTCTATGACAAGCAAGGACAACCTACCACCTAGTCGACATCAAGCTACGGCAGGCTACCGGCGACCCGTTAGGACATCCGCCTACGACCACACCTACGACAACCTACGACCACATAGGCGACAACCTACGACAACCAAAGTCAACCAACGCCCACCCGCGCGCAACAAGCTATGACAAGCAACAACCCTGTCGGCGACAACTGCAGCCAACCGAAGACAATTCAGTCGCCGGTACCTGTCGCCGGGTGACGCAGCACCCGGTGACAACCAACGTCACCCGGCGACAACCTGCGTCATCTTGGCGACAACCCACGACAGCACCTACGACAGGAGAAGACCAGCTACGTCAAGTCCACAGTCGCCAAAATGTTTTGAACATTTCAAAACCCAGCAATGAGCAGAATAGCGTTACGACTCTTGAGGAGACTGCCCACGACCATACGGGCGTCACCCCGCGACCATGTGACGACAGCCTAGTCGCCTGTAGTCGCCTAAAAAATCGCCAAAGTGGGACAGGGGCTTAAGGCACCAAGTCTCCCACTGTGCCACTGGGCCGCCCTTAATCTGAAGAAGGGTCCTGACCCTTTTAGTTTAGTTACTCCAGCACTTTGTGTCCTTTTGTGTAAACCAGTTCCTTGTTTTTATAAATTGTCACTCTGTCGCCCCTGTCCCACTTTCCGGAGTTACTCACGAATTCTCCCGCGTTTTCCCCTTGATTCAAACTCGGAGAATGTCCATAGGAGACCGTATCGAGTCCGTAGGAGGCCGTCGGAGGTCGTAGATATTTCGTAGCGGCTCGTAATGCCAGCCGTAGGTACTCGGGGCATCTGGTAAGTCGGGACGTTTTTTTCAGCATGTTGAAAAAACTTTGGGAGCAGCCTGCACATGTTGCCGCCCAACACTATTCACTCCTGCAGAGAAGAGCTTGGTGGTGGAAAGGGACCGCATTTGTTGCAGCATCTCAGTGATGGTTTTGGCGGCGCAGCAATAGAGTTGCTGCCTTGCAGCGCCCCGGTTCGATCCCGACTAAGGGTGCTGTCTGTATGGAGTTTGCACGTTCTCCCTGTGACCACGTGGGTTTCCTTCGGGTGCACTGGTTTCCTTCCACATTCCAAAGACATGCAGGTTTGTCGGTTCAATGGCGTCAGTAAATCGCCCGTGATGTGTAGGATACGAAACTGGGATAACACAGAACTAGTGTACAGGTGATCGTTGGTCAGCTCGGACTCGGTGGGCCGAAGGACCTGTTTCCGCACTGCGGCCGCAGACGCCAATAGGATTAACAAACTCATCGGGAAGGCTGGCTCCGTCCTGGGGTGGTTTTGGAGGGAAGGATGCTCCTCAAAATGTGGAGCATCCTGGACAATACAGCTCACCCCCTCCATGACACACTGGTCAACCCGAGGAGCACCTTCAGCAACAGGCTGGTTCCACTAAGATGCAGGACAGAACCTTCTTCCCTCTGGCTGTCAAACTGTACAACTCCTCCCCTCCTGCGGTGGGGTAGACTGACTCCCTCCCAGCCCCTTCCCTCCCCCCCCACCCTTCCTCCCCAATCTTTGCACATCCCTAATCCTTTCCACTCGTCACTTTAATTTCATGTTTCACAGATTCTGTGTTTTAAGACTGTTGTCGGATCAATTTTAATGAATAAAGTTCTATCCTATCGTATCGCATCATATCTCTAAACTCTAACCCAAACAGTGTCTATCTCAAGCATGCGGGAATCTTGTACAGTTTTAGTTAAACATGAAGTCAGCTCCGTCTCCTGTTGAAACCACATGGCCTTCATCTGATTCACAGAAGGGCTGAATTTGCAGAGTGTGGGGTGACATTTCCATTTCCCCACATGTGCCATCCTCATGGGCTCTTTGAAGGTTTGCCAAGCTGAGCGCAGTGGGCTGTGCCTACCGGGGTCTAGGTTGAGTGAGCAGTTACCGTACAAAGCAGCCTTTCATCCCGCCAGGCTGGACTGGGTTCAAAACCAATAACACATCTTCCTGCCTGTACTTTAGACTTTAGTCTTTAGAGAAACAGCGCAGGAACAGGCCCTTTGGCCCATCGAGTCCGCGCCGATCAGCGATCACCACGTACACCCCGTACCCAGCGGCTGGACTTGAGATGAGAGGGGATCTTATTGAAACATAAAAGATTATTAAGGGTTTGGACACGCTGGAGGCAGGAAACATGTTCCCGATGTTGGGGGAGTCCAGAACCAGGGGCCACAGTTTAAGAATAAGGGGTAAGCCATTTAGAACGGAGACGAGGAAAGACTTGTTCACACAGAGAGTGGTGAGTCTGTGGAATTCTCTGCCTCAGAGGGCAGTGGAGGCCGGTTCTCTGGATGCTTTCAAGAGAGAGCTAGATAGGGCTCTTAAAGATAACGGAGTCAGGGGATATGGGGAGAAGGCAGGAACGGGGTACTGATTGTGGATGATCAGCCATGATCACATTGAATGGCGGTGCTGGCTCGAAGGGCCGAATGGCCTACTCCTGCACCTATTGTCTATTGTCTACATTAGCACTGTCTGACACGCTATGGGGTATTTACAGTTTTACCGGGCCAATTAACCTACAAACCTGTATGTCTTTGGAGAGCGGTTGGAAACTGTGGAAAACGAACGTTGTCACGGGGTGAACGTACAAACTCCGTACAGACGGCACCTGCAGTCAAGATCGAACCCGGGTCTCTGCCGCTGTAAGGCAGCAACTCTACCGCTGCGGCCCGTGCCTTCTTTCATGGACATGAACATTCAAAATTAGCTGGGATGCTGAAAATTCAAACAAAGGAAGACCTGGCACTGGGGTACTTTGTAACTTTGTCCGCGCCCTTTATAACCATATAACAACCATATAACAATTACAGCACGGAAACAGGCCCTCTCGGCCCTTCCAGTCCGTGCCGACCATTTGTTTTCCCCTAGTCCCATCTACCTGCACTCAGACCATACCCCTCCATTCCCTTCACGTCCATATACCTATCCACTTTACTCTTAAATGTTAAAATCGATCCTGCCTCCACCACTTCTGCTGGAAGCTCATTCCACACAGCCACCACCCTCTGAGTAAAGAAGTTCCCCCTCACGTTACCCCGAAACTTCTGTCCCTTAATTCTCATGTCATGCCCTCTTGTTTGAATCTTCCCTACCCTCAATGGGAAAAACGTATCCACGTCAACTCTGTCTATCCCTTTCATCATTTTAAAGACCTCAATCGTCCCCCCTTAACCTTCTGCGCTCCAAAGAATAAAGACCTAACTTGTTCAACCTTTCTCTGTAACATAGTTGCTGGAACCCTGGCAACATTCTAGTAAATCTCCTCTGTACTCTCTCTATTTTGTTGACATCCTTCCTATAACTAGGCGACCAAAATTGAACACCATACTCCAGAATTGGTCTTACCAATGCCTTGTACAATTTTAACATTACTTCCCTACTCCTATATTCAATGCTCTGATTTATAAAGGCCAGCACACCAAAGGCTTTCTTTACCACCCTATCTACATGCGATTCCACCTTCAGGGAACTATGCACAGTTATTCCTAGATCCCTCTGTTCCACAGCATTCCTCAATTCCCTACCATTTACCATGTACTTCCTATTTTGATTTGTCCTGCCAAGATGTAGCACTTCACACTTAACAGCATTAAACTCCATCTGCCATCTTTCAGCCCACTTTTCCAAATGGCCCAAATCTCTCTGTAGACTTTGAAAATCTACTTCATTATCCACAACACCACCTATCTTAGTATCATCTGCATACTTACTTATCGAATTTTCCACCCCATCATCCAGATCATTGATGTACATGACAAACAACAGTGGACCCAACACAGATCCCTGAGGCACCCCACTGGTCACCGGCTTCCAACCTGACAAACAGCCATCCACCATTACTCTCTGACATCTCCCATTCAGCCACTGTTGAATCCATCTTGCTACTCCGCCATTAACACCCAAATATTTGAACCTTCTGAACCAACCTTCCATGGGGAACCTTGTCAAAGGCCTTACTGAAATCCATATAGACAACATCCACTGCTTTACCCTCATCAATTTCCCTAGTTACCGCTTCAAAAAATTCAAGAAGGTTTGTCAAACATGACCTTCCAGGCACAAATCCATGTTGACTGTTCCTGATCAGACCCTGTTTATCCAGATGCTTATATATATTATCTCTAAGTATCCTTTCCATTAATTTGCCCACCACTGACCTCAAACTAATAGGTCTATAATTGCTAGGTTTATTCTTTGAACCCTTTTTAAACAATGGAACAACATGCGCAGTACGCCAATCCTCCGGCACTATTCCCGTTTCTAATGACATTTGAAATATTTCTGTCATAGCTCCTGCTATTTCTACACTAACTTCCCTCAATGTCCTAGGGAATATCCTGTCAGGACCTGGAGACTTATCCACTTTTATATTTTTCAAAAGTGTCAGTACTTCCTCCTCTTTGAATCTCATGGTTTCCATAGCTACTCTACTTTTTCCCCTTAACTCACAGAGTTCAATATCCTTCTCCTTGGTGAATACCGAGGAACAAAATTGTTCAATATCTCCCCCATCTCTTTTGGCTCTGCAAAAGATCTCCCCCATCTCTTTTGGCTCTTTATGTGGCGACTATTTGCATACCTTGGGTAAGCAAGCAAAGAATTTCACAGTGACTGGTCACATGTGACAATAAACTATTCATTCATTCATTCATTCATTCATTCAATCCCACATTCAAAACAGATATTGGTTTATTTGATTGCTTAGTAGCCTGAGGTCATTCAGAGAATCACATTCCATTTGAATAAGGTCATAAAATCATAAGCAGAATTATGCCATTCAGCCCATCAGGTCTACTCCACTATTCAGTCATGGCTGATCTATCTTTCCCTCTCAACCCCATTCTCCTGCCTTCTCCCCATAACCCCTGACACCCGTACTAATCAGGAATCTGTCAATCTCCGCCTTCAAAATATCCATTGACTTGGCCTCCACAGTCGTCTGTGGCAGTGAATTCCACAAATTCACCACCCTCTTGACTAAATGAATTCCTCCTCATCAGGAATGGGTGACGTTTCGGGCCGAGACCCTTCTTCAGACGGAGTCTGAGAAGCGAGTGGAGCAGCAGGAATAGGGAGGAGAAATGGAGGGAGGAGGAGGGGGAGGAGAAGAGAACAAGTGATATTCATTCGGAACTGGTGAGAGAGAGTTGAACACAGCTGTGCCCTGAGTCATTGGAGAAAGGTGCATGAGCAGGATCTCTGATGAAGGAGAAATATCCACATTTGAACTACGTTTTTTTTTCAAAAAAAGCAAAAAAAATCAGCAAAATAGCACCGCCTAAATATATGGAGCTCGCACTCCATCAGCCCATGCAACTCAGAATAAGATTTCTCATTTTCATATGTTGGCAGATATGCAATAAGTGTGAGGTATTGTATTTCGGGAAGTCAAAGAAGGGGAGGGCTGAAACAATGAATGGATGAATGGAAAGTTCCTGTTGTAGAGTTGTAGAGGAGAGGGATCTAGGAGTACAGGTGTGTAGATCCCTGAAACTGCCATTATGGGTGGTTAAGAAGGCTTTTGCATCTGTAGGAGCCATTCATGCTAATGCTAGTTACTGTTAGCTTTTTTTGTTTTGTCTCGATATTACTTGCAGACATTTTTTTTTGTACGCCTGGCTTTTGATACGTAGATGAACGTTACATATATCTACTGGAGAGGGAGCGGCCAGATCAGACTGGAGAGGACACGGGAGAGAGGATACAGTTTTTACAAGAGAGAGAGAGAGAGAACGGAAAATTGCAGCTTATATGAGAATAACCTGGTATGAATCATCTCATTGTTTGGACAACTACTTCAATAAAGAATCAATTAAACTGCCTGCCTGTGTGGTAATGGCAATGGAAAGTTGGACATGGAAAAGTTTGAAATTGCTATTACAGGGTCATTAACGTCATGAGACATGGAATTGTGTATAGAAGTTTAGTTTAGTTGAATTTAGAGGTACGGAGCGGAAACAGGCCCGTGGCTGAGTGGTAATTTGGTAGAGGTGTATAAAATTATACGTAATTAAAACAAGATAATTAATTCCTCATTTACAAGTTATAAGCAAACAATTTAATGCTGTCAATCACATCAGCGCCTACGTTATGCTTCATGACAAAATGCTTAATGTAATATTGTTTCCAAATCATGTTTTGTGGAAAACTTATCAGAAAACCCTGAAATCTGATAGCGATATTTCTTCATTAAAATAATTACCTTAGACTTTAGACTGTAGAGATGCCGGGTGGAAACAGGCCTTTTGGCCCATCGAGTCCATGCCAACCTACGGTCGCCCCGTGCACTGGCACTATCCGACACAGTAGGGACAATTTACAATTTTAGCGAAACCAATTATACTGCAAACCCATACATCTTTGGAGTGTGGGAGGAAACCAGAGCACCCACGCGGTCACAGGGGAGTACGTGCAAACTCCGTACAGACAGCCCCCGTGGTCAGGATCAAACCGGGGTCTCTGGCGCTGTGAGGCAGCAATACCGCCACCCAATGAAATGCGTGTTAAAGAAGGAACTGCAGATGCTGGAGAATCGAGGGTACACAAAAGGCTGGAGAAACTCAGCGGGAGCAGCAGCCTAGATGCTGCTGCACCCGCTGAGTTTCTCCAGCCTTTTGTGTACCCAATGAAATCCTTCTGTTTCGCTGTGGAAACAACTCCAGGGAATCTGCTGCGCATTAGGAATAGATCTTGGCCCCAACCGATGGAAAGCCAGCCGTGTGAGAACGTGGGATCTATGGTCCATTTAATCCCCCCCCCCCCCCCCCCCCACACCACAGAGTGAAACGCAGTTATTTTTTCCTCTCGGGAAACACTGCTCCAGATGCAAACGTGGGTGCAGGAAGCTACTCACAAAGAGAGGGACTAAAGCAAAATATGCTGGGCATCTTAAATAAAAGCAGAAAGAGCTTGAAATAAAATGTAAGAGTTCATGAAACAGCTGGAGGAAGTGAACCAAGTGTCACTGCTATGGGTTGGTGTACTTGATCCGATGTTATCAGATACCACTTTCTTCCTATCTGCATTAACGCCCGTTATATCGTGCATGTTTCCGCATTTCCTTTTTGATTATCAACAAGCTGTTCATATCTGTGGGTTGTATTGATATGAAAAATTCCACCTGACAAATATAGTCATGTATCGAAACGTCGAAACATAGAAAATAGGTGCAGGAGTAGGCCGTTCGGCCCATCGAGCCAGCACCGCCATTCACTATGATCATAGAAACATAGAAACATAGAAATTAGGTGCAGGAGTAAGCCATTCAGCCCGTCGAGCCTGCACCGCCATTCAATATGATCATGGAGATCATCCAACTCAGTATCCCGTACCTGCCTTCTCTCCATACCCTCTGATCCCCTTAGCCACAAGGGCCACATCCAACTCACTCTTAAATATAGCCAATGAACTGGCCTCAACTACCCTCTGTGGCAGAGAGTTCCAGAGACTCACCACTCTCTGTGTGAAAAAAGTCTTTCTCATCTCGGTTTAAAGGATTTCCCCCTTATCCTTAAGCTGGGACCCCTTGTCCTGGACTTCCCCAACATCGGGAACAATCTTCCTGCATCTAGCCTGTCCAACCCTTAAGAATTTTGTAAGTTTCTATAAGATCCCCTCTTAATCTCCTAAATTCCAGAGAGTATAAACCAAGTCTATCCAGTCTTTCTTCATAAGACAGTCCTGACATCCCAGGAATCAGTCTGGTGAACCTTCTCGCACTCCCTCTATGGCAATAATGTCCTTCCTCAGATTTGGAGACCAAAACTGTACGCAATACTCCAGGTGTGGTCTCACCAAGAACCCTGTACAAACTGAAGTAGAACCTCCCTGCTCCTGTACTCAAATCCTTTTGCTATGAAAGCTAACATACCATTCGCTTTTTCACTGCCTGCTGCACCTGCATGCCTACTTTCAATGACTGGTGTACCATGACACCCAGGTCTCGCTGCATCTCCCCTTTTCCTAATCGGCCACCATGGCTGATCATCCAAAATCAGTACCCCGTTCCTGCCTTCTCCCCATATGCCTTGATTCCGTTAGCAGTCAAATGGCACATATAGTCATTTAGCAAAGGCCAGCAGCATAAGCAAGGATGAGTCGCACCCTGGCCACTCCCTCTTCTCCCCTCTCTTATCAGTGAAAAGCTTTTGTTGCGTGCTATCCAGTCAGCGGAAAGACAATACATGATTACTATCGAGCCATTTGCAGTGTTTCGATACATGATAAGGGGATAACGTTTAGTGCAAGGTAAAGCCAGCAAAGTCCGATCAAGGATAGTCAGAGGGTCACCAAAGAGGTAGATAGTAGTCCAGCACTGCTCAGTTGTCTGATTCAGGGAGCAGTCCTGAATGACTATCTACCTCATTGGATACCCCCCCAGACTATCTTTGATCGGACTTTACTGGGCTTTACCTTGCATTGAAGGTTATTCGCGTTATTCCCTTCATCGTGTATCTTCTGTGCACTGTGGATGGCTGTGGATTATAATCATGTATTGCCTCTCCGCCGACTGGTATGCCACACAACAAAAGCTTGCCACTGAACCTCGGCACGTGTGGCAATAAACTAAACTCAACTCAACTCAAGCTGTGTGCGAGGCGTGATATGAAAAACTCCATGTGACACATATAGTTCAGTGCCAACATAAGCATCAGTCCCTGCATAGAGTTATCCTGCTCAGTTATCCACTTACACCTTTCGTCAGTGGGGATCGCTGGCCGGCGCGAACTCCGTGGGCCAGAGGGCCTGTTCCGTGCTGTATCTCTAAACTAAACTAAACTAAACTAAATGTATCTATACACTGTGAGCGACTCACATATTGCTGGAATAAAGGCAAACATTTCAGGGAATGAACGGGGCAAATAGCGTTAAATAGCATAATCAGTAGCTATTCATTCCCCAGCACTTGAAACACTCTGTTTGCTGGGGTGATAATCTTCAGGTTTTCAGCACCATTGACTATAAAACCCATCTCTTTAGCACTTGAACTGTATGTTGGTTTATTAATTGGTTACGCAGAGTTCATTGATCTACATTTTCACAGTAAATAAAGTAATGTAGCGGGGACTCCATTATTGCTGATGCTGTACTTTATCCAACAAGGGGCGCAAGAGAATTTACGATACGACACGATGCGTTAGTACTTTATTTATCCCAGGAGGGAAATTGATCTGCCAAAATACATGAAAAACAAAATATATGAAACATGAAAGTTAAGTGACGAGTGGAAAGGATTGGGGATGTGCAAAGATTGGGGGGGGGGGGGGGGGGGGGGGGTGGGGGTGGGGGGGGGAGGGGGGGGGGGTGGATGGGAGGGAGTCAGTCTCTGTCTACCCCATGGCAGAAGGTTTCAAGGTTTCAATGTCAGTTTATTGTCACACGTACCAATTAAGGTACAGTGAAATTTAAGTTACCATTCAATCATACTAAGTGAAAGGGGAGGGGTTGGTAGATTTTGATAGACGCAGGGAAGAAGGATCTCCTGTGGGGAATATGACGTGGTGCTGCCTCAATGATTCTTGCTTGACCAAATTGTCAGCAGAGTTCCCGCCTCTCATTGCATCTCTATTGTTGTGCAGAGAAGGTTCACCAGACTGATTCCTGGGATGTCAGGACTGTCTTATGAAGAAAGACTGGATAGACTCGGTTTATACTCTCTAGAATTTAGGAGATTGAGAGGGGATCTTATAGAAACTTACAAAATTCTTAAGGGGTTGGACAGGCTAGATGCAGGAAGATTGTTCCCGATGTTGGGGAAGTCCAGGACAAGGGGTCACAGCTTAAGGATAAGGGGGAAATCCTTTAAGACCGAGATGAGAAAGACTTTTTTCACACACAGAGTGGTGAGTCTCTGGAACTCTCTGCCACAGAGGGTAGTTGAGGCCAGTTCATTGGCTATATTTAAGAGGGAGTTAGATGTGGCCCTTGTGGCTAAAGGGGATCAGAGGGTATGGAGAGAAGGCAGGTATGGGATACTGAGTTGGATGATCAGCCATGATCATATTGAATGGCGGTGCAGGCTCGAAGGGCCGAATGGCCTACTCCTGAACCTATTTTCTATGTTTCTATGTTGTTTCGGATTGCTGGTATCTGCAACAATTTATTTTTTCAAGAATAATTGTTGAGACAAGTCAACCTTCCGAACTACTCAAAATGTCCACCTTTTGAGGGCAAAGGAAGGGATGGGCCGGGTGTGAAATGATGGCAAAGATGTTAATATGTAATTGATAAACGAGGACCCCGGCTATTTTGGTAGCTGGGACCCCAGCTATTTACAATATGTAATTGATAAACAAACTGTGTTTTGGTTACGATATGTATATGCTTCTAATTAAAAAAAAGATTTATTTTTTTTTTTAAAGATGGTTGCGCCTCCGTGCTGCCCCTAAATGCGAGATTGTGCCACCACAGATAGAATATATTCCCCTCTCCAAACTGGGATGCGGTATCGTTGCTGCCTCACAGCGCCAGAGACCCGACTTCGGTCCAGACTGCAGGTGCTGACTGACTGACTGTACGGAGTTTGTACGCTCTCCCCGGGACCTGCGTGGGTTTTATCCAGTTTCCGCCCACAGTCCGAAGACGTGCAGGTTTGTAGGCTGAGTGGCTTGGTATGGCTGTAAATTGCCCCCAGTACGTAGGATGGTGTTAGTGTGCGGTCCGCGCAGACTCGGTGGGTCGAAGGGCCTGTTTCCGCGCTGTATCTCTAAAGCTCAGATTTAAGTTTAGAGATATAGCACGGAAACAGGACGTTTGGCCCACTGAGTCCACATCGACCAGCGATCCCCGCACTCTCGAACTATCCTACACACACTCAGGACAATTTACAATTTTTTCCCGAAGCCAATTAGTCTCCAAATCGGCATGTCTGTGGAGTGTGGGTGGAAACCGGAGCACCCGTGGAAAACCCACAGGCTCACGGGGAGAACTTACAAGCACCGTACGGACAGCAACTGTAGTTGGGATCGAACCCGTGTCTCTGGCGGTGTAACGCAGCAAACCCAACCATCAAAAAGATGGGGAGGATTGAGAGGGATGAGAAGCTGAGGAAATACATATGCACCAGCTGTCGATAGCTGCGTGTGTGGTCAGAGTGCATCTGTACCACATATCTGTGCAGAAGCCCAGTCTCCAGTCGTCTTGGTGCACTGTGCCACTGTGCCAAGAACTCACTCACTCACTCAAAACAAAATTATCACAAAATTATGACACCAAGCTGGGTGGCAGTGTGAACTGTGAGGAGGATGCTATGAGAACGCAGGGTGACTTGGACAGGTTGGGGGAGTGGGCAGATGCATGGCAGATGCAGTTTAATGCGGATAAATGTGAGGTTATCCGCTTTGGTAGCAAAAACAGGAAGGCAGATTACTATCTAAATGGCGTCAAGTTGGGAAAAGGGGAAGTACAATGGGATCTGGGGGTCCTTGTACATCAGTCTATGAAAGTAAGCATGCAGGCACAGCAGGCAGTGAAGAAAGCGAATGGCATGTTGGCCTTTATAACAAGAGGAATCGAATATAGGAGCAAAGAGGTCCTTCTGCAGTTGTACAGAGCCCTAGTGAGACCACAGTTAGAGTTTGCAGTTGTGTGCAGTTTTTGTCCCCTAATTTGAGGAAGGACATTCTTGCTATTGAGGGAGTGCAGCGTAGGTTTACAAGGTTAATTCCCGGGATGGCGGGACTGTCATATGCTGAGAGAATGGAGCAGCTGGGCTTGTACACTCTGGAGTTTAGAAGGATGAGAGGGGATCTCATTGAAACATACAAGATCGTTAAGGGCTTGGACACACTAGCAGGAAACATGCTCCCGATGTTGGGGGAGTCCAGAACCAGGGGCCCCAGTTTAAGAATAAGGGGTAAGCCATTTAGAACGGAGACGAGGAAACACTTTTTCTCACAGAGAGTGGTGAGCCTGTGGAATTCTCTGCCTCAGAGGGCGGTGGAGGCAGGTTCTCTGGATGCTTTCAAGAGAGAGCTAGATAGGGCTCTTAAAAATAGTGGAGTCAGGGGATATGGGGAGAAGGCAGGAACGGGGTACTGATTGGGGATGATCAGCCATGATCACATTGAATGCCGTTGCTGGCTCGAAGGGCCAAATGGCCTACTCCTGCACCTATTGTCTATTGTCTATTGTCTATTATCACAGCATGAAGAAGGGTCTTGATCCGAAACGTCGCCCAGTCCTTCTCTCCAGAGATGATGCCACACCCGCTGGGTTAATCTAGCATTTTGTATCTACCTTCAAAATGAACACACACATAACTTCCATACCTCAGAATTGGTTTAGAAACAAAACACCGTTAACCGCGAGGGTGGGATAGCACAGAGGCACAGCGGAAGAGTTGCTGCCCTACATCGATCCTGACCACTGGTGCTGTCTGTGCGGAGTTTGTACCTTCGCCCCGTGACCTCGTTGGTTTTCTCCCACACTCCAAAGTCGTGCAGGTTTGTAGGTTAATTGGCTTCTGTTAATTGTACATTGTCCCTGGTGTGTTGGTATGTTGGGGGCAATCGCTGGTCGGTGGACCCAGTGGGCCAAAGGGCCTGTTTCTGCACAGTATGTGCAAAGTATAAAGTCTAAACAAGTGTAAACGCAATTGGAGCCAGGGTAGATTGATGTCAGTAAACCAAGCCCGAGTCGGCCAATAAAAGCTCACAATCACCACATGCAGCAAAATTTAAACTTGTTTAAGATCTTTTTTCCAATAAAAACTGGTTGCAAACTCCCTGAAGGTCTGATCAGATTGCAGACGATGGAGGATTGTACTGGAGAAGGTCACAACATCCTACTCCCTGTGGAGGAGCAGCGAATATGATTTCCAGCAGCTTCCGAGTATCTGCAGTCGACCGTTTAGCCTTTGGAGACACAGCGCGGAAACGGGTCTTTCGCCCGACCGAGTCCGCGCCGACCAGCGATCCCCCGCACACGAGCACGATCGATCCACACACTGGGGACAATTTATAATATTTTTACCAAAGCCATTTGACCTACACCCTGGGCACACAAAATACTGGAGAACCTCAGCGGGTGGTGCAGCATCTATGGAGCGAAGGAGATGGGCAACGTTTCAGGCCGAAACCCTTCTACAGACTGATGGCTGGGTGGGCCCGCTCAGTTTCCACAGCATTTTGTGTACCCTTGATTTTCCAGCATCTGCAGTTCCTTCTTTAACCTACACCCTGTACTCCTTGGGAGTGTGGGAGGAAACCGGAGCAGCCGGAGAATACCTACATTGTCATGAGGAGAAGGTACAAACTCCGTACAGGCAACACCCATAGTCAGGATCAAACCCGTGTCTCTGGCGTTGGAAGGCAGCAACCCCACCGGTGCGCTGCCGTGCCGCCCCTAACTGTGGCTGTTCATGCACATCCTGCTGAAGCTGCTGTCACTGGCATGGTGCAATGCTTCCAAATGTCGACATGTTTGCGGCAAACTCTTGCCTCATGCAAAAACAAACATGGAGGAAACGGATCTCCCCAGAAAAGGACACAACAGGCTGGAAAGGGTGCAGAGAAGATATACGAGGATGTTGCCAGTGCTTGAGGGCCTGAGGGTGCAGCGGTGGAGTTGCCGCCTTCTTATGCCCCTGTCCCACTTATAACCATATAACATATAACCATATAACAATTACAGCACGGAAACAGGCCCTCTCGGCCCTTCCAGTCCGTGCCGACCATTTGTTTTCCCCTAGTCCCATCTACCTGCACTCAGACCATACCCCTCCATTCCCTTCACGTCCATATACCTATCCACTTTACTTTTAAATGTTAAAATCGATCCTGCCTCCACCACTTCTGCTGGAAGCTCATTCCACACAGCCACCACCCTCTGAGTAAAGAAGTTCCCCCTCACGTTCCCCTAAACTTCTGTCCCTTAATTCTCATGTCATGCCCTCTTGTTTGAATCTTCCCTACCCTCAATGGGAAAAACGTATCCACGTTATGCCCCTGTCCCACTTAGGAAACCTGAACGGAAACCTGTGGAGACTTTGCGCCCCACCCAAGCTTTCCGTGCAGTTCCCGGAGGTTCCTGGAGGTTTTTTTGTCCTCCGGCAACTAGCATTGCAACCGGCTTCCATTAAAAAATTACCGATTTTTAAAACGGAAACCACTTTCGACCATTAGGGAGACTGACAAAAACGGAAACCTTGGGTGGGGCGCAAAGTCTCCAGAGGTTTCCGTTCAGGTTTCCTAAGTGGGACAGGGGCATTACAGCAAATGCAGTGCCGGAGACCC
The DNA here is from genome assembly GCA_035221665.1 of Okamejei kenojei. NCBI lineage: Eukaryota > Metazoa > Chordata > Chondrichthyes > Rajiformes > Rajidae > Okamejei > Okamejei kenojei. The sequence goes on from CM069132.1 coordinate 147,851,882, forward strand.
GGATTCTATCCCGACTACGGGTGCTGCCTGTACGGAGTTTGTACGTTCTCCCCGTGACCTGCGTGGTTAACTTTTCTCAGAGATCTTCGGTTTCCTCCCACGCTCCAAAGAGGTACAAATACGTAGGTTAATTGGCTTGGTAAAAATAAAAATTGTCCCTTGTGGGTGTAGGATAGTGTTAATGTGCGGGGATCGCTGATCGGCGCGGACCCGGAGGGCCGAAAGGGCCTGGTTACGCGCTGTATCTCTAAACTAAACTATAGGGATTGATTGAGCAGGCTAGGCCTCTATTCCTTGGAGTGCAGGAGGATGAGGGGTGATCATCTAGAGGTGTACAACATCATGGAAGGAATAGATCCTGTAGACACACAGAGTCTTGCCCAGAGTAGGGAAATCGGGAACTAAAAGTCATACATACAGAGGAAGGGACTATCGCACCATTTAAGAAACATGTACTAAATATTCCTAGTCTTCCCACTACCAGAAGCCCAGGAGTCATGGAGATTTGCAATATACTGAAGACGAGATCTGTGGAATTTAGGATTGTGCAATCCAGGGTCATACGCCAAGCCCAGGAAAAGGTTCCAGAAGGCCATCATGAGACAATTCTAGACTCAGCTGGAGTAAACTCAACTAAAAAGCTAGAGTCACAAGATTGAGAAGGGCCAAGAGATAGCTGTTGCTATCTCTCCCCCTAGTTTAGTTTAGAGATACAGCGCGAAAACAGGCCCTTCAGCCTACCGAGTCCGCACCGTCCAGCGATCCCCGCACACTAACACTATCCTGAATTTACAATTCTTACCGAAGCCAATTCACCTCCAAACCTGCAAATCTTTGGAGCGTGGGAGGAAACCGGAGCACCCGGAGAAAACCCACGCGGTCATGGGGAGAACGTGCAAACTCCGTACAGCCAGCACCCCTAGTCAGGATCGAACCCGGGACCCTGGCGCTGTAAGGCAGCAACTCTATCGCTGTGCCTCCGTGCCGCCTATGTCATATTTGTTCTGTCTACAGCAACATTGTCCAACATCTGTGACTCTTAGAAACAGTGGGTGGTCACAACTGCATGCAAAACTACGCAGGCAAACACAGCTGTCCATTTGCAGTGGGGAAGATCTTACAAGTAAAATACAGGTCCACCACTGATTTTCCGGCAACTGGTGGTCCGGTACCTCCTTTAATCCGAACAAAATTACGACAGTGCACTTGAACAGTCCCCCCAGAGGCCGTGTGAAGATACTTGAAGCCATAATCTGTAGTCGGGTGAGGCGACTTCCGCCCATATCGTTGGGTCAAATTTGGCCCCTGCAACCGGGGCTCTGGAACTCTGACCTGGACGGAACCAGCAGATTAGTTCCCATAGCGGGAGGATTTGAGTACAGGAGCAAGGAGGCCCAACTGCAGTTGCACAGGGCCCTGGTGAGACCGCACCTGGAGTATTGTGTGCAGTTTTGGTCTCCTATTTTGAGGAAGGACATTGTTGCCATTGAGGGAGTGCAGCGTGGGTTCGCCAGGTTAATTCCCGGGATGGCGGGACTGATATATGATGAAAGCATGGGTCAGCTGGATTTAAATTCACTGGAATTTAGAAGGATCTTCTCCTTACGAGTCCATCTTGTTTCAAATGTTGGCCTCGCTGTCATCGTCCATCCTGAAAAGAACGCAAGATTCCAGCGACAATCAGTGGAAGCCATCACTTGTTGCAATAGATGATGGTGGTGGCAGAATTAGCTCAGGATGCTTCCAGTTTCCAGCCCCAAGCGCAACGTGGACACTTCTGCTGTGGGCCATTTAGAAGGATGAGAGAGGATCTTATAGAAACGTATACAATTCTTAAGGAATTGGACAGGCTAGAGGCAGGTAAAATGTTCCCGATATTGGGGGAGCCCAGAACCAAGGGTGACAGTGTAAGAATAAGGGGTAGGCCATTTAGTACTGAGAGGAAGAAAAAAAAATGTATCCAGAGAGTTGTGAATCTGTGGAATTCTCTTCCACAGATGGCAGTGGAGGCCAATTCACTGGATATATTTACGAGGGAGTCAGATATAGCTCTTAGAGCTAACTGAATCAAGGGATATGGGGAGAAAGCAGAGGCGAGGTACTGATTCTGGATGATCAGCCATGATCATATTGAATGTTGGCGCTGGCTTGACGGGTCGAATGGCCTACTCCAGCACGTATTGTCTATTGTTAATCTCTAAGCGGATGCTGCGAGGAAACAGATGAGCTTGTAATATTTGTTTTTGCTCCACAGGTCCACCTCTGAATTTCCGGCACTCTTGGTTCCAGAGCGTTTTGGGATTATCCATTCTGGATTCCCCCAACATCGGGAACATGTTTCCTGCCTCTTGCGTGGCCAAATCCTTAATGATCTTACATGTTTCAATAAGATCAGAACACCGGGAGAATGATTTGTTACTCTATGAAGGATACCATCAGATGTTTTACACCCCTTTCATCAGGCTTCTTATTGAAACATACAAGATTATTAAGGGTTTGGACAGGCTAGAGGCAGGAAACATGTTCCCGATGTTGGGGGAGTCCAGAACCAGGGGCCACAGTTTGAGAATAGGGGAAAGCCATTTAGAACGGAGACGAGGAAACACCTTTTCACACAGAGAGTTGTGGGTCTGTTGGATTCTCTGTCTCAGAGGGCGGTGGAGGCCAATTCTCTGTATGCTTTCAAGAGAGATTGTTAGATGGAGCTCTTAAAGATAGCGGATCAGGGGATATGGGGAGAAGGCAGGAACGGGGTACTGATTGTGGATGACCAGCCATGATCACAGTGAATGGCTGTGCTGGCTCGAAGGACCGAATGGCCTACTCCTGCACCTATTTTCTATGTTTCTATTATCTATTGGCTATTGACAGCAGTTTCAATAGTGCACCCCTCATTCTGTGCATCCCAGATTATGTCTTCAAATATCTTCACTGTTAGTTAAATCCACAGGGCCTTACTCAAGAGGTAAGAGATCAATTCTGCCATCTACATCGAATGAGATCCTAATGGTTTAGTTTAGTTTACTTTACTTTAGTCTAGTTTATTGTCACGTGTGCTGAGGTACAGTGAAAAGCTGTTGAGGTGTGCTAACCAGTCAGCGGAAAGACAATGCATGATTGCAAATGCATCATTCACTGTTTGCAGATACAGTGGCTTGCAAAAGTTTTCATACCCCTTGAACTTTTCCACATCTTGTCACGTTACAACCACAAACGTAAATGTATTTTATTGGGGTTTTATGTGATAGACCAACACAAAGTGGTGCATAATTGTGAAGTGGAAGGAAAATGATACAAGGTTCCCAAATTTTATTACAAATAAAAAACTGAAAAGTGTGGCGTGCAAAAGTATTCAGCCCCCCTGAGTCAATACTTTGTAGAACCACCTTTCGCTGCAGTTACAGCTGCAAGTCTTTTGGGGTATGTCTCTACCAGCTTTGCACATCTAGAGACTGAAATTTTGCCCATTGTTCTTTGCAAAATAGCTCAAGCTCAGTCAGATTGGATGGAGAGCGTCTGTGAACAGCAATTTTCAAGTCTTGCCAGAGATTCTCAATTGGATTTAGGTCTGGACTTTGACTGGGCCATTCTAACACATGAAAATGCTTTGATCTAAACCATTCCAGTTGTAGCTCTGGCTGTATGTTTAGGGTTGTTGTCCTGCTGGAAGGTGAACCTCCGCCCCAGTCTCAAGTCTTTTGCAGAACAGGTTTTCTTCCAAGATTGCCCAGTATTTGGCTCCATCCATCTTCCCATCAACTCTGACCAGCTTCCCTGTCCCTGCTGAAGAAAAGCATCCCCACAGCATGATGGTGGGGATGGTGTGTTCAGGGTGATGTGCAGTGTTAGTTTTCCGCCACACATAGCGTTTTGCATTTAGGCCAAAAACTTCAATTTTGGTCTCATCAGACCAGAGCACCTTCCTCCACGTGTTTGCTGTGTCCCCCACATGGCTTGTGGCAAACTGCAAACGGGACTTCTTATGGCTTTGTTTCAACAATGGCTTTCTTCTTGCCATTCTACCATTCAGGCCTGATTTGTGGAGTGCACGACTAATAGTTGTCCTGTGGACAGATTCTCCCACCTGAGCTGTGGATCTCTGCAGCTCCTCCAGAGTTACCATGGGCCTCTTGGCTGCTTCTCTGATCAATACTCTCCTTGCCCGGCCTGTCAGTTTAGGTGGACGGCCATGACTTGGTAGGTTTGCAGTTGTGCCATACTCTTTCCATTTTCGGATAAGCTTGGGATATTTTTTTATAACCTAACCCTGCTTTAAACTTCTCCACAACTTTATCCCTGACCTGTCTGGTATGTTCCTTGGGCTTCATGATGCCCAAGGAACATTGTTTGTTCACTAATGTTCTCTAACAAACCTCTGATGCCTTCACAGAACAGCTGTATTTATACTGAGATTAGATTACACACAAGTGGACTCTATTTACTAATTAGGTGACTTCTGAAGGCAATTGGTTGCACTGGATTTTATTTAGGGGTATCAGAGTAAAGGGGGCTGAATACTTTTGCATGCCACACTTTTCAGTTTTTTATTTGTAAAAGATTTGAAAACCATGTATCACATCGTACACCAGCGCTTTCCTACACACTAGGGACAATTTATAATTTTACCAAAACCAATTAACTGACAAACCTGTACAGGCTCGTACGAAGCTTTTCAAAAATGGGGGTGGCATGACAGGATTACAAAAATGTTATGTGAGATAATGTGTGCACAGCGCACATCACGAACGCTAAGTCCCTCACGGCCGGGGTCCAGGACCCGAATAAGGGCCCTGGAAGCTCTGGGGTTTTAGATGTTCTCTGGTGCACTCTGAGCCTTATTTTGGAGCATTTTTGCACCAAATTTATGACCAATATTTCAGAAATAATTTTGGTTGAGTCCAGAGTAATGAGTGGGTGGAATGGGATGATTGGGTTCATTGTTGTATACATTTTTTTAAATCACGAATTGAAGTTGTCCTTGTTTTAATAATCAAGTTTGTAGATTGGCTATTTCACACTAGCCAATTATAGTGCTTGTTGGTAGTGACTCCGCCTAGTATGTGCTTTATATTATCAAGAGCTTGCCTACGCTAGTTAGTATGAGTAGCAGCTAGGAAATGTAATGTCTGCAGATCCTTGCTGCAAGTAGATTTAATAAACATGTGTTGTATCTTTATATGTGTTCGTGTCACCTCATTACATGGTGTCAGAAGTGGCATAATCTGATACCTCTTGGATGCAGAGATACACTTGTCCTCCTTGCATCTCTACAATTATTGGGATGCTTATGCCCACCATGAATTTCAACACCAACAAATTAAGCTGTGCCAGTCTTGTGGAATGCTGCTTAAAAGAGCATGAGAAATAGACAAAAGTGAAGTTAACAAGATAAATAAAAAGCATCCCAGTCCTGTAGAACTGGAATCCTGCAGGTTCAATCAAGACAGCAAACCAAAGGACAAATATTTTACCACTCCTTACTGATTTTTTTTTTTTGTGTGTTTCATTGTCAACCATAACGTGACCAGCGGCGAGGTTCCGACGCCGCAGATGGAGGCGATGGACCAGGCGGGCAGACACCGCAGCCCCCCCGCCCCCCAGGCCCGGAGAAACGGGCACTCCTTTTTTTTCAAAATCATCCGGATTGGATCCCTCGCTGATTCTGTCTGATTGTGTGGAGTGCAAATGGTGATCTGATCCCTCCCCAGCCCACTGTGCATGCGCAGAGAGACAGCGTCACGCGCAGATGGTCGCAATTTTTCATCCCCCCCCCCAAATCATCCAGCGGGCGAATCAGAATTTGGGGTAATTTCCGTCAAAGTGGAAGCGCTGATGGCGCTCCAAAATTCTTTATTTTTTTTTCTCAGGATTTTTTCTCACTCTGGGAAAACAAAGGGGGGGGGGGGTGCGACCGCACCCTAGGCACCCCCCCTTCGGATGGCCATGCTGTACTTCTTTGGAGTGTGGGAGGAAACCAGAGCACCTGGGGAAAACCCACATATTCACAGGGAGAATGTACAAACTCAGTACAGACACACCCATAGTCAAGGTCATAATGTCATAAGTGATAGGAGTAGAATTAGGCCATTCGACCCATCAAGTCTACACCACCATTCAATCATGGTTATCTCTCCCTCCTAACCCCATTCTCCTGCCTTCTCCCCCTAACCTCTGTCACCTGTACTAATCAAGAATCTATCTGTGTCTGCCTTAAAAATATCCACTGACTTGGCCTCCACGTCCTTCTGTGGCAAAGAATTCCACAGATTCACCACCCTCTGACTCAAGAGCGGAACTCGCTATAAAAACATGGAGGGGACGGGGGACACATGCGCACTCACCCACACATGCGCATGCGCACACTCACCCACATCATGTCCCGCCCCCATTGCCTGCTGACTGACGTCTCTCTTGCCCTCGATCCGCAGTCCCACCACCACTGTCCTGCGGAAAGCGGAGATTTTAAAATCCGGATCACAAAAACTTGGGGGGGATGTCCCCCACCTCTCAAAACATGGGGGGAACATGTCCCCTTTGGCCACCCCGGGTTTTCCGCCCCTGCTCTGACTAAATACATTTCTTCTCATCTCCTTCCTAAAAGTACGTCCTTTAATTCTGAGGCTATGACCTCTAGTCCTAGACTCTCCCACTAGTGCAAACATCCTCTCCACATCCACTTTATCCTCTCCACAAGATCAAACCCGCGTCAAGGTGCTGTAAGGCAGCAACGCAACTGGAGTTGGATCTTTGATACCAGTTGGAAGTGGTAGGAACAACCCATGCAATGTTGAGCGAGGGGCCTAATAAATTAGATGTATGTGATTACCTCATTGAATTTAACTGCATTCCTAGAACAATAAAGACCCGATTATACGGGAAAAGACCAAAGACAATTGTTCCCAGCAAGTTACTCCACAATGATCCAAAAGAAACATTGCTTATGAACTGACATCATTGCACGTGATACTGACACAGAAGTCATTTCAAGAGCACAAGGGCAACCCGCGTGGCGGTGACTGATCACAGTGGCCATTGACAAGTTTCAAACCAAAAAATAAAATTATGACCATTTAAAAAATAACGTGGTGTACGGCTGAATTTTTAGGGACTATGATGTTGTGGCATAATGATTATCAATTGTGGGAGTGTTATTCAGAAATGAGTTGTTAAATATATATGCACTGCAATAGTGACTCCACTTCAGATGGGTTTGATTAACTGCAATATATTTTGCGACTTACAGAGTCAAGATGCAGGAATCCTTTTCCCTGTGGCTATCAAGCTGTGCCACATTCCCCCCCCCCCTCTGTCATGGGTAGACTGACACCCCTCCGCCCCCCACTCCACAACCCCCTTCCCAATCTTTGCACATCCTCAATCCTTTCCTCTCGTCACTTCATTTTTTGGAGTATTTTGTGTTTTTATGACTGTTGGCAGATTAATTTCCCTCCGACGATAAATAAAGTTCTATCGTATCGTATCTCATGGGGTCATCCAGTGTGGAAACAGGCCCTTCGGCCCAACTTCATCCCCTCACCTGGCCAATATGTCCAATCTACACGTCCCACCTGCCTGCATTGGCCCATATCCCTCCAAGCATGTCGCATTTATGTACCTGACTAAATGTTGGACGTTTATGTTACTAGATTACCAGGACACCAGATTATTATCTCAGTGGTGTCAGGTTAGGGAAAAGGGAAGTGCAACGAGACCTGGGTGTCCTTGTACACCAGTCACTGAAAGTAAACATGCAGGTGAAGCAGGCAGTGAAGAAAGCTAATGGCATGTAGGCCTTCATAACGAGAAGATTTTAGTATAGGAGTAAAGAGGTCCTTCTGCAGTTGTACAGGCTCCTAGTGAGACCACTTCTGGAGTATTGTGTACAGTTTTGGTCTCCTAATTTGAGGAAGGACATCCTTGTGATTGAGGCAGTGCAGCGTAGGTTCACAACGTTAATCCCCGGGATGGCGGGACTGTCATATGAGGAAAGAATGGAAAGACTGGGCGTGTATTCACTGGAGTTTAGAAGGATGAGGGGATATCTTATAGAAACATATAAAATCATAAAAAGACTGGACAAGCTAGATGCAGGAAAAAATGTTCCCAATGTTGGGCGAGTCCAGAACCAGGGGCCACAGTCTTAGAATAAAGTGGAGGCCATTTAAAACTGAGGTGAGGAAAAACGTTTTCACCCAGAGAGTTGTGAATTTATGGAATTCCCTGCCACAGAGGGCAGTGGAGGCCAAGTCACTGGATGAATTTAAAAGAGAGTTAGATAGAGCTCTTGGGGCTAGTGGAGTCAATGGGTATGGGGAGAAGGCAGGCACGGGTTACTGATTGTGGATGATCAGCCATGATCACAATGAATGGTGGTGCTGGCTCGAAGGGTCAAATGGCCTCCTCCTGCACCTATTTTATATGTCTCTATGTCCCATCTACACTCGCCCACCTGCCTGATATGGCCCATATCCCTCTTAATCTGTCCTATCCATGTACCTGTTCAAATATTTCTTAAACATTGTGATACTACCTGTCTCAAATACCTCCTGCGGCAGCTCATTCCACATACCCACCATCCTTTGTGTAAAAAAGGCGCCCTTCAGGTTCCTATTACATCATTCCCCTCTCACCTTAAACCTATGTTCTCTTGTTCTAGATTCCCTTAGTCTTGGCAAGAGACTTTGTGCATTTACCTCACCTATTCCTCTCATGATCTGAATTAACACGCGGGAAAATGGTGGAAACACAGGCATACGGTCAGATATGCTGCCGTCCGCGCTGAGCGCTTCCAGCATTATAGTTTTTTAAAATACGCAGCAAAGTACTTGATATGGCTTCACGGGCAAGGTTCAATGGCTGAACCTGGCTCACGAAGAGTAAAACACAAAGAGCTCGAGTAACTCAATGAACCATAACCCTAGTGAGACCACACCTGGAGTATTGTGTGCAGTTTTGGTCCCCTAATTTGAGGAAGGACATTCTTGCTATTGAGGGAGTGCAGCAAAAGTTTACAAGGTTCATTCCCAGGATGGCGGGACTGTCATCTGCTGAGAGAATGGAGCGGCTGGGCTTGTACACACTGGAGTTTAGAAGGATGAGAGGATATCTTATTGAAACACATAAGATTGTTAAGGGCTTGGACATGCTAGAGGCAGGAAACATGTTCCCGATGTTGGGGGAGTCCAGAACCAGGGGCCACAGTTTAAGAATAAGGAGTAAGCCATTTAGAACGCAGACAAAGGAAACAGAGAGTGGTGAGTCTGTGGAATTCTCTGCCTCAGAGGGTGGTGGAGGCAGGTTCTCTGGATACTTTCAAGAGGGAGCTAGATAGGGCTCTTAAAAATAGCGGAGTCAGGGGATACGGGGAGAAGGCAGGAACGGGGTACTGATTGGGGTTGATCAGCCATGATCACATTGAATGATGGTGCTGGCTCTAAGGGTCGAATGGCCTACTCCTGCACCTATTCTCTATTGCCTATTGTCTATTCAGGCAGCATCCATTTTTTTTGTATCAAAAATAATTTATTTGATTACGATCACGATACAAAAACCAAAAAAAATACAAAAACGTGGTGACAGACCCACCACCATTTTACAGAATCACCAAATTATTCAGACACTAAATTCCAAACAACGATGTTATAAATATACTAATAACTACTATACAACTATGTCCCTCTCTAATACCACCCGGGTGCGGATGGAACTCCGGTAAAGGGCGCATGTACCTGGCTCGGGAAAAGCCGTCTTCCACCTAGCGCCGTGATTCGCGGATGGCCAGCTTGGCCAGGCTGAGGAGCAACCCAACCAGGACATCTTTGGCCCTACCCTCTCCCTAGATCCCATCACCAGTCCTTAGGTTGCTGGCAGCAGAGCCACTCCTCCCCCTAATGACCCGAGGTGGGGTGACGGTGCTCCTTGCCCTCCAGGCCCTGGCTACAAGGTACGCTCCACTGGTCCCTCAGGCAGCAACCCTGGAGGGAATGGACAAGCGACGTGTCGGGTCAGGACCCTTCTTCAGATCGTCAGAGATTCCCTCCACAGATGCTGCCTGACCCGTTGAGTTTAGTTTAGTTTAGAGATACAGCGCGGAAACAGGCCCTTCGGCCCACCAAGTCCTTACCAACCAGTGATCCCCGCACATAACAGGCATGCCACACGCAATAGGGGTAATGTTTACATCGATACCAAGCCAATTAACCTACACTTTTGGAGTGTACGTCTTTGGGGTGTGGGAGGGAACCGAAGATCTCGGAGAAAACCCACACATTCAGGGGGAGAACGTACAAACTCCGTATAGACAGCACCAGTAGTCAGGATCGAGCCCGGATCTCCGGCGCTCCAAACGCTGTAAGCAGCAACTCTACCGCTGCGCCCTTCTGCACTTTGTATTTTACTCAAGATCCCAGCATCTGCAGTTCCTTGTATGTCTCTTTCTTCCCCATTTAGAGATGTGGTTATACTTGTGTGAGAACTCCAGCTTGTGGCTACCGACAGCTGTCGACATGGCCACCAGGAGCCCAGAACTGAAAGAACACCGAGGTTCACAGGGCTGGAACTTATTTAGAGAGGACTAGAGTATAAAAACAGGGATGTAATGCTGAGGCTTTATTATATACTGGTCAGGCTGCATTTGGAGTATGGTGAACAGTTTTGGGCCCATACCCGAGGAGCGATGTGCTGGCCTTGGAGAGGGTCCAGAGGAGGCTTACGGAAATGATCCTAGGGATGATTGAGTTAACGTCTGATGAGCATTTGATGGCACTGGGCCAGTACTCACTGGAATTAAGATGGATGACGGGGGACCACATTGAAACTTGCCGAATAGTACAAGGCCTGGATGGAGTGGATGCAGAGAGGATATTACCACCAGTGGGAAAGTCTAGGACCAGAGGGCACAACCTCAGAATAAAAGGATGTACCTTTACAAAGATGAAGACACATTTCTTTCATCAGTGGATGTTGAATCTGTGCCACAGATGGTTGTGAAGGCCAAGTGATTGGGTATTTTTAATACAGAGATTGACAAGTTCTTGATTGGTTGGGGCGTCAAATGCTGTGGGGAAAAGGCAGGAGAATGCGGTTGAGAGGGAAAGATAGATTAGCCATGATTGAATGGCGGAGTAGACTCGATGAGCTTATGAACTTATGGAACAGGTCACAGTGATAGAGAGGGTGAGGGCCATAGTGATAGCAACATGATGAGAATTGTAAAGAGCTAAATATACGTAGAGAAGACACAAACTCAGATTAGGCAGCGTCCCAGGAGAAATAGATCGGTGACGTTTCGGGTCAGAACTTTCCTCAGACTGAAAGATAGAGAAGGTCAGAACAAAACAGAACACATCAGGGTCTGCCTTGACCTACGCAATCTCCCAGTTGCCAAATAGCTTAACTCGCCTTCCCACTCCCTTACCAACTTTTCTTTCCTGGGCCTCCTCCACTGTCAGAGCGAGGCCAAAGGCAAATTGGAGGAACAGCACCTCATATTTTGCTTGCTCATCTTACAACCCAGCAGTGCGAAGAAGGGTCTCGACCCGAAACGTCACCCATTCCTTCTCTCTAGACAAGCTGCCCCACACGCTGAGTTACTCCAGCATTATGTGTCTTCCTTCGATTTAAACCAGCATCTGCAGTTCTTTCTTGCACCAGCAGTGTGAATGTTGACTTCAAGTAACCCCTGTATTCCTTTCGTCCCTCTCTTCCACCTCCTCCCCCTTGCTAGTCGGCCTACTAGTTTCCCAATTCACATCCTTGTATCACTCTCGTTAGCAGATCTTCCCCAGCCAACAATGGGCCATTGTGGACTCCACCCTTCCTGAGGTCATCTGTTGCTGGCCCTGAATTGTTCTGGCCTTCTCTATCTTAACATCATATGGAATAGGAATAGAATTAGGCCATTTGGTCCTCCAAGTCTACTCCGTCATTCAATCATGGTTGATCTATCTCTTCCTCCTAACCCCATTCTCCTGCCTTCTCCCCATAACCTCTGACACCCGTACTAACCAAGAATCGTTCAGTCTGAAGAAGGATTCCATCCAGAAATGTCACCTATTCCTTTTCTTCAGACATGCTATCGACCTGCTGAGTTACTCCACCACTTTGTCTGTCTTGAGTTGAGTTGAGTTGAGTTTATTGTCACCCTGTACCGGGGGTACAGTGAAAAAAATTGTTGCGTGCGAAACAGTTAGCGGGAAGACCACACATGATTAAATTCGATCCATCCACTGATGTACATGAAACATCTTCGGTATAAACCAGCATCTGCAGTTCCTTCCGACACAAGATTGGTAATTCACCCATAAATGCCCTGAAACAGAAGACACAAAAAGCTGGAGTAACTCAGCGGGGTTGGACACCCTCTCTGGAGAGAAAGAAATAGGTGACGTTTCGGGTCGAGACCCTTCTTCAGACTCAGGGGTAAGGGAAACGAGGGATATAGAAGGGTCTGAAGAAGGATCTCGACCCAAAATGTCACCTATTCCTTTTCTCCAGAGATGCTGCCTGACCCGCTGAATTACTCCAGAATTGTGTGTCTACCTTCGGTTTAAAGCAGCATCTGCAGTTCCTTCCTAGACCGTGCTCTGAAACAGCAGTGCTGTAAAAGGCTTATCATCCTTCATTCCTCCAATTAAAAAAACATTAAAGGCAATGCCAATCCCCTGTGCTTCTTGGCACAGATGGTTCATTGCTCATCACCGCTGTTTAAACAGGAAATCTGTAAACTACTGGATTTTTTAACCTTCTCTCTCTCTCTCTCTCTGCAGCTATGAAGCCTGACGACGAGACCGCGAGGTTTTCAAAGGACCACTGCAGCTTTCACCACGATCTCAGTGACAGTCCTAGCTGGCTTTGATCCGGGCTGCCTGGATGCGTCCCAGAATGCGGCCCTGAGTCTGCTGCTGGTGTCCGAGTGCCAAGACACACAGCAATTTACTGGGCTCCACTTCCCATTCATTTCAGCAGGATGCAGATTAAGCACATTTTAAGTACGGCCATTGGAAGCCTCTGGTGGAGCGAAGGCAATTACCCGGCGTACAAGGCAGAGGCTGGGAGCCGCGGAGAGAGCAGCTGCTAAAACATGTTATGCCATCGTCACTGGGAAGGCCAGACTCCGCTCTGCAGTCAGATGGAACACGTAGCGGCCAGACAGAGTTTTACAAGCCAACCAAGAGGACGTCTCCAATGGTCGCAGTGAAAGATTTCCAGTCAAATAAAAAAAAGAAGACTCCTATAGACAATAGACAATAGGTGCAGAAGTAGGCCATTCGGCCCTTCGAGCCAGCACCGCCATTCAATGTGATCATGGCTGATCATCCCCAATCAGTACCCCGTTCCTGCCTTCTCCCCATATCCCTTGACTCCGCTATTTTTAAGAGCTCGGTCTAGCTCTCTCTTGAAAGCATCCAGAGAACCGGCCTCCACCGCCCTCTGAGGCAGAGAATTCCACTGAGGCAGAGAATTCCAATTAAAGTCTGGAGCTCCATACAACAGAAGAAGATCACCCGCAGATCATAAGGTCATGTGATAGGAGCAAAATTAGTTCATTCGACCCATTAAGTCTACCCTGTCATTCAATCGTGGCTGATCTATCTCTCCTTCCTAAACCCATTCTCCTACCTTCTCCCCATAATCCCTGACACCCATCCTAATCATGAATCTATCTATCTCTGCCTTACAAAATATCCACTGACTTGGGCTCCACTGCCTTCCGTGGCAAAGAATTCCACAGACTCACCCACCCTCTGACAAAATAAATTTCTCTTCATCTCCTTCCAAAAAGAATGTGTTTTAATTCTGTGACCTATAGTTATGGACTCTCCAACTGGTGGAAACTATCGTTTGGTTCAGTTACATTGGGGAACGAGTTTCAGATTCCTGCTAGCCTGGAATTGAAGAAGTACTCCTTGATGTTACCCCCAATCAACTCGCTGTATGTCTGGGGTTAGACCATCCACAATTGGGAAAGCTATTAGATGTGGGGAAGATGTTTACACTGGAATGCAACAAGAAGCTTTTCACTGTACCTCGGTACACATGACAATAACCTAAACTGAACTGAAATGAACTGAAGCAAAGGGAAACGATTAGTCAACGTTTGGGTCTAGACTGAACATAAAACATTGAACGGTACAGCAAAGGAACAGGCCCTTCGCCCCCCACCATCTGTGCAGATCATGAGGCCAAGACAAACTAATCCCATCAGCCTGTGCATGGCTCATATCCCTCCATTCTCTGCATGCATATATAAAAGCCTCTTAAATACCACTTACACTGCCAGCCATGGCAGTACGATCCAAGCACCCACCTGTGTACAAAAAAACTAGAAAGGAATGATAGATATTTCAAGAGGGCTACAATATGGAGGAATGTTACAAAATGTTGAGATTTTAAAAATCAAGCCTGTAATTTATCCCATCAGATAAAGAATAACAAGAACTTTAATTTGATACCTAATTCACTTTCATGTCTTCAGTATTAAAAATGTTATGGTCATTTTCATACTCGGAAATTAGCATCTTGTTCCCTATTGCTTTTCCATTGACTCAACACAAAAGTTGTGATCGAGGATAGTCAAAAGCCCATACTTTCTTAAAAATTAAGAGAACTCAATGAAATTTTCAGTTATTATAGATTGAAGCATTCTGAAACAAATATGAAACATCTTACTTGGATGACCTGAAATTAAAGCATATAATTAGTTAGTTACCTAATTGTAGCTAATTACAAAATTGACCGTTGTGACGGAAATCACGAACACCCAGACTGCCTTGAAAATTCAGAAATGTGATATTCTCAAGATCAGAACTTTAATATTATTGTATTATATGCTGTAAGTCCGTAACAGATAGGTAAATAAATTACAATTTCTAGCAAAAGACCAAGTCTTTATGGAGAAATTCAGTTGCTGGCTGGTACATTGGCATATCATAATCAGTAGCATCATTGTACTCCTCAGATTGTAACCAATAAGCAACTCTGTACACTGTTTCTCCTCAACTTTTCAATTTTGGCATCGTAAACTACAAGTTTTTGCTCTTCAAACCATGCATGACATGCCTTTTTGCCCACTACTTTCCCATTAAGAATGTCCTCCAAATTCGGATAATCTCTGCGAATGCTGTCTAAATCAGTCTCTTTTGCTGGACATTTGGATTGACAATTTAGCATTTCTTCTTTGGAGACATCTGTTTAAAATGTAAAGAAAAAAAAAAGCACTGAACAGCATTAAAAGAAACAAGTTATTATTTGCAGTTTTAGAAAAAAAGTTAGAAATGATAAAGTTAAATGCTAAAACAAATAGTAAATACCCAACAAAATATTCATATTCATCAGTTTCTTCAAATCAATTAAATTCATCTAATCAATTAAATTCATCTAAATTCAATTACTAGATCTAAACATCTATCCATTTCTTAAGAAAAGGCTTTTTGTTTTAATAGCCTAAGTATCCAAATAACAAATAACAAACTGAGCCCATTCACACAAGAATTCACAATATAACATGATTTTTAAATCTCACTTTGTCATGGATTTATATGCCAAATGGAAGGAATTTAATGTTTAATTCCCATAATTTATTCCAGAAACATCCACTCTCAAGATAATCAAAATCATTATTTTTTTGCAGAATATGACCTGACTAAAACTGTACTTTGGATATTTAGTATGAAAATTGGTCATGGGTAGACAAAATATAACACAAAATATAGATTATTTATACGTTTTTATGACATGATTGTGCAAAAAAATAATGAATTTGATTATCTTGAGAGTGGATGTTTCTGGAATGTGATCGATTGGAATGTTGCCGTTGCCGTAAATTGTAAGCACATATCGGCAGGCAAGACACGGCCAATTCATATAGGGGCCTAAATAACATTTTTGCATCATAAGATTAAAATGAACCCACACCAAAAATCGAGAAAATATGTTAAATTAGCGACATACATGTTTCATCTACACTCGTCCTATCTGCCTTCAATTGACCCATAATCCCTCTAAACCTATCCTGCCCATGCACCTGGCTAATGTTTCTTAATCATTTCCATAATATCTACCTCAACCACCTCCGGCAGCTTATTTCATACAACCACCACCTTTTGTGTAAAATTGTTGTCCCTTGGTTTCCTATTTTCAATCCCCTACTCTGGGCAAGAGACCCTATCTACCCTATCTATTTCTCTCATGATCTTGTACAACCCTCATCCTCTGCGCTCCAAGGAATAAACCTAAGCCTGCTCAACCTCTCCCTATTGCATAGGCCCTCAAGTCCTGGCAACATCCTGCAAACATGGTAGAAGCTTTTCTACATGCTTTCCAGTTTAACAACTTCTTTCCCATAACAGGGTGACCAAAACCAAACACAACCGAACACAATACCCGAAGTGTGGTCTTGCACCTCTCTTCCATTGACTCCATCTATACTTCATATTGCCTCGGCAGGGCTACCAGAATAATCAAGGATCACAATCAGGCCCTCTTCGCCCCTCCCCCATCAGGCAGGTGGTATACAAGTGTGAAAACGCACACCTCCAGATTCACGGACAGTTTCTTTCCAGCTGTTATCAAGCAACTAAACCAAACTGTCCTATCACCAACTGACCTCCCATCAACCTCATTGGAAACATTCAAACTCTCTTTAATTGTACTTAGAGTCATAGTCATAGAGAGTCATAGAGTGATACAGTGTGGAAACAGGCCCTTTAGCCCAACTCGCCCACACCGGCCAACAATGTCCCAGCTACCCTAGTCCCACTTGCCTGCGCTTGGTCCATATCTCTCCAAACCGGTCCTATACATGTAACTGGCCTTATCTTGAACTTTGTTGGAGTTTTATCTTGCAATTTATTGGGCCTTTACTGGACTTTATCTTGCACTAGGCGTTACATCCATTGTCCTGCATCTGTACACTGTAGACAGCTTGATTGTAATCACGTATAGTATTTTCGCTGCCTGGATAACATGCAGCAAAAAGGTTTTCACTGAGTAAATTGCAGGTCTACATTCGCTGTGTGCTTCTAAAGGAGCGCAATATGGTAGCGACAAATAGACACAAAATGCTGGAATATCTCAACGGGTCAGACAGCATCTCTGAAGAAGAGGAATAGGTGATGTTTCGGTTCGGAACCCTTCTTCAGGCTGAAAGATAGAGAAGGCCAGAACAAAACAGGGTCGGCAACAGATGACCTCAGGAAGGGTGATGTCCACAATGGTCCATTGTTGACTGGGTATATGTGCTAACGAGAGGGACATGAGGATGCAAACAGTGGAACTAGTAGCATGACCATGAATCAATGTTGTATAATGTTACTACCTCAATCAATATAAAGCACTTTGGTCAATGAGAGTTGTTTTTTAAATGTGGGCTACACGCTACAATCCTACACGCACTAGGGACAATTTACGCTTATACCAAGTATACAAACCCAAGCCAATTCACCTACAATTAACCTAAGATAGACACAAAAAACTGGAGTAACTCAGCGGGGCAGGCAGCATCTCTGGAGAGAAGGAATGGATGACGTTTCGGTTCGGGACCCTTCTTCAGACTGCCAGGTCTTTGGAGTTGGAAGGAAACCGAAGATCTCGGAGAAAACCCACGCAGGTCACGGGGAGAACGTACAAACTCCGTGCAGACATCACCCGTAGTTGGGATCGAGCCCGGGTCTCCGGGCACTGCAAGCGCTGTAAGGCAGCAACTCTACCGCTGCGCCACCGTGCCGCCCTTATGTTCGTTACCTTCTCTAATGTACCTCGGGGCTCAGACAAACACTATTTGCTAATTAATTCTGCCCTAGGGATGGATGCACCCGCAACCTGGTACTGTGATCATAAGGTCATAAGGAATAGGAGTAGAATTGGGCCATTTGGGCCCATCAAGTCTACTCCGCCATTCGATCATGGCTAATCTATCTCTCCCTCCTTACCCCATTCTCCTGGCTTCTCCCCATAACCTCTGACACCTATACTAATCAAAAACCTATCTATCCCTGCCTTAAAACTATCCACTGACTTGGCCTCCACAGCCTTCTGTGGCAATGAATTCCACAGATTCACCGCCCTCTGACTATGGAAATTGCTCCTCATCTCCTTCCCAAAAGAACGTCCTTTAATTCTGAGGCTATGACCTCTGGTCCAAGACTCTCCCACTAGTGGCAGCATCCTCTCCATATCCATCGTTCGGGGTGATGGATAGTTCAAGTATGTTCTCTGCCAGTCTCCCCTGTAGTTTCATTCTGTCTGCTGTCACCTCAGACTGGATTGTCCATGTGAGCGAGAACTGCCTGTATGTTCACAGTGTTTTTTTACGAGCTGACAATGAATTTAAAAGGACACGCAGATTTTAAATGTCATGTCCTGAAAATGCAAACAGTTTGGCAGTCAGGCGTGCTGTTTTGAGTTAATTACCTATGAATTCATCGTAAAGTTCCTTTGGTTTTGCTTAGTTTGGAGATACAGCGCAGAAACCTGTCGGTCCACCAAGTCTCCAACGACCAGCGATCCCTGTACGTTAAAGCTATCCTACACTAGGGACAATTTACAATTTACAGAAGCCAAATTAACCTACAAACCTTTATGTCTTTGGAGTGTGGGAGGAATCCTGGGTGGCACCTGGGGAAAACGCGCGCAGTCGCAGTCGCAGACAGTACGTCCAAGCTCCGTACTGACAGCACCCCATATTCATTGTGGAACTCGGGTCTCTGGGCGCTGTAAGGCAGCAACTCTACCGCTGCGCCCTTTAATGAGTGACACGTCGGCAACAGGCTTCTTTTGAGTACAGGAGCAGGGAGGTTCTACTTCAGTTGTACAGGGTCTTGGTGAGACCACACCTGGAGTATTGCGTACAGTTTTGGTCTCCAAATCTGAGGAAGGACATTATTGCCATAGAGGGAGTGCAGAGAAGGTTCACCAGACTGATTCCTGGGATGTCAGGACTGTCTTATGACGAAAGACTGGATAGACTCGGTTTATACTCTCTGGAATTTAGGAGATTGAGAGGGGATCTTATAGAAACTTACAAAATTTTAAGGGGTTGGACAGGCTAGATGCAGGAAGATTGTTCCCGATGTTGGGGAAGTCCAGGACAAGGGGTCACAGGGATAAGGTCCTTTAAGGAGATGAGAAAGACTTTTTTCACACATTATTGCTGATGCTGTACTTTATCCAACAAGGGGCGCAAGAGAATTTACGATACGACCGATGCTTACTACTTTATTTATCCCAGGAGGGAAATTGATCTGCCAAAATACATGAAAAACAAAATATATGAAACATGAAAGTTAAGTGACGAGTGGAAAGGATTGGGGATGTACAAAGATTGGGTGGGGGGGGGGGGGGGGGGTGGGGTTGTGGGGAGTCAGTCTCTGTCTACCCCATGGCAGAAGGTTTCAAGGTTTCAAGGTTTCAAGGTTTCAAGGTTTCAAGGTCAGTTTATTGTCACACGTACCAATTAAGGTACAGTGAAATTTGAGTTACCATTCAACCATACTAAGTGAAAGGGGAGGGGTTGGTAGATTTTGATAGACGCAGGGAAAGGATCTCCTGTGGGGAGACGTGGCGCTGCCTCAATGATTCTTGCTTGACCAAATTGTCAGCAGAGTTCCCGCCTCTCATTGCATCTCTATTGTTGTGCAGAGAAGGTTCACCAGACTGATTCCTGGATGTCAGGACTGTCTTATGAAGAAAGACTGGATAGACTCGGTTTATACTCTCTGGAATTTAGGAGATTGAGAGGGGATCTTATAGAAACTTACAAAATTCTTAAGGGGTTGGACAGGCTAGATGCAGGAAGATTGTTCCCAATGTTGGGGAAGTCCAGGACTCACAGCTTAAGGATAAGGGGGAAATCCTTTAAGACCGAGATGAGAAAGACTTTTTTCACACACAGAGTGGTGAGTCTCTGGAACTCTCTGCCACAGAGGGTAGTTGAGGCCAGTTCATTGGCTATATTTAAGAGTGAGTTGGATGTGGCCCTTGTGGCTAAGGGGATCAGAGGGTATGGAGAGAAGGCAGGTACGGGATACTGAGTTGGATGATCAGCCATGATCATATTGAATGGCGGTGCAGGCTCGAAGGGCTGAATGGCCTACTCCTGCACCTAATTTCTATGTTTCTATGTTTCTCTATGTTTCCCAGTAAACGTGTTCGAGGATGAGGATGCTCAAGTGTACAGAGGTTAAAGGGCACAGGGAGAAGGCGGAAAATGGGGTCGGGAGGGAGAAATAGGCGAGCGTGGCTGAATGGCCTAATTCTACTCCTATCTATATATGTCTTATTGGAGTAAAGAGACATACATATTTTGTGGCGAGCAACCCAAGGACAAACTAAGAAAGCCCTGATTCAATGTCTAGACTCTGTTAGTACAAAGCTAATTCAATTTAAACATTCACAGACGACACCACCATTGTGGGCCGAATATCAAATAATGATGAGACAGAGTACAGGAAGTAGATTGAGAACCTCGTGCCCTGGTGTCGAGACAACAACCTTTCCCCCGGCAGGTCTACGGAGATAGTGATCGACTTCCGGAAGCGAAGCGGGGCACACACTCCAGTTTGCATTGACCACGCCGAAGGGGAAGTTGAGGGCTACAAATTCGTGGGAGTCAATGTCACCAACAACGTTGAAACATTGGCCAAGAAAGCACGCTAGCACCTCTACTTCCTTCGAAGGCTTAGGAAGCTCGGCATGTCCCCTGCAACTCCCACCAACTTCTACAGGTGCGCCGCAGGAAGCATTTTATCGAGATGCAACGCAGCTTGGTTTGGGAACAGCTCCATCCAGGACTGAAGGAAATTGCAGAGAATTGCGGAGGCAACCCAGGCCATCACACAAACCAACCTCGCTTCCATTGGCTCCATTTATTCCTCACGCTGCCTCGGCAAGGTCAGCAGCCTAATCAAGGACGACTCGCACCCTGGACACCGCCTCTTCCACCCTCTCCCACCGGGCAAAAGATATAGAAGTGATGAAAACGGGCTCACCTCCAGATTCGGGGACAGTTTCTTCGCAGCTGTTATCAGGCAACTGAACCATCCCACTGCAACCAGAGAGCAGGGCCCAACTACCATCTACCTCATTGGAGACCCTCAGACTATCTTTGATTGGACTATACTAGCTTTACCTTGCACAAAACATTATTCCCTTATCATGTATCTAAGACTCGATTGTAATCATGTATTGTCTTTCCGCTGACTGGTTAGCACGCAACAAAAGCTTTTCAATGTACCTCGATACACGTGACAATAAAATAACTGAACGCATTTTCTGTTTTTATGTACAAAATATTTGCTGGACATATTAATGGAGACTATAGCAAGTCCCAGTCAAAATAATATCTTGGTAACCCCCCTTCAATATTTTTATTACTGATAAGTGTATATGTAAAAAGATTTTTTTAATTGATTTTGATTCCAGAATAATGTTTCTCACAACAGTGTCTTAGAGTCCCGTTTTTATTTTTGGGGGATGTAGAGATATAGCATGGAAACAGCACGGCAACAAGGTGGCGCAGCGGTAAAGCTGCTGCCTTACGGTGCCAGACACCCGGGTTCGATCCCAACCACGGGTGCTGTCTGTACGGAGTTTGTACGTTCTCCCCGTGACTGTGTGGGTTTCCTCCGAGATCTTCAGTTTCCTCCCACACTCCAAAGGGCGTACAGGTTTGTAGGTTAATTGACTTAGTAGAAGTGTAAATTATCCATAGTTTGTGCAGGAAAGTGTTAGTGTGCGGGGATCGCTGGTCGGTGTGGACTGGGTGGGCCGTAGGGCCTGTTTCCGCGCTGTATCTCTAAACAAAACCAAACTAAACTAAGTTGGATAGACCGGGTCCGCTGCGACCAGCGATCCCCACACACTAGCACTATCCTACACACTAGGGTCAATTTACAATTTTACCAAAGTTCGGGAGGAAACCGGAGCACCCGGAGAAAAAAACTCGCGGTCACAGGGAGAGCGTACAAACTCTGTACCGACAGCACCCGTAGTCAGGATTGAACCTGGATCTCTGGCGCTGTAAGGCAGCAACTCCACTGTGCTGCAGTAAATAGTTTCTTCCCCATTCAGACGCTGTGTTGAGTTACTGAAGACGCACTGGATTTTAAACTCTTGAGAACCAGTGAGAGACCAAACCTACTTGGATACTATGGTTCACACGAGGACTTAATCGTGTCTGCAGGCCTTATACGGCTCGCAAACGAACAACTCCACATCTATAGCCTTCCCACATGAAAGTCCACTGATTGACCAGGCACATCTGAGAAAACTTCCCACTTAAGCCATTATCTTCCTTGAATCATGTAACAATTGGCATGTTAAGAAGGAAATAATTAGAAGAGGAAGAACAGTCAGTTCCTCAAGTACATGTGAAGACGGAGGAGGAGTGGTTGGAGTGGTTGAATTGGACATATGCCAGTTGGCACTAGGCAGAGATCCATCATGCTAAATGCTTCCCTCTCACACACTCACAGTCCAGGTTTCCAAACTGGATCAACGGAATATATTTTACATCCCCTGGATGCAAGGCAGATGGAATCTGGCCCAAAGAACAATGTACAATGTGGCGGATAACTGTAAGCTGTTGGAGTAATGTAATAAAGAGATTCTTGCTCACATACCTAGTCAAAAAAACAGACTGGTTTAAAGTGGCAGCCCCTACTGATCTTCGGATCACTGGAATTTAGAAGAATGAGAGGGGATCTTATAGAAACACATACAATTCTTGAAGGATTGGACAGGCTAGATGCAGGAAAAATGTTCCCCATGTTGGGGGAGTCCAGAACCAGGGGTCACAGTTTAAGAACAAAGGGTAGGCCATTTTGGACTGAGATGACGAAAGACTTTTTCACCCAGAGAGTTGTGAATCTGTGGAATTCTCTGCCGCAGAAGGCAGTGGAGGCCAATTCACTGGATTTTTTCAAGAGAGAGTTAGATTCAGCTCATAGGGCTAAAGGAATCAAGGGATATGGGGAAAAGGCAGGAACAGGGTACTGGATTTTGGATGATCAGCCATGATCATATTGAATGGTGGTACTGGCTCGAAGGGCCGAATGGCCTACTCCTGCTACTATTTCCTATGTTTCTATGTTTCTATGATAGAGTGTAGGTTGCCTTGTGAACACACTGAAGAATCAAACTACAACAACACCATACAGCATTCCCACAGCAAAAAAATGGGGATGTGTCATGGAGTTATGGAGCCAAGCAGCATGGAAACAGGCCCTTCGGCCCATCTTGCCCATGCCAACCAACATGCCTTATCTACACTAGTCTCACCAGCCCGCATTTGGCACATCACCTCTAAACCTATCCTATCCATGTACGTGACCAAATGTATCTTAAATTCTATGACAGTAACTGTCTCAACCACCTCATCCGGCAGTCCGTTCCATATGCCCACCAACCTTTATCTTAAAAAGTTACCCCTCAGGTTTCTATTGAATCTTTCTCCCCCCCCACCCCAAAACCACAGCACGGCGAGGAAACAGGTCCTTCGGCCCGCCTAGTCCGCAGCGACCAGCGATCCCCGCACGCTAGCACTATCCTACACACACAATTTACATTTAAATCAACCCAATTAGCCTACAAATCTGTACCTCATTGGAGTGTGGGAGGAAACCGAAGATCTCGGAGAAAACCCACGCAGATCACAGGGAGAACGTACAAACCCCGTACAGTCAGCACCCGTGGTCCGGGTCTCTGCCGCTGTAAGTCAGTATCTCTACCACTACGCCGCCGTGCCACCCTACATGTTAATATAATTTGATATCAATTAACTTTTGCATCCCATTCAGGATCACTGGGATCCGGAGCCTGGGATCCGAGATCGCCCAGAGTCGGAGCTCCGACCAGCGCGGCCTGAGGACTTCAGGTGCCGTGGTCTCCGGAGAGGGAGCGGCCGCTCCAGACACTCCAAGCCGCTGAGGAGTGTTCTCCCGACGCCGGAGTTCCATCTTCCCGGCAAGAGGGCCTGAAAACATCGGACTGGCTGCGGAGGCCTCAAATAGGCCCCGACCTCGGGTGGTCACAGAGGAAGAGGACTGAACTTTCTGCTGCCTTTCCCCACAGTGGAACATTTTGATTCTGTTGTGGGGGGACGTTCATGTTGAATTCTATAATGTGTTGTGTCATTTTAATTTTTATTAATTTTTCTATGGATGTACGGAAACTTAATTATTTCTTCAATGTGAAGCACTTTGGTTTCAACGCGAGTTGATTTAAATGTGCTATAGAAATAAAATGTACTTACTTGCTTACTTACTTACGCTATGGGAAGCAATAATTCAGTAATTGTAACCCAAAGGACCAACATCCACATATACTACAAGGAAAAGTAAATGTTCCACTTTTGTGCAACAGACTCATGGAAGATAGGGTGGGGAAGAGGTAATGTTTAGTAAAAAGTATTGATGCAGATAGTTTAGTTCCTTGATTAATTCTTTTGTCTACTTTTATTTTTTTATTAATTCTCAGAACGTAAGCACCTCTGGCATTTATTGCCCAGCTCTGAATGCTGATGTGTTTGTTTTGGCGGCGTTTGACTTATATAATGAGGAGAAAAGTTAAGGATAGACAACGTTTCCCAAGACAACATTAAAGGAATAGTTTAGTTTAGTTTAGTTTAGAGATACAGTGTGGACACAGGCCCTTCGGCCCACCGAGTCCGGACTGACCAGCGATCCCCACACTACCCTACACACACTAGGGACAATTTACACATACACCAAGCCAATTAACCTACAAACCTGTACGCCTTGGAGTGTGGGAGGAAGTCGAAGATCTCGGCAAAAACCCATGCGGGTCACGGGGAGAACGTACAAACTCCGTACAGACAGCACCCGTAGTCAGGATCAAACCCGGGTCTCTGGTGCTGCAATTGCTGTAAGGCAGCAACTCTACCGATATGCCACCGTGGCCGCCCTGAATAGTTAGCTCCTTACAATATATATTAATGATTTGGATGAAGGGATTAAAAGTAGCATTAGCAAATTTGTAGATGACACAAAGCTGGGTGGCAGTGTGAATTGTGAGGAGGATGCTATGAGGATGCAGGGTGACTTGGACAGGTTGGGTGAGTGGGCAGATGCATGGCAGATGCAGTTTAATGAGGATAAATGTGTTATCCACTTTGGTGGCAAAACAGGAAAGCAGATTATTATCTAAATTGTGTCAATTTGGGAAAAGGGGAAGTACAATGGGATCTGGGATCCTTATTCATCAGTCACTGAAAGTAAGCATGCAGGTACAGCAGGCAGTGAAGAAAGCGAATGGCATATTGGCCTTCATAAAAAGAGGAGTTGAGTATAGGAGCAAAGAAGTCCTTATGCAGTTGTACTGGGCACTGGTGAGACCACACCTGGAGTATTGTGTGCAGTTTTGGTCTCCAAACCTGAGGAAGGACATTCTTGCTATTGAGGGAGTGCAGCGTAGGTTCACAAGGTTAATTCCCAGGATGGCGGGACTGTCATATGTTGATAGATTGGAGTGGCTGGGCTTGTATACTCTGGAATTTAGAAGGATGAGAGGGTATCATATTGAATCATATAAGATTATTAAGGGTTTGGACATGTTAGAGGGAGAAAACGTGTTCCCAATGTTGAGGAAGTCCAGAACCAGGGGCCATAGTGTAAGAATAAGTGGTAAGCCATTTAGAACGGAGATGAGGAAAAACCTTTTCACACAGAGAGTTGTGATACATTGCAGTAGAGTTGCTGCCTCACAGCGCCAGAGACCCAGGCTCGATCCAGACTATGGGTGCTGTCTGTACGAGTCATTACGTTCCTCCTGTGACCGCGTGGGTTTTCTACGGGGCTCCAGTTTCCTCCCACACTCCAAAGGCGTACAGGTTTGTCGGTTAATTGAATTTGTTTTTTTTTTAATTGTATATTGTCCCTAGCGTGTGTGGAATAGCTGGTCAGCGTGGGCCAAAGGGCCTGTTTCTGCTCCGTATCTCTGAATTAAACTGAACTAAATAACACGACACAATGGAAGTCATCGTGGGATCTTGGTATTCCGAATGTATGGGCATGGCAGCCTAATCCTGAAACCATGGCTATTGATCAGAAAGAACATCAAAAGTTCAGATGATGCTGTCTTAGATATTGTTCAGAATGTTGATTTTGATAAGATAGCCCTTGCATTTTTTTCCCTTATCTGCGGGGGAAATGCTTCTGACCTCTCAATTTGCAGCCATTGAATTATAAAAATGGCTGCAAATTACATTTCAATCGCTTCAAACAGAATGTTAAGTAAGCAAGCGTAACCAATCACCCAGTTCTGAAGAAAAGCGCAATCAGTGCGAGAGCAAGGATGAGAGAAAAGCCTAATGAGACGCCAAAGGTCACGTTGACCAGATTTATTTTGGAAATATAATTGAATAATGAGTCCCCACAGGTCTTCGGTGAGTGCATGCATTATCAAGGAGATGGTTATCCCATTGATATCCAGATCACATTTCATCGCCTCAGTGGATTGTTCATAGAAACATAGAAAAATAGGTGCAGTAGGCCATTCGGCCCTTTGAGATAGCACCACCATTCAATATGATCATGGCTGTTCATCCAAAATCAGTACCCCGTTCTTGCTTATTCCCATATCCCTTGAATCCATTAGCCCTAGGAGCTAAATCTAACTCTCCCTTGAAAACATCCAGTGAATTGGCCTCCACTGCCTTCTGTGGCAGAGAATTCCACAGATTCACAACTCTCTGGGTGAAAACGTTTGTCCTTATCTCAGTCCTAAATGGTCTACCCCTTATTCTTAAACTGTGCCTCCTGCTTCTGGACTTCCCCCAACATGGGGAACATTTTTCCTGCACCTAGCCTGTCCAATCCCTTAAGAATTTTATATGTTTCTAGATAAGACCCACTCTCATCCTTCTAAATTCCTCTGAATACGAGCCCTGTTGACCCATTCTTTCATCATATGTCAGTCCCGCCATCCCGGGAATTAACCTGGTGAACCTACGCTGCACTCCCTCAGTAACAAGAGTGCCCTTCTTAGGAGACATTAGGAGACCAAAACTGTACACAATACCCCTGGTGTTGTCTCACTGTTCATGACAGTGATGACCCTTGGACCGGAAGGTTGCAGATATTCATATTTTATTACGTTTAGATTTAGGTTTATTAGGTTTAGTTTAGTTTAGAGATACGGCACGGATACAGGCCAGGAATTGTTACAGTTACAATTTACACTTTAGTTTATTGTCACGTGTGGCGAGGTACAGTAAAAAGCTTTTGTTGCGTGCGAACCAGTCAGCGGAACGATCACAATCGAGCCATTTGCAGAGTACAGATACATGGTAAGGGAATAACGTTTTTTTCTCTGACTGGATAGCACGCTACACAAGGCTTTTCACTGTACCTCGATACACGTGGCAATAATAAACTAAACTAAACTAAAGGGAGAGGAATTTGCTTCCATCTTCAGTGGGTGAAGCAGCGCAGCTTGACGCAGTCCAAATGACGTAAATTCCGATCAAGGATAGTCCGAGGGTCATCAAAGAGGTAGATAGTAGTTCAGCACTGCTCTCTGGTTGTGGTAGGATGGTTCAGTTGCCTGATAACGGCAGGGAAGAGACTGTCCCTGAATCTGGTGGTGTGCGTTTTCACACTTCTATACCTTTTGCCTGATGGGAGAGGGGAGAAGAGGGAGTGGCCGGGATGCGACTCGTCCTTGATGATGCTGCTGGCCTTGCCGAGGCAGCGTGAGGTGTAAATGGAGTCAGCGGAAGGGAGATTGGGCTGGGCTGCGTCCACAATTCGCTGCAATTTCTTGCGGTCTTGGATGGAGCTGTTCCCAAACGAAGCTGTGATGTATCCCGATAAAATGCATTCGGTGGCGCATCTGTAGATGTTGGTGAGAGTTGTGGGGGACATGCTGAGCTTCCGAAAGAGCCTGTCCCACTTACGCGATCTTGGCTCGCAAATTACGCGACCTCGTGGTCGCTTGAGGCGTACGGGCGCCGTATGGCCGTGCGGGGCCGGTCCCACTTAGAGGCGCGGAGGGGTATGGAGTTGTGCGGGGCTGGTCCCGACACGCGCAGGGCTCGGATATTCCTGCAGTGACCGAAATCCTCGCATGCCAACGGTCTGTCGCACGCAGGCGCATTGCGGTCGTACCCGGCGTGGCATTGCGTGGTGACAGCACCGCCCGACGCCGGGCGACACCCAAATTCAGTTGGCCCGCCTTCTGCCCAGCTGATTTGTAAGCATGGGGGCAGCTGCTAACAGAGCTGTTGCAGCAACGCAGTCTGCATCTCTTCCATGATGATCATGGAATAGCAGCCAGCAACCCCCCTTTCTATGCGCAAATGATGTCACGTGCGAACTTAGCGCGAACTTAGAACAAACTTAGCGCGACTTCCGCTTCCGGTTGGTCGCGCCAAACGCACACAATCGCATGCAAGTGGGACAGCCCCTTAAGCCTGTTGGTGGGCGTTGGTGAGCTTTCTTGTTCAATGTTCAATATGGGTGGTCGAGGAGAAGTTGTTGGTGAAATCGACTCCTCGGAATTTAAACCCATGTCCCACGGTACGAGTTCATTCCAAGAGTTCTCCCGAGTTTGCCCTGATTCAAACTCGGAGATTTGGATGATCATATTGAATGGAGCTGTGATCATATTGAATGGCGGTGCAGGCTCGAAGGGCCGAATGGCCTACTCCTGCACCTATTTTCTATGTTTCTATGTTTCTATATTTACAGTAATAGCCACTCGTCGGTACTCGGGGCTCTCGTGGACATTTTTCATCATGTTGAAAAATCTTCACGAGTCTTCCCGTGCTTACCTGCCTTTAGCGAGTCTTCCCGAGTACCGGCCGTTAGCGCTAAGAGTCGTCCCCGAGCTCCGACGTACCCGCTACGTTCATTCTCCGTGCTTACCACGAGTTTGATTTTTCGGAAACTCGGGAGAGCTCTTGGAATGAACTCGCACCATGGGACAGGGTTACTAGGATGATTCAGTTGCCTGACAACAGCTGGGAATTGCTGTTGAAGGAATACCGTGTTGCGTTCAGGGCAAACCAGGTAACAACCGCAGCTTTTCCCCCTCTGAAGGATGCTGTTGAAGCACTTTACCTCTTAAGTAGATGCAATCATTCCCATGGCACTATTGTAAAGAATAATTGAGGTGTTAAACCGACCGTCCCAATCAATGTTTATCCTTCAAAGAACATCAGTCAATTTGATTAGCCGTTCATTACCAACTGATCACTACCATAGTGGAAAAAAAGACACAAAGTGCTGGAGTAACTCAGCGGCTTAGGCAGCACGTGTAGGAAGGAACAGATGCTGCTTTAAACCAAAGATGGACACAAAAATCTGGAGTAACTCAGCGGGTCAGACAGCATCTCTGGAGAAAAGGAATAGGTGACATTTCGGGTCGAGACACATCTTCAGACCCGGTCGGGGAGAATCAGGCAGCATCTCTGGAAAACATGGAGATGTGACGTTTCAGGCTGAAGGAGGGTCCTGACACGAAACATCGCCCCTCCGTGTTGTCCAGAGATGCTGTCTGAGCCACTGAGTTACTCCAGCAATGTGCGTCCTTTATGTAAACCAGCATCTGCAGTCCCTTGTGTCTCCGTTACCATATAGTGGTCTTGTACACTCTCCATGACCATCGGTACATTTCGTTCCTGGGGCAGTGCCTCATGTCGCTGCATTTTTAATGGTGAGGAGGGCCGTTCCCATGCAGCCTCTCTGCTTACTCTGCACTGGAATTGTACACTCCACTCCGGGCTATGATGCAGCCAGTCAGGATACTTTCTACAGTACACCTGCAAATGACTGTTGGTGTTATAGTTCAGAGTCATAAAATCAAATGCGGAAGCAGGCTCATCTGCCCAACCTGCAGACACAGGCCAACGTGCCCCATCTACACTAACCTGCATTTGGCACTGATCCATGTACCTGTCTAATTGCCTCTTCAATGGTGCCATGGCCACTGCCTCAGTTTAGTTTAGTTTAGCTGTTTAGCTTCGAGATACAGCACATGTAAGATATAACAGCTTCAGCATGTGGATTGAAACGAGGCACAGGTTTTCAGTGCAAGTTGTTGCCAGTGTGGGTGATCTTTATTTTGCAAAAGTACACTGCGCATCCTCACACATATTCACAAGACTGATAACATATAGAATATGTCACATAGAAACATAGGAAAATAGGTGCAGGAGGAGGCCATTCGGCCCTTCGAGCCAGCACCGCCATTCATTGTGATCATGGCTGATCGTCCGCTATCAATAACCCGTGCCTGCCTTCTCCCCATATCCCTTGACTCCACTAGCTCCTAGAGCTCTATCCAACTCTCTCTTAAATCCATCCAGTGATTTGGCCTCCACTGCCCTCTATGGCAGGGGATTCCATAAATTCACAATTCTGGGCCTTCTTTTCATGGCCAGTTCATAGCGTACACCCTGTGGTAGATTGGTAGGCGTGGTACGATATTTCAGTAAGAGACTAGCTAGCCGCTGTGACATACTGAATTTTGAATTCCCGTCGAGAACTTGTTTCGTGAGAGCTCCTTTGACTATCCTGACTGGCCTTTTGGCTGTGCCGTTAGATGCCGGATGGTAAGTTGGTACATGAGTACATTCAAACTCGGAGAATGTCCGTAGCGAGTCCGTAGGGGTCCGTGGTAACTCCGTAGGAGTCCGTGGATATATCGTAGCGGCTCGTAATGCCAACCGTAGGTACGAGGGGCATCAGGTTAAGTCGGGACATTTTTTCAGCATGTTGAAAAATATCCACGAGTAAAAAAATAGCCCCGAGTACCTACACTGGCTCTGAGTTTTAATCAAGGGGAAAACTAGGGAGAATTCGTGAGTAACTCAGGAAAGTGGGACAGGGGCTTTCCAGAGATTATAGCACCAGAGGCCCAGATTTTATCCCAACTACGGGTGCTGACTGCACGGAGTTTCACCTTCTGCCCGTGATCGCGTGGGTTTTCTCCGGGACCTTCAGTTTCCTCGCGCACTGCAAAGACGTACAGGTTTGTAGGTTAATTGGCTTGGTGTATGTGTAAATTGTCCCTAGTCGTGTGTCGGATAGTGTTAATGTGCGGGGATCGCTGGCCGGTGTGGACTCGGTGGGCCGAAGGGCCTGTTTCCACTCCGTATCTCTAACCAAGCTAAACTAAACTCTCGCTTATTCCATACGAGAGGGGGAAGGAGATGCAAGTCAGCGCTGGCTATGATCTTTGCTGGTAATCATCAATAAGTTTGTGCGGTTCCTGAGAAACCACAAGATGGAAGCTGGTGGGTGTATTCCCATGGCTAGCAGAAGACGGGGAGGATGTATGCTGCTGCTTCCTTCAGCTGATGTGGTTAAAGACGCCAGCCATCTGGGAAGGAGGAAGATTATGGGCTGCTGAGTTTAATTTAGTTTAGTTTAGTTTAGTTTAGAGGTACAGCGCGTAAACAGGCCCTTCGGCCCATCGACTCCGCACCGACCAGCGATCCGCGCGCATTAACACTACCCTACGCACACGAGGGATAATTTTGCATTCATACCAAGTCAATTAACCTACAAGCCTGGATGTCTTTGGAGTGTGGGAGGAAACAGAAGATCTCTGAGAAAATCCACGCGGTCACGAGGAGAACGTACAAACTCCGTACAGACAGCGCCCAAAGTCGTGATCGAACCCCGGTCTCAGGCGCTCCTTCTTGTCGAGTCCACACACAAGATTAGAAGCTGTTCAACCAGAGCTGAACACACTGCACGGCATCTGCATACAATGGTGTCTGTCTTGGTGCTTCTTGTGTGTGGTGGTGGAAGCCGGGCCGCGACGTGAGCGCTTTTTCCTTGACTCCCCGTCTCAGGCTCCGCAAGCGCTGTAAGGCAGCGACTCTACCGCTGCGCCACGTAGCTGTGGTGATGTGCCGTCTACCCTTTCTCTTTGATGAACCAAATACACCAGGGGTCTCTTGAGCTCTCCACACCCAACGCACCATTGCCATTTCATGACTTCCTGCCAGAGGATTGTGGTCCATTTGTTCTGACATAATGAATCACTCCCAGCGGCTCTCAGATCCCGTATACTCGCTGGGAATGAATTCTGAAACCAGCAAAGAGAGATGCAAGCGGTGACATAATTTTTAAAGGGGGAGCGATATTTCATAAAGCAAAAGATTTATTTTCATGCAGCGACGAGGCTGTAACCCAACAAGTCTGCTTCGCATATGGTTCCAGGAACTGTTGTCACAGTGCGGAGGTCTGCCTGCGCTCAGAAATTACCGATACAACAAAAAACGATTTCTCAATTGGAAACAGAAAATGCTAAAAATAATCCGCAAATCAGACAGCATCTGCCCGGGAAGAACGAGTGTAGAAGCCGTGTAGATCTGCAGATGCTGTTTTGTACCAAAGGTAGACACAAAGTGCTGGAGCAACTCAACGGGGCAGGTGTCATCTCTGGAGAAAAAGGGCGGGTGGCGTTTCGACTTGGGACCGTTCTTCATACTGGAGATAATGGCCTGGTGTTGATCTGTGGTCAAGGTGTAGGTAAGAGGAGGTACTCAAGGGCTGGCGTCTGGCCTTAGCACAATATAGGTCATCCCGCTGGACTCTAATGGAACCTCCCTTGTCAGCGGGTTTGATGATAATGGTGGGATTACTGTTGGGTGTGAGTGAAGGGCTTGGAGTTTGGATGGGGTGAGATTAAGAGTAGGTAAGGGGCCAATAAAAGTCAAGAGGGTTCACCTCTCGCAAGCAGTTGGAGTGGCGAGAGTGGTCTATCAAGAGAGTTGGTTTCAGACTTTTCATAAGGAGGGTGGTGGGTATGATGGCATGAGCAGTCAGAGGAGGTAGCTGAGGCAGGTGCTATAACAACATTTAAAATACATTTGTACAGGTAGCTGGCTAGGAGAGGTTTAGAAGGATATGGGCCAAACACAGGCAGCCGAGGCTAGAGTATATGGGGCATACTGGTGTTGGGTCAAAGGCCCTGTTTCAGTGCTGTATGACTCTATGCCTCTATCAGACCAGTGAAAGATTAGATAAGATTAAGGAGAGATGAGGAGAGAACAATGTGACATAGCAGTCGAGTTGCTTGTCCATACAGAGTTTGTACGTTCTCCCCGTGATCTGCGTGGGTTTTCTCCGGGATCTCCAGTTTCCTCCCACATTCCAAAGACGCATAGGTTTGTAGGCTAATTGGCTTGGTAGAATTGTAAATTTTCCCTAGTGTGTGTCGGATAGTGTTAATGTGCAGGGATTGCTGGTCTATGCTGACTATGTCGAGCCAAAGGGCCTGTTTCCATGCTGTATCTCTAAATAAACTAAATTACTTCAGCGCTTTGTATTTTCCTTCTGTACGGAGTTTTCTCCCGTGACCTGTGTTGGTTTTCTCCAGGTCTTCCAGTTTCCTACCACACTACAAAGACGCACAGGTTTGTAGGTTAATTGGGTAGCTATAATTGTTAATTGCTCCTAGTGTGTGTAGGATAGTGTTAGTGTGTGGAGATCACTGGTCGGCGAGGACTCTGTGGGCCGAAGGGCCTGTTTCCACGCAGTATCTCGAAACAAAACTAAATTACTTCAGCACTTAGTGTTTTCTGCGCCTCCAACCATAATGATGTTCTCTTTAAAATTCCTCTGATTACTGTCTTATGAAGAAAGACTGGATAACTCGGTTTATACTCTCTGGAATTTAGGAGATTGAGAGGGGATCTTATAGAAACTTACAAAATTCTTAAGGGGTTGGACAGGCTAGATGCAGGAAGATTGTTCCCGATGTTGGGGAAGTCCAGGACAAGGGGTCACAGCTTAAGGATAAGGGGGAAATCCTTTAAGACCGAGATGAGAAAGACTTTTTTCACACAGAGAGTGGTGAGTCTCTGGAACTCTCTGCCACAGAGGGTAGTTGACGCCAGTTCATTGGCTATATTTAAGAGTGAGTTGGATGTGGCCCTTGTGGCTAAGGGGATCAGAGGGTATGGAGAGAAGGCAGGTACGGGATACTGAGTTGGATGATCAGCCATGATCATATTGAATGGCGGTGCAGGCTCGAAGGGCTGAATGGCCTACTCCTGCACCTAATTTCTATGTTTCTATGTTTCTATGTTTCATCATCTGCTCTTGTTAGCATTAGCCTTCATCACCGCTTGATTTCTACCCTGGCTTCAGATTGCCTTGCAGTCCTGGGTCCAGTCCGAGAGTCCATATTGGTTTTAAACCGCTCTCATCCATATAGAAACATAGAAAATAGGTGCAGGAGTAGGCAATTCGGCCCTTCCAGCCTGCACCGCCATTCAATATGATCATGGCTGATCATCCAACTCAGTATCCTGTACCTGCCTTCTCTCCATACCCCCTGATCCCTTTAGCCACAAGAGCCACATCTAACTCCCTCTTAAATATAGCCAATGAACTGGCCTCAACTACCTTCTGTGGCAGAGAATTCCACAGATTCAATGTTTTTCTCATCTCGGTCCTTAAAGATTTCCCCCTTATCCTTAAACGGTGACCCCCTTGTTCTGGACTTCCCCAACATCGGGAACAATCTTCCTGCATCTAGCCTGTCCAACCCCTTAAGAATTTTGTAAGTTAATCCATAACCTCTAGTTTCCATCAGCTTCTCCCCCCCCCCCCTTTCCCAGTTAGTGTTGCTCATGTTGCCATCCTCTAGCTTCCGTACACTCCATCATCGTATCCATGCGGAGAATCCGTGGCATTCAAAGCTTGTTACCATTCGTGATCACCCATGAGTCATGGTGTCTTTGTTTGTTTTAGTCTGGTTTATTGTACAGAGGGATAAGATCTTTGTTGCGTGCTAACCAGTCAGCGGAAAGACTGCACATGGTCACCATCTTCAGCCATCTACAGCGTACATGATAAGAGAATAACATTAAGTGGAATGTAAAGTCCAGTAACGTCTGATCAAAGATAGTCTGAGGTACTCCAATGAGGTGGATAGTAGCTTAGGACTGCTTTCTACTTGTTGGCAGTATGGTTCAGTTGCCGGATAACAACTGGGGACAAAATGTCCCTGAATCTGGAGATGTGCGCTTTCACATATCTGTACCTCTTCTTGCCTGATGGGAGAGGATGGGAGAGGAGGGAATTCAGCGGGCCAGGCAGCATCTCTGGATAGAAGGAGGGAAGAGGGAGTGACCGGGGTGAGACTCGTCCTGGGTTATGTTGGTGGCCTTACCGAGGCAGAGTGAAGTGTAGATGGAGTCAATGGAAGGGAGGTTGGTTTGTCTGGTGATGGTCTGGGCTGCGTACACAACTCTCTGCAATTTCATGCGGTCTTGGATGGAGCTGTTCCCAAACCGCGCGGTGTGTGATGCATCCCGATAAAATACCATTTTAACGCGCCTCTGTAGAAGTTGGCGAGAGATGTTGGGGACATGCCAAACTTCCAAATGGGCCTGTCCCACTTAGGCGACCTTTTAGGTAATTGCCGGCGACTGTCGAGTTACCGGCAGTCGCCTGAAAAAACGGCAACTGGAACCGCGACTGTCAGAGTGGGACGCACACACACACACACACACACACATCGCTTCCGTCACAGGCCCGTTATGCAAGCGGGGGACAGGGCAAGCGGGGGAGCGCTGTCTGAGTGAAATTCACACGGTGCAAAGCCAATGTGACACAGACACACACCGCGATGAACAGGAAGGTCGGCGCTGTAATTTGACGGCTAAAGCACAGTGTACGGTAAGTCCTTTAAAAGAGGGGGAGGAGAGAGGGGGGGGAAGGGGGAGAGGGGGGCGAAGGGGGGAAAAGGACAAAGAAGAAATGGAGACAACTTTTAAGAACCCGGAGATACTCGGCTGTGAAGCTCGGCGGAGATTAACATTGCCGGTCGGTTATCCTTGGTTCTGAAAACTACTGCTTACATTTTGTTTCCAATGAGCCAATGAAATTCACCGGTCAGCACCGGCTACAACCTACGAGAACCTCCGACAACCTTCGACCTCCTGGCGACCACCTTCGACCTCCTGGCGACCCACCTACGGCACGAGAATTCTCGCTACTCTCCATGGCGGCTTCATTCTGGTCGCCGCTAATTTTTCAACGTGTGGCGACCACAGGGTCTCATGCAGTGGCCTAAAATGTCGCCCAAGTGGGACAGACCGATAAGCCTTCGAAGGAAGTAGAGGCGTTAGTGGGCTTTCTTGGCCATTTCTTCGATGTGGGTGGTCCAGGAGAAGTTGCTGGTGATATTGACTCCTAGGAACTAACTCGTGGCTCTGGCTTGAGCTGCTTAGGTCTTTGCAAGGTGTTGGAGGAACTCAGTCGGTCAGGCGAACATCTGTGGAGGGAATGAACAGATTTTGGATTATGAACCATCTGTGTCATCTCAGTCAGAACGTTGATCAATGATGCTCCTTTGCAAGTACTTGCAATGGTTGAAGCTTTGTCTTTACTCGCTGTCTCAACTGCAGTGAGTTTCCTCAGAGCTTGCCTTATGTTTGTGCAATGCTGGATAGAGTGGATGTGGAGAGGACGCTTCCACTAGTGGGAGAGTCTGTGACCAGAGGTCGTAGCCTTAGAATTAAAAGAACTAAATTAGAATTCATTAGTTTTATTCCTGTTGATAATTAACTTAGTTTTCGCCCGGCGCACTCGAGCGAAGACTCTGTACGGCCGTCAGGAGCTACTGGAGCTCGGCCGTCTCCACGTAACGAGCCCCAGAAGCGACTTTCAACTGCCGCCGGAGATCGTCAGGACACCGGGGTCTAGCGGGCCAGCTCCCCCGACAGGAAGTGCCTGGAGGCGGCGCAGGGACCGCAAGCAGAGACGTGGGAAGCGCGGAGGCCATCGAGCGAGGCTGAGATCAAACCCGCACCAGCCAGCTCTGCCCAGCATTTTCCTCGCGAATGTCCGGTCCCTGGTGAGTAAAATCGACGAACTGCGGCTGCGGATCACCACACACAACCGGATCGCCAACTGCAACGCCATGGTCTTCACCGACAACATGGCTCACCGACAACATCCCAGACAACGCCATCGAGCTGGAGAGGCGCACTTTCTTCAGGGCCGATAGAACAGCGGAGGACTCCGGTAAGACCAAGGGCGGCGGACTGTGCATCTATGTGAATAACTCATGGTGTACAGACGCTGTCAGGATTGGTAGTCACTGCTCTGCTGACCTGGAATACCTGATGATAAAGTGCAGGCCCTTCTATCTGCCCAGGGAATTTACATCGATTGTTATCACTGCAGTCTATGTACCCCCGGACGCTAATGCCAGGCTAGCAATGGAAGAGCTGCAAGCTGCTATCAGCAAACAACTAACTGCACACCCAGAGGGGGTTTTTTATTGTTGCGGGTGATTTTAACCACTCCAACCTTAAAACTGTACTCCCCAGATTCCACCAACATGTCTCCTGCCCAACCAGAGGAAACAAGACTCTGGACCTAGTATTCACCAATATTACTGAAGCATACAAAGCCCTCCCCCCCCCCCAGCTGGGACAGTCTGACCACCTCTCTCTGTTCCTGCTCCCCAAATACAC
Organism: Okamejei kenojei; assembly: GCA_035221665.1. NCBI lineage: Eukaryota > Metazoa > Chordata > Chondrichthyes > Rajiformes > Rajidae > Okamejei > Okamejei kenojei. Next base: position 147,889,347 of record CM069132.1, read on the forward strand.
ACCTCTGATCAGACGTGTGAAACCTACCGTGAGGACAGTGAAGGTCTGGCCTGAGGGGGCTGTCTCTGTTTTACAGGAACAGTTTCAGCAAACAGACTGGAGTCTGTTTGCCACCCAGACCACCTTCAACTCCCAAGTGGACATCAACTCATACACCTCAACCGTTCTGGACTACATAAAATTCTGCACGGACAACGTCACTACCCACAAAGAGATAAAGACCTTCCCTAACCAGAAGCCGTGGATGAGCAGGGAGGTCAGACTCCTGCTGAAGGCTCGCGACGCCGCTTTTAAATCTGGCGATGCTGAGGGATACAGCTCATCCAGGGCCAATCTGAAAAAGGGAATTAGGAATGCTAAACTCAATCACAACCGGCGGATCGAGGAGCATTTCCGAAATAACTCTGACCCCAGGCGCATGTGGCAAGGAATCAAATCCATTGCCGATTACCATAAAGTCAACACCCCCCCCCCCCCCCAGACAATGCCTCCCTTCCTGACGAGCTAAACCATTTCTATGCTCGCTTTGACCGGGACAACAAAACTCCAGCCATCAAAGTTGCTCCACCCCCGCGTGAACAACCCCTCAGTCTCTCCACCTCTGCTGTACAAGATGCACTGAGCAAGGTGAATGAGCACAAAGCTGCCGGCCCCGATGGCAACCCCGGGCGGGTGCTCAGGGCATGTGCTGGACAACTATCCCTGGTCCTCACTGACATCTTCAATCTGTCACTGGCCCAGGGTGTCGTCCCCACTTGCCTCAAGACATCTACCATTGTGCCAGTGCCCAAACAATCAGCGACAGGGAGTCTCAACGATTTCCGGCCAGTGGCACTCACCCCTGTCATCGCCAAGTGCTTCAAGCGGCTGATCTTGGCTCATCTCAAAGCCAGCCTTCCCCCCACACTGGACCCCCATCAGTTTGCCTACCGGACCAACAGGTCTACAGAGGACGCCATATCGGCGGCCCTACACTCTGCCCTGACCCACCTGGACAGCAATAACACCTACATCAGGCTGCTGTTCATTGACTTCAGCTCCACCTTTAACACTGTCATACCCGCTAGCTTGATCACCAAACTCAGCGGTCTTGGCATCTCCACCTCCCTCTGCAATTGGACACTGGATTTCCTCACTAACAGACCACAGTCTGTTAGGGTCAACAACCTCACCTCCTCCACTATAACACTGAACACTGGCGTGCCACAGGGCTGTGTGCTCAGTCCTCTCCTCTACTCCCTCTTCACCCATGACTGCATCCCTAAGCATGGCTCCAACGCCATCATAAAATTTGCCGACGACACCACGGTGGTAGGACTGATCAGTGACAACGACGAGTCAGCCTACAGGGAGGAGGTCCAGCACCTGACAACCTGGTGTGCCAATAACAACCTCGTCCTCAACTCCCAGAAGACGAAGGAGATCATTGTTGACTTTAGAAAGAACAGAGGGGACAGACACACCCCCATCCATATAAACGGGACTGAGGTGGAGCGGGTCTCCAACTACAAATTCCTCGGGGTACACATCTCAGAGGATCTGTCCTGGTCCCTCAACACCTCCAAGCTGATCAAAAAGGCGCAGCAGCACCTTTACTTCCTGAGGAGGCTCAAAAAAGCCCACCTGTCCCCCCAGATCCTGACCAACTTCTACCGCTGTACCATCGAAAGCATCCTGACCACCTGCTTTACGGTATGGTACAGCAGTTGCACCGTAGCAGACAGGAAGGCACTACAACGGGTGGTGAAAACCGCCCAGCACATCATCGGTGCCCCGCTCCCTGCCATGGATGCCCTCCACCAAAAACGGTGTCTGAGACGGGCCGGGAAGATCATCAAAGACCCCTCCCACCCTAACCATGGACTGTTTGCCCTCCTACCATCGGGGAGGCGGTACAGGAGCCTCAGGTCCCGCACCAGCAGGATGAGGAACAGCTTCTATAACAACACCATCACACTGCTGAACTCGGAGTCCCGCCGATAGATTTCTCCAGTCTCTCCGTCCACATTGTCTGCATTCTGTATCTATTGATGTATTGCCATTTACTATGAACTGACACTAAACTGCATTTCGTTGTACCCATACTTGTATCTGTGCAATGACATTAAAGTTGAATTGAATAAAAGACATTCCTTTAGGAAGATGAGGAGGAATTTCTTTAGTCAGAGGGTGGTGAATCTGTGGAACTCATTGCCACAGAAGGCTGTGGAGGCCAAGTCAATGGTAATTTCTAAGGCAGAGATAGATAGATTCTTGATTAGAATGGGAGTCAGGGATTATGAGGAGAAGGCAAGAGAATGGGATTGGGAGAGAAAGATAGATCAGCCATGAATGAATGGCAGAGTAGACTTGATGGGCCGAATGACTTAATTCTGCTCCTATCAAAAATGAAATCATTTTGAATGAATCACGCAAAACATGGAAAGTTCTGATTCAGCTCTTTGCTGCAGTACTTTGGGTCAGTTCCAGAGCTGATGGCTCCAGCCATTTCATTCTTGGCCAACCCGAGAGCCAGGAATTCTAATGTCGATGGGATGCTTGAAACTTTCCTAGAGGTCAGCCAGCATCATTTTGTGAGAAAGATCCTTAACAAACAACATTCTGTAGCACTTTAGGGACTGTCCTCCCTGATGTGTAGGAAGGAACTGCAGACGCTGGTTTAAACCAAAGGTGGACACAAAATGTTGGAGCAATTCAGCGGGACAGGCGGCATTTCTGGATAGAAGGAATGGGTGACGTTTCGGGTGGAGACCCTTCCTCAGTCTGAGTGGATGTCAGAGTATTATCATCAGTCAGGGCGTTGCGTATACAAAGACCTGCAGATGCCGGTTTAAACTGAAGGTAGACACAAAAAGCTGGAGTAACTCAGCGGGACAGGCAGCATCTCTGGAGAGAAGGAATGGGTGACGTTTCGGACCGAATGCAGACAATGTGGACAGAGAGACTGGAGAAATCTATCAGCGGGACTCCGAGTTCAGAGTAGGGGAATCGAGAACCAGAGGACTTAAGTTTAAAGTGAGGAAGGAATGATTTAATGGCAACATGAGAGATAACCTTTGTACACAAAGGGCAGTGGCTCTATGGAACAAGCTTCCGAAGGAGATAGTTGGGGCAGATACTATTTAAGAAACATTTAGACAGGTACATGGATAGGGCACGTTTCAAGAGATGTGGACCAAAAGCAGGCAGGTGGGTCTAGTGTAGATGGGGCATGTTAGTTGGTGTGGGCAAGTAGGGCCTGTTTCCACACTGTATGGCTATGATGCTATGTGCTCTCTCATCAGTTTCTGTCTGATGAGTGAACCCAGCCTTCAACTTACAGAGACATTTCTTCTCTTTCATCATTGGAGCCTTCGCTTAAGTTTCCACTTTGAGGTTGAGCCGAAGGGCCTGTGACCATTCTAGCGTGTGTTTCCGTGATGGGACAGGATGTCCATTGGGATTAATAAACAATGCCTTGAGAATTCCTTCCTCAGCTTTGATCGAGGGCGGCAGTGGAGCCTCTTGGCAGCGGTGGAGACTCAGCGGTGGCGGTGGAGCCTTGGCCGTGGTGGTGAGGCCTCAGCGGCGGCGGTGGGGCCTTTCGGCTGTGGTCGAGCCTTGGCTGCGGTGGAGCCTTGCTGAAGGCGGTGGAGCCTCGGCAGCGGTGGGGCCACGCGGTGGGGCCTCGTGGTGGTCGAGCCTCACCGTTAACCCACGGGTTGGCAGCCGATGAGGATGAGGGGGAACCACCGTGAGGGGTGAGGGGGGAAGAACAATGGAGGACCTGGAGAGGGTACTTTGTAACTTTTTGTACGCATCCTTTATGTGGCGACTATTTGCATACCTTGCGTGTGCAAGCTAAGAATTTAGCTGTCCCTTGTCACATGTCAAGTATTCCATTCCATTAGTTTGCCCGGTGCTGTCTTAAGCTTGAACGTTTGGTCTTATGACAGACCTTGGCTTGCAGATTGATGTCGCCATCAAAAGCAGTCAGTATTGTAATATGGGATTAAAATGTATGATCAATGTTCCCTCTAAGCTGTGAGCGTGTACGCGCGCACACAAGTTTTGAAACCAGCGCACACCAAGAAAATTTATGTTCGCCCAAAGGCTTTAGAAACTCTGGAGAAAAAAAAATCCCCGCTATAAAATCTCTCCGCTATAAATGATAGCTTGCAAATTCTGTAGCTTGCTTATTGAGTTTTTATTGAACTACATTTTGAATCACCATGTCAAATTCAAAGGATGCAAAGGGTGTGAAGCACTAAAGTACTGCAAGCTGGTTTGAAACGAATGGCTTAGCGGAATAGTAAAAACTGCTGCATGAGGTCATAGATTCAGTGCGCGCACTGTCATTTGTAACAGCATAAATAATTGCACAATACAAGATTTCTGCACACACGAACTACTAAAAATTAGAGGGAACATTGTATATGATCACAACTAATGTTTCCTTGGGATGAGCAGGACATTATATTTAAGGGAATGATTTTAGCATCTGATTTCTTTCTGTGCCAGAGATGGAATGAGAAAGGCAACATGCTTGGTGACATATCCGTGGCCATATGGCTTCCTAAACATTTAATTAGCGTAAGCGTTTCCTGGTGGCTCCAGAACCTAGCAGCATGAGCAACACATTTAACCAGGGTTTAATGCCATAAGGACTGGATCCACAGATTAAAAATAATCACCAAGCTCATAAGGTCATAAGGAATAGGAGCAGAATTAGGCCATTCAGCCCATCAAGCCTACTCCGCCATTCATTCATGGCTGATCTATCTCTCCATCCTAACTCCATTCTCCTGCCTTCTCCCCATAACCTCTGACATTAGGAGATTAAGAGGGGATCTTATAGAAACTTACAAAATTCTTAAGGGGTTGGACAGGCTAGATGCAGGAAGATTGTTCCCGATGTTGGGGAAGTCCAGGACAAGGGGTCACAGCTTAAGGAGAAGGGGGAAAGCCTTTAAGACCGAGATGAGAAAGACTTTTTTCACACAGAGAGTGGTGAGTCTCTGGAACTCTCTGCCACAGAGGGTAGTTGAGGCCAGTTCATTGGCTATATTTAAGAGTGAGTTGGATGTGGCCCTTGTGGCTAAGGGGATCAGAGGGTATGGAGAGAAGGCAGGTACGGGATACTGAGTTGGATGATCAGCCATGATCATATTGAATGGCGGTGCAGGCTCGAAGGGCTGAATGGCCTACTCCTGCACCTAATTTCTATGTTTCTATGTTTCTATGTTTCTATGTTTCTATAACCTCTGACATCCGTACTGATCAAGAATCTATCCATCTCTGCCTTAAAAATATCCACTGACCTGGCCTCCGCAGCCTCCTGTGGCAAAGAATTCCACACATTCACAACCCTCTGACTAAAGACATTCCTCCTCGTCTCCTTCCTGAAAGAACGTCCTCTAATTCTGTGGCCATGACCTCTAATCCTAGACTCTCCCACCAGTGGAAACATCCCCATCCACATCCACTCTATCCAAGCCTTTCACTATTCTCTATGTTTCAATTAGGTCCCTCATTGATCTCAGATCTGCAGTTTCCTAATCTAGGAACAGTGTAGACAATAGGCAATAGGTGCAGGAGTAGGCCATTCGGCCCTTAGAGCCAGCACCGCCATTCAATGTGATCATGGCTGATCACCCCCAATCAGTACCCCGTTCCTGCCTTCTCCCCATATCCCCCGACTCTGCTATCTTTAAGAGTCATATCTAGCTCTCTCTTGAAAGCATCCAGAGAACTAGCCTTCAACACCCTCTGAGGCATAGAATTCCACAGTCTCACCACTCTCTGTGAGAAAAAGTGTTTCCTCATCTCCGTCTAAATGGCTTACCCCTTATTCTTAAACTGTGGCCCCTGGTTCTGGACTCCCCCAACATCGGGAACATGTTTCCTGCCTTTAGTGTGTCCAAACCCTTAATAATCTTATATGTTTCAAAAAGATCCCCTCTCATCCTTCTAAACTCCAGAGTATACATGGAACATAGAACAGTACAGTACAGACATGAGCTCCTCGGCCCACAATCTTTGTACCAAAGATAACGCCAAGTTAAACTGATCTCATCTGCCTGTACACGATTCATGTCCCTCTATTCCTTGCATTTCCCTGTACCTATCTAAAAAAACCCTCTACCCTCTGTGGCCAAAATAAAACTTGCCCTGCACATCTCCATTAGACTTTAGATAGACACAAAGAGCTGGAGTAACTCAGCAGGTCAGCAGCATCTCTGGAGAACAAGGATGGGTGAAGTTTTGGGATGAGACCCTGCTTCAGACTTCAACTTTTCCCCGAAGGTATTCATCCCCTTTGGTGTTGGACATCTCCATCCTGGGTAAAAGGTTCTGATTGTCTAACCATTCTTTGCGTCTCCGAATGATATATGCTTCTATCAACTCTCCCCTCAACCTCCGTCATTCTAGAGAAGACAGTGCAAGTCTATCCAACCTCTCCCTGCAGCTGATCCCACTAATCCAGGCAGCATCTGGTAAGCTTCCTCTGCACCGTCTCCGAAGCCTCCTATGACGGGACGACCAGAACAGCACGCAATACTCCAAATGCGTTCTAACGTTCTTTTCGGAAGGAGATGAGGAGAAATTTCTTTCATCAGAGGGTGGTGAATCTGTGATTTTTTTTTTGCTGCAGAGGTCATGTCAGTGGATATTTTTAAGGCAGAGATAGATAGAATCTTGATTAGTGTGGGTGTCAGAGGTTACGGGTAGAATGCAAGAAAATGGGGTTTGGAGGGAGAGATAGATCAGCCATGATTGAATGGTGGAGTAGATGTGATGGGCCAAATGACCCAATTCTACTCCTATTCCTTACTAACCTAACCAAAGTCCCATCGAGCTGCAGGGTCGTTGCCTCTGTGAGCATGATGAGGAATGCCACCAGATACAAGCTGTCCAGCTTCCGACCTGCCCAGAGGAGCATGGGTGAAGCTCGACAGACATCGTACTGGAGTTGGCCATTTCAATGCCAGCGTGTGGAGGTGGGGACTCCGCCAGAGCCCAGCCTGTGAATGCGGAGCAACAGACAGCCAACCATGTCATCTCTTCATGCCCGCTCTACCACCCACCAAATGGGCCTGGCAGACATTGACGCAGAGACAGCAACCTGGCTGCTCAACACCCGGCTTGAGATATAACTATTCCTTTGGGGGGGGGAGGAGGAAGAGGAAGAAGAGGAAGAAGAGGAAGAAGAGGAAGAAGAGGAAGAGGAAGAGGAAGAGGAAGAGGCATTAGTTTGGAGAACCGATGAAATTACACTTCATGGCATTAGACCATCCAACCCAAATGCCCAATGCCACCATTAATGTTTCTCGCACTCAACTTTTGTCAACCTCATCAACATATCCTGCAATTCCTTTCTCCTTTCTCTACTTATCTAGCTATCTCTGCACTAAAATAATGCCATTTGTCTCAGTCACTCCATGCGATATCAAGTTATTATTAATTATTAAAATTAAAATATTAATTTTTACTCTACCCTACAGAATAGTGAAAGGCTTGGATGTGGAGAGGATGTTTCCACTGGTGGGAGAGTCTAGGACTACAGGTCACAGCCTCAGAATTAAAGGACATTCTTTTGGAGGGAGAGATCAAGCCCTGTCCCACTGCATTCAAGAGCTCTCCCGCGTTTGCCCTGATTCGAACTCTGAGATTTACAGTAATGGCCACTCACAGGCTCTCGTGGACATTTTTCAACATGTTAAAAAATCTTCACGAGTCTTCCCGAGCTTACCGCATTTCCAGTTAGCGTTAGCCGTTAGCGTTACGAGCTGCTAAGAGACGTCCCCGAGCTCCGACGTACGCGGTACGTTCATTCTACGTGCTTACCACGAGTTTGAACTCAGGAGAGCACTTGAATGAACTCGTACAGTGGGACAGGGCTAATAGATGTTATGTTTCCATCTATCTCTCCCTCCTAACCCCATTCTCCTGCCTTCTCCCCATAACTGACACCTAAACAAATCAAGAATCTGTCTATCTCTGCCTTAAAAATATCTACTGACGGCCTGCACAGCCTCCTGCGGCAAAAAATCCACAGATTCACCACCCTCCTACTAAAGAACATCCTCCTCATCTCCAACCTTTAATTCTGAGGACATAACCTTTAATTCTGAGGACATGACCTCTAGTCCTACTCCTGGACTCTCCCACCATAATATAAGAACAATGGTGGAACGGTGGCGCAGTGGTGGAGTTGCTGCCTTACAGCGCCAGGGGTTCGATCCTGACTACGGGTTTGTACATTTGTACGTTTCCTCTCTCCCCCCCCCCCCCCCCCCCCAGTGGTTGTGTGGGTTTTCTCCAGGAGCTCCGGTTTCCTCCCACACTCCAAAGACGTACAGATTTACGTCAAATAAGTCTAATCATTTTTGCATGGTCTAATCATACTGCAGATTGAGAATGGTTGGCCCATAAAAGTGTGCAGCCAAATTAAACAGCTTCATCTATTATCAAGGCAATGGAAGGTCAAACCCTGTACCTCCATACGGGTCATGGGTCCTCTCTTGACACTGCAGCAGGATTGTAGGTGGCGTATTCTGGTGGTGGGGAATCCCACGATAAATGCCTCAGAAGGCAAGGGGATCCACTGCAAAGGCTAAAAGCAGAAAGAAGGGAAAATGTATGGGCATCAAGATGGCGTCCAAGCCGAGCGACTTCTCTACATCTGTTGGTCCCGGGTGTGGATCTGCAATCATTCATCACAATCGCTCCACTCTTTTAAACCACCCTGTGGATCGCTCGATTTTCACTGCCTGAATATCACACAACAAAAAGCCCTCCACTGTACCTCAGTACACGTGACGATAAACTGAACTAAAAAAGAAAAGAACCGGAGGGATGAAATCGCGAAGAACGAGGCAGCGTGAAAACAAACGCAGGAAAACGGAAGAGGCGGCACGGTGGCGCAGCGGTAGAGTTGCTGCCTTACGGCGCCAGAGACCCAGGTTCGATCCTGACTACGGGTGCTGTCTGTGCGGAGTTTGTACCTCCTCCCCGTGACCTGCGTGAGGTTTCCCCCGGGCGCTCCGATTTCCTCCCACGTGCCAGAGACGTGCAGGTTTGTAGGTTCATATACTTCGGTGAAATAAAGTGTGTGTCGACAGTGTTAGTGTGCGAGGATCGCTGGCCGGCGCGGACGCAGTGGGATGAAGGGCCTGTTTTTGCGCTGTATCTCTAAACTAATCTAAGATGGAGAGTGCGAAAAGGCAACCAACGAGGCAGTTACCCGTGAATTCACGATATTTAATACTGTGTCAAATACATTGGATATTTGTAGTGTTGTAGTTATTAATTAGTGTTATTAGATGTTTGTGCTAAGGTTTCTGTGAACTACATATTGCACACAGTATGTTTAGTGTTGCAGAGGTAATCTATTAATGCAACAATTAGGGAGATGTTGAGTACAGCATGTGGTGAGGAGCGTTGTTAATGAATAGATTGAGAAAATGAGTACATTTATATCTGCGTTAGTCTGCAAATGATTAGTTAATGTGTAATTTCACATGTGTAGATAATTTACGGTTTGTATGGGTAGATTCGACTTATTAATGAGGAAGCTTTATAGTGCAAATTAGTTTAAAGAACTGACTGTACCGCAAGATAGAACCGGGTTGCAATGTTACACTGAACGTTGGACAGTAGCTGGCTTCAATAAGCGATGGTCCTTTGTGGTTCTGTCTAGTCAGATTGATCATATTTTCAGCGACGCCAAAAAGAAACCTAAGGCAATAAAATCTGAGTCACAATCGCTCCCTTTGATGAGGAGGTCTGAGCACTATTGCAGCCATTAGCCGGGGATCATTGGCGTGAGGGAAGGAACTGCAGACGCCGGCTCATACCCGAAAACAGACGCAAAGTGCCGGAGCCACTCGGCGGGTCAGGCAGCATCTCTGGGGGGAAAGGGACGGGTGACGTTTCGGGGCGGAAACCCAATCTTCAGACCGGACGGCACGGCTATGCGGCGGTAGAGTTGCTGCCTTGCAGCACTATCAGCGCCAGAGACGCAGGTTCAACCCCCGACTTTGGGTGCTGTCTGTATGGAGTTTGCACACAGTGCGTTCTCCCCTAGACCTGCGTGGGTTTTCTCCGAGATCTTCGGTTTCCTCCCACACTCCAAAGACGCGCCGGTTTGTCGGCTAATTGGCTTGGTATGAGTGTAAATCAACCCTTCTTTAAGTACTGTGACCAAAATCGAATGCACTACTCCAGGTGTCATTTGGCCATTCGGCCCATCAAGTGTACTCTGCCATTCAAGCATGGCTGATCTGTCTTTCTCTCTCAACCCCATTCTCCTGCCTTCTCCCCATAACCACTGACACCTGTACTAATCAAGAATCTATCAATCTCCACCATAGAAATATCCATTGGCGGCCTCCACAGCCCTGTGACAATGGATTCCACAGGTTCATTACACTCTGACAAAGTAAACTCCTCCTCATCACCATCCTAAATGTATGTCCTTTTATTCTCTCCCGCGAGTGGAAACATTCTCTCCACATCCACTCCATCCAGGCCTTTCACTCTTCCGTAAGTTTCAATCAGGTCATCCCTCATCCTTCTCAACTCCAGCGAGTACAGGCCCAGGGCCATCAAACACTCATCATGTGTTAACCCATTTATTCCTGGGATCATTCTCGTAAACTTCCTCTCCGATGCCAACACATCCTTCCTCAGATATGGGGCCCAAACCTGCTCACAGTACTCCCAATGCAGTCTGGCCAGTGCCTTATAAAGCCTCAGCATTACATCCCATGGTTTAATATGGATAGGTATATGGACGTGAAGGGAATGGAGGGGTATGGTCTGAGTGCAGGTAGATGGGACTAGGGGAAAACAAATGGTCGGCACGGACTGGAAGGGCCGAGAGGGCCTGTTTCCGTGCTGTAATTGTTATATGGTTATATGGTTATATGGTTATATGCTAGTCCTCTCGAAATAAATGCTAGCATTGCATTTGCTTTCCTTACTAGAAGCCCCAAAGACGTACAGATTTGTAGGTTAATTGGCTTGGTATAAAACGTAAATTGTCCGTAATATGTGCAGGATTGTGTTAGAGTGCGGGGATCGCTGGTCGGCGCGGACTCGATGGGCTGAAGTCAAGTCAAGTCAGGTCACTTTTATTTATGTAACACATTTAAAAAACAAATCTCGTTGCCTAAAGTGCTGTACATTGATATAAGAATAGTATAACAAACAACAGTGGTTCGTAGATTAAATACAAACATCACTACATACATATAGCCCTCGCTCAGAGGATGTCAAGAAAGGCTTGGGAGTAGAGATGAGATTTTAGTCTCGACTTTAGTCGATGGAGGGGGCAGTTCTGATGGGAAGAGGGATGCTGTTCCACAGTCTAGGAGCTGCAACCGCAAAGGCGCGGTCGCCCCTGAGCTTATGCCTAGACCGCGGGATGTACAGAGTTGACGTGGATACGTTTTTCCCATTGAGGGTAGGGAAGATTCAAACAAGAGGGCATGACATGAGAATTAAGGGACAGAAGTTTAGGGGTAACGTGAGGGGGAACTTCTTTACTCAGAGGGTGGTGGCTGTGTGGAATGAGCTTCCAGCAGAAGTGGTGGAGGCAGGATCGATTTTAACATTTAAAAGTAAAGTGGATAGGTATATGGACGTGAAGGGAATGGAGGGGTATGGTCTGAGTGCAGGTAGATGGGACTAGGGGAAAACAAATGGTCGGCACGGACTGGAAGGGCCGAGAGGGCCTGTTTCCGTGCTGTAATTGTTATATGGTTATATGGTTATCGCGGGATGTTCAGCAACCCCAAGTTGTCTGATCTGAGGGACCTGGAGGTGGTGTGCTAGATGAGCAGACTTTTAATGAAGGGGGGGCAAGCCCATTGAGGGCTTTGTAGACATAAAGGATCTTGAAATTTATTCGGAACCGCACAGGGAGCCAGTGGAGAGAGGCCAGGATCGGGGTGATGTCGTCCCTTTTTCGGGTGCCCGTCAGGAGTCTCCCTGCGGTGTTTTGGACCAGTTGCAGGCGGGACAGGGAAGATTGGCTGATGCCAGTGTAAAGGGAGTTGCAGTAATCTAGGTGGGAGGAGATAAATGTGTGGATGATCTTTGATCTGCGAAGGGCCTGTTTCCGCGCTGTATCTCTAAACTACACTAAACTAGTAAGATTAAATGAGAACTTACCAGTTCGAAGTTTGATCTGTATTTTATGAGGAGTTACGATGAGGGATTACGTGAAGACCCCGTCCAGCACGCATGCGCGACATTTCTTCAAAGCAGCGGTGTGGATTCACAGAAAAACACAACAATTGAAATAAATATAGTAAAGAAAAAATAAGAACTTAATTACCAGTTGATCTGTATAATAGAGGGTGGGAGCGGAGGGCACGTAATCCCTCATCGTAACTCCTCATAAAATACAGATCAAACTTCGAACTGGTAAGTTCTCATTAATCTTACTATTTTTACTTCGGAGTCACGTGAGTGACTACATGAAGACTTCAAAGCTCTGTGAATCCGAACCGTGTACCAGCTCATGCTTCACTCACTGCCTGAAGACCTTAGAGGGAGGAAGCATGTTATACAATCAACAATAACCTGTTTGTGAACAAAAAAGGTTTATTAATAACAACAAAAAACAGAGAGCTCCCCCGGGCTTAAATTAAATATTAGCTGCAGACTCTAAAATTCTGTCTGCAAATGTAGCAGGTTCCGCCAGCGGCTTATTATAAAACCTTTGGAAAGTTCTTTCCGAGGACCATCCTGCTCTGGCCAGAATATGGTCCATAGGCACATCCATTCGCCTAGCCGCCGACGTAGATGCAGCCCTGGTGGAATGAGATTTGTAAACATTAGTATCGACTCCCGCGGACTTAAGCACCTGCTTGAGCCATCTTGAAATGGTTTGGCTCGTCACCTGACCATGAGGCTTCTTGTGGCTTATCCATAAGGCTTTTTCTCTCCCTCTTAAGTTATATGTTGTGTCTATGTAATTGGCGAGATGGGTCTTGGCACACAACCGTGGGTCAGGTGAATATGCCCGGAACTCCATTACTGGAGGCGTGGTACCTGGTCTAGTTTGTTTGACCAGTCCCTGAATGTGAAATGTGATACAGTCCAATGACTCTGTCATGCTGTCCAGCCTCAGAAGGTGGAGGGACTGTACCCTTTGAGCTGAGTGCCATGAGCATGACTGATTTCAGTGTAAGTTGTTCCAGCGTGAGTGACCTGGGTGGTGGCCATCCCCTAAGGTACGTCAGTACAATGCTGACATCCCAGATCTGAGTGTACCTAGGCCTAGGGGAATTGGTGTTAAAAATGCCCCTCATGATTTTGACCACTAGTGGATGGGACCCCAAAGTCAGTTGTCCTGCTGCTGGAACCAAATAAGCTGACAACGCACTCCTGGCTGTATTAATGGCGCTGTAGCTGAGTCCTTCCCGATGTAATCCAACCAGAAACTCCACAACACTGGTGGCTGTAGCTGTAGTGTAGGTAGTTCCTGTTTTGGAGCAATACCGTTCCCATTTTCTTATGTTGGTCAGGTATTGTCTCCTGGTGGACTCCCGGTGGGATGCGGTCTTCTGTCCAGACACGCCCTGGCGGTCTGTGTTACCACCTGACGAGGGGAAAGGTCCTCAGTGGAGGTCTCTCTATAAGGGAGTCCTCCCCCTTTACATCGGGGACCTGGGGTGGAGAGTGTTGCACAAAGCCGTGGCATGCAACAGGTACTTGAGCCGGTTCACGGACTCGTCCGCCGCCTGTCACTTTTGCGGCGAGGAGGAGACCGTGTTCCATGTATACTTGGAGTGCGAGAGGTTGCAGCCCCTGTTCGAGTATCTGAAGGGGCTGCTCCTCAAGTTTTGGCTCCATTTTAGTCCAACACTATTTATTTTTGGGCACCCGGTACAGAGGGGGGAGGGTCGGGAGGGAGGAGGGGGGTCTCCCTGTCGGTTTGCTCCTGGGCCTGGCCAAGATGGCCATTCGCGGGTCCAGGCAGCGGGCAGTCGACGGCCGCACAGCAGTCGGCTGCCTGCCCCTCTTCCGGGGTTACGTCCGTGCCCGCGTGTCCCTAGAGAGGGAACACGCGGTGTCCACGGGGACTGTGGAGGCTTTCCGCGAACGCTGGTCACCGAGGGAGGTCGAAGGCATTATAGATTAAAAATGATAATATTTTAATTTGAAACTTTGTTTGTAAAATGCCAAAATATAGGCATTTTCTGATTGTTTTAATGTTTTGTACTTGTTGATTTAAATAAAAGCATTTGTTAAAAAAAAAAAAAAAAAAAAAAAAGGTAATGGGATGCGGTCATCATGTTGATGGCGTCCTCAGACAGTCCCAGGCCCAGTAGAGGTCGTTTTTAGAATCTGCAAGCCAGGAGATTGACTCTGTCATGGCACGGGTGACTAATGCCTGACACTGGGTGGATTAATAACTCTCGACTGCTGGGGAATTCCAACGGTGTTTCAACAGCCATGTCGAAGGCCACTGGGAACCATGGCTGTGTAGGCCAGTCGGGTATTATCAAGATTCCTGAAGCGGAATCCAATTGAATCTTGCGTAATACCCGACTGATGAGGCAGAATGGAGGAAAAGCATAAAATAACATTTTCCCCCCAATGCAGCGAGAATGCATCAACTGCTGCTGCCTCAGGGTCTGGTTCCCAAGCGACATACGTTGGTACCTGGTGATTCAGCCTGGATGCAAATAGATCAATATCTGGTGTGCCATATTGCTTTGTAATTTCAGCAAATATTTTGGGATTTAACATCCATTCGATTGTTATCATTGAATCTGCGTGACCTGGTGTCTGCCACTGTATTTTGCTTACCTGGTAGGTAAGTTGCTGATAACCAAATATGTCTTTCAACACACCATTTGCCAGATTAGGTTGGCCAAATTGTCACATGATATCGACTTTACACACACCCATGTGGTTGATATAAGCCACCACCGTGGTATTATCTAATTGCAACCGGACATGTGCATGATGCGTATTAGATGAATATGCTTTTAACCCATAAAAACGCACCCAACATTTCTAAGTAGTTGATACCCCGTGTCTGTAGGCAAGATGATTCAAATTTAGTCCATCTGCCCCCTGTGCTGGATTGCATGTTAGTTGCTCCCCAGCCCAAAGCACTGGCATCCGTTTGAATGGTTAATACTGGGTTGGTGATTATTATGGGACTGGAGCTGAGCCTTACGTTCCTTGCCCACCATTGTAACTCTGGAATGGATTCAGCAGTTTAAACTCATAGCTCGGTCAAAGTGACCTGAGTTTTGCTTTTAGTGCATGCACTTTTGCTCTTTGCAAATTTTGATAGTGCAAAGGTCCAAATTGTACAGCTGGAAAAGCTGCTACCATTTTGCCAATAACTCTAGCTACCTCCCGTATGGTTGGCTAATGTTTTGTTCATGAGTTTGTTGCATGATAGTGCCAATTCTGATGCTTTCCCCTTCGGCAGAGTTACAATCATGCGAACAGTATCAATCGTAAATCCAAGATAGTCCATGGCAGTGGACGGTGTAAAGTTGGATTTATCTGGATGTATGACAAACCCCAAAGTTTCAAACAAACGTTTGGTGGCTGCTACTGCCAAAATGGCTGTCTCCAAGGTTTTCCCTACTATTAAAATGTCGTCTAAATACGCCATGACTATATGCTTTTGTTTCCTCAATAATGCCAAGGCAGGTCTTAAGATTTTAGTGAACAGCCTTGGAGCGGAGGTTAAACCCATTTTGGTAAGGCTTTAAATTGCCATAGCTGTTTCATCCATATAAATTTTAAGTATTTACGATGCTCCTTGTGTATGGGTACTGAGTAGTAGGCATCTTTTAAATCAATGCTTGCTAGAAAGTACCCTCTAGAAACCAATAGTCTGGCTGTTTCAAAAGTATCCATCTTGAAATGTATATACCTGACAGACTTGTTTAAAGTAGTTAAGTCAATGATAATGCGATGTTCACCATCTTTTTTGATTTTAGTGAAAATATTAGACACAAATTCCAAAGGTTCATGTTTTGTTCTTTCAATTACACCTTTTGCTTGTAACCTCATCAGTTCAGCTTGACCCTCTTGTTTCTCTTTAACTGAGAGGATGAATACCCTTTTGGGTATATGCTGAACTGGCGGAATGTTTTCATGAACAAAGTCAATTTTGTAGCCATGAACGCTGCTGAGTATATACTTGTCATTAGTGATGGATTCCCATGCATCCAAAAACAAGTGCAATCTCCCCCCTGTTAGTATAGAGCCCCTACTGCTCATATGCTGAGAGGAACCAGACCCACCTACCTCCATGGTTATTGGTGCTTCTTCTGCCTCTTCGCTGGGCGATGAGGCGTCTGCTGGGCTGTAGAGAGTTGATGTTGATGTTGATGTTGTTGGGGGTGGCGCATTTTCCATGGGGTCCGCTCTGGGCCCTGGCCCAAAAAAGGCTTACGGGGAATGGTTGCGGACCCCGAGCTTTCACCAGTCCCATAGTGTGGTCGACGACTGGTGGACGCCATGGGGTACTGCCGCCTGGGTTTGTTAGGTCTGCTCGGGTCCCCAAACCTGCCCTCACGAGACCAAAGGTCTTGGATTCTTCCTCTAGGTCTTTCACCTTTTTTGGAAGGTCTTTCCCAAAGAGCAGAATAGGAGGTTCTGAACCCGGTGTTTTTTGCAAAGTCCCGCAAATTTAGGGTTGAGGGCAGGCTTGATAATTTCCTTCCGTAAATTGTTTATTTCATATTGAGTGGTGCACAGCAGAGCTAATGTGTCTTGCTGATTTGTGGAGATGTCCGCACCATCAATGGACCGAGCATAAGATGTTATTCCTGCAGTCAGGAGTTTAAGGATTTTCTGGAGCTTCAACTCCAGGTTCCTGATGTTCTGCCCCAAATGTCCCCAAATTTGGCTGTTTACAGCGGGTACATTCAATAATGTACAATTTACTGGGGCTGTATATAGTTCAAGAGCCTCATTGACCACCTGTTCTTGTAGGGGTTTTGAGGACAGGTGGTTAATGCTGGCTGCAAGTTTTCGGCTCTAATGGCCGACCCGCTTGTGGAATGGCCACGTAGCGGTTGACCACACCCAGCAGCTCTTCCTGATCCTGTACACCCTGCGTACTCCGGACATCTTCAGCCAGCGACCCCTCTTCTTGACCAGCCCAGACCTGGTCGCCAATGCTGCCTTCGAAAGAAGGTGAAGCAATGGCCAGTGCCGTAAAAGGGCACTGCGGGGAGTGCCTGAGCTCCCTTGGCGAGTCTGCTGCTGCTCTCTCAGCAGATCTCGCTGGAGCAATTGCTCCATAAGCCGTTCCATGCGGCTTAGGCGGCTGCCTGTGTCGCTCTCGAGCGGTGTGGCATCTTCATCCGAATCGTTGGACACTACCGCCCGGTTCTGGCTGCAGGTACCTCCAGCCCGCTGCTCAGGCAGCACGAGCGGTGCTGGGCTCGGCTCGGTAGTTATACCCGCCGCCTCTTGCCCCCCCCTCCAAAGAGCATTCCTCAACGGAGGACGAACGGGGGCGAGCTGCAGACTTCTTTCCTCTGGTCTTGCTCATTCTTTCTGAAAACAAGCAGATCACAGAGAAAAGACACACGGCCACGGTAAAACTTACCTGTCGGCCCGACTTTTCAATTTGTAGCGGGAGCGCCTTGAACTCCCGTTCGTCGCCGGTGCACTGCATGAACGCTAATGTCGCTCATGCGTGCTGGACGGGGTCTTCACGTAGTCACTCACGTGACTCCGAAGTAAAATAAACTACCGATTGGCATTGCAAATTAACTCCACCCGAAACGTCACCTATCCATGTTCTCCACAGATGCTGCCCGACCTGCCGAGCTACTCCAGCACTTTGTGTCCTTGCGTGAATGGGACCCAGTTTCATCTCAAGGTCTTCCAGCTCAGAGTCTAATGAAACGCTGTTGGAGCTGCCAGCTTCTTTGCTCCTTAGTGATGGATATCTGCAGCATTACAAAATCCTGCCCGGATTTTCTAATGACTGATTACCATCCACTTAATGACCGAGTTACAACCTCAGCGGGTCAGGGAGCAAATGAACAACTGTGGCTTCTAATAAGACAATGCAGCACGGAATTGAGAAGAAACAAATTAATCTGACTGTCTCATTAACTTTTGGCGATTTGAACTCTCACCGTTACAGGATTATTCTCGGAAGTTTTACACATTGTACATCAGGCGTCGTACCTAACAAATTTATCAAATGTGACATTTCCTGTTGCAACATCCTCCTAATGAAATGTATTAAATGCTCTCGTAACTTTGGTGCCCCTCATTAGATGGGGATAATTACCATACGATAAGAGAAGTTGGTAAGATACAACTGATATGATTAACGGCCCGCTGCTGAGACAATGTATATTTTCTTGTCAGCCCCCAAAAAAATGCATGACACTTAGGCTCAGTGGTTTCATTTGTAACACCAACGTTTTTGCTTTTTCTGGTGAACAGATCATATAATTTATGCACGCATAGGTTAGCGTAGTTTAAACTGAGGACACAACATGGGAAGTGACTATTGAGAATGAAGGGGAAACATTTCAGCCCAAAGAGTGCGAAGGGTTTGGAATGGGTTCCTGCAAGGATTGGTAGAATGACTTTCATGGGAATTATGATATTTAAGAGGGAGAATAATTAATTGGAAAGGGTTAAGAAAAATAAGATCAGACGAGAATTTAGACTTTAGACCAGGGGTGGGGAACCTACGGCCTTCTAGGCCACTAAGTGCGGCCTTTTGAATGAATCCAAATTTTGTAGAACAAATCCTTTTATCTTTATTCATATGTGTTTGTTCATCTTTTATTATTTTTATTTTAATCTTAAAATTAATCTATTTAAAACACCAAAGAGTAAAAGAAAATTCAACAAAATAATCCTCCCCCGACTGACGGCCACAATTAAAACATGAGTAAGTCATGAGGGCTATTTTAATAAAATAATGTGCATTTTGAAGTATATCTAATTGAAGTTTCTTGGATGCGGCCTTGTTAGATTACAGCTAACTTAATGCGGCATTCCGACCTGAAAAGGTTCCCCACCCCTGGTTTAGACTTTGGGGATAGAGCGCGGAAACAGGCTCTTCGCCCCACCTGGTCGGTTTGGACTGAGTGGGCCGAAGGGCCTGTTTCTGCGCTGTATCTCTACACTAAACTAAACTAAACTAAACCTCTTTTCTGTTTTTTCATGGTATTGTTGTCCAACCTTCTAATACCCCACCTAAGCATGCGTCCGTCACTCGGTAACCTCAACAGTGAGATACAGGGTCCTATTCCAAAATGGATCCAAGACGGCGCCCAAGACAGACAGCTCTTTGTGTGTTGGTCACAGAAGGTGGATCTGCAATCAGGCATCACATTCGCTCCACACTTTCAAATCCACAACAACTTGGTCCAGAGAGTTACATCAAGTTTACAGCAAAAGAAAAGGCCATTCACCCAAACAGCCACCCTCTGTGTCTGCCCTTTATCTCTGCTTTATCTGGGGCGGCACGGTGGCGCAGCGGTAGAGTTGCTGCCTCACAGCACCAGAGACCCAGTGTCAATCCTGACTACGGGTGCCGTCTGTACGGAGCTTGTACTTTCTCCCCGTGACTGCGTGTGTTTTACCCCGGGTGCTCCGGTTTCCACCCACACTCCAAAGACATACAGATTTTTGGGTTAATTGCCTTCGGTAAAATGGTAAATTGTCCCTAGTGTGTAGGATAGTTTTGCGTACAGGGTCGGCACGGACCCGGTGGGCCGAAGGGCCTGTTTCCGCGCTCTATCTCTAAAGTCTAAAGTCTAAATTCTCGTCTGATCGTGTTTTTCTTAACCCTTTCCAATTAATTATTCTCCCTCTTGAATATCATAATTCCCGTGAAGGACATTCTACCAATCCTTCCAGGAGCACAGTCCAAACCCTTCCCACTCGCTGGGCTGAGATGTTCCTCCTTCATTCTCTGCTGACACTTCCCACGTTGTGTCCTCGGTTTTAGGACATCGCACAGATGGACGCGTTTTCTACATTGTTTACCCTTTCAAATCCTTTCAGTGTTTCAGGAGTCACGTGTCAACACTTCCCTTATCGAGAGACAACAGCCTCAGCCTATTCAGTCAATTCTGGTAAGTAAAGCAGGCATCATCCTTTTGGCTAGTTCTTTCATCTACTATCAGCGCATCTACACCCTTCTTTATGCAACGTGAACAGAAACATGCATGGATTTGGACCTTAGGTCCCAAGCCCATGTAAATGATTCCTATTAACCAGGGGCAAGATTTTCAGGTCAGTGAAGTGCAGAAATCCCTATGCAGTTCTAGTTTAGTTGAGTTTAGTTTAGAGATACAACGTGGAAACAGGCCCTTCGGCCCACCGAGTCTGCACCGACCAGTGCTTCCCGCACATTAACCATATCCTACCCCTGCTAGGGACAATTTACACTAATACCAAGCCAATTAACCTACAAACCTGCACGTACATGGAGTGTGGGAGGACAATAGACAATAGACAATAGATAATAGACAATAGGTGCAGGAGGATTCGGCCCTTCGAGCCAGCACCGCCATTCAATGTGATCATGGCTCAAACCGTAGATCTCTGAGAAAACCCATGCGGTCACGGGGAAGAGCGTGCAAACTCCGTACAGACAGCACCCGTGGTCGGGTTCGAACCTGAGTCTCCGGCTCTGCAAGCGTTATAAGGCAGCGACTCTACCGCTGCGCCACCGAGTTCTTTGCTTTAAAAATACATGGGGAAAGAATTCAGGAGTGAGAAAGATCCCCTTCTCTCGGCAGTATTTGCACAGTCCCTCTTATTAGAAAGACAATAGCAGCTGGAGTTGTACCGATCCAGAGCAGAGAGTTCAAGTGACAAGGGGTTGATTTTTGCACTGAATCCATGCAAGTCACTTGATCTTCCTCCATTAAAAAGATGCAACAAGATCAAAGTGTAACCTCACTGATAATGAATTGCAAATGAGGGCGGAGGAGCTTCCCCTGTTAATTATGGGTTCATCTTTATAATTTCTCTCACCCGTAGCTGAGGCAGATGAACAAAGCTGACTTCCCATCTTCTTCAGCCAGGATAATAACAACCGTTCTGCCTCTTCCCCCCTTTACCATTTTCCGCACACAATTGCCAAAAGCAAAGAACAGGAATAAAAGCAAACCCTTATATTTAATTAAAAGTGTTGTTTGCTCCGAGCATACAAATTACCACTTGCATGTCTTCACCACCACAATCCCACGTAAAATACAAACAAGAGCTCTCTTTGGCTCACAGGGAAAAATGTTATGATATGATACGATAGAACTTTACTTTTCCCAGGAGGGACGTTGGTCTGCCGACAATCATAAAAACACAAAATGCATGAAACATGAAATTAATGTGACGAGTGGAAAGGATTGGGTGGGGGAGTGTGCAAAGATTGGGGAGGGGGTGGGGGGGGGGGAGCTGGAGTCAGTCTCAGTCTACCCCATGACAGAAGGGTGAGGAGTTGTACAGTTTGATAGCCACAGGGAAGGAGGATCCCCTGTGGCGTTCTGTGCTGCATCTCGGTGGGACCAGTCTGTGGCTGAAGGTGCTCCTCAGGTTGACCAGTGTGTCATGGAGGGGGTGAGCTGTATTGTCCAGGATGCTCCGCAGTTTGAGGAGCATCCTCCCCTCCAAGACCACCTCCAGTGAATCCAACCGCCCCAGGAAGGAGCCAGCCTTCCTGGTGAGTTTGTTGATCAGGTGTGTTTTAGTATAACAGGCTCCTTGAGTTTTAAAACTGTCTGGCCTCCCATAGCTCCTGATGCCTGCAGTTCATTTTCCATTTGGAGGCCTCAAGATCAGATCATAAGACCATTAGACATAGGAGCAGAAATAGGCCATTCAGCCCATCAAGTCTACTCTGCCATTCAATCATGACTGATTTATTTTTCCCTCTCAACCCCATTTAGTTTTGTTTAGTTTAGTTCAGAGATACAGCGCGCAAACAGCATCCTCGGCTCACCGAGTCCGCACCGACCAGCGATCCCCGCGCACTAACGCTACCCTACGCTTTGGACAATTTTCACCTTTACACCAAGCCAATGAGCCTACAAACCTGTACGTCTTTGGAGTGTGGGAGGAAGCCAAAGTTCTCGGAGAAAACCCACGCAGTTCACAGGGAGAACGTACAAACTCCGCACAGACAAGCACAGGTAGCCAGGATCGGATCCGTGTCTCTGGCGCTGTCAGGCAGCAACTCTACTGCTGCCACCCATTCTCCCGCCGTTCTTAAGAAACGAGCGAAAGTCAAAATTGGTCCATCAGCTTCCATGGAGATATAACGTCAAATAACACCCTTATTCACACTCATCCCCTCTTCATCCATGTCAGCATCTTCAGGGAATGACAAACCTGCACCCTAAGGTCTATTTGTACATCAGCACTCCTAAGGTCCCTGGCATTTATTGTACACATCCACCCTGGCATTTATTGTACACATCCGTCCAGCCAAAAATGCATTACCTCACATTTTTCTAGATTAAATTAATTCTGCTAATTCTCCATTCAACTCTCCAGCCGATCTAAATCTTTCCATAACCTTTAACAAGCTTTATCACTCTCTCCAAAATCAATCTTCAAGTCATCAAAACAATTTGCAAATCAGACAACAAAATCTGCCAGGGGGAACTCATAATCTTTGGGGAGAAAGGAATTCGAGTCATAGGGCCATAGAGTGACACAGTGTGGAAACAGGCCCTTCGGCCCAACTTGCCCACACCGGCCAACATGTCCCAACCACACTAGTCCCACCTGCCTGCGTTTGGCTAATTCGAATTGTCAATGCTTCGGGTTGAATCAGACCACCTACAAATATATTTTACACAGCCTTGTATTTTTTAAAAAGGCTTTTCCTTTCAAGTTTAACTGCGAACCTGTACTCCTTTGGAGTGTGGGGGGAAACTGAAGATCTCAGAGAAAGCCGACGTGGTCATGGGGAGAACGTACAAACTCCGTGCAGACAACACCCGTAGTCGGGATCGAACCCGGATCACTGGCGCTGCAAGCGCTGTAAGGCAGCAACTCTACTGCTGCGCCACCATGCCGCCCTAGACTCTACAGTGCTTTAAGATGGTTGCTGTAGATGTAAATAGCTCGTTCTAAGCTCCCCCCCGTCTAGTTTCAGTCCATAAAATACTGAATCAAGCACTTGAGCAACTAAACTTTATTTTGGAAAACACAATACAAATTCCCCAATACAATACCTAACCACAGCAGGTTCAATCCTTGTAGCTGCTTGGCCAAGCCCTTCCAGCCTCGTGCAAGCAGAAACACTCCAAAAGGTCACGCAGTCCCAAGCATTATTCCAGAAGATCGACATCGGATCTCGTGGGAGCTACCTTTTATAGCTCCCCGAACCCTAAGGGGCCGAACCACATGGAGGTCATCTCTGTACAGTCCAGTAACACATATCGATTACGACAGTACATAATTGAGTTCCCTAACCCAATAACATAGTTACTAACACATTGTATTCAAAAGGAGCTTCTAGAAAGAAGCTAACACAGATGAATAATGCAACATGTGCCTTGGTATTCAGACAACCCAGACAAAGCTTAACATTTCAATCAAATCAACAACTAACAAAGTAAGGCTTCGTAACATTATTTACAATATGTATATCTGGTTTGCATTGACCTAATCAATTCCATGCATTTTACACCTTATTGTAAGACTTCTGCAGATGTCCCGTTCTTTCTCTGCAGCTCTTATCTAGGCCACAGACATACTGGCGCCATTCAGCAGCTTGTCTCAGTTCTGCAAAGGCACATTTAACTTCACCAAAATGGCCAAGCAGCACACAAGCCCTTACTCAATTTTAATACCATGGCTACTCCAATTTAGCCAGGATTAACATACGTAGATACTGTATATCTCCAAAGAAGCAGGACAGGGCCATTGCTGTCCACTAAGCCTTGCACTTTGACTTGGGTAGAATCAAGAAACTGCAGGTGCTGGTTTAGAAAAACGATATAAAGTGGTGGAGTAACTCAACGGCTCAGGTAGCATCTCTGGAGAACATGGACACGTGACGTTTTGGGTTGGGACCCTTCTTCAGACTGTTTCTAAGGGTGAGGGGGAGACAAAGCTGGCAGAGGGGAGACATAAGACTAAGCGTGGTAGGTAATAGGTAAACACAGGCAAGAGGGATGTTTGATAGGCAGATGGTTATATTCTGATCCCAACTGCACCAACATTAAGCCTTCTCCTTCCCTCCCCTCCCTGAGACCTCTCTATCTAGCTGGTTGGATAAAGGACGGGGATTTAAACAGAAGGTGTGAACAAAAGGATTGAAGGTGTGAACTGTGAAGTCAGAGGAAGGAATGTGGCTGGAGTGGGAGGGAAAGGGGAGAAGTAGGTGCAAGTCCAGGTGGGTGTAGGGGAGAAAGAGGAGGGTTGGGGGTGGGGACATTGAAAGAGGTTACTTAAAATTGAATGTGATTAGGAATTTTATGTTCAAACCATTAGGTTGTAAGCTATGAAGTGCTATTCCTCTAGTTTGCGTGTGGCCTCGCTCTAGCAATGGAAGAAGAACAGGACAGAAAGGTCAGTATGGGAAGGGGAATTAAAATGGCTAACTGAACATGCCTTCCAGTAGGCCTTGACGGGCCTAGCACATGTGTTCTGATATATGGTTGCCAAGTCCACACTCGGTCTCTGCAATTAGGTATTTTCCCAGGAGTTACAGGCTGGAGAGCAAATGAGGGTGTGGGGATAACTTGGGAGTGAAGAGGAGGCAGGGATTGGGACAGTGTGGCGAGGACCAGAGGAAAGAGACAGAGAGGTGTCAGGGAAGGAGAAGGCCAAATGTTAAAGAGCAGTTGGGATCAGAATATACCCAAAGGCCCTGAACAGTTTAGTTTAGTTTAGAGATACAGCGCGGAAACAGGCCGAGACCGCACACACCAGCGATCGCTGGCAGTGCTGGCTCGAAGGGCCGAATAGCCTACCCCTGCACATATTGTCTATTTATACCAAGCCAATTAACCTACAAACCTGTACGTCTTTGGAGTGTGGGAGGAAACCGAAGATCTCGGAGAAAATCTACGCGGTCACGGGGAGAACGTGCAAACTCCATGCAGACAGCACCCTTTGTCAGGATCGAACCCGGGTCTCCGGCGCTGTGAGGCTGCAACTCTACCGCTGCGCCACCGTGCCGCCCTTATTGTTTGGTCATCACGCGAGTGTGCAGATGTTCACCCGTTCTCTGAGACACTTCATCAGCAGCAAACCAGACTGGAGATTGCGGCATTGTGACTCCAGATGACAGATGAATTGCAGAGGCTCTAAAATGAAAAATACCTGTAAAACAACTCTGCACAAGTGCAGAAGATGTATCACCAATTTCAGTACGTCTCTGATACGAATGAACACGGGTGTAATGAACTAGGTTGAACGGTTTGGGAAATTTATGGTCAACTGGATGACATTGCAATCAGTTCATAAGTGATAGAAGCAGAATTAAGCCATTCGGCCCATCAAGTCTATGCTGCCAATCTATCATGGCTGATCTATCTCTCCCTCCTAACCCCATTCTCCCCATTGCCCCGTACTAATCAAGAATCTATCTATCAGTTCATTCACATTATTAATTCCTTTAAAGTTCTTAATGCCACAGAGGGCGGCAAGGTGGCGCAGTGGTAGAGTTGCTGCCTCACAGAGCCAGAGACACAGTTTCAATATTTAAAAAATAGAGAGTTGCTGCGCAGGCGGGGACTTCATTCATCGAGGGGTGATCCTATAGAGGTGCAGAGAGATGTGTCATGAGGGGAATAAAAATTAAAATTGTGAATGCACGGTGCCTTTCACCCAGAGTAGGGGAACCAAGAACCAGTGGACACAGGATTAAGGTGAGAGGGGAAAGATTTAATAGGAATCTGAGGAGAACCTTTATCATGTAAAGGATGGTAGGTATATGGAACAAACTGCTGGAGGAGGCAGTTGAGGCGGGTACAATAACAACATATAACATATAACAATTACAGCACGGAGACAGGCCCTCTCGGCCCTTCCAGTCCGTGCCGACCATTTGTTTTCCCCTAGTCCCATCTACCTGCACTCAGACCATACCCCTCCATTCCCTTCACGTCCATATACCTATCCACTTTACTTTTAAATGTTAAAATCGATCCTGCCTCCACCACTTCTGCTGGAAGCTCATTCCACACAGCCACCACCCTCTGAGTAAAGAAGTTCCCCCTCACGTTACCCCTAAACTTCTGTCCCTTAATTCTCATGTCATGCCCTCTTGTTTGAATCTTCCCTACCCTCAATGGGAAAAAAAAACATATCCACATCAACTCTGTCTATCCCTTTCATCATTTTAAAGACCTCAATCAAGTCCCCCCTTAACCTTCTGCGCTCAAAGAATAAAGACCTAACTTGTTCAACCTTTCTCTGTAACATAGTTGCTGGAACCCTGGCAACATTCTAGTAAATCTCCTCTGTACTCTCTCTATTTTTGTTGACATCCTTCCTATAATTAGGCGACCAAATTGTAAATCATACTCCAGAATTGGTCTTACCAATGCCTTGTTACAATTTTAACATTACTTCCCTACTCCTATATTCAATGCTCTGATTTATAAAGGCCAGCACACCAAAGGCTTTCTTTACCATCCTATCTACATGCGATTCCACCTTCAGGGAACTATGCACAGTTATTCCTAGATCCCTCTGTTACACAGCATTCCTCAATTCCCTACCATTTACCATGTACGTCCTATTTTGATTTGTCCTGCCAAGATGTAGCACTTCACACTTAACAGCATTAAACTCCATCTGCCATCTTTCAGCCCACTTTTCCAAATGGCCCAAATCTCTCTATAGACTTTGAAAAATCTACTTCATTATCCACAACACCACCTATCTTAGTATCATCTGCATACTTACTTATCCAATTTTCCACCCCATCATCCAGATCATTGATGTACATGACAAACAACAGTGGACCCAACACAGATCCCTGAGGCACCCCACTGGTCACCGGCTTCCAACCTGACAAACAGCCATCCACCATTACTCTCTGACATCTCCCATTCAGCCACTGTTGAATCCATCTTGCTACTCCGCCATTAACACCCAAAGATTGAACCTTCTTAACCAACCTTCCATGGGGAACCTTGTCAAAGGCCTTACTGAAATCCATATAGACAACATCCACTGCTTTACCCTCATCAATTTCCCTAGTTACCTCTTCAAAAAATTCAAGAAGGTTTGTCAAACATGACCTTCCAGGCACAAAATCCATGTTCTAAAGGACATCTAAAGGACATTTAGACAATAGAAACATAGGTGCAGGAGTAGGACATTCGGCCCTTCGAGCCAGCACCGCCATTCAATATGATCATGGCTGATCATCCAAAATCAGTACCCCGTTCCTGCTTTTTCCCCCCTTGATTCCGTTAGCCCTAAGAGCTAAATCTAATTATCTCTTGAAAACGTCTAGTGAATTGGCCTGCACTGCCTTCTGTGGCAGAGAATTCCACAGATTCACAACTCCCTGGGTGAAAAAGTTTTTCCTCATCTCAGTCCTAAATAAATTCCTTATTCTTAAACTGTGACCCCCTGGTACGTGGACAGGAATGGTTCAGAGGGATATGGGTCAAACGCAAGCAGGTGAGACCAGTGCTGATGGGGCATCTTGTTCAATGTGGGCAAGTTGGGCCAAGGGGCTTGTTTCTGTGTGGTAGAACTCTAGGACACTATGCATTGTTGATGCAGCTACCCTCCGGCTTGGTGCATGGTTCTTGGGTTTGCTGGGTCCGCAAAAAGAGGTCAACTTCATGCAGAGATTAATGCAGAGAGATTGTATGTAGAACGTAGAACAGTACAGGAAATGAAGGAGTAACACAGCGGGATAGACAGCATCTCTGGAGAGAAGGAATGGGTGACGTTTTGGGTCGAGCCCATTCTTCAGACACGACCTGACCCGTAACGTCACCCATTCCTTCTCTCCAGAGATGCTGCCTGCCCTGCTCAGTTACTCCAGCATTTTGTGTCTACCTTTGATTTAAACCAGCATCTGCAGTTCTTTTCTACACATAGAACAGTGCAGCGCAGGAGCCGAACACCTCCGCTCGGTCCGCAATAACCAACCCGACCTCCCGGTGGCTCAGCACTTCAACTCCCCCTCCCATTCCGTATCCGACCTCTCAGTCCTGGGCCTCCTCCACGGCCAGAGTGAGCAACACCGCAAGTTGGAGGAACAGCACCTCATATTCCGCTTGGGGAGTCTGCATCCTCTGGGCTTGAACATTTAATTTTCTCAATTCTGTTAACCCTTGCTGTCTCCTCCCCTTCCCACCTCTCCCTCAGCCCTCGGGCCCTGGCATTCCCTCTCTCTCTATCTCCCTCCCCCACCCTAGTCGCACTAGCTTCTCATTTTCACACCACAAACAGCTTACAATGGCTTGTTCCCTTTATCATCGATACTTTTTTGCATATCTTTCATTCATTGTTCTTTATCTCTCCACATCACCGTCTATATCTCTCGTTTCCCTGATCCCTGACCAGTCTGAAGAAGGGTCTCGACCCGAAACGTCGCCTATCTCCTTCGCTCCTTAGATGCTGCTGCACCCGCTGAGTTTCTCCAGCCTTTTGTGTAACCCTCGATTCTCCAGCATCTGCAGTTCCTTCTTTAACACCAGGTCCTTCAGCCCACAATGTTTGAGCTAAACATGATGCCACGGTAAACTGATCTCACTGGAATTTAGGATGAGAGGGGATCTTATAGAAACATATAAAATTCTTACGGGATTGGACAGGTTTGATGCAGGAAAAATGTTCCCGATGTTGGGGAAGTGCAGAACCAGGGGTCTCAGTTTAAGAATAAGGGGTAGGCCATTTAGGAATGTGATGAGGAAAAACATTTTCAGCCCAGAGAGTTGTGAATCTACGGAAACCTCTGTCACAGATGGCGGTGGAGGCCAATTCTCTGGATGTTTTTTGCAGAGAGTTAGATAAAGCTATTTGGGCTACCGGAATCAAGGGATATGGGGAGAAAGCAGGAACAGGGTACTGATGTAGGATGATCAGCCATTATCATATTGAATGGCAGTGCTGGCTCGAAGGGCTGAATGGCCTACTCCTGCACCTATTCTCTGTTTCTAGGTTTCTATCTACCTGTGCGTGATGCATATCCATCTATTCCCTACATTTCCATGCGTCTATCCAAAAGCTACTTAAATGCCACTGTCGTATCTGCCTCCACCACTATCCCTGGCAATACGTTCCAGGCTCCCACCACCCTCTTGTGTGAAAAACCATCTGTACCTCATGCTGCCTCGCTAAGGCCGGCAGCATAATCAAGGATGGGTCGCACCCTGGCCACTCCCTCTTCTCCCCACTCCCATCGGGCAAAAGGCCCAGAAGTGTGAAAATGCACACTGTCAGGAACAGTTTCTTCCCAGCTGTTATCAGCCAACTGAATCATCCTCCCACAACCAGAGAGCAGTGCTGAACTACTATCTTCCTCATTGGGAGACCCTCGGACTATCCTTGATCGGACTTTGCTGGTCTCACCTTGCACTGAACGTTATTCCCTTAACATGTAAAGTATCTACACACTGTAAATGGTTCGATTATTATCATGTATTGTCTTTCTGCTGAATGGATGGTGCGCCACAAATGCTTCTCACTGTTCTTCAGCAGACGTGACACTAAACGAAACCGATAAACTAATGAACTTGCCCCGCACATCTTCATTAAACTTTCACCCTCTCACCCTTGCCCTCTACAGTTGGACATTTCCAACATGGGGGAAAAGTTCACAAGTTCACAAGTTATAGGAGTAGAATTAAGCCATTCGGCCCATCGAGTCTACTCCGCCATTCAATCATGGCTGATCTCTGCCTCCTAATCCCATTTTCCTGCCCTCTCCTCCTAACCCTTGACATACGATCTAATCAATAATTTGTCTATCTCTGCCATACAAAATATTCGCTGACTTGGCCTCCACAGCCCTCTGTAACATCAGATTCATTACCCTCTGACTAAAGAAGTTTCTCCTCACCTCCATTCTAAAAGAGCAACCTTTAATTCTGAGGCTATGACCTCTGGTCCTAGACTCTTCCCACCAGTGGAAACATCCTCTCCACGTCCACTCTTCCTATTGCCTTTCATTATTCTGTAAGTTTCAAAGAGATCTCCCATCAACCTTCTAAACTGCAGCGAGTCGAGGCACAGTGATGTCAACTTCTGATTGTCAACTCTATCTACACCTTTCATCATTTTATGTACGACTGCCATGTCTCCTCTCAACCTCTGACGTTCCAGAGAAAGAATCTTTTCCCTTTTTTTTTACTGCGTCTGTCACCCTTTGCCCTTCCTGTGCTGTGGTCAGTCCAGTGCTGTGCTGTGCTCTGGAACAAACTAGCTCGAAACAATACTTGGCTTGTCATGATGCCTTGACCCTGCCTCTGGTCCTGCCATTATAATTCATGAATGAAGCAATTCAGTTATCATCCTACATTCCTCGCCCCCGCCTGACCCAACATACCTCTCTGCCTTATGCATCCTTTCTTTGCCCCAGGCTTCATTAAAGGCTTCTTTTTAAACTGTGACCAATTCCGAGCCCACAACTTTGCTTGTAACTTCCTTTGGATCAAACCCGTCATTGTAATCGCCAACCGATGTAATTGTAATCTGCCGTGGCTTAATCCCAAAGGCACTTTCGCCGCCTGTGCACGAGTCAGCATTACGGGGAGGCACGGTGGCGCAGCGGTAGAGTTGCTGCCTTGCAGCGCCAATGATCAGGGATCGATCCTGACTATGGGTGCAGTCGGCATGGAGTTTGTATATTCTCCCTGTGACCGCGTGGGTTTTCTCCAGGAGCTCCGGTTTCCTCCCAAACTCCAAAGATGTGCAGGTTTGTGGGTGGATTGGCTTTAATAAATTGCCCTTAGTGTGTAGGACATGGAAGAGGTGTGAAGGGGTGGACTCAGTGGGCCGAAAAGCCTGCTGCCACGCTGCATCTCTCAACTAAACAAATCTCTCCGGTTCCCTCCCACACGCCAAAGACTTGCAGGATTGCAGGCTAATTGGCTTGGTATTATTTGTAAAATGGCCGCAATGCGTAGGATAGTGTAAGTGTGCGGGGATCGCTGGTCGGCGCGGAATCAGTGGGCCGAAGGGCCTGTTTCAATGCTGTATCGCTAAACTAAACTAAACTAAACAAAACTAAACTTTATTACTTGCAGAAAGACACAAAAAGCTGCAGTGACTCAGCGGGGCAGGCAGCATCTCTGGAGAGAAGGAATGGGTAACGTTTCAGGTCGAGACCCTTCTTCAGGCACTTCTGCTAACCCATCGCCAGTTAGGCCCCCAATGAAGCGACTTAGAAGAACTTCAAATGCATGATACGATGTGAAAAGTACCCATGGCTTTGGACAGATTTGAACAAGGTGGCTATTTTCAGAAGAGGAATTATCATGTAAGATGAAGACATCATTCAGGTAAATATGATGTTGGTCCAATATGGTCTCACGACAAAAGCCTCTGCTTGTGTGTGTGTTTCAGGCCAAACACAAAGTTGTGGGAGTGCCAAGGCTTTTGTATCTCATTTGTGGCCACTGATGCTGCTTTTTTCCATTCTATCATCCCACTTGAGGCATCCACAGTTCAGGCTGGTCTTGTGTCAGTTCAGATTTCGTGCAATCTGAATCTGATTCACTCAATATGGCAATCAACTCCCTTGTTGTCTGAGTGTGGAGAGAGGGGAGATACGATGTCTCATTGTTTTTGTTATTGATGCATTTATTGAGTACAGAGGCTGGGAGGTCATGTTGCAGTTATATCCCAGGAATGAGTAGGTTAACCTATAATGAGCGTGTGTTGGTACTGGGCCTGCATTCGCTGGAGCCTAGAAGAGTGAGGGGGGGATCTCATTGAAACGTACAGAATAGTGAAAAGCATGGATAGAGTGGATGTGGAGAGGATATTTCCACTAGTGGGAGAGTCTAGTCAAAGTCAAAGGAGTTTATTGGCATGTGTCCCTGACAGGACGATGACATTCTTTCTTTGCATAGCACAACAGAACATAGTAGGCATTGACTACAATTATATACGTAAATACACACATGAATGAATAAATTAATAAAGTGCAAATAACAGATGGGGGGGGTATTAATGTTCAGAGTTTTGTCCGAGCCAAGTTTAATAGCATGATGGCTGTGGGGAAGTAGCTATTCTAGTCTAGGACTAGAGGTCATAGCCTTCAAATTAAAGGACATTCTTTAAGGAATGAGATGAGGAGAAATGTCTTTAGAGGGTGGTGAGTCTTTGGAATTCTTTGCCATAGAAAGGCTGTGGAGGCCAAGTCAGTGGATATTTTTGATTAGTGCAGTTGTCAGAAATGATGGGGAGAAGGCAGGAGAATGGGGTTAGAAGGGAGAGATGGATCAGCCATGATTGAATGGCGGAGAAGACTTGATGGGCCGAATGGTCTGATTCTACAACTATCACTTATGACCTTATGACCTTACGACTTCATATAAGATGTTGGTGAGGCCACATTTAGAGTCTGAGTAGGGAAATCCAGAACCAGAGCGCATTGGTTTACGGTGAAGGGAGAAAGATCTTATAGAATTCAAAATGGCGGCACGGAGGTGCAGCGGTAGAGCTACTGCCTTACCGTGCCAAAGACCCGGGTTTGATCCTGACTACGGGTGCTGTCTGTACAGTTTGTACGTTCTCCCTGTGACCTGCGTGGGTTTCCCGAGATAGAAACATAGAAACATAAAAAACAGGTGCAGGAGTAGGCCATTCGGCCCTTTGAGCCTGCACCGCCATTCAATATGATCATGGCTGATCATCTAACTCAGTATCCTGTACCTGCCTTCTCTCCATACCTCCTGATCCCTTTAGCAACAAGGGCCACATCTAACTTCCTCTTAAATATAACATCTTCGGTTTCCTCCCACACTCCAAAGACGTACAGGTTTGGTGTAAGTGGCTTGGTGTAAGGGTAAAAATTGTCCCTAGCGAGTGTGTAGGGTAGTGTTAATGTGCGGGGATCGCTGGTCGGCGCAGACTCGGTGGGCTGAAGGGCCGGTTTCCGCGTTGAATCTCTAAACTAAACTAAACTAATCTGAGGGGTAACTTTTTCACACAAAGGGTGGTGGGTGCATGGATCGAGCTGCCAGAAGAAGTAGTTGAGGCAGGAACTATCACAACGTTTAAAAAGTATTTAGGCAGGTTTACAGAGATATGGGCCAAACGAAGGAAAGTGTAGATGGGACATGTTGATCTGTGTGGGCAAGTTGGGCCAAAGGGCCTGTTTCCATGCTGTGAGACTCTATAACTCCATCTATATAGCAGCCGCAGACAGCCACTGTCTACAGCAAAAAGCAATTCATCAGAAAAATAAGAGAGTTTATGTCCACGGTTTGCGATAAATCATTGAAATGAGAGCAACATAGAAACATAGAAAACAGGTGCAGGAGTAGGCCATTCGACCTTTCGTGCCACCACCGCCATTCAATATGATCATGGCTGATCATCCATAATCAGTACCCCATTCCTGCTTTCTCCCCGTATCCCTTGATTCCTCTAACCCAAAGAGCTAAATCTAACTCGCTCTTGAAAACATCCAGTGAATTGGCCTGCACTGCCTTCTGTGGCAGAGAATTCCACAGATTCACAACTCCCTGGGTGGAAAGGTTTTTCCTCCTCTCAGTCCTAAATGGCCTACCCTTTATTCATAAACTGTGAACCCTGGTTCTGGACTCCCCCAACATGGGGGACATTTTTCCTGCTTCTAGCATGTTCAATCCAATTTTACATCTATATAATTAAAAGTCTCATCTTGACCACTTCCTGTCTGTGCAAATATTGATTTTAGAAAAAACGCTAACATATATCGCTATGATTTTTGGCCATCTTACTCACAGTCCTCCTCTGCTGAGCAGGCCCCGAGGATTTTTCCCATCGATGAAAAATAAAACAGTTATGAGTGTTTAAAAAACCTTGAGTCCTCTCGCCTGTCAATCACCGTGATGAAGGTAACGCTCCTTCCAGAGGGGGGCTGGACTATAAAACCCTGGATGCCTGAACACGACTCAGTCACTCTGCAAGATCGCGAGGGAGAGGCCACAACTCTCATTCTGGGCTGTGAATCAACAGAACTGTGAGTCTGTAATGTACTTGCAATAAATGATTTGTTAGCCCTTAATGAAAATGAAATGAGTTGTTTGGCCTGCCCTGTGCTTGAAACTGCAATGGAAAATAAATGAAAATGCAATTAGCTGTTTGGCTTGGCCTGCCCTGTACTTGAAACTGCAATAGCAATGGAAATTAAATGAAAATGCAATCAGCTGTTTGGCCTGCCCTGTGCTTGAAACTGCAATGGCAATGGAAATGAAATGGAAATGCAATGAGCTGTTTGACATGGCCTGCCCTGCTCTTGAAACTGCAATGGCAATGGAAATGAAATGAAAATGCAATGAGCTGTATGGCTTGGCCTGCCCTGTGCTTGAAACTGCAATGGCAATGGAAATTAGATGAAAATGCAATGAGCTGTTTGGCTTGGCCTGCCATGTGCTTGAAACTGCAATGGTAATGGAAATGAAATGAACCTACAAACCTGT
This sequence comes from Okamejei kenojei, assembly GCA_035221665.1. Lineage (NCBI taxonomy): Eukaryota > Metazoa > Chordata > Chondrichthyes > Rajiformes > Rajidae > Okamejei > Okamejei kenojei. The sequence continues at coordinate 147,923,930 of CM069132.1, forward strand.
ATGTCTTTGGAGTGAGGGAGGAAACTGAAGATCTCAGAGAATACTCATGCGGGTCACGGGGAGAACGTGCAAACTCCATACAGACAGCACCCATAGTCGGGATCCACCCCGGCTCTCCGGCACTGCATTTGCGCTCGAGTTCCCATCCTAACATAGATGCTCCTTGCTTTTCACCACAGTACTTTCCCCAAACAGGATGCTTGAGTCGATTACTAATTACACATTCCAATTAGGAACAAAATTTGGTTTTTAGCCACTGTTCTATAATTTTGCACAGTAAAAATACCCATTTCACTTTTGCAAAAACAACCACTAAGAAAAATCAGACATAAACAGGAAGTTACAACTGAAACCACAATTAGTACTAGACTGTACTTAAAGGAAGTATAATCAGTGGACATGAAACTGTCCAGCTATACCACAACCAGCTAGAAATAGCATATCAGGTGGCAATGTCACTAGAGTCATACAGCATGGAAACAGGCCCGAAAATATTGAATTGAATTGAATACATTTTATTAGCCAAGTATGTATACATACAAGGAATTTGCCTTGGTGCTTTGCTCACAAGTGACAATACGATATACAGTAGACAATTAAAAATAAAATGTAATTTAAAATGTGAAGAATTAAATAAAATACCAGAGCTAAAGGAGGCTACAGACATTTGGCTGCAGACACAAAAGGCTGGAGTAACTCAACGAGACAGGCAGCATCTCTGGAGAGAAAGAATGGGTGACGTTTCGGGTCGAGACCCTTCTTCAAGCCCACACTGGCAGGTGGGACTGGTGTTGCTGGTGTGGGCAAGTTGGGCCGAAGGGCCTGTTTCCACACTGTATCACTCTATGACTCTTCCAATGAGGAAGTAATAAAACTCCAGACGGGCAAGGAGGAATAAGATTTAATGGGTTCAGAGAAGTGGCAGGATTTTAGGCATGGTGCCAGTAGTTTCTGCAGCCGTAGAGATTGTTAACTGCACTGCTCCCACTGTGAATACCACTGGACATAGTATCACCTGTTGCCTCCGCAATGTTCATGGAACAAATGACAAAAGCAAATTCTAAATTGGAAGGTGACAGGAAAGTCTGCCAACACTGTGCGAAAACACTGAATAAGTGGAGCAGTGTGTCTCCATCTGAAGAGGAATGACTGAATTATGGTTCACAAACTATGATGTGGCACAATGTCAACAATAATGACTGACTCTACAGAATGGGTAAAGAATACACAGCATGGCTCTGAATATGGGCCGAAAGTCAAAATAACTACCTTTGCTTGAAATCTGAAATATAACCAGAAAATGCTGAAAATTCTCAGCATGACAGGCATATCTGTGGACAGTTCAAGTTCAAGTTTGCGTTTCTTGTCACTTAACCGATTAAGGTACAGTGAAATTTGAGTTACCATACAGCCATACCAAGTGAAAAACAACAATACACACAGCCACACAAAATAAAGTTTAACATAAACATCCACCACAGTGGAATCAACATTCCTCACTGTGATGGAAGGCAATGAAGTTCAGTCATCTTCCTCCGCAGTTCGCCGCTGTCGACGGTCCGATGTCCAAGCACTCGCGTCGGGATGATGGAAACTCCGGAAATGAAGTTAAGGTTTCAGGCCAAACCAAAGTTTAGTTTGGGTTAAAGATACAGTGTAGAAACAGGCCTTTCAGCCCAGCGTATCCATGTCGACCAACGATCACCGATACACTAGTTCTACCCTACACCCTGGGGACTATTTACCGAAGCCAATTAACCTACAAACCTGCACGTCTATGGAATGAGGGAGGAAACTGGAGCACCAAGCTAGGAGCAGGCCCTTTGGCCCACCGCGTCCACGCCGACCAGCGATCCCCGTACACTACCACTATCCGACACACTACGGACAATTTACAATTTTACTAAAGCCAACTAATCTACAAACCTGTACGTCTATGGAATGTGGGAGGAAACTGGTGCACCCAGAGAATACCCATGCGGTCGGCGTGGGCAGGTCGGGAGAACGTACAGACTCCATACTGACAGGATCGAACCCAGCTCTCTGGCGCTGTAAGGCAGCAACTCTCTCGCTCAACCATTGTGCCATCCTAAAATGTTGCATCCTGCCTCTCATACTTATTCCCCCAGCCTATGAAAGCAAACATACCATAAGCCTTGTTTGAAAGTAGGCATGCAGGTGCAGCAGGCAGTGAAGAAAGCAAATGGTATGTTAGCATTCACAGCGAAAGGATTTGAGTATAGGAGCAGGGAGGTTCTACTGCAGTTGTACAGGGTTTTGGTGAGACCACACCTGGAGTATTGCGTACAGTTTTGGTCTCCTAATCTGAGAAAAGACATTCTTGCCATAGAGGGGGTAGAGAGAAGGTTCACCAGACTGATTCCTGAGATGTCAGGACTTTCATATGAGGAAAGACTGGATAGGCTTGGCTTGTACTCGCTAGAATTTAGAAGACTGAGGGGGGATCTTATAGAAACTTACAAAATTCTTAAGGGGTTGGATAGGCTAGATGCAGGAAGATTGTTCCCGTTGTTGGGGAGGTCCAGAACAAGGGGTCACAGTCCAAGGATGTGGGAATTCCTTTAGGACCGAGATGAGGAAAACACTTTTCACACAGAGAGTGGTGAGTCTCTGGAATTATCTGCCACAGAAGGTAGTTGAGGCCAGTTCATTGGCTATATTTAAGAGGGAGTAGATGTGGCCCTTGTGGCTAAAGGGATCAGTGGGTATGGAGAGAAGGCAGGTACAGGATACTGAGTTGGATGATCAGCCATGGTCATATTGAATGGTGGTGCTGGCTCGAAGGGCCGAATGGCCTACTCCTGCACCTATTTTCTATGTTTCTATGTTTACCACTCTATCTACCTGTTTTGCCACTTTCAGGGAGTTATGGACTTGAGCCCCCAGAGGTCACAGAGTCATAGAGTCATAGAGTGATACAGTGTGGAAACAGGTCCTTTGGCCCAACTTGCCACATCAGCCAACAATGACCCAGCTACACTAGTCCCACCTGCCTGCGCTTGGTCCATGTCCCTCCAAACCTGTCTGACCCGTGTACCTGTCTAACTGTTGTTTAAATGTTGGGATAGTCCCAGCCTCAACTACATCCTCTGGCTATGTACATCAAATGCTCTTAAGGGGCATGCAATGAATTATATATATTTTCCCCTCATATTTGACTTCCTAAAATGCCGCACCTCACACTCCATCCTTCATCTCGCCACCCATTACTGTAGCTGATCTATATCCCGCTGTATACCTTGACAGCCTTACTCACAGTCTGCAATACCAGTCTTGGTGTCATCTGCAAACTGACTAACCAACCCGATATGAATGAATGAATGAATGAATGAATGAATGAATGAATGAATGTTTATTGGCCAAGTATTCACATGCAAGGAATTTGCCTTGGTGCACCGCCCGCAAGTGACAACATGACATACAGCGACAGTTAGGAATGACACATAAAACATTAAACATTAATGATGAAACATTATTGATTAAACATGTGAATTAAATAAAATACCACAACAAAAGGAGGCTACAGATTTTTGGTTATTGAGTAGAGCTACTACTCATGGAAAAAAAAACAGTTTTTATGTCTGTCTGTGGCAGCTTTGACATGCCCAACCCGATATGTGTACATCAAAGTCATTTATATATATTCCAAGTCATGGGTGGGAAGCAATTAGACCTCAGTTTTCAAAAAACATTTCCATCTTGTTACTTGTAGGAAGGAACTGCAGATGCTGGTTTAAACCCGAAGATAAACACAAAAAGCTGAAGTAACTCGTTTTGGGTCGAGAAGTTTGACCCAGTCTGAAGAAGGGTCTCGACCCGAAACATCAACTATTCCTTTTCTCAAGAGATGCTGCCTGACCTGCTGTGTTACTCCAGCTTTTAGAGGTCATAAGGTTATGTGATAGGTGTAGAATTAGGCTATTCGGCCCATCAAGTCTACTCTGCCATTCAATCATAGCTGACCTATCTCTCCCTCCTAACCCCATTCTCCTGCCTTCTTCCCATAACCTCTGACACTTGTACTGATCAAAAATCTAACTATCTCTGCCTTAAAAATATCCACTGACTTGGCCTCTATCAGCCTTCTGTGGCACAGATTCACCACTCTCTGACTAAAGACATTTCTCCTCATCTCCTTCCTAAAAGAACATCCTTTAATTCTGAGGCTATGACCTCTGGTCCTAAACTCTTCCACTAGTGGAAACATCCACTCCACATCCACTCTATCCAAGCCTTTCACTATTCTGTATATTTCAATGAGATCCCCCCACCCCCACATTCTTCTAAACACCAGCGAGTACAGGTCTATCTTCCAGCTGATCCGTGAGTAGCTTCAATGCTTTGGAGTGTTTCTATTTTAAAGCACATCCATTCTTTCCTGAAGCAGGCTTAAGGGCCTGTCCCACATGCTTGCGATTGCATGCGTTTGCCGCGACCAAACGGAAGCGGAGTTCACGTGAAGTTCGCGCTAAGTACACACGCTAAGTACGCGCGTGACGTCATTTGCGTCATATCTACCAATCAGCTGGGCAGGAAGCGGGCCACCGGATTTTTGGCGTCGGGCGGTGATGTCATCACGCAATGCCACGCCAGATGGTGACGACATCTCAAAACGGCACGTGCTAGGCGTACGCCGTCAAGATGCTGCGTACGATGTCAAAACGCTGCGTACGACCGCAATGCGCCTGCGGGCCGACAGGCCGTTGTCGTGCAAAATTATCAGACAGTGCAGGATTTTCTGAGCCCCACACGATGTCGGGACCAGCCCCGCAAAAGTCCATACGCCTCCGCGCTTCTGAGTGGGACCGGCCCCGCGCGGCCTTACGGTGCCCGTACGCCTCAAGCGAACACGTTTGGTCGCGCCAGACGCATGCAATCACTTGCAAGTGGGACAGGCCCTTAAGGCCCTCTGTACAGGCATTGTGTGCAACTCGGTTCATAGCGTCATAGCGTGATACAGTGCGGAAACAGGCCTTTTGGCCCAATTTCCCCACACCGCCCAACATGTCCCAGCTACACCCGTCCCACCTGGCTGCATTTTGCCCATATCCCTCTAAAATTGCCCTATCCATGTACCTGTCCAAATGTTTCTTCAACAACATTGGTCATTAACTTTCAGCTTCTTTGGGTAACATCTTAGCATCAGTGCTTTCTGGTTTTTATAGCACATAAGATCCCTGGTCCACCTCTCTCTCGTGTTCACAAGCTGTAAGGACAGGAGTGGAGAGGTACACAAGTTTGAACACACGCACTGCCAGACTCAGGAACAGCTTCTTCCCCACCGTTAGCGAGCTTCGAAACAGTCTTTCCATATGTTCGATATGGAATCTGTTCGATTCACATCTACCTCATTGACACTTGGACTTTGTCTAATTAACATGCATTGCCCACTGTTACAGTGAAACCACATGCATATTGGAGGACCAGCATCTCATATTTCGCTTGGGCAGCTGTCAACCCAACGGTATGATTTTTGATTTCTCTATTTTAAAGTAACCTTTGCATTCCCACTCTCTCCATCCCAACCCCACCCTACCCGTCCTGCTAGTTTCACTGTGTTCGTATCCTTTCGTAATCGCCTCTGCCACAGCCAACCATGGACCGTTGTGGGCTCCACATTTTCTTGGTCATCAGTCCTGGCTCTGATATGTTCTTTGCCTTTTGGCACATGTGACAAATAAATGTATCTTATATCTTGTTTTCATTCCTCTGGTTTCCCTCTCCCCTGACTCGGTCTGAAGATGGGTCTCGGCCTGAAACGTCACCTATTCTTTTTTTCCAGAGATGCTGCCTGACCCGCTGAGTTACTCCAGCATTTTTTGCCTATCTTGATGCACCACAATGCTGAGGACTGTATTCTGCACTCTGTATCTTCCTCTTTGCTCTAGCATTTGCACGTAAGTTTGAACTGATTGCATCTATGTATGACACATCTGATGTTTGGATAGCATGCAAAACTTGGACTTGGATAGGCTGGGTGACTTGGATAGGCTGGGTGACTTGGATAGGCTGGGTGAGTGGGAAAATGTTTGGCAGATGCAGTATAATGTGGATAAATGTGAGGTTATCCACTTTGGTGGCAAAAACAGGAAAGCAGACTATTATCTAAATGATGGCCGATTAGGAAAAGGGGAGATGCAGCGAGACCTGGGTGTCATGGTACACCAGTCATTGAAAGTAGGCATGCAAGTGCAGCAGGCATTGAAGAAAGCGAATGATATGTTAGCTTTCATAGCAAAAGGATTTGAGTATAGGAGCAGGGAGGTTCTACTTCAGTTCTATAGGGTCTTGGTGAGACCACACCTGGAGTATTGCTTACAGTTCTGGTCTCCAAATCTGAGGAAGGACATTATTGCCATAGAGGGAGTGCAGAGAAGGTTCACCAGACTGATTCCTGGGATGTCAGGACTGTCTTATGAAGAAAGACTGGATAGACTCAGTTTATACTCTCTAGAATGTAGGCTATAGAGAGGGGATCTTATAGAAACTTACAAAATTCTTAAGGGGTTGGACAGGCTAGATGCAGGAAGATTGTTCCCGGTGTTGAGGAAGTCCAGGACAAGGGGTCACAGCTTAAGGATAAGGGGGAAATCCTTTAAGACCGAGATGAGAAAGACTTTTTTCACACAGAGAGTGGTGAGTCTCTGGAACTCTCTGCCACAGAGGGTAGTTGAGGCCAGTTCATTGGCTATATTTAAGAGGGAGTTAGATGTGGCCCTTGTGGCTAAGGGGATCAGAGGGTACGGAGAGAAGGCAGGTACGGGATACTGAGTTGGATGATCAGCCATGATCATATTGAATGGCGGTGCAGCTCGAAGGGCCGAAAGGCCTACTCCTGCACCTAATTTCTATGTTTCTATGTTTCTAAAACAAAGCTTTTTGCTGTACCTCGGTACATGTGACAACAGTAAACCTCAATCTATGCCTCCGATTTACAAATGAAAATCAAACCACTGGAATGTGATTGCCTGGGGGTTGGTAAAATAAGGCTGAAATTGCCAAAAAGCTTTCCCATCTCAAATCCCCCAATGGACAGAATTAAACTGAGGCAACATATGTTCAGATATTATAGTTAAATAACCAGCTTTCTATCTCAGTAACATAATATTATATTATGTGCAACGTGGTTCACTGTTCTTGCCCCAGGCAACAGTCAATCGGCTTACATTTGTTTAGTTTAGAGATACAGCGCGGAAACAGGCCCTTCAGCCCACCGAGCCCGCACCGACCAGCGATCCCCGCACATTAACACTATCCTACACACACTAGACAGTTTACACATACACCAAGCTAATTAACCTACATACCTCAGAGGGCGGTGGAGGCCGGTTCTCTGGATGCTTTCAAGAGAGAGCTAGATAGGGCTCTTACAGATAGCGGAGTCAGGGGATATGGGGAGAAGGCAGGAACGGGGTACTGATTGGGAATGATCAGCCATGATCACATTGAATGGCGGTGCTGGCTGGCAGGGCCAAATGGTATCTGAATACAATCCGTGTACTGGAATACAACCAAAAAACGTCTTATTAAAGACTTGCTCCTATTCTGGGGCCATAGTGGCTGTGACTGGTGCCGTCACCAATCCTCTTCCCAAAGTGAGAGAATGATCCTTCTCAGTGGAGCAGAAATAACCAACATAATGCAGTTATCTGATCAGAGAATCAGGGAGGAATTGATGTGGGTGGATGAGGTTGCTAGGGAATAGGTTTGATTGAGTTGAGTTGAGTTTATTGTCACATGTACCGAGGTACAGTGAAAAGCATTTATTGCGTGCTAACCAGTCGGTGGAAACACAATACATGATTACAATCGAACTGTCCACAGTGTATTGATATATTGATCAATGATAGTCTGAGGGTCTCGAATGAAGTAGATAATAGTTCAGGACTGCTCTCTAGTTGTTGGTAGAACGGTTCAGTTGCTTGATATCAACTGGGGAAAAAAGTATCTCAGAATCTGGAGGTATATACTTTCACACTTCTATATCTCTTGCCCGAGGGAGGAGGGGAGAAGAGGGAATGGCTGGGGTGCGACTCGTCCTTGAAAGCATTGGTGGGATTGACTGGACGGCCTGAAGAAACCTCCCTCTATGTAGGAGCAGGGAACTGCAGGTGATAGTTTATACAAAAGGACACAAAGTGCTGGAGTAACTCAGCGGGTCTGGCGGGGAGCACCTCTGGAGAACATGGATAGCTGACATTACAGGTCGGGATGTTTCAGCATCTGAAGCAGGGTTCCGACACGAAACGTCGCCTCTCCAAGTTCTCCAGAGTTGCTGAGCTGATCAAGCACTTTTGTGTCCTAATCTCCCTCTATCTTGTAACAAAATGAAAATGAAAATATAAACATGTGAAATGTGGTTAAAGAGTGAGGTAAGGATGCACTCACAATAGACAATAGACAATAGACAATAGACAATCGGCGAGGCTTGCATCCGATCAGGATGCATCACCCATGGTCAGTCATGACCGAGATGGGCCTACTACTACTACTAGTCAATTTGACAACAGACAATAGACAATAGACAATATGTGCAGGAGTAGGCCATTCGGCCCTTCGAGCCAGCACCGCCATGCAATGTGATCATGGCTGATCATCCCCAATCAGTACCCCGTTCCTGCCTTCTCCCCACATCCCCTGACTCCGCTATTTTTAAGAGCCCTATCTAGCTCTCTCTTGAAAGCATCCAGAGAACCTGCCTCCACCGCCCTCTGAGGCAGAGAATTCCACAGACTCACCACTCTCTGTGAGAAAAAGTGTTTCCACGTCTCCGTTCTAAATGGCTCATTATTGCACTTCAGAAATTTTTTACCTACTTTCCTTCCCAGCTCCAGAAAGCCAGTTCATTTTCAGTTTAGTTTAGTATAGTTTATTGTCACGTGTGCGGCGGTAGAGCGAGAAGCTTCTGTTGCGTGCTAACCAGTGAGTGGAAAGACAATACATGATTACAATCGAGCCAATTACAGTGGATGGATACATGATAAGGGAATAACGAATATCAGAAAGCCTGCTTGAGCTACAGTAGATGATACATTTTGTCTGTCGAGCCCGATCAATTTGAATGCTTTCTTCAGGCAAAACGTAAAATGGATATTTGCCAGGGAATCCCCTTGGATTCTTTCCACTTCCCAAAATTTCTTTCACTTTGGCCCCCTTACAGCTCGGTGAAAGCCATCCACTCAATCTCTGCCAAATATATTTTTTTTTTTAATCCTTTGCTTTAGCAAAGATTCTGCATGGCCGTAGGTACAATTATACATGGGATCGATCCAAGAGCTTTCACGGTCACATTTCCGCTTGTTGGTTTCCTCCTCCAGCTTTCCTTTCTCCTTCTCGTCGGGTGAAGATGCTGACTCTTGCTGAGGGCCGGCCCACTCTGGAGGAACGCAACCCTCTGCTGAGGGACCAAAGGATCCTTCCGTTAGGGCGGCACGGTGGCGCAGCGATAGATTTGCTCCCGGCCAGATACCCGGGGTTCGATCCTGACTACGGGGTGCTGTCTGTACGGAAGTTGTACCTTTCTCCCCGTGACCGGCGTGGGGTTTCCCTGGGTGCTCCGGTTTCCTCCAAAGACGTACAGGTTTGCATTAATTTGCCATTATTGCACTATTGTAGGCTATGCCCACTGGTCCTAGACTCTCCCACTACTGGAGGCATCCTCTCTGCATCCACTCTATCCGGGCCATTCGCTATTCGGTAATTTTACCTTCATCCTTCTCAACTCCAGCAAGTGCAGGCTCAGTGCCGTCAAATGCCCATCATACGTTTATCCAATCATTCCTGGGATTTCTCCTATAAACCTCTTCTGGAACCTCTCCAGCGCCAGCATATCCTTCCTCAGATATGGGGCCCAAAAAAGCCTTCTGTTGCAAATTTCAGACACGCCAGCAAACATGTCCCAGCTACACTAGTCCCACCTGCCCGAGTGTGATCCATATCCCTCCAAACCTGTCCTATCTAAGTGTCTGCCTAACTGTTTCTTAATTGCTGGGATAGTCCCTGCCTCAACTTTCTCCTCTGGCAACTTGTTCCATACACTCACATATGATGAGCGTTTGACGGCATGTACTTGCTGTAGTTTAGAAGAATGAGGGGGGACCTCATTGAAATGTACCGAATATTGAAAGGCTCGGATAGAGTGGATGTCATATGGAGAGGATGTTTCCACTAGTGGGAGAATCTGCGACTAGAGGTCATAGCCTTAAAGCCTTGTCCCACTGTACGAGTTCATTCACGAGTTCTCCCGCGTTTTCCCTGATTCGAACTCGGAGATTTACGGTAATGGCCGCTCGCAGGTACTCGGGGCTCTCGTGGACATTTTTATTTTTCTACATGTTGAAAAATCTTCACGAGTCTTCCCGAGCTTACCGTGTTTCCCGAGTACCTGCTGTTAGCGTTACGAGCCGCTAAGAGACGTCCCCGAGCTCCGACATACCCGCTACGTACATTCTACGTTCTTCCACAAGTTTGAATTTTTTTTTAATTGATTGAACTCATACAGTGGGACAGGGCTATTAGAATTATTTGCCACAGAAAGCCATGGAGGCCCGTCAATGGATATTTTTAAGGCATAGATAGTTAAATTTTTGATTAGTATGTGTGTCAGAGGTTATGACGAGCAGGCAAGAGAATAGGGTTAGGAGGGAGAGATAGATCAGCCACGATTGAATGGCGGAGTAGACTTGATGGGCCGAATGGCCTAATTCTGCTCCTATCAAATGACCTAAGCCCCTGGACTATTGAGTAAGTGGAGGAAATCGGATCAGTCCAAGGCTGGGGTCAGGGACAGGGTCTCCAGCCTGGAAATGGGGGGAGGATCGAGAATCAGGAAAAAAATCGGGGCAACTGGTAGGCAGAGGAGGAGGCCATTCAGCCCTTTGAGCCTGCACCGCCATTCATTGTGATCATGGCTGATCATCCACAATCAGTAACCCCTGCCTGCCTTCTCCCCATATCCCTTGATCGCTAGAGCTCTATCTAACTCTCTTTTAAATTCATCAATTGAACTGGCCTCTTCTGCCCTCTGCGGCAGAGAATTCCACACATTCACAACTCTCTGGGTGAAAAAGGTTTTTTTTCTCATCTCAGTTTTAAATGGCCTCCCCCTTTATTCTTAGACTGTGGCCCCTGGATTCTGGACTCCCCCATCATTGGGAACATTTTTCCTGCATCTAGCTTGTCCAGTCCTTTTATAATGTTATACGTTTCTATAAAATCCCCCCCTCATCCTTCTAAATTCCAGTGAATACAAGCCCTGGTCGGGTAATCGTATGTATGTTTATTTTATAATTTTATACGAAGGATGAACTCAACAGTCCAAGAGAAAGATATCGATGGTCAGCAGGAAATAAGTGACTGGGCAAATTTACAGTCAGAATTGTGAGTTGGTGATCATTGGGGGATCATTAATTGTCAGATAGTCAACAATCAAATGATTGAGGGTGGTTGGAAGGGTACAGATCAGTGAGAGGCATAAACACAAAATGCTGGAGTAACTCAGCAGCTCAGGCAGACATCTCTGGAGTGAAGGAATAGGTTTGGGTTTCGAGTGAGCCTGATGGGTCTCATGAAGGGTCTCGACCCGAAACGTCGCCTATTCCTTTTCTCCAGAGAAGCTGCCTGACCCGCCGAGTTACTCCAACATTTTGTGTCTATCTTCGGTGAAAAATTGTGGCATACATCTCATCTAATTCTGAAAGCATTACAGGTATATTGTTTTGTACTGTATATGATTCATATTTTGTTCAAAGTTTACCAAGTGAAATTTTTCTGTTATGCTGACAATGTTTGTTTAGGGTCAGAGGTCAAGTATGACTGGTCAGGTGTGTGACCTCACATGGAGGCATTTTTTCCTAACTCAGTTTTATCTTACAAACTCTGTGAATTTTAAAAAGCTAGAATGTGCATATCCTCGGCAGGCATGCATTATAGTTCTGTAGGTCAGAAAATAGCAATGAATAAGATTAATCTCTTACAAGAAATTTTTTTTATGTGATGCCATCTGGTCACGTGTGTGACACATTGGTTCACTTTCCAAAGAATGGCCCAATACAACAATAACCGAGGATTGATGGAGCCCACAATGGTCCATTGTTGGCCGTGGGACAGGTGATAGCCGGAGAGCAGGAGGAATCACAGATGGGGTGCAGCGAGAGAGGATGTTGCAGAACTCTCGCCTGGAGAGAGGAGGAGAACTTCAAAGCTGGCAGACCTTGAGGAGATTTCGAGGTGGAGCAGACAAAATGTGTAGGGAAGAACTGCAGATGCAGGTTTAAAGACACAAAAGGCTGGAGCAACTCAGCTGGGTCAGGCGGCATTACTGGAGAGATTCTGCAGGAAAAATGTTCCCAATGTTGGGCGAGTCCAGAACCAGGGGCCACAGTCTTAGAATAAAGGGGAGGTCATTTAAGACAGAGGTGAGATAAAACTTTTTCACCCAAAGAGTTGTGAATTTATGGAATTCCCTGCCGCAGAGGACAGTGGAGGCCAAGTCACTGGATGGATTTAAGAGAGAGTTAGATAGAGCTCTAGGGGCTAGTGGAGTCAAGGGATATGGGGAGAAGGCAGGCACGGGTTATTGATAGGGGACGATCAGCCATGATCACAATGAATGGCGGTGCTGGCTCGAAGGGCCGAATGGCCTCCTCCTGCACCTATTTTCTATGTTTCTATATTTTCTATGAATGGGTGACGTGCAGGTCGAGACCCCTTGTTGACCATATTTATGCCTGGCTATTGCCCCCTGGTTCTAATAGTTGCTCTGTAAGCTCGGTCAAATGTGGATCAATCAGTCTTCCAAGGCATCTGACTGTTTTGAAAGTAGAACAGAAATGCCGCTGTTGGGTTGGAAGGTGGTAAGGTTTCTTCTCGTCCAATTCAAACAATAGAATATGGACAAGCAAAAAAAAATAATTATTCAGGGAGGTCTCCCCGATCAGATTGTGACTGCGAGCTCCAACCGGGATGTGGCCAGGCCCATGAGTGGGAATAATTATATATCATACATGCAGACCTCCATGGAGATTCCTGGAAACATTACTCCACGTTCTGGGTCTTGTTCAATACTCGCACCATTGTGGAGATAAATTTAAAAAAGTGTTTTAATATTTAGCCTGGGCAACGACAGCTTTGGATTCACTGCCACACGTCAGTCTCACAGTGTGTGCGGAAGCAGGGCTCCCACGGACCACACAGGAGCAGCAGATGTGCTATCCATCCCCCCTCTCCCCTTGCCATCCACCTTCCCAGACATCCCCGTTCAGGAGCGCATGCAATTGATGCTTTTGTATAAAGAACAAATGAGTACAATAGCTCGCGATCTCCCCGCTTTCACTGTGGGGCTCCAGCAGATCCCTGGAACACAATGCAGGTGTAATTCTTGGTGCGTCGGAAGGAGCTGCAGCAGCTGGTGTGAACTGAAGATAACCATATAATAACCATATAACAATTACAGCACGGAGACAGGCCCTCTCGGCCCTTCCAGTCCGTGCCGACCATTTGTTTTCCCCTAGTCCCATCTACCTGCACTCAGACCATACCCCTCCATTTCCTTCACGTCCATATACCTATCCACTTTACTCTTAAATGTTAAAATCGATCCTGCCTCCACCACTTCTGCTGGAAGCTCATTCCACACAGCCACCACCCTCTGAGTAAAGAAGTTCCCCCCTCACGTTACCCCGAAACCTCTGTCCCTTAATTCTCATGTCATGCCCTCTTGTTTGAATCTTCCCTACCCTCAATGGGAAAAACGTATCCACGTTAACTCTGTCTATCCTTTTCATCATTTTAAAGACCTCAATCAAGTCCCCCCTTAACCTTCTGCGCTCCAAAGAATAAAGACCTAACTTGTTCAACCTTTCTCTGTAACATAGTTGCTGGAACCCTGGCAACATTCTAGTAAATCTCCTCTGTACTCTCTCTATTTTGTTGACATCCTTCCTATAACTAGGTGACCAAAATTGTACACCATACTCCAGAATTGGTCTTACCAATGCCTTGTACAATTTTAACATTACTTCCCTACTCCTATATTCAATGTTCTGATTTATAAAGGCCAGCACACCAAAGGCTTTCTTTACCACCCTATCTACATGCGATTCCACCTTCAGGGAACTATGCACAGTTATTCCTAGATCCCTCTGTTCCACAGCATTCCTCAATTCCCTACCATTTACCATGTACGTCCTATTTTGATTTGTCCTGCCAAGATGTAGCACTTCACACTTAACAGCATTAAACTCCATCTGCCATCTTTCAGCCCACTTTTCCAAATGGCCCAAATCTCTCTGTAGACTTTGAAAATCTACTTCATTATCCACAACACCACCTATCTTAGTATCATCTGCATACTTACTTATCCAATTTTCCACCCCATCATCCAGATCATTGATGTACATGACAAACAACAGTGGACCCAACACAGATCCCTGAGGCACCCCACTGGTCACCGGCTTCCAACCTGACAAACAGCCATCCACCATTACTCTCTGACATCTCCCATTCAGCCACTGTTGAATCCACCTTGCTACTCCGCCATTAACACCCAAAGATTGAACCTTCTTAACCAACCTTCCATGGGGAACCTTGTCAAAGGCCTTACTGAAATCCATATAGACAACATCCACTGCTTTACCCTCATCAATTTCCCTAGTTACCACTTCAAAAAATTCAAGAAGGTTTGTCAAATATGACCTTCCAAGATAAACCCAAAAAGCTGGAGCAACTCAGAGGGACAGGCGATGTCTCTGGAGAGAAGGAATGGGTGACGTTTCGGCTCCAGGCCTTTCTTCGGAGTACATAGTTGCCTACATCTCTCGTTTCTGGGTCTGCAGATGGGTTCCATTGCTCAACATCACCTATTCCTTCTCTCCAGAGATGCTGCCTGTCCCACTGAGTTACTCCAGCCTTTTGTGTCCATCCTTCGGTGAAATTCTTGGTAGTTTCCAGGATCAGCGTCTCTTGTTCTAGTTGAGTCAGGAGGAAGAGAAGGAAGCACAGATGTTAGTGAGGATGATCAAGGAGGGCAGAAAGAACCACAGAGAAGGAGCAGACCTCTAGATTCAGGGACAATAGACAATAGACAATAGACAATAGACAATAGACAATAGACAATAGACAATAGACGCAGGAGTAGGCCATTCGGCCCTTCGAGCCTGCACCGCCATTCAATGTGATCATGGCTGATCATCCCCAATCAGTACCCCGTTCCTGCCTTCTCCCCATATCCCCTGACTCCGCTACCTTTAAGAGCCTTATTTAGCTCTTTCTTGAAAGTATCCAGAGAACCTGCCTCCACCGCCCTGAGGCAGAAAATTCCACACTCAAAACTCTCTGTGAGAAGAAGTGTTTCCTCGTCTCTGTTCTAAATGGCTTACTCCTTATTCTTAAACTGTTGCCCCTGGTTCTGGACTCCCCCAACATCGGGAACATGTTTCCTGCCTCTAGCGTGTCCAAATCCTTAACAATCTATTATTTTTCAACAAGCTACCCTCTCATCCTTCTAAACTCCTGAGTGTACAAGCCCAGCCGCTGCATTCTCTCAGCATATGACAGTTTCTTCCCAGCTGTTATCAGGCAACTGAATCACCCTACTACAACCAGAGGGCAGTGCTGAACATACTATCTACCTCTTTGATAACCCTCAGACTAACCTTGATCGGACTTTGCTGGCTTTACCTTGCACTATTATTTCCTTATCATGTATCTCCACACTGTAAACGGCCCGATTGTAATCGTGTATTGTCTTTCCACTAACTGGTTGGCGCGCATCAAAAGCTTTTCACTGTACCTCAGTGCATGTGACAATAAACTAAACTGAACAGTGAGAGAGTGTCTGAAGAAGGGGCCCGATCTGAAACGTCAACTATCCATGTTCTCCTCCAGGGATGCTGCCTGACCCTTTGAGTTACTCCAGCATGTTGAGGAAATAGTGAAGAGATGGGAATGGGTTCGGTTGCCCACCACCCTGTTGTTTTCATCTGTATGTGGCCGACAGTTGAGAACTTAGGCAGAGCTACTACACTCCAAACTTTCCGAGTTGACTGTGCCTGAACCCCTCTGTCGGTGGATCACCAGCTTCCTGACAGACAGGAAGCAGCATGTGAGGCTGGGAAAGCACATCTCGGACCCGCAAACACTCAGCATAGGAGCACCGCAAGGCTGCGTACTCTCTCCTCTCCTCTACTCTCTCTACACCAACGACTGCACCTCCACAGACACCTCTGTCAAGCTTCTCAAGTTTGCGGACGACACAACCCTGATTGGACTGATCCAGGATGGGGAGGAATCTGCCTACAGACAGGAAGTGTCACAGCTGGCATCCTGGTGCCATCGCAACAACCTAGAGCTCAATGTTCTTAAGACAGTGGAATTGATTGTAGACTTTAGGAGAGCTCCCCCTCCCCTCACCCCACTCACCATCAACAACACCACAGTCACATCTGTGGAGTCTTTT
This sequence comes from Okamejei kenojei, assembly GCA_035221665.1. Taxonomy (NCBI): domain Eukaryota; kingdom Metazoa; phylum Chordata; class Chondrichthyes; order Rajiformes; family Rajidae; genus Okamejei; species Okamejei kenojei. The sequence goes on from CM069132.1 coordinate 147,940,407, forward strand.
AAGTTTCTGGGAACCATCATCTCCAAGGACCTTAAGTGGGGGGCTACCATCGACTCCACAGTCAAAAAGGCACAACAGAGGATGTACTTCCTGCGGCAGCTGAGGAAGCACAATCTGCCACAGACAATGATGGTTCAATTCTACACAGCCATCGTAGAGTCTGTCCTCACCTTCTCCATCATGGTCTGGTTTGGCTCAGCCACCAAGCACGACACCTGGAGGCTGCAGCGAATCGTCCGATCAGCAGAGAAGGTTATTGGCTGCAACCTTCCCTCCATTGATGAACTGTACACTGCAAGGGCCAGGAAGCGAGCGGGCAAGATCATCTCTGACCTCTCTCACCCTGGCCACAAACTCTTTGAATCACTTCCCTCTGGAAGGCGACTCCGGACTGTCAAAGCTGCCGTAGCCAGACATAAAAACAGTTTTTATCCACGAGTAGTTGCTCTACTCAACAGCCAAAAATCTGTAGCCTCCCTTTGATCTGGTATTTTGTTGGTTCACATGCTTGATCAATGGTGTTTTATCATTAATGTTTTATTATTATTAATGTTTAGTGTTTTCTGAGTCATTCGTAACTATCACTGTATGCCATGTTGTTACTTGTGGGCGGAGCACCAAGGCAAATTCCTTGTATGTGAATACTTGGCCAATAAACATACTTACTTACTTACTTAAACTTACTTACTTACAGACCAGAGGTATGAATATTGATTCCTCTAACTTCAAGTAACTCTGGCATTCCCTCTCTATCGCTCCCACACCCAACAAACAGCTAACAATGGCCTGTTTCCTTTGTCATCGTTACATTTTTTCATATCTTTCATTCATTGTTCTTTATCTCTCTACATCATCGTCTATATCTTTCGTTTCTCTTTCCCCTGACTAGTCTGAGGAAGGGTCCCGACCCGAAACGTCAACCATTCCTTCTCTCCAGAGTTGCTGTCTGTCCCGCTGAGTTACTCCAGCATTTTGTGTCTTTGTTCGGTTTAAACCAGCACCTGCAGTTCCTTCCTACACATGCCCTGTATAATCGTGATGCAAAGTGGTGGAAGGAGCCGACGGGTTCACATTGGGCCAGGCTGACGCCTACTTCAGCGATCCTGTGTCGCTAGGAAATCAGGCCTTAAAGCGAGCAAAAATATTGCATATCTCCTTGGCCCAAGAGGTTTAGAGTGATGCGAGCCAAACGCAGGCAAATGGGACTGGCAAATGGGCGGCACGGTGGCACTGCGGTAGAGTTGCTGCCTTACAGAGCCAGAGACCCGGGTTCGATCCTGACCATGGGCGCTGTCTGTACGGAGTTTGTACGTTCTCCCCGTGACCAGGGTGGGCTTTCTCCAAGATCTTCACTTTCCCCCCCCCCCCCCCCACACACTCCAAAGACGTACAGGTTTGTAGGTTAATTGGATTGATGAAAAAGTTTTTAAAAATTGTCCCAAGTGTGTGTAAGGGTGGTGTTAATGTGTGGGGATCGCTGGTCGGTGCAAACTCGTTGAGCTGAAGGGCCTGTTTTTGCGCTGTATCCATAAACTAAGCTTAGATGGGGCATCTTGGTTGGCATTGATGACCTTAACTGAAGGGTCTGTTTCCATATTATGTGAATCAATGACTCCTTGATTCTAACGTAAGATAGCCAAAGACAGACGCAAAACGCTGGCATAACTCAGCCGGACAGGCAGCATCTGTGAAACGAGAAATATAGACGATGATGTAGAGAGATAAAGAACAATGAATGGAAGTCATGCAAAAGTGCAACGATGATAAAGGAAAAAAGCCATTGTTAGCTGTTTGTTGGGTGAAAACGAGAAGCTGGTGCACGTTGGGTGGGGGAGAGATGGACAGAGAGGGAATGCCGGGGTCACTCGAAGTTAGAGAAATCAATATTCAAACCATTGGGCTGTAAGCTGCCCAAGCGAAATGTGAGGTACTGTTCCTCCAATTTGCATTTAGCCTCACTCTGACAATGGAGGATCCTAGGACAGAAAGGTCTGTGTGGGAATGGGAAGGAGAATTAAAGTGTCCAGCAACCGGGAGATCAGGTAGGTTTAGGCGGGCTAAGCGTAGATGTTCCGCGGAACGATCGCCCAGTCTGCGTTTGGTCTCGCCGATGTATAAGAGTGCACATCTTGAACAACGGATACAGTAGATGAGGTTGGAGGAGGTGCAAGTGAACCTCTGCCTAACCTGAAAGAACTGTCAGGGTCCCTGGACAGAGTCGAGGGAGGAGCTAGAGCGACAGGTGTTGCAGGGGAAGGTACCTGGGGAGGGGAGTGGTTTGGGTGGGAAGGGATGAGTTAGCCAGGGGGTTGCTGAGGGAACGGTCTCTGCGGAAGGCGGAAAGGGGTGGAGATGGGAAAATGTGGCTGGTGGTGGGATCCTGCTGGAGGTGGCGAAAATGTCGGAGGATTATGTGTTGTACGCGATGGCTGATGGGGTGGAAGGTTAGGACATGGGGGATTATGTCTCTGCTGCGACTAGGGGGAGGGAGAGCAAGGGCGGAGCTGCGGAATACCGAGGAGACACGAGTGAGGGCTTCATCTATGATGGGAGAGTGGAACCCAGGGAACCTTGGTTTCCCCCATTCTTCTCATAGAGTCATTTAGTGCAGAAACAGGCCCTTCAGCCCAATTCGTCCATGATGCCCCATCTAAGCTAGTGAAGGTCAATATGGCCTCTAAACCTATCCTGTCCAAATGTCTTTTAAATGTTATTATAGCACCTACCTCAACCACCTCCTCTGACAGCAAATTCCATATACCCACCACCATCTGTGTGAAAAAGGTTCCCTTCAGGTTCATATTGAATCTTGCCCCTTTCACCTTACACATATGTCCTCCTGTCTTCGCTTCTCCAACCCTGGGTAGAAGACTCTGTACATTCACGCTATCTGTTCCCCTCGTGAGTTTATACTTGGAAGAAGCTGAACCAACTGGACTTAGTTTAGTTTAGTTCAGAGATTCAGAGCGGGGAAACAGGCCCTTCGGCCCACCGTGTCCGTGCCGACCAGCGATCCCAGCACCCTTGCACTATCCTACACACACTGAGGACAATTGTTACCAAGCCAATCAACCTACAAACCTGTAGGGTCCTTAGAGTGTGGGAGGACACGGAAGATCCTGGGGAAAACCCATGTAGGTCACGGACAAGCACCTGGAGTGAGGATTGAACCCGGGTCTCTGGCGCTGTAAGGTAGCAACTCTACCATTGCGCCACCAGCACCCTCTGCACTGGCCAAGGCCATTCAAGTCCTTTGTCTATGGTCTATTGCCTTTAAGAACTGCCGAAGCTGATCTCACTCCTCCATTCAAGACGTGCTTCTCTACACAAAAGGTCATAAGTGTAGTTCATAAGGTCATAAGATAGGAGTAGAATTAGGCCACTTGGCCCCATCAAGTTGACTCCACCATTCAATCATGGCTGATCTATCTCTCCCTCCCAACCCCATTTTCCTGCCTTCTCCCCATAACCCCTGACACCCGTACTAACCAAGAATCTATCTATCTCTGCCTTAAAAATATTCACTGACTTGACCTCCACAGCCTTCCGTGGCAAAGAATGCCACAGATTCATCACCCTCTGACTAAAGAGATTTCTCCACAAAATTAACGTCCTTTAATTCAGAGGCTACGACATCTAGTCCTAGACTCTCCCACTAGTGGAAACATCCTCTCGACAGCATAAGACACACGCTGTCTGTGGGCCTTATGTGCGTGGTTGAATTTCACTGGAGGGATGTTGGGCAAGCTGATGTTCATAGCCGAGATCCATCATCACTGGATGTGTCCAGCTGTTCTCAATCAAATATTCTGAAGGGCATTGCCAGCATTTAAAGAGATCTTTTTTTGATCAGGATTGTTCTTACACTTTAATTACAGGGTTCATAAATATGCGCACCACCAAATAGTTTGCGAATAACCCTGCTCTTGGCATTTTTGGGTTGCTGCATCAGCAGAGATGTGTTTACCATCCAAGGGACCCCAGGCTTGGAGCATTGTTAACCCTAGCTTGGCGTGTCCCCTGCAACTCTCAACAACGTCTGCAGATGCACCATAGAAAGCATTTTGTCAGGACGCATCACAGATTGGTTTGGGAACGGCTCCATCCAAATAAATTGCATTGAATTGCGGATGCAGCCTAGGCCATCACACAGACCAACCTCCCTTCTATTGACTCCATTTATACCTCACGCTGCCTCGGCAAGGCCAGCAGCAAAATTTTTCACCCAGAGAGTTGTGAATCTGTGGAATTCTCTGCCTCAGAAGGCAGTGGGGGTCGATTCTCTGGGTGCTTTCAAGAGAGAGTTAGATAGAGCTCTTGAAGATAGTGGAGCCAAGGGATATGTGGAGAAGGCAGGAACGGGGTACTAGAAACATAAAAACATGGAAACATAGAAATTAGGTGCAGGAGCAGGCCATTCAGCCCTTCGAGACTGCACCGCCATTCAATATGATCATGGCTGATCATCCAACTCAGTATCCCGTACCTGCCTTCTCTCCATACCCCCTGATCCCTTCAGCCACAAGGGCCACATACTGATTGTGGATGATCAGCGCTGATCACATTGAATGGCAGTGCTGGCTCTAAAGGGCCAAATGACCTACTCTGCACCTATTGTCTATTGTCTATTGTCTATTGTCTATTGACAAGGACCAGTCATACCCTGGCCACTCCCTATTCTCCATCCTCCCAATATTCAAAAGGTATAGAAGTGTGAAAACGCAGACCTCCAGATTCGGGGACAGTTTCTTCCCAGCTGTTATCAGGCAACTGAATCATCCTACCACAAGCAGAGAGCAGTGCTGAACTACTATCTATCTCTTTGATGACCCCCGGACTATCCTTGATCGGACTTTGCCGGCTTTACCTTGCACTAAACGTTATTCCCTCATCATGTATCTCTACACTGTAAATGGATTGATTGTAATCATGTATTGTCTTTCTGCTGACTGGTTAGCACGCAACAAAAGCTTTTCACTGTACCTCCATGCACGTGACAATAAACTGAACTGAACACTATCAAGGGAGAGGCTCGAGGGATAGAGAGAAGAAATGAACAGGTAGGTATAAGGCCTTAGAGAAAAAGCGTAAAGACAGGGCAAGTGGGGAGATATTTTGGGGAGAGCAGAATTAAGTAGAGTGCCGAAATATACGAGGATGTTGGCAGGACTTGAGACTATAGGGCGGAGTTGGGCAGGCTAGGACTTCATTCCTTCGAACTTAGGAGGCAGAAGGGTGATGTTATAGAGGTGTATAAGATCATGAGGGGAACAGATAGGTGGATGTACAGTCTTTTGCCCAGGGTATGGGAAACAAGAACCAGAGGACATAAGGTGTGATGGGAAAGATTTAATCGGAATCTGAGGAGCAACTTTTTCACTCAGAGGATGGCGAGTACATGGAATGAGCTGCAGTTGAGTAAGTAAGTAAGTAAGTAAGTTTATTGGCCAAGTATTCACATACAAGGAATTTGCCTTGATGCTCCGCCCACAAGTATCTTGAGGCAGGTGCAATAACAATCTTGAAAGGACGCAGGCAGGTACACAGATAGGAAAGATTTAGTGGGTTATGAGCCTAATGGGAGCAAATGGGACCAGCGTAGATGGGGTATCTTGGTCGAAGCGAACGAGTTGGGCTGAAGGGGCTGTTTCCGTGCTGTATGACTCTATGAATCTGAGTAAATACATACACAATGTTAACACAAAGTGCTGGAGTAACTCAGTGGGTAAGACTGCATCTCTGGAGAAAAGGAATAGGTGATGTTTCGCGATGGAACCCATTTTCAGACCCAAAATGTCACCCTTTTCCTTGTCTCCCGAAATGCTGCCTGACCCGCTGAGTTCAAAAGTTCATAGGTTCATGAGAGATAGGAGCAGAACTAGGCCATTTGGCCCATCAAGTCTACTCCACCATTCAATTGTGGCTGATCTAGATCTCCCTCCTAACCCCATTCTCCTGCCTTCTCCCCATAACCCCTAACACCCGCACTAAACAAGAATCTGTGAAGAAAGATAATGGCAGGTCGGCCTTCATAACAAGAGGAGTTGAGTATAGGACCAAAGAGGTCGTTCTGCAGTTGTACAGGGCCCTGGTGTGACCATGCCTGTATTGTGTGCAGTTTGGTCTCCAAATTTGAGGAAGGACATTCTTGTTATTGAGGGAGTGCAGCGTAGGTTCAAGAGGTTAATTCCATGGATGGCTGAACTATCATATGTGGAAAGAATGGAGCGGCTGGGCTTGTACACTGGAACTTAGAAGGATGAGAGGGGATCGTACTGAAACTAAGATTATTAAGGGATTTGACACACTGGAGGCAGGAAACATGTTCCCGATGTTGGGGGAGTGCAGAACCAGGGGGCCACAGTTTAAGAATAAGGGGTAGGCCATTTTGAAAGGAGATGAGGAAAAACCTTTTTCACCCAGAGAGTTGTGAATCTGTGGAGTTCTCTGCCTCCGAAGGCAGAGGAGGCTGATTCCTTGGGTGCTTTCAAGAAAGAGTTAGTTAGAGCTCTTAATGATAGTGGAGTCAAGGGATGTGGGGAGAAGGCAGGAACGGGGTACTGATTGTGGATGATCAGCCATGATCACAGTGATGGCAGTGCTGGTTCAAAGGGCGAATGGCCTGCACCTATTGTCTATTGAGTATTTATCTATCTATCTATCTTTATCTAATATATATCCTCTGACGTGGCCTCCACAGCCTTCTGCGGCAAAGAATTCCACAGATTCACCACCCTCTGATTAAAGAAATTTTGCCTCATCTCCTTCCTAAAGGAACGTCCTTTATTAGAAACATAGAAACATAGAAAATAGGTGCAGGAGTAGGTCATTCAACCCTTTGAGCCAGCATCGCCATTCAATATGATCATAGCTGATCATCCAAAATCAGTACCCCTTTCCTGCTTTCTCCCCATATCCCTTGATTCCGTTAGCCCTAAGAGCAAGATCTACTCTCTTTTGGAAACATCCACTGAATTGCCCTCCACTGCCGTCTGTGGCAGAGAATTCCACAGATTCACAACTCTCTGGTGAAAAGGTTTTACCTCATCTGAGTCCTAAATGGCCTACCCCTCATTCTTAAACTGTGAACCCTGGTGGTTCTGAGGTTATGACCTCTGCTCCTAGACTCTCCCACTGGTGGAAACATCCTTTCATAGAAACATAGAAACATAGAAAATAGGTGCAGGAGGAGGCCATTCGGCCCTTCGAGCCAGCACCGCCATTTATTGTGATCATGACTGATCGTCCCCAATCAATAACCCGTGCCTGCCTTCTCCCCATATCCCTTGACTCCACTAGCCCCTAGAGCTCTATCCAACTCTCTCTTAAATCCATCCGGTGATTTGGCCTCCACTGCCCTCTGTGGCAGGGAATTCCACAAATTCACAACTCTTTGGGTGAAAACGTTTTTTTCGCACCTCAGTCCCAAATGGCCTCCCCTTTATTCTAAGACTGTGGTCCCTGGTTCTGGACTCGCCCAACATTGGGAACATTTTTTCCTGCATCTAGCCTGTCCATTCCTTTTATAATTGTACATGTTTCTGTAAGAAATATGTAGCCAATCAATATCTAGGCCTTTCACTATTCGTTACTCCCGTAACTCCAGCACTTTGTGTCTATCTTCGCAATAAGCCAGCACCTGCGGTTCCTTCATGCACACAATGTTAACATCCAGGGCCTTTCCCGAAGGCATGCATCATTGCTGATTACAACACACTGATCAAGAACAGATCCCCAAATGTTAAATTGGTGGATAATGCCGACCTAATCCTGAATGCAAAGGCCTTGCGCAGTTAACGTTCATTGCTAACCAAAACACACATTGGCTTTGCCAGCTGCCAAGTACCATGAGTGCTTCTAAACTGAGAAACATTTCACTGAAACAGCATAAGATAATTTTTAACCATTTTGGTGGTTTGAAAATGGCACATCGCATAAAAGGCGAAGCAAATTTTGAATAATTAAAAGGGACTAAGACAAACTTGGTTATTTCGCAAGGAAAATATTAATTATTTGACAACATTTCTCCCTTGCACCTGTTGCTCTGCAGTCAGGTCACTGTCCTGCCGCAGTGCAGTTCAGTTCAGTTTAATTTGTTGTCACGTCTCCCGAGGGAAAATGTTCCCAATGTTGTGCGAGTCCAGAACCAGGGGGCCACAGTCTTAGAATAACAGGGGAGGCCATTTAAGACTGAGGTGAGAAAAATCTTTTTCACCCAGAGAGTTGTGAATTTGTGGAATTCCCTGCCACAGAGGGCAGTGGAGGCCAAGTCACTGGATGGATTTCAGAGAGAGTTAGATAGAGCTCTAGGGGCTAGTGGAGTCAAGGGATATGGGGAGAAGGCAGGCACGGGTTATTGATAGGGGACGATCAGCCATGATCACAATGAATGGCGGTGCTGGCTCGAAGGGCCAAATGGCCTCATCCTGCATCTATTTTCTATGTTTCTATGTTTCTATGTTTCTATGTATAGAGAAACACTTTTGTTGCGTGCTAACCAGTCAGTGGAAAGACAATACATGATTACAATCGTGTCATTTACAGTGTATAGATGCATGATAATGGAATAACATTTAGTGCAAGATAACGCCAGCAAAGTCCGATCAAAGATGGTCCGAGGGTCTCCAATGAGGTCGATAGTAGTTCAGCACTGTTCTCTGGTTATGGTAGGATGGTTCAGTAGTCTGGGAAGAAACTGTCCCTGAATCTGGAGGTGTGCGTTTTCCCACTTTTCATTTAGATTAGTTTGGTTTAGAGATACAGCGGGGAAACAGGCCCTCGGCCCAATGGGTCCGCACCGACCAGCAAACCCCAGCAATATCAAGCCAGTTAACCTAAATACCTGCACGTGTGGGAGGAAACGGAAGACCTGCGGAGAAAACCCACGCAGGTCTTGGGGAGAACGGGCAAACTCCGTACAGACAGCACCCGTCGTCGGGATTGAACCCCGGTCTCCGGCGCTGCATTCGCTGTAAGGCAGCAACTCCACCGCTGCGCCACCGTGCCACCCTCTTCCACACCTCTAGATCTCAGTGAGCGAATTTGCCCGGTGATTCCACAGAAATTCACCAGCCACGGCTTTGCCTCCGTCCTCCATGTAGGGCTGGAACACTGCAGCACTGCTCAACCAGCTAATTGGCAAGCTCGGCACTGGGAAGCTCGTGCTTGCTGGCACTTACGGCCACCTGCTGGCAATTCCTAGCTCGTCTTGGCTCAAAGTCAATCTGGGGGGAGAGAGAAGGTTTCAGATATCCGGATCCTTGCAGCTGACTGGATGAAATAAAACGCTCCACCTTTAGACTTGACACTTCAGAGATACATGCCCTTCGGCCCACCGAGTCCGTGCCGACCAACGGTCACCCCATACACTAGCACCATCTTACACGCAGGAAACATGTGCCCGATGTTGGGGGAGACCACAACCAGGGGCCACAGATTAAGAATAAGGGGTAAGCCATTTAGAACGGAGACGAGGGAACACTTTTTCTCACAGAGAGTGGTGAGTCTGTGGAATTCTCTGCCTCAGAGGGCAGTGGAGGCAGGTTCTCTGGATGCTTTCAAGAGAGAGCTAGATAGGGCTCTTAAAAATAGCAAAGCCAAGGGATATGGGGAGAAGGCAGGAACGGGGTACTGATTGGGGATGATCAGCCATGATCACATTGAATGGCGGTGCTGGCTCGAAGGGCCAAATGGCCTACTCCTGCACCTATTGTCTATTGTCTATTGACAATTTACAATTTTTACCAAACCCAATTAATCTACAAAATTGTACTTCTCTGGAGTGTGGGAGGAGACCAGAGAAAACCCACATGGGTCACAGGGAGAAAGTACAAACAGCACCCGTAGTCAGGATCGAACCGGGTCTCTGGTGCTGTAAGGCAGCAACTCTATCGCTGTGCCCCAAATAACACTGCACCGTCCACATCACTGTTCATCCTGAGTGTGGAATCCACCACTTTGCATCTCTATTGTACAGGGAACCTTGGTTTCCCACATTCCTCTCATAGAGTCATAGAGTCATTTAGCACAGAAAGAGGCCCTTCAGCGCAGGTGCAGCAGTAGAGTTGCTGCCTTCGTTGGCTGTACGGAGTTTGTACATTCTTCCCGTGACTATGAGTTTTCACCGAGATATTTGGACGTACAAGTTTGTAGGTTAATTGGCTTGGTGTAAACGTAAATTGTCCTTAGTGTGTGTAGGATAGTGTTAATGTGCGAGGATCGCTGGTCGGTACGGACTCGTTGGGCAGAAGGGCCTGTTCCCATGCTGTATCACTAAACTAAGCTAAACTAAACTAAACTAACCTAAATGATACTAAGATGCCCCAAGTCAGCTAGTTCCTTATACCACAACCCTCTGAGTGAAAAGGTTTCCCTGCAGGTTAATATCAAATCTAGCTCCTCTCACCTTAAACCTATGTATCTCTGTTTTTTATTCCCTATCTATTCCCCTTATGGTTTTATACACCTTTATAAGATCACTCTTCAGCCTTCTGCTCCAAGGAATAAAGTCCCAGCCTGCCCAACCTCTCCCTGTAACTCAGCCCCTCAAGACCTGGCAACATCCTCGTAAATCTTCCCTGTATTCCTTCCAACTTAATGACATATTTCCCATAGCAGGATGACCAAAACTGAACACAGTGCTCTACATATGGGCTCACCAATGCCTTGTGCACCTGTAACATCAGTTCACAAGTTCACAAATTATAGGAGTAGAATTAGGCCCATCGAATCCACTCCGCCATTCAATCATGGTTGATCTCTGCCTCCTGATCCCATTTTCCTACCTTCTCCCCACAACCCTTGACGCCCATTCTAATCAAGAATAGCTTAGTTTTGTGATACAGCGTCAAAACAGGCTCTTAGGCCCACCGAGTCCGCAGATTCACCACCCTCTGACTAAAGAGGTTCCTCCTCACCTCCTTTCTAAAAGATCGCTCATTCATTCTGAGGCTGTGACCTCTGGGTCCTAGACTCTCCCACCAGTGGAAACATCCTTTCCACATCCACTCTATCTAATGCCTTTCATTATTCTGTGAGTTTCAAGGAGGTCCCCCCTCAACCTTCTAAACTCCAGCGAGGCCTAACACAGGCCCAGTGCTGTCAAATGCTCATCGTAGGCTAACCCGCTCATTCCTGGAATCATTCTTGTAACACAACGTCCCACCTTCTGCACCCAATGTACCACAAGTCTTCTTCAAAGACCTGCGACACCACTTTCAGGGAAACATGTACCTGTATTCCACGATTCCCCCTGCTGTCCAGCACTCCCCAGGACTCTACCATTCACTGTGAAGCCCTGCCCTGGATTGACTTCCCAAAATGCAAGACCACGCACTTATTTCCTGATGAGAACATTTCTGGCCTTTGTTCAGCACCTCCCTCTGAGAACACACACAATGTCAGGACGTCACATCATGAGCACAGTATATCTCAGCCAGCGGCAGAACTGTCTGTGTGCCAGCAAATAAAAACATGCTACCTAAAAGCAGTTAGCCTTTGTGAAAGAACTTTCAGGCCATTTATTTTTAATTGTTAACTAATGAAAGGACAGAAAAAATGTGGTGGCCATGTCTGTATGTATCCACCATATGTCTGCTTGACAAGTAGTCCATATCTTTCCACCTTGAAATAAAGTGAGTCTTTAGCCAGAGGGTGGTGAATCTGTGGAAGTCTTTGACACAGACTACCGTGGAGGCCGAGTCAATGGATATTTTTAAGGTGGCGATTGATAAGATTCTGGATTAGCATGGGTGTCAGAGGTTATGGGGAGAAGGCAGGAGAATGGGGTTAGGAGGGAAACATTGATCAGCCATGATTGAATGGTGAAGTAGACGTGGTGGGCCGAATGGCCGAATTCTGCTCAGATCAGTCACTCAGGACTGGTGGGGTGGCAGATCTGTCATTCAGGGCTGGTGGGCTGGAAGATCTGTCACTCAGGGCTGGTGGGCTGGCAGATCTGTCACTCAGGGCTGGTGGGCTGGCAGATCAGTCACTCAGGCCTGGTGGGGTGGCAGTTCACTGCAGCAGTTCCATTTCAAGCAGAGTGCAGGCCGCCAAATTTGGAAACAATTAGACAGATCAGGATAAACATTGGGATATCCCTGCCTCAACTACCTCCACTGGCAGCTCGTTCCATACACTCACGCCCCTTGGTGTGAAAAGGTTACCCCTGAGATTCCTATTAAATCTTTTCCCCATTGCCTTAAACCTATCCTATGACTGCAAAACTCTAACCTGGGGATAGTTCACAGCATGGCAATGAAGTATTGGAAAAAGTGAATGTTTAAGGCGGCTGTTAACCTGCTTTGATCTGGAATAAACGGAACGTGTTTATATCCAGTAAAGCTTTTTCAAATTATTTCCTCTGAGATTAAATCAAATTCAAACATCTTGCAAAGGCATTTGAAGAAATTGTGAAAATCTATTTTTGGATTTCTGGTCTCGATTGCCAAGATATGGTAGCTGGGTTCATGTATGATTCAGAAGACATTAATGGAAAAAAAAAAGACACAAAGTGCTGGAGTAACTCAGCCAGTCAGGCAGCATCTCTTATGGAAAAGTGATGAGAACCTAGGGTCGAGAACTAAATGTCACCTATCCTATCAATGTTCTCCAGAGATGTTGCCTGACATGCTGAATTACTCATGCACTTTGTGTCTTTTCTTTGCAAACCCTTTTGTAAATTTTCAGTTCCTTGTATAGACAATTGTGTGGGGTGAGGAGGGATAGATTAGTCAAGAAATTGTGTTGGGTAGACTGATGTGACTGAAGGCTGATAAATCCCCAGGGCCTGATGGTCTGCATTACCAGGGTACTCAAGGAGGTGTTTCAAGACATTGTGGATGCATTGGTGATCATTTTCCAATATTCTATAGATTCTAGATCAGTTCCTGTGGATTGGAGGGTAGCTAATGTTATCCCACTTTTCAAGAAAGGGTGGAGAGAGAAAGCAGATAATTATAGACTAGTTAGCCTGACCGGTGGTGGGGAAGATGCTGGAGTGAATTATCGAAGATGTAATAGCAGCGCATTGGATAGCAGTCACAGGATCGGTCCGAGTCAGCATGGATTTACAAAGGGGAAACTAACATGGATAGAAATTTGGTTGGCAGACAGGAAACAAAGAGTAGGGATTAACGGGTCTCTTTCAGAAAGGCAGGCCGTGACTTGTAGGGTGCTGCAAGGCTTGGTGCTGGGAACACAGCTGTTTACAATATACATTCATGATCTAGATTAAATAATTAAAAGTAACATTAGCAAATTTGCAGATGACGACACAAAGCTGGGTGGCAATGTGAACTGTGAGGTGGATGCTATGAGGATACTCTCCCAGCAAGGTGTCTTGGACAGGTTGGGTGAGTGGGCAGATGCATGGCAGATGCAGTATCATGTGGATAAATGTGAGGTTATCCACTTTGGAGGCAAGAACGAGGGCAGATTATTATCTGAATGGTGTCAGGCTAGGAAGAGGGGAGGAACAACGAGACCTGGGTGTCCTAGGACACCAATCACTGAAAGTAAGCATGAAGGTACAGCAGGCAGTGAAGAAAGCTAATGGCATGTTGGCCTTCATAAAGAGAGGAGTTGAGTATACAGTAGGAGCAAGGAGGTCCTACTGTATACTATAAAAATGTAGGGTGACCTGGACAGGTTGGGTGGGTGGGCAAATGCGTGGCAGATGCAATTTAATGTGGATAAATGTGAGGTTATCCACTTTGGTGGCAAAAACAGGAAGGAAGATTATTATCTAAATGGTGTCAAATTGGGAAAAGGGGAAGTACAATGGGATCTGGGTGTCCTTGTTCATCAGTCAATGAAAGTAAGCATGCAGGTACAGCAGGCAGTGAAGGAAGCAAATGGCATGTTGGCCTTCATAACAAGAGGAGTTGAGTATAGGAGCAAAGAGGTCCTTCTGCAGTTGTACAGGACCCTAGTGAGACCACACCTAGAGTATTGTGTGCAGTTTTGGTCTCCAAATTTGAGGAAGGACATTCTTGCTATTGAGGGAGTGCAACATAGGTTCCTAAGGTTCATTTCTGGGATGGCAGGACTGTTATATGCTGAGAGAATGGAGCGTCTGGGCTTGTATACTCTGGAATTTAGAAGGATGAGAGGGGATCTTATTGAAACATATAAGATTATTAAGGGTTTGGACACGCTAGAAGAAGGAAACATGTTCCCGATGTTGGGAGAGTCCAGAACCAGGGGCCACAGTTTAAGAATAGACAATAGACAATAGACAATAGGTGCAGGAGTAGGCCATTTAGGACCTCTTCTTCTTCCGTGTGGCGTGCAAAGCCTAAAGTTGTTGGACAACTTGTTCTATTTGATCTTCCGTTTGTGCATGTCGAGTTGATTGCATTAGTCGAAACAGGGCGGACCACGTGAAGGTTGCAATCTTCCACCCCCCCCCCCCCATTTAGGACTGAGATGAGGAAACACTTTTCACCCAGGGAGTTATGAATCTGTGGAATTCTCTGCCACAGAAGGCAGTGGAGGTCAACTAACTGGATGTTTTCAAGACAGAGTTGGAGTTAGCTCTTAGTGCTAAAGGAGTCAAGGAATATAGGGAAAAAGCAGGAACGGGGCACTGATTTTAGAAGATCAGACATGATCATATTGAATGTCGGTGCTGGCTCAAAGGACCGAATGGCCTCCTCCTGCACCTATTTTCCCATGTTTCTGTGTTTCTATGTTTTACTTGCATAGGAAATAGCCCCTAAGGCCACTCAAATATCAGGAGCTCTATTTTTTTATAACATGACTTATGTTTCGATGGGGCAGCTTTCAATTGATGGATTTGAGGGCAGGAACTGACTTGAGATGCCGTATGTAAAGAGAAGTCACTGTTCAAACGCATTCCTGCATGCTTCCAAATGCACATTTTTTTTCTCTCTGAAGACACTGACATTATTTTCAAAGCATTCCAGCGGAGTTTCCATGGAGTGATCGGAGGGGCCCACCTGCTGATGATAGTTCAAGAAACCTGATCCTCCGTGGTTGAGATTTTACAGGAGACTCTCCGAGGGCAGACACCTTGAAGTCACAGCCAATCTTCGGCCAACCATATATACACCAACGTCAGCAGCTCTGTCTCTGAGACTCCGCTTGCCACCAGTGCGGAGGTGTCTCATAGAAACGTAGGCGCAGGAGTAGGCCATTAGGCCCTTCATGCCAGCACCGACATTCAATATGATCATGGCTGATCATCCAGAAACAGTACCCCATGCCTGCTTTTTTTCCATATCCCTTGATTCCGTTAGCCCTAAGAGCTATATGTAACTTTCTCTTGAAAACATCCAGTGAAATGGCCGCCACTGCCTTCTTTGGCAGATAATTCCACAGATTCACAACGCTCTGGGTGAAAATGTTTTTCCCCATCTCAGTCCCAAATGGCTTATCCCTTATTCTTAAACTGTGACCCCTGGTTCTGGACACTCCCAACATTGGGATTTTTTTTCCTGCATCTAGCCTGCCCAATCCCTTAAGAATTTTAGACAAAAAAAGCTGGAGTAGCTCAGCGGGACTGGCAGCATCTCTGGAGAGAAGGAATGGGTGACATTTCAGGTCAAAACCCATGAATTTTATATGTTTCTATAAGGTACCCTCTATCCTTAAACTGTGGTCCCTGGTTCTGGACTCCCCCAACATCGGGAGCATGTTTCCTTCTTCTAGCGTGTCATAGAATCATAGAATCATAGAAAATAGGTGCAGGAGTAGGGCCATTCGGCCCTTCGAGCCTGCACCGCCATTCAATATGATCATGGCTGATCATCCAACTCAGTATCCTGTACCTGCCTTCTCTCCATACCCCCTGATCCCTTTAGCCACAAGGGCCATATCTAACTCACTCTTAAATATAGCCAATGAACTGGCCTCAACTACCTTCTGTGGCAGAGAATTCCACAGACTCACCACTCTCTGTGTGAAAAAAGATCTTCTCATCTCGCTCCTAAAAGACTTCCCCCTTATTCTTAAACTGTGACCCCTTGTTCTGGAGTTCCCCAACATCGGGAACAATCTTCCTGCATCTAGCCTGTCCAACCCCTTAAGAATTTTGTAAGTCTCTATAATATCCCCCCTCAATCTCCTAAATTCCAGCGAGTACAAGCCGAGTCTATCCAGTCTTTCTTCTTTCTTCATATGGAAGTCCTGCCATTCCAGGAATCAGTCTGGTGAACCTTCTCTGTACTCCCTCTATGGCAAGAATGTCTTTCCTCAGATTAGGAGACCAAAACTGTGCGCAATACTCCAGGTGTGGCCTCACCAAGACCCTGTACAACTGCAGTAGAACCTCCCTGCTCTTGTACTCAAATCCTTTTGCTATGAATGTCAACATACCATTCGCTTTCTTCACTGCCTGCTGCACCTGTATGCCTACTTTCAATGACTGGTGTACCATGACACCCAGGTCTCGTTGCATCTCCCCTTTTCCTAATCGGCCACCTTTCAGATAATAATCTACCCTCCTGTTTTTGCCGCCAAAGTGGATAACCCCACATTTATCCACATTATACTGCATCTGCCATGCATTTGCCCACTCACCCAACCTATCCAAGTCACCTTGCAGCCTCCTAGCATCCTCCTCACAGCTAACTTCATCCGCAAACTTGGAGATGTTGCATTCGATTCCCTCATCCAGATCATTAATATATATTGTAAATAGCTGAAGTCCCAGCACTGAGCCTTGCGGTACCCCACTAGTCACTGCCTGCCATTCTGAAAATGACCCGTTTTTTTGCTTCCTGTTTGCCAGCCAGTTCTCTATCCACATCAATACTGAACCCCCAATATTGTGTGCTTTGTTTGTATGGTAATCTCTTATGTGGGACCTTGTCGAAAGCCTTCTGAAAGTCCAGATATAACACATCCCCAGGTTCTCCCTTATCCACTCTATTAGTTACATCCTCAAAAAATTCTATAAGATTCGTCAGATATGATTTACCTTTCATAAATCCATGCTGACTTCGTCCAATGATTTCACTGCTTTCCAAATGTGCTGCTATCCCATCTTTAATAACTGATTCTAGCATTTTCCCCACTACCGATGTTAGACTAACTGGTCTGTAATTCTCCGTTTTCTCTCTCCCTCCCTTTTTGAAAAGTGGGGTTACATTAGCTACCCTCCAATCCTTAGGAACTACTCCAGAATCTAAAGAGTTTAAAAAATTATCACTAATGAATCCATTATTTCTGGGGCTACTTCCTTAAGTTCTCTGGGATGCAGCCTATCTGGCCCAGGGGATTTATCGGCCTTTAATCCATTCAATTTACCTAACACCACTTCCCTGCTAACCTGGATTTCACTCAGTTCCTCCATCTTATTTGACCCCTGGTCCCCTGCTATTTCCGGCAGATTATTTGTGTCTTCCTTTGTGAAGACAGAACCAAAGTAGTTATTCAATTGGTCTGCCATGTCCTTGTTCCCCATGATCAATTCACCAGTTTCTGACTGCAAGGGACCTACATTTGTTTTAACTAACCTTTTTCTCTTCACATATCTATAAAAACTTTTGCAGTCTGTTTTTATTGTCCGTGCCAGTTTTCTTTCATAATCTATTTTCCCTTTCCTAACTAAGCACTTTGTCCTCCTCTGCTGGATTCTGAATTTCTCCCAGTCCTCTGGTAGGCTGCTTTTTCTGGCTAATTTGTATGCTTCATCTTTAGTTTTGATACTATCCCTGATTTCCCTTGCTATCCACGGATGCACTACCTTCCCTGATTTATTCTTTTGCCAAACTGGGATGAACAATTGTTGTAGTTCATCCATGCAGTCTTTAAATGTCCAAACCCTTAATAATCTTATATGTTTCTATAAGGTACCCTCTCACTCTTCCAAATTCCAGTGAATTCAAGCCCATTCTTTCATCATATGTCGGTCCTGCCATCCCGGGAATTAACCTGGTGAATCTATGCTGTATTCCCTCAATGGGAAGAATGTCCTTCCTCAAATCAGGAGACCAAAACTGCACACAACACACCAGGTGTGGTCTTACCAGGGCCCTGTATAGCAACTATATTTATTTTAAACAGATAGAAGAAGATATTTTAGCCTGATATGTTTCTTAAGTGTCCAGTGAATGAGATTCTGGAAAGTGTTGATTGCATTGCTGTAGAGATGGTTGAAAACTTCAAAATCCTAGGAGTCAATGTCACCAACAACTTCTCCTGGACCACCCATATTGAAGCAACGACCAAGAAAGCCCACCAACGCCTCTACTTCCTTAGAAGGCTTAGGAAGCTCGACATGTTCCCTACAACTCTCTCCAACATCTACAGATGCAGCAAAGATGGTGGGGAATCTGTGGAAATCTTTGCCATAGAGGCCAAGTCAGTGGATATTTTTAAGGCAGAGATAGATAGATTCTCGATTAGTGCAGGTGTTAGAGGTTATGGAGAGAAGGCAGGAGAATGGGGTTAGGAGAGAGAGATAGATCAGCCATGATTGAATGGCGGAGTAGACTTGATGGGCTGCATGGCCTAATTCTACTCCTATTCCTTATGACCTCATGACCATGGAAAGCATTTTATTGGGATGCATCACGTCTTGGTTTGGGAACAGCTCCATCCAAGACCGCAAGATATTGCAACAAATTGTGGACACAGCACAGACCATTACACAAACCAACCTCCCTTGCATAGACTCTATTTACACCTCACACTGCCTCGGCAAGGCCAGCAGCATCATCAAGGACGAGTCGCACCCTGGCTAGACTCTCCCACTAGTGGAAACATCCTCTCCATGCCCAGTTCTTTCACTATTCCGTAAGTTTCAAAGAGCTCCCACTTCATGCTTCTAAAGTCGCACCCTGGCCACTCCCTCTTCTCCCCTCTCCCATCAGGCAAAATGAATCAAAGTGTGAAAACGCACACCTCCAGATTCAGGGACAGTTTCTTCCCAGCTGTTAACAGGCAACTGAACCATCCTCCCGCAACTAGAGAGCAGTCCTGAACGAGTATCTACCTCGTTGGTGACCCTCGGACTATCTTCGATCAGACTTTGCTGGCTTTACCTTGCACTAACCGCAATTCCTTTATCATGTATCTATACATTGTAAATGGCTCGATTGTAATCAGGTATTGTCTTTCCGCTGACTGGTAAGAACGTAACAAATGCTTTTAAATGTACTTTGGTAAACGTGACAATAAATTAAACTGAATTGTAATGGTTTACGCATTCACCACATGCGGTCTGATTGCAGACTGATCATAGTGTTCAGTTATTGCAATTAGTTAATAACATAGAAACATAGAAATTAGGTGCAGGAGTAGGCCATTCAGCCCTTCGAGCCTGCACCGCCATTCAATATGATCATGGCTGATCATCCAACTCAGTATCCCGTACCTGCCTTCTCTCCATACCCTCTGATCCCCTTAGCCACAAGGGCCACATCCAACTCACTCTTAAATATAGCCAATGAACTGGCCTCAACTACCCTCTGTGGCAGAGAGTTCCAGAGACTCACCACTCTCTGTGTGAAAAAAGTCTTTCTCATCTCGGTCTTAAAGGATTTCCCCCTTATCCTTAAGCTGTGACCCCTTGTCCTGGACTTCCCCAACATCGGGAACAATCTTCCTGCATCTAGCCTGTCCAACCCCTTAAGAATTTTGTAAGTTTCTATAAGATCCCCTCTCAATCTCCTAAATTCCAGAGAGTATAAACCGAGTCTATCCAGTCTTTCTTCATAAGACAGTCCTGACATCCCAGGAATCAGTCTGGTGAACCTTCTCTGCACTCCCTCTATGGCAATAATGTCCTTCCTCAGATTTGGAGACCAAAACTGTACGCAATACTCCAGGTGTGGTCTCATCAAGACCCTGTACAACTGAAGTAGAACCTCCCTGCTCCTGTACTCAAATCCTTTTGCTATGAAAGCTAACATACCATTTGCTTTTTTTCACTGCCTGCTGCACCTGCATGCCTACTTTCAATGACTGGTGTACCATGACACCCAGGTCTCGCTGCATCTCCCCTTTTCCTAATCGGCCACCATTTAAATAATAGTCTGCTTTCCTGTTTTTGCCACCAAAGTGGATAACCTCACATTTATCCACATTATACTGCATCTGCCAAACATTTGCCCACTCACCCAGCCTATCCAAGTCACCTTGCAGTCTCCTAGCATCCTCCTCACAGCGAACACTGCCCCCCAGCTTAGTGTCATCCGCAAACTTGGAGATATTGCCTTCAATTCCCTCATCCAGATCATTAATATATATTGTAAATAGCTGGGGTCCCAGCACTGAGCCCTGCGGTACCCCATTAGTTACTGCCTGCCATTGTGAAAAGGACCCGTTTACTCCTACTCTTTGCTTCCTGTTTGCCAGCCAGTTCTCTATCCACATCAATAACTCTGTTATCATTGTGTCTGCCAGCATGAGAGACACCGAACCAGACCCATCTTAGGCTCTTTGAGCAAATCTGAGTTTTCTACCGCACATCAAATATTAACCAAAACTAAACATCAATAGACAATTGGATGCGTGACTTACAAGCCACATTTTAAACTGATCTCCACACTTAATAAGTCAACAGAAGGATCTCACACTAGCAAGACGACACTGAGTTCTGCTCACAAATGTTTTTGGCTCATGTTCTGCCACTTAGTTTAGTTTAGTTTAGAGATACAGCGCGGAAACAGGTCCTTCGGTCCACCAGCGATCCCCGCACATTAAGACTATCCTACACACCCTAGTGACAATCGTACACTTATACCAAGCCAATTAGCCTACAAACCTGTACGTCTTTAGAGTGTGGGAGGAAACCGAAGATCTCGGACAAAACCCACGCGGTCACGGGGAGAACGTACAAACTCCGTACAGACAGCACCCATAGTCAGGATCGAAACCGGTCTTTGGCACTAGAAGCGCTGTAAGGCAGCAACTACTGCTGTGCCACAGTGCCCTCATGTTGACTTGGATTCATGAATCAAAAGATTGGAGATTTAAAGCTTTCTATTAACTGGCTCGAAGGGCCGAATGGCTTACTCCTGCACCTATTGTCTATTGTCTATTGGACCACAGGTCCATCAGCAATTTTCTGACGCCCTTGGTCCTGGACCAGCAGAGGTCACGGTCTTGTGGGGGGACCGAGATACCAGCCTGCAAAGCCGGCCACGGAAGTCGGCTATGGGAACTGATATGCCAGGTCCTGCCGGGCCGGAGTTCCGGAGAACCCAGCCGCAAGGGGCAAAATCGACCCGCCAATCGGTGCGGAAGTACAGTTGAGGTTGAGATCGGCCACCTCACCCGGCCTGGCTGCCACATTTTCAGGAGGGTTATGTCTGTGTTAAAAGATTATATTAGTACTTTGTATCTGTGTGCTGAAAGGGGAAGGACATAGAGGACAGTGAGATCAACACACAATAGACAATAGACAATAGGTGCAGGAGGAGGCCATTTGGCCCTTCGAGCCAGCATCGCCATTCAATGTGATCATGGCTGATCATCCCCAATCAGTACCCCGTTCCTGCCTTCTCCCCATATCCCCTGACTCCGCAATTTTTAAGAGCCCTATCTAGCTCTCTCTTGAAAGCATCCAGAGAACCTGCCTCCACCGCCCTCTGAGGCAGAGAATTCCACAGATGTCAAGGTAGAGGCTTTGGAGATTTGCAGGAGAGGTTCACCAAAATGCTGGCTGGATTAGGGGATATTAGTTACAAGGCGTGGTTGGACAATCTTGGATTGTTTTGTCTGGAAACTCTGAGGGTTGAGGAGAGACCTGATAGAATAATATAAAATTATGAGACGCACGGAAAGGGTAGACAGTCAGAACCTTTTCCCCGGGGTGGAAATGTCAAAGACAAGAGGACACAGCTTTAAGGTGACATTGGACAACATTTAAAGGATTTGCACAGTTTTTTTGCACAGGGAGTGATGGGTGCCTGGACCATGCTGCTCGGGGTGATGGTGGACACAGATACGATTATGGTATTTAAGCTTTGAGATAGGGATGAGGATATGCAGGGAATGGAGAGATTAGGGTCATGTGCATGCAGTTGCCAACACTATCCTACACACTAGGGACAATTTACAATTTTTACCAAACCTAATTAACCTACAAACTACGTCTTTGGAGTGTGGGAGGAAAACAGAGAAAACACACGCGGTCACAGGGAGAACGTCACAAGATTATAAGGGACAGGAGCAGAGTTAGGCCATTCGGCCCATCAAGTCTCCCATTCAATCATGGCTAATTTATCTCTCCGTCCTAACCCCATTATCCTGCCTTCGCCCCTTAACCCCTGACACCCGTACTAGTCAAGAATCTATCTACCTCTGCCTTAAAAATATCCATTGATGGCCTCCATGGCCTTCTGTAGCAATGAATTCCACAGATTCACCACCCTCTGACTAAAGAAATCCGTCCTCATCTCCTTCCTAAAGGAACGTCCTTTAATTCTGAGGCGATGACCTTTAGTCCTAGACTCTCCCACTGGTGGAAACATCCCCTCCACTTCCACTCTATCCAAGCCTTTCACTATTCACTAACGTACAAACCCTCTGCAGACAGCACCCGTAGTCAGGATTGAACCCGGGTCTCTGGCACGGCAAGGCAGCAACTCCACCCTGCGCCACTGCGCTGTATCTGTCGTTTTCTCTGCTCCAGGTTGAAAACTAATTCAGTGTAGGAGTTGCATTTTGACACACCTTCAACAAGCATCAATGTAAACACAAGCTGATGTTTAAAGCATAAGAGTTTTACTTTCGGGGGATGATACACGGCACATAATATTGTCTAAAAACCCTGTCTTTGTTCAACAAACAAAAGATCTATTATCTAATTCTAAAAAGTACTCAGTAGCACATTACTCACCTCCCTCATCTTTAAGTCATGATACGGTGTGTTCTGACAATTTCAATGATTTGCTACTCATATTGCATGACAGCCTCCACTATCATCAAAAGTGAACAGTGGAGGATCATATTTCTCATTGACAGCCAACAATGGCACAAGCAAGCTTTGGAACGACTGCAACCTTTTTAACGACATCTGAACATATTACATTTATAGAGTCATGGAGTGACACAGTGTGGAAACAGGTCCTTCGGCCCAACTCGCCCACACCGGCCAACATGTCCCAGCTACACTAGTCCCACGTGCCTGCGCTTGGTCCATATCCCTCCAAACCTGTCCTGTCCATCTACCTGTCCAACTGTTTCTTAAACGATGGGATAGTCCCAGCCTCAACTACCTCCTCTGGCAGCTTGTTCCAAACACCCACCACCCTCTGTGTGAAAAAGTGACCCCTCGGATTCCCAATAAATCTTTTCCCCTTCAACTTGAACCTATGTCCTCTGGTCCTCGATTCCCCTACTCTGGGTAACAAGACTCTGTGCATCTACCCAATCTATTCCTCTCATGATTTTGTACACCTCTATAAGATCTCCCCTCATCCTCCGACGCTCCATGGAATAGAGACCCAGCCTACTCAACCTCTCCCTATACCTCACACTTCATTGTTCTTTATCTCTCCACATCACCGTCTATATCTCTCGTTTCCCTGATCCCTGACCAGTCTGAAGAAGGGTCTCGACCCGAAACGTCGCCTATCTCCTTCGCTCCTTAGATGCTGCTGCACCCGCTGAGTTTCTCCAGCCTTTTGTGTACCCCCAACATCCTCATAAATCTTTTTTGAACTCTTTCAAGCTTGACAACATCTTTCCTATAACATGGTGCCCGGAACCGAACACAATATTCTAAATGTGGTCTCACCAACGTCTTATACAACTGCAACATGACCTCCCAACTATACTCAGTGCTCTGACTGATGAAGGCCAAAGTGCCAAAAGCCTTTTTGACCAGTTGAATGTAATGAAGTCACAAGCTTCAGGAGATAGACACAAAAAGCTGGAGTAACTCAGGACAGGCAGCATCTCTGGCAAGAAGGAATGGGTGACGTTTCGGGTCGAGACCCTTCTTCAGACTGAGTCACCCATTCCTTCTCTCCAGAGATGCTGCCCGCCCCGCTGAGTTACTCCAGCTTTTTGTGTAAATCTTCGGTTTGAACCAGATGCAGTTCTTTCCTTCACAAGCTTCAGAGCTGGGCACTATTTTGTGCGAAAAGCTGGAGAAACTCAGAGGGTGCTGCAGCATCTAAGGAGCGAAGGAGATAGGCATTAGCACCAGCTTCTCATTTTCACACCACAAACAGCTTACAATGGCTTGTTCCCTTTATCATTGATACTTTCTTTCATTCATTGTTCCTTATCTCTCCACATATCTCTCGTTTCCCTGATCCCTGACCAGTCTGAAGAAGGGTCTCGACCCGAAACGTCTTAAAACGCCTATCTCCTTCGCTCCTTAGATGCTGCTGCACCCGCTGAGTTTCTCCAGCCTTTTGTGTACCCTCGATTCTCCAGCATCTGCAGTTCCTTCTTCAACACTATTTTGTGCAACATGTTACAGGCACACCAGCAACTGGCACTACACTAAACGTTATTCTCTCATCATGTATCTGTACACTGCAAATGGCTCGAGTGCAATCATGTGTTGTCTTTCCGCTGACTGTTTAGCACGCAACAAAAGCTTTTCACTGAACCTCAGAGCACGTGACAATATCTAAATGGAGCTGAACTGGACTGAACAGATCCTTTAATCTGGACAATATGAATGAATGAACACTTTATTCCCGGAAGTCCCCCCGAAAATGTGGGGCTCTGGCCGGGTTAGGCTGTCGATCCTGATCTCATTGGGACTTCCACGCCGATCTAACTTCAAGTAACCCTTGCTTTCCCTCTCTCCATCCCTCCCTCTTCCCAGTTCTCCGACCCGTCTGTCTGCCCCGATTACAGTTTATCTCTGTTTGCTTTGTTGATACCTTCTCCGAGCTCACAATGACCTATTCTACATTTTAGAAACATAGAAACATAGAAATTAGGTGCAGGAGCAGGCCATTCGGCCCTTCAAGCCTGCACTGCCATTCAATATGATCATGGCTGATCATCCAACTCAATATCCTGCACTTGCCTTCTCTCCATACCCTCTGATCCCTTCAGCCACAAGGGCCACATCCAACTCCTTCTTAAATATAGCCAATGAACTGGCCTCAGTTACCTTCTGTGGCAGAGAATTCCACAGATTCACCACTCTCTGTGTGAAAAATGTTTTTCTCATCTCGGTCCTAAAAGACTTCCCCCTTATCCTTAAACTGTGACCCCTTGTCCTGGACTTCCCCAACATCGGGAACAATCTTCCTGCATCTAGCCTGTCCAACCCCTTAAGAATTTTGTAAGTCTAAGGGGATGGGGATCATTTTTCTTGATCCTCATCCCCTTTGTCTCATTCTCACACCTTACGCTTGCTTATCTCGGTATCTCCTCCTCCGCTGACTCTCAGTCTGAAGAAGGAACTTGACCCGAATCTTCTCTCCAGAGACGCTGCCTGTCCCGCTGAGTTGCTCCAGCATTTTGTGTCTATCTTCGGTTTAAACCAGCATCTGCAGTTCCTTCTTACACGCCTCCACGGCGATCGGTGGGTCAGATTTGCCGGCTGGGCTGGGGCGGCAAGTCCGTTCACATAGCCGACTTCTGCGGCCTTCTCCAAAGTCGTAATCTCTCCGGATAAACCAGAAAAGCTCCGGCATCAAGGTTGTCTTGGAAAATTGGTTGTAGACCTGTCCTGCAATGGGCCAAAACCGTAATAACAATAGAGAAACGAGGAACTGCACATGCTGGAATCTTGGGTAAAACTCAAATCGCCGGAGTAACCCAGTGAGTTAGGCAGCTTAGTCGGAGGAATGACTTGAAATATTAGATATCCATTCTCTCCAGAGATGGCGCCTGACCCGCTGAGTTACTCCAACACTTTGTGTTATAATCAAAGAGGAACTGGTGAAAAACCTCTCAACCCCATTCTCCTGCCATGTCCCCGTAACGTTTGATGCCCTTACTAGTTTGGTTTAGTTTTGTTTAGAGATGAAGTGTGGAAACAGGCACTTCCACCCACAGAGTCCGGGCCGACCAGTGATCCCCGCACACTAACCCTATCCTACATTCATTAGGGACAAATTAAATTATATCAAGCCAATTAATCTGCAAACCTGTGCGTGTGGGAGGAAACTGGAGAAATCCTGAGAAAAACAGCACAGGTCACGGGGGGGACATACAACCTCCATACAGACAGCACCCGTAGTCAGGATTGAACCTGGGTCTCTGGCGCTGTAAGGCAGCAACTCTACCGCTGGGCCACCCCATGAACCTAATCAAGAAACTATCAATCTCTGCTTTAAAAATACCCAAGGGTAGCTTACATCCACATGGTATGAACATTGAATATTTCACCATTGCGACTCTGCTCTGGGATATAGATAGATGGAGTGAGTGGGTGAAAATTGGCCTGTGGGATTTAACATAGGAAAGTGTTAGGTCACGTCAGATAAATCAACATTATCTAAATGGAGAGAGATTGTAAGGGAATGACGCAGAGGGGGATGTGGGTGTGCTGGCGGAGCGTGGATCTAAACGTTAACAGGCAGATGAAGCAAAGACCAGAGATGAAAAGACTGAGATAAGGAGAGAAGAGATGTGAAATGCGAAGCCAGAGGAACGGATATGGGGGGGGGGAGAGGGATAAGAGGAGCAAGGTTATAGGAGAAATCAAAATACATAAGAGCAGAGTTGGGCTAATCTACCCTTCGACTTAGGAGAAAGAGATAGATCAGCCACGATTGAATGGCGGATTACCAAGGGTATGGGGAGAAGGCAGGAGAATGGGGTTGAGAGGGAGAGATAGATCAGCCATTATTGATTGGCGGAGTAGACTTGATGGGCCGAATGGCCTAATTCTGCTCCTATCACTTCCGGGTGCACATCCATGCAGGGCACAGGGAGGGGGAGCGTTTGTTCACACACTCATAAATTCTAGGAGCAGAATTAGGCCAATCGGCCCTTCAAGTCTACCCCGCCATTCAATCATGGCTGATCTATCTCTCCCTCCTAACCCCATTCTCCTGCCTTCTCCCTATTACCCCTGACACCCGTACTAGTTAAGAATCTGCCAATCTCCGCCTTAAAAATATCCATTGACATGGCCTCCACAGCCTTGTCGGCAATGCAATCCACAGATTCACCACCCTCTGGCTAAAGTTAGTTATTTACCTGAATCTGGAGAGTTCGATGTTCATGCCGCGGGATTGCAAGCTGGAACCAAGTGGAATATAGCACAGTTCTTTCAAAGAGTCAGTATAGGCACGATGGACTGACTGGCCTCCTTGGCTATCAACACTCATTAATCCAATAATACCTCCACAATATAAACAATCAGGATAGAAACTGATCGGCAGGGTCATGGCAGAAGCTGTCCAGCACGACGACGCAGCAAGGAGGTGCTGCTTTACAGCGCTTACAGCACCAGAGACCCAGGTTCCATCCCGACAACGGGCGCTTATCTGTATGGTTTTCTCCGAGAGCTTCGGTTTCCTCTCACACTCCAAAGACATACAGGTATGTAGGTTCATTGGCTTGGTGTAGGCGAACATTTCCCCTAGTGTGTGTAAGGTAGTGTTAATGCGCGGGGATCGCCGGTCGGTGCGGACCCGGTGGCACGAAGGGCCTGTTTCCGCGCTGTATCTCCAAACTAAGCTGAACTAATCTGAACTGTGATCCTAAATTGCAAACCAGGTTTTGGAATGAAAAGGAAGAAAACAGCTTGAATCCTTCTGGCACTGTTTGTGACTCTAATAATAGACCTTGCTCAGAGCTGCCTGTTTTTATCGTGCCCTGTCAACTTTCTTTGATGGCGTTTCAACTTTCCTTTGGAATGATTATTCAGCTTTTCAGAGCTCTCTTTCAGCACGCCTTGACTATTTGGAAGCAAGCAGTGTGTCATAGACTCATAGAGTCATAGTGGAAACAGGCCCTTCGGCCCAACTTGCCCACACCGACCAACATGTCCCAGCTACACTAGTCCCACCTACCTGCGTTTGGCCCATATCCCTCCAAACCTATCCTACCCATGTACCTGTCTAACTGTTGCCTAAAGGTTGGGATAGTCCCAGCCTCAACTACCTCATCTGGCAGCTTGTTCCATACACCCACCACCCTTTGTGTGAAAACATTACCCCTCAGATTCCTATTAAATCTTTTCCCCTTCATTTTGAATCTATGTCTTACAAAATTCTTAAGGGGTTGGACAGGCTAGATGCAGGAAGATTGTTCCCGATGTTGGGGAAGTCCAGAACAAGGGGGTCACAGTTTAAGGATAAGGGGGAAGTCTTTCAGGACCGAGATGAGAAAAACATTATTCACACAGAGAGTGGTGAATCTGTGGAATTCTCTGCCACAGAAGGTAGTTGAGGCCAGTTCATTGGCTATATTTAAGAGGGAGTTAGATGTGGCCCTTGTGGCTAAAGGGATCAGGGGGTATGGAGAGAAGGCAGGTACAGGATACTGAGTTGGATGATCAGGCACGTTTTTTATAACGTCAAATACCAGAGCTGTAGCTACTTTCTTGAATGTTTGTTGCCAATAAGTTTTCCGTTTCAAATGGAAATCCCGAGATGGGATTTACAGACCAGCTTGCGACGAGGGCAAGGCTTGGTGGAGTCCATCATTTCCCAGCATCTCCGAATCTGCAGTTTAATCAAATGCAAATTATCCCCGACCTCAGCACACTGTTAGGAAGAAGAAGAATTGCTGAGTGCGTTTTATGGGAAATGCAATACTATTTTTTTTATTGCATGAACAACTTTTTAGTAAATGGCCTGCATGACTACCAGCAAATAATGGGCAACATAGATTTAAGACAGAGTATGTATCCATAAATAAGTCGATTCCTATAAAGGGAAAATTCAATTTCTCCTCCAACTAAGCTGCCTAAATGGAAACGATTTGCGCCATCTTCAAAATGAACTGTCTGCATTATTCCTCAACTGTCACGCATCACTGTTGGTAGCTCAAAGGAATAACACAGGAATTCCTTTGTGAAGCCACTCATCATTTTTGACAGGAGAAAAAAGCCAGAGCAGGCAGCCATATGTGCATTATGAATGAATAGAGGAGTTTCATTTAGGTTTTCACCAGTTCCATCTTCGAGACCTCATCTGACCAATAGTGTATAAAGTGTCTAAAATCATGAGAGGAATAGAAGATAGACACAAAACGCTGGGGTAACTCAACGGGACAGGCAGCATCTCTGGAGCGAAGATTGTTAAGACACACTAGAGGCAGGAAACTTGTTCCCGATGTTGGGGGAGTCCAGAAGCAGGAGCCACAGTTTAAGAATAAGCAGTAAGTCATTTCGAACTGAGACGAGGAAACACTTTTTCTCAGAGAGAGTGGTGAGTCTGTGGAATTCTCTGCCTCAGAGGGTGGTTGAGGCAGGTTCTCTGGATGTTTTCAAGAGCGAGCTAGATGGGGCTCTTAAAAAATAGCGGAGTCAGGGGGATATGGGGAGAAGGCAGGAACGGGGTACTGATTGGGGATGATCAGCCATGATCACATTGAATGGCGGTGCTGGCTCAAAGGGGCCAAATGGCCTACTCCTGCTCCTATTGTCTATGTCTGTTGTCTATTGACTGGGTTGCGTTTCGGGTCTGGGGGAATAGATCAGGCAGACGCACAGCGTCTCTTGCCCAGAGTAGGAGAATCGTGGGCCAGAGGACCCAAAGGGTGGTGGGTGTATGGAACAAGCTGCCAGAGGAAGTCGTGGAGGTAGGGACTATCCTGATGTTTAAGAAACAGTTAAGGGCCTGTCCCACTTACGCGACTTTTCCGGCGACTGTCGGCACCCGTCAGAGGTCGTTGCAGGTCGCCGAAAGATTTCAACATGTTGAAAATCCAGCGGCGACCACAACAAGGTACGACTCTTTGGGCGACTACTCACGACCATACCGGCTTCACCCCGCGACATGTCGCCAGGGTGTCACCTGTACGGTCGTGAGTAGTCTCCTCCGTCGCTCAAAGAGTCGTAGTTTCTTTCTGGCCGCCGCTGGTTTAGTTTAGTTTAATTTAGTTTAGTTTTGAGATACATCGCGGAAACAGGCCCTTCGGCCCACCGAGTCTGCGCCGACCAGCGGTCCCCACACACACTTACGCCATCCTACACACACACACTCGGGACAATTTATATTAAGCCAATTAACCTACAAACCAGTACATCTTTGGAATGTGGGAGAAAACCTAAGATCTCGGAGAAAACCCACGTGGGTCACGGGAAGAACGTACAAACTCCGCAGTTTTGACCGAACCTAGGTCTCTGGCGCTGCAAGGCAGTAGGTCTACCGCTGCGCCACCATGCAACCCTTAAGCTAAAGGGTTTTTAGTTTTAAACCCTGCGTGTTTGTCAGTCTGCTAATTAGTAAATAAAATCACGTTGGTCATATCCTATCTTCCCAAGCCTTTCATACATCCTTCCACACCCAACGCAGAACTGATTATCTTTGGAACAATGGAAGTCGGCTTTGAGCTGACTTCGTTCCAAAAGAGCTTCCTTAACTATGGCTTAATAACAGCAAAAAAACGTATACTAACATTCTGGAAAAATGCACCCACACCAACGCTTAAAATGTGGATTTCAAATATGTCTGAAATGTTACACCTGGAAGACATGAGATTCATCCTAGCAGGCAAAGAGTTGTTCTCCCTTTATCGACTTTTTACAAGCATATGGTGCAACATAACTGGAAATAAACGGTTTCAGAACCGGGCGAGGGGGGCGTAAAGATGTGAAGCAGGTACATCCCTTTTACTTTATTTTATTTATACTTTCTTTTTTTTCTTTTTCTCTTTCTCGTGCTTTACATCTTTATGGGCTCTCTCTTTCTACTTTTTCACGAACTATTAACGTCACTACCTTATCTAACTTTCTCTCTTTTTCTTGCTTCTGTTACTTTTCTATTATTAAATTTTAAAACAGGAAGTTGTACATGAAATGTATTATGTTATTCTTGCTTTATACTACTGTACATTGCTTCTAATTAAAATATTTTTTTTTAATTAAAATTTTTTTAAATACATCCTTCCACACCTTATCACTCACATTTACTGTATTTATCTGTCAATGCGGATCAATATAATTTAAGGTGAAGGGGAAAAGATTTAATAAAATAATCTGAGGACCCAGTCACAGTGTACAGATACATAGAAACCTAGAAACATAGCAAATAGGTGCAGGAGTAGGCCATTCGGCCCTTCGAGCCTGCACCGCCATTCAATATGATCATGGCTGATCATCCAACTCAGTATCCTGTACCTGCCTTCTCTCCATACCCCCTGATCCCTTTAGCGACAAGGGCCACATCTAACTCCCTCTTAAATATAGCCAATGAACTGGCCTCAACTACCTCCTGTGGCAGAGAATTCCACAGATTCACCACTAAATCTGTCCCGGCCCAAACAAGCATCGGTCATATCAAATTGTATGACTGTCCATCTCGTTTCAAATATCTCTTGACACCATATCAGATGCGTGATGGTCTTCTCATGCATTTGTCCACACTCAGCATAGGCAGATGTTTAAAACAAAAGGGCACAAAGTGCTGGAGTAACCCAGCAGCTCAGGCAGCATCTCTGGAGAACATGGAAAGGCAATGTTTTCCGGAGGAGACCCTCAGTTTTAGTTTAGTTTAGTTTCGAGATACAGCGCAGAGATAGGCCCTTTGGCCCACTGGGCTGTGCCGAACAGCAATTCCCACACATTAACATATATCCTACACCCACGAGGGACAATTATTTTTTTTCACATTTTCCAAGTCAATTAACCTACAAACATGCACGTCTTTGTAGTGTGGGAGGAAACCGAAGATCTCGGAGAAAACTCACCTTCTTCAGACTGATTGTGGGAGGAGAGCTCACTCAATCTGAAGAAGCATTCTCGACTGGAAACATCACTTATTCCTTTTTTCTCCAGAGATGCTGTCTGACCCCCTGAGTTACTCCAGTTTTTTGTGTCTATCTTTGGAAAAGGGAAGAGGCAGGACAAAGTGTGGCAGGCAATAGGTTAAAACCGAGGCGAGGGGGTGTTTTGACAAGCAGATGGTTGGTAGAAAGGCCAGAGATAAGAACAGAAGGTGTGAGACAGGTTCGAAGAGTTGCAGATTGTGAAACCAGTGGGAGGAAAGTAGCAGGGGAGAGGAGGGATGGAGGTCATGGAGTCATAGAATGATACAGAGTGGAAACAGGCCCTTTGGTCCAACTTGCCCACACCAGCCAACAATGTTCCAGCTACACAAGTCCCACCTGCCTGCACTTGGTCCGTATCCCTCCAAACCTGCCCAATCCATGTATCTGTCTGGGGGTTACACAAAATGCTGGAGACACTCAGCGGGTGCAGCAGCATCTAAGGAGCGAAGGAGATAGGCAACGTTTCGGGACAAAACCCTTCCTCAGACTGATGGGGGGGGAAGAAAGGAAAAAGGAGGAGGAGGAGCCCGAGGGCTGAGGGAGAGGTAGGAAGGGGAGGAGACAGCAAGGGTTAACAGAATTGAGAGAATTTGATGTTTCATGCCAAGAACGTGCAGACTCCCCAAGCGGAATATGAGGTGCTGTTCCTCCAATTTGTGGTATTGCTCACTCTGGCGTGGAGGAGACCCAGGAGCGAGAGGTCGGATATGGAACACCAGGGCATTACAAATTTCCTCATTCTTCAGGGAACGGGGATTCCCTTCCCCACTGTAGATAAGGCGCGCACCAGGGTCTCCTCCATACTCCGCAACACTGCCCTCTCTCCCCATCCCCCCACTCGCGATAAAAAAAATACTTTAACACCATGTATCTGTCTAACTGTTTCTGATAACGTTGGGATAGTCCCAGCCTCAACTACCTCCTCTGGCAGCTCGTTCCATACACCCACCACCCTTTATGTGCAAAAGTTACCCCTCAGTTTCCGATTAATTCTTTGCCCCTTCACCTTGAACCCATGTCCTCTGGTGGAAGGGAGAAATAGGTGGGAGGGAAGGAGGGAAGGAAGAGTGGTGGTGGGCGGGTTTGTGGGAGGGAGCTAGTTAGAGGTTATCTAAATTTGGAGAATTCAATGTTTATATTGTTGGGTGGTAAGCTACCCAAGCCGAATATGAGGTGCTGTTCTTCCAGATCGCGTGTGGCCTCACTCTGGCAATGCAGGAGGCCCAGGACAGAAAGGTCAGCGTGGGAATGGGAAGGGAGTCAAAATTGTTGGCTACTGGGGGAGCCAGTAGACCTCAGTGAATCAAGCATAAGTTCTCAGTGATACTTGCATAGGCAGATGTTTGATATGGTTAGGACAGATGTGCAGATACACAACATGGTAAGGACAATTTAGCTTAATTTAGACAATAGACAATAGACAATAGGTGCAGGAGTAGGCCATTCGGCCCTTCGCCAGCACCGCCATTCAATGTGATCATGGCTGATCATCGCCAATCAGTACCCCGTTTCCTGCCTTCTCTCCATATCCCTTGACTCCGCTATTTTTAAGAGCCCTATTTAGCTCTCTTTTGAAAGCATCCAGAGAACCTGCCTCCACCGCCCTCTGAGGCAGATAATTCCACAGACTCACCACTCTCTGTGAGAAAAAGTGTTTCCTCGTCTCCGTTCTAAATGGCTTACTCCTTATTTAGTTTATTTCAGTTTAGTTTGGTTTAGTTTAGTTTAGTTTAGAGATACAGTACAGAAACAGGCCCTTCAGCCCACCGAGTCCGTACCGACCAGTGATCCCTGTACACAAACACAATCCTATACACGAGGGGCGTTTTGCGATTTTTACCGAAGCTAATTAACCTACAAACTTGGAGTGAGTGTGGGAACCAGAGCACCCGGGAAAAAACCCACACTGTCAGGGAGAGAACGTGCAAACTCCGTACAGACAGCACCCATAGTCAGGATAGAACCTGGGTCTGCGGCTCAGTTAGGCAGCAACTCTACTGCTGTGCCACCTCATGTCCAATTGCGTGTCCCATTGTGGGGTGATATGTAACGAGAGTATGTGCTGATGAATGAGTGTTTATGGACATTGCATGCTTTTGTTCATCTATCCTTATATCATAAATGCGCTTCAACCATACCTCAAATGATAAATACAATAGGATGAGAAGATACATGTTAACTGGGAACTAGGAAACCGTGGTGATGTATGAATAACATTCAACGGAAATCCAAAACATGATTTTCATTCTATTTAATTATATGGATTTATTTATTCAAAAACATAGATCAGACAGAAATATATTGCCAATATTAATATTTAGTTTAGTTTAGTTTAGTTCAGTTTACTTTACTGATACAGCATGGAAACAGGCTATTTGGTCCAGAGAGTTCACACTGAGCATCGATCACCAGTGTTATGTTATCCCACTTTCTCATCCACTCCCGACACACTAGGGGCCTATTAACCTACAAAGTCTTTTGGATGCGGGAGGAAACCGGAGCACCCGAAGGAAACCCATGAGGTCACAGGGAGAACGTGCAGACTCCGCACACACAGCACCCGAGGTCGGGATTGAACCCAGGACCCTGGCGCTGTGATGCAGCAGCTCTATCAGCTGCGCCACTGGGCCTCCCCCAATTCTCATTCAGGGAAATGGGCTGTGGGATCGATGTCATTAGTACAAAACCAAATGTGTCTGGGAATTGGATTTGAAGGCAGAAATAATTTGACTTTGATGAGCTTTAAAGCAGTTACACTGGTCCGGAGTTACTCCATTTACTTTAACGTCATGTTCATAAATGATAGGAGCAGAATTAGGCCATTCAGCACCGAGGTGAGAAAAAACGTTTTCACCCAGAGAGTTGTGAATTTATGGAATTCCCTGCCACAGAGGGCAGTGGAGGCCAAGTCACTGGATGGATTTAAGAGAGAGTTAGATAGAGCTCTAGGGGCTAGTGGAGTCAAGGGATATGGGGAGAAGGCAGGCACGGGTTATTGATGGGGGACGATCAGCCATGATCACTATGAATGGCGGTGCTGGCTCGAAGGCCGAATGGCCTCCTCATGCACCTATTTTCTATGTTTTTATGTTTCTATCAAGTCTATCATGGATGATCTATCTCTCCCTCACAATCCCATTCCCTTGCCTTCTCCCCATAACCCCTGACACCCGTACTAATCAAGGATAGACCAATATCCACTGACTTGGCCTCCACAGCCTTCTGTAGCAATGAATTCCACAGATTAAAGAATTCATCGGATTAAAGAATTTAATCTGTGGAAAGAAATTCCTCCTCATCTCCTCCCTAAAGGAACGTCCTTTTATTCCGAGGCCATGGCTTCTGGTCCTAGACTCTCCCACTGGTGGAAACATCCTCTGCACTGACCGACACTTCAGAGTGGCCTGGGAACTTGACACAGGCCAACAAGTTTCTGAGAAACACATACAGAGATGTGTACAGTGACATATTTAGCCAAATAGTGCATCTTGCCAGATGTGAGGTCTCCATACTCTCTTCCAACTTATCTCAGAATAGCATTCAAACTGAAATTAATAGAAGAATGCCAAGAAACAAAAAAAAATAATTCTCTGTGACTAATACTGGTGGAAAAACCAAGCAGGAGAAGTGACCTAAAATATTCGCTTTTGGTCAGGCAGCAAACCCAAAGGTATAGAGGTATAGAGTCATGGCATCATACAGCATCGATTCAGACCCTTCAGCCCAAAGATCCTACAGCGAGCAAGATAGACCACTCGACGAAAAAGACGTAGTACGGTCATGGGCAGATTCATGGGTAATTTTAGGCCCCATTTCCGCAGCCGGCTTCCGTCTCCGCACCAAAGATCCCATAGGATACTAGAGCGGAGACGGAAGCCGGTTTCGGAAACACCCTCGAAAAAATAAAAGTTCTTTGGTAAAAATCTTCTCCTCATTTTCAGAATTTTAATTTATTAACACAAACTGTTCCCCCGCAATGTTGATTACACTGCGAGTCGGGTCGGGTCGGGTCGGGTTCCGGAAATGGATGAAAAAAAAGGGCCCACGTTCCGTTCCATTGCATTTAGCAGGAGTGGTCTATCTTGCTCCGCTATAGGATCTTTGCTTCAGCCCAGCATATCCATGTCAACCAATATTTCCCATCTACACTAGTTCCACCTGCCTATATTTGGCCCATATCCCTCTAAATCTATCACAGGTTCACCAGTTCTCAAGTTCACAAGTTATTGGAGTACAATTTGGCCATTTGGCCCATCGGGTCCGCTCCGCCATTCAATCATGGCTGATCTCTGCCTCCTAATCCCGTTTTCCTGCCTTCTCCCCGTAACCCTTCACACCCGCTCTAACTAAGAACTTGTCCATCTCTGCCTTAAAAATATCCACTGACTTGGCCTCCACAGCATCTGTGGCAATGAGTTCCACAGATTAACTACCCTCTGACTAAAGTTCCTCCTCCTCACTTCCTTTCTAAAAGGGCGCCCTTTAATCCAATCCCTGTACTTGCCCAAATGTTGTTTAAATGTTGTGTTAGGTCCCGCCTCAACGGCCTTCTCTGGCAGCTCGTTCCATACACCTACCCTACTTTGTATAAAACAATTGCCGCTCACGTTCCTATTAAATCCTATTAAATCTTCCCCCCCTCACTTTAAACATATGTCCTCTGGTTCTCGAATTTCCCTACTCTGGGTAAAAAGAGTCTGGGCATTTACCTGATCTATTCCTCTCAAGATCTTGTACACCTCTGTAAGGTCACCTGTCATCCTCCTGTGCTCCATGGAATATAGTCTGAACCTGCTCAGCCTCTCCCTGGAGCTCAGGTAGCATCTGTTGACAGATGACAGAAATGTA
This sequence comes from Okamejei kenojei, assembly GCA_035221665.1. NCBI lineage: Eukaryota > Metazoa > Chordata > Chondrichthyes > Rajiformes > Rajidae > Okamejei > Okamejei kenojei. The sequence goes on from CM069132.1 coordinate 147,977,097, forward strand.
TCCAGGACAGATAAAACTTTCCTTTGCCTTTGATTAAATGTATTTTTTTTTTTATTCTTTGAAAATTACAGCAAGGAAAACGGGGCCTCTGCCCCATCGAGTCCATGCTGACCATCGAACACCCGTTCACACTAGTCCCATGTTTTGGATTTAGTTTTTACTTTCAGAGATACAGCGTGGAATCAGGCCCTTCAGCCCGCCAGGTCCGCGCTGACCAGCATACCCCGCACATTAACACTATCCTACACCCACTAGGGACAATCTTACATATATACCAAGCCAATGAACCTACAAACCTGTACGTCTTTTGAGTGTGGGAGGAAACCGAAGATCTTGGAGAAAACCCACGCAGGTCACGGGGAGGACGTACAAAGTCTGTACAGACAGCACCCGTGGTCAGGATCGAACCCGGGTCTCCGGCGCTGCATTCGCTGTAAGGCAGCAACTCTACCGCTGCGCCACCAATACTGCCGGAATGTTATCCCATTCACTGTCACATCCACTCCCTACACGCTAGGGACAATTTATAAGCCCGCACATCTTTGGGATGTGGGAGGAAACTGGAGGAATCTCTGCCACAGAAGGCAGTGGAGTCCGGTTCTTGATGCTTTCAAGAGAGAGTTAGATATAGCTTCTTGGGCTAACGGAATCAAGGGATATGGGGAGAAAGCTAGGAACGGGCCACAGATTTTGGTTGACCAGTCATGATCATATTGAATGGCGGTACTGGCTTGAGGGGCCAAAAGACCTACTCCTCCACCTATTTTCGACGTTTCTAGGAAACCAAACGTGCAGAACCCAGGGTCAGGATCGAACCCGGGTCTCTGAGGCTGTGAGGCAGCAGCTCCACCACTGTGCTGCCCGTTTCAGGTCACCCATTCCTTCTCTCCAGAGATGCTGCCTGCCCCGTCGAGTTACTCCAGCATTTTGCGTCTATCTTCGGTGTAGACCAGCATCTGCAGTTCCTTCCTACCTAGATGTCTTTAACCTTCCAAGTAACAGTCGAACCAAGTCACTGTTTCTTTGAGTATTGTGAACCAGCCACATGCCATTTATAGAGTCATAGAGTGATAGTGTGGAAACAGGCCCTTGGGGTGGGAGATTGCAACCTTCACGTGGTCCACCCTGTTTCGACTAATGCAATCAACTCGCCGTGCACAAACGGAGGATCAAATAGAACAAGTTGTCCAACAACTTTAGGCTGTGCACGCCACACGAAAGAAGAAGGAGAAGAAACAGGCCCTTCGGCCCAACTTGCCCACACCGACCAACATGCCCCAGCTACACCAGTCCCACCTGCCTGCGCTTGGTCCATATCCCTCCAAACCTGTCCTGTCCATGCAGCTGTCTAACTGTTTCTTAAACATTGGGATAGTCCCAGCCTCAACTCCCTCCTCTGGCAGCGTGTTCCAAACACCCACCACCCTTTGTGTGAAAAAGTTACCCCTCAGATTCCTTTCCCCTTCACCTTGAACGTATTGTATGTCACCTGATCCTCGATTCCCCAAATCTGGGCAAGAGATTCTGATCTGTTTTGTAGTCAATGCCTACTATGTTCTGTTGTGCTGAGCAAAGAAAGAATTTCTTTGTCCTGTCAGGGACACATGACAATAAACTCTTTTGACTTTTTGAGATTCTGTGCATCTACCCGATTTATTCCTCTCATTTGATGATATCATCATTTTACTGTGGTCTCTCTTTATTAATATGAGGTGGAAATATGATTTGATTCCCACAGCCGCAGGACCACACAAGCATTACAATATGAATCACATTATATGTTTTCAATGCGCGTTATAAGTGGCAGTAACTGGAGACTACATTGGTATCATAAACAATAAGTGTTTGATACATGAAAGAACTTTAAAATTTTGCATGTGTGCATCAAAATGCTTTCCAGACCAAACGCGCTGGCTTAAAATTCAGCACCATCTGTGAATCAGGAGTCCAATTATGGGGGAAAAAATAGGAGAGAGGAACTTGAAATCTCTTGTTGATCATGATTGCTTCTGTAAGGAATTAGTGTTCGTGGTTGAGACGCTCTTTTTTTCTCTAGGTCAAGCCCAAAGCAGCAGCTTTTGATCTCAAGCCATTAAAATACCTGAGTATTAATATCATGAGGACATAATAGACAATAGACAATAGACAATAGGTCCATGAATTGAGCCAGCATCACCATTCAATGTGATCATGGCTGATCATCCCCAATCAGTACCCCGTTCCTGCCTTCTCCCCATATCCCCTGACTCCGCTATTTTAAGAGCCCTATCTAGCTCTCTCTTGAAAGTATCCAGAGAACCGGCCTCCACCGCCCTCTGAGGCAGAGAATTCCACAGGAATCTAAGAAGCCTTCACCATACCCGGTTGCCGCTGGGACCAAAGGGGGACCTGGCATGGGGGGAACCGCCTTGGGGGATGGGGAGGGGCAGGGGGAGGATGAGGAGGAGGGGGAGGAGGGGGGGAGGTGGAGGAGGGGCAAGGGGGGAGGAGGAGGAGGGGGAGGGGGAGGAGGGGGAGGGGGGGAGGGGTAGGAGGAGGAGGAGGAGGGGCAGGGGGAGGGGAGGGGGAGGAGGAGGAGGGGGAGGGAGAGGGGAGGGGAGGAGAACAAAGGAGGACATGGAGTGGGATACATTATAACATTGTCAGCGCCCTTTATGTAGTGACTCTTTACATACCCTTTAAGGCAGAGACGGACAACTTCTAGATTAGAACGGGCGTCAAGGGGTCTGAAGAGAAGGAAGGAAAATGGGATTAGGGGGCGGAGATCAGCCATGATTGAATGGCGGAATGGACTTGATGGGCCGAATGGCCTAATTCTACTCCTATAACTTGTGAACGTGAACCGTGGGTATGCAAAACAAAGAATCTCACTGTGACTTCTCACATGTGACACTAAAGTATAATATTCATTCATTCATTCAGAACCCGTTTTGTTGCTTTATTCAATGCAGAGTCCTCTCCATCCATGAAACAGCTGCAATTCCTTCTTGGTACCTTTGCTCAAATCCTGCACTACTCCCTGCTACTTCTCCTTTCATTTTGATTTTTCACCTGAGCAGACTTTAACTCATTAATTCTACACTCTGACATCTCACCCAAGTTGTGATCGGTGCCAACAGTCGGGTGGCACAGAGCTGCTGCATTGCAGTGTCAGAGACCCGGGTTCCATCCTGACTGCGGGTGCTGTCTGTGACCTGCGTGGGTTTACTCCGAGACCTTTGGTTTCCTTCCACACTCCAAAGACTAAAGGTATGTAGGCCGATTGGCTTGGCATAAACGTAAAATTGTCCCTCGTGTTTGCAGGATAGTGTTCATGTGCGGGGATCGCTGGTCGGTGCAGACTCAGTGGGCTTGCTTCCGCGCTGTATTTCTAACCTAAACAAATGTTCTTATCAATTTTTGGCAGGGTGCCAACCCACCAAGGAGTTTAGCTTTCCTAAGCCAGGGTTGGTTGGCCTGAAGCCAGCTCTGACATCCCACTCCTCTTTCCAGGCAATCCCTCAGGGTCAGGGCTTCAGTTCTGAGGCAGTTGATGCGAACAATAAGGGCGGTAACGGTGGCGCAGCGGTAGAGTCGCTGCCTTACCGCGCTTGCAGCACCCGCAGACCCGGGTTCGATCCCGACTGCGGGTGCTGTCTGTACGAAGTCTGCACCTTCTCCTCCGTGACCTGCGTGGGTTTTCTCCGAGATCATTGGTCTCCTCCCACACTCCAAAGATGCACAGGTATTGCAGGTAAATTGGCTTGGCAAACGTAAATATTGTCCCTAGTGTGTGTGTGTAGGGGAATGTCAATATGTGGCCATCGCTGGTCGATACAGACTCGGTGGGCTCTTCCTGTTTCCTGTTTCCGCGCTGTATCTCAAAACTAGACCAAAACTAAGCAGAGAATGGGGGCGGCCATGTTGACGCAGCGAGTTGAGATCCGCTGCCTCACAGCGCCAGAGACCCAGGTTCGATCCTGACCTCGGCTGCTGGCTGTGTGAAGTTTGTACCATCTCCCTGCGACGGCCTGGGTATTTCTCCCGATGCTCCGGTTTTCTCCCACATTCCAAAGACGTGCAGGTTTTTGCACGTCAATGGGCTTCTGTAAATTTTCCCCAGTGTGTAGGATACAAATAGTTTAGAGAACGGACCCTTCAGCCCACAAAGCCCATGCCGACCTGAAATCATCCATACACTTGTTCCTATCCTTACACGCTAGCGACAACCTACAGAAGCCGACGGAGATGAGGAAACACTTTTTCTCACAGAGAGTGGTGAGTCTGTGGAATTCTCTGCCTCAGAGGGCGGTGGAGGCAGGTTCTCTGGATGCTTTCAAGAGAGAGCTAGATAGGGCTCTTAAAAATAGTGGAGTCAGGGGATATGGGGAGAAGGCAGGAATGGGGTACTGATTGGGGATGATCAGCCATGATCACATTGAATGGCGGTGCTGGCTCGAAGGGCCGAATGGCCTACTCCTGCACCTATTGTCTATTGTCTAATGTCTATTGTCTAAGCCAGTCAAACCCACAAAAACCGCACGTCCTTAGGATGGGGGAGGAAACCGGAGCATCGGAGAGAACCCAGGCAGTCACAGCTAGTGTACAGGTTATTTTTGGTTGCCATGGACTCAGTGGGATGTAGGGACTGTTTCCATGCTTTATCTCTAAACTCAACTCAACTCAACAAACTCAACTAAACCAAACTAACCTGCACACTTTTCCACAAGTGACGCAGAAGCTGCTAACGAGGCGAGGTGGTTGGGTTGTGTGGTTCCTCCTGCCATTTTCCCCTGGACCTCCCCCTGGGCTTTCCCTGTAACCTTCACGTGATGATGCTCAGTGCTTTCACGGATCGCGTGCACCACCAAAGGAGGCCACTCTGCCCATTACGATGGTGCGGGTCAGAGAAGAAGCCACCCAACCTTCCTGCATCAGATCCACAGCCACACAGTCACGGCTTGTCAGGTGTGAAACAAAGTAATTCCTCAATGTAAAGCCCCTGTCCCACTGTACGAGGTAATTCACGAGTTCTCCCGAGTTGTCCCCGTGATTCAAACTCGGAGAATGTCCGTAGCTGGTCCGTAGGAGTTCCTGGATGTCTCGTAGCGGCTCGAATGAGTAAAAAGTAAGCATTTTTTTCATCACGAGTATTTTTTTACTCGTGGACATTTTTTTACAGGGATGAAAAAACGTCACGAGTTTACCGGATGTCCCGAGTACCTACCGTTAGCATTACGAGCCGCTACGAGACATCCACGAACTCCTACGGACCCGCTACAGACATTTGTCCGAGTTCGAATCAGGGGAACACACGGGAGAACTCGTCAATTACCTCGTACAGTGGGACAGGGGCTTTATGAGTGTTCCTGCCAATTGCAAGCTGTGAGTTCAATACCCCACGCATCCCCTGGATGAAAACCCATTGCTCAACTCCTTTCTAATCCTTCAACAATTACTTTAAATCTCAGCCCTCCATTTTAAGCTCCTCTGCTAAGGAAAATGGGTGCTCCCTATTTCATTTTCTTTGGCCTTTTCCATCTTTATCCACCTCAATTAAATCACCCATTTTGTTCCAAATGCCAATACTAGTTTATCTAAACCATTCTTATAGGCAAATATTTCCCGTCCGATCAATACCCTCACAAGTGTCGACGTCACCCCGTCTGGTTCATTCTCATCCTTTCAGTAATAGTCCTTTCAGCTGACTAAGCTGTGGTCTAATTAAATGTGTACACATTCCTAGCACTGATTAGTCTTACATTCGGTGAGTCGGCCTTCCCAGACGTTCCATCTCCATCTTGAGTATTCATTTTCCAGAGATTCCCGCAAGTCTATGATGAGATAAATTCATTCAGATAGAGTCGTTGAGCCAGAGTCACACAGAGCATGAAACAAGCCCTTCGGCCCATTTTGGACAAGCCCACCAAGATGTGGCCTCTCTTCTCATCCCACTCAGTCCATTTGCAGTGCCGTTTCGGATGCTGCCAAACCCGCTGGGTTACTCCAGCACTTTTAGTGTCTTATTTTGCAAATCAGCATCTGCAGTTCCTTCTTTCTACATTTCGACTGCTCCACTTGCGAAACCTCCTCAAGGTATGCCTGCTTTGAAGAAGTTCTCCTTCCCACTCTGACAGGGATTTAGTGAGACAATTTCTCATTTCTCCCCCTCTGTGATTCCTGTTGCGCCTCGCTTATGTTCACCTGTTACCTGCCACGCTTTGTCCTGTCCCCTCTTCCAGCTTTCACCCCCCCCCCCCCGCCCCCACAATCAGTCTGAAAAATATTCCCAGCCCAAAACATCACCTATCCATGTTCTCCATTGAAGGTACTGCAGATGCTGGTTTAAACCAAAGATAGACCCAAGAAGCTGGAATAACTGAACGGGACAGGCAGCAGGAGGGGAGAGAACCCTCGTGTCGAGACCCTTCTGAGTTAGGATCTCGGGGAGAACGCACAAACTCCGTACAGACAGCACCCAGAGTCGGGATCGAACCTGGGTCTCCGGTGATGCAAGCGCTGTAAGGCTTCTGTTTTAGTGATGGATGTTTCCATCCTGTCCCCTATATATGCCTCTCTGAACTTTATATACTTGTATCAATTCTCCCCTCATTCTCCGACGTTCTAGAGAAAACAATCCAAGATTATCCAACCTCTCTTTGTAGCTGAAACCCTCTAATCCAGGCAGCATTCTGATGAAACTGTGCCCAAAGTCCCCACATTTTTCCCGACCAGTGCATAACGTTATCACATGCTTCAGCCTCTGGGCAATGCTATTTTTCATGTTAATGTTAAGTAAAACCCACAGTGTCATTATCAACGTCTGATCATGTTCCAAGGCCCAGACTGCTAGTGCATGACACCAGCTCATCTGCTTGCAATAGGGCTGTTGTGAGGTTGCAATGTGTACTCCTCTTTCCTGTACTTCCACCTGAAAGGGACCAAGGAATTCATAAGTTCAAATGTTAAGGAGCAAAATTAGTCTAAATCATGGCTGGTCCATCTTTCCCTCTCAACCCCATTCTCCTGCCTTCACCCCATAACACCTGACACCCGAACTGATCAAGAATCTGCATAGGAAGGGACGGCAGATGCCGGTTTAAACCGAAGATAGACGCAAAAAGCTGGAGTAACTCAGTGGGACAGGGCAGCATCTCTGGAGAGAAGGAAACGGGTGACATTTCGGGTCGAGGCCCTTCTTCAGTCTGAATGTCTTCTTCAGCCTCGACCTGAAATGCTACTCCAGCTTTTTGTGTCTATGTCTAATCAAGAATCAGATAACCTCCACCTTAAAAATACCCAATGACGTCCTCCACAGCCTTCTGTGGCAAAGAATTCCACCGATTTTCCACCCACACCTCCCCCTCATCTCCTTTAATTCTGAAGCTGTGCCCTCTGGTCCTGGACTCTCCCACTCGTGGAAACATCCTCTCCACATCCACTCTGTCCGGGCCTTTCACTATTCGGTACGTTTCAATGAGGTTCCACCTCATCCTTCGAAATTCCAGTGAGTACAGGCCCAATGTCGTCAAAGGTTCATCACATGTTAACCCTCTCATTCCTGGGATCATTGTTTTTTTTTTTTGTTTTACAAATGCTTTTATTCAAACCAACAAATACAAAACAGTAACACGATCAGAGGATGCCTATATTGGCATTTACAAAGAAAGTTCTCAAATTAAAATATTATCATCTTTGTCAATAATACATTCGACCTCCTGCGGTGACCAGCGTTCACGGAAAGCCTCCACAGTCCCCGTGGACACCGCGTGTTCCCTCTCTAGGGACACGCGGGCACGGACGTAACCCCGGAAGAGGGGCAGGCAGCCGACTGCTGTGCGGCCGTCGACTGCCCGCTGCCTGGACCCGCGAATGGCCATCTTGGCCAGGCCCCAGGAGCAGACCGACAGGGAGACCCCCTACTCCCACCTCTGCACCGGGTGCCCAAAAATCAATAGCGTCGGACTAAAGTGGAGCCCAAAAACGTGAGGAGCAGCCCCTTCAGATACTCGAACAAGGGCTGCAACCTCTCACACAATCCATGTAGACGTGGAACACGGTCTCCTCCTCGCCGCAAAAGTGACAGGCGGCGGACGAGTCCGTTAACCCTCTCATTCCTGGGATCATTGTAATGAACATCCTCTGGACCCTCTCCCACGCAAGCACATCCTTCCTCAGACACTGGGCCCTTCTTCATATGAGGAAAGGGCAATTGGGCAAAGACTCAAACAGGTTATGCTTATGGATTTTCCTGTATGTCTTGTCTCTGTTACGGAACATCACTTCATATTTTTTTAAAACACGTTCTTATTAATCATGAATCTAGAACAAGTCAAGTGCAAGGTGTTCACCACTTGTGACGGGAAGCAAAAGAAAGGGTTAAAGAAACGAAAGGTGTGAATAGGCTTGATGTCAACACTGTGATGGGGCAAGAGGAATGAAGATGGGCACAAAAAAATCTGGAGTAACTCAGCGGGTCTGACAGCGTCTCTGGAGAAAAGGAACAGGTGACGTTTTGGGTCGAGACCGTTCTTCAGACTGTGAGTCAGGGGAGAGGGAAACGATGGCCTCATTTGGCATTTGGCCTCACTCTGACAGTGGAGGAGCCCAAGGACAGAAAGGTCAGTGAGGGTAGACACAAAATGCTGGAGTAACTTAGTGGGACAGGCAGTATCTCTGGATAGAAGGAATGGGTGTCGTTTCGGGTCGAGACCCTTCTTCAGACTGAGCGTCACAAGCCCTGTCCCACGGTACGAGTTCATTCCAAGAGCTCGCCCGAGTTTGCCCTGATTCGAACGCGGAGATTTATGGTAATTTGCCACTCGTCGGTACTCGGGGCTCTCGTGGACATTTTTCATCATGTTGAAAAATCTTCACGAATCTTCACGTGCCTACCTGCCATTAGCGAGTCTTCCCGAGTACCTGCCGTTAGCGCTAAGAGACGTCCCCGAGCTCCGACGTACCCGCTACGTTCATTCTCCATGCTTGCCACGAGTTTGATTTTTTTTAAACTCGGGAGAGCTCTTGGAATGAACTCGTACCGTGGGACAGGGCTATCAGGGGAAAGGGAGTTGATTCCTCCTGCTCTCAAGGCACAGTTTCTTCCCAGCCGTTATCAGGCAACTGAATCATCCTACCACAACCAGAGAGCAGTGCTGAACTACTATCTACCTCTGACGTCCCTCGGACTATCCTTGAGCGGACTTTGCTGGGTTTTACCTTGCGCGAAACGTTATTCCCTTATCATGCATCTTTTCACTGTACATGGATCGATTGTAATCGCGTATTGGCTTTCTGCTGACTGGTTAGCACGCAACAGAAAGCTTCTCACTGTACCTCGGCACACGTGACAATAAACTAAACCTGAACTGAACGCAACTCTCTGACCATGTTTCAACCCAGACACGTTATTTTCCTTCCAACACGTTTTGTCTGCTCCGCTGCGATGTCTCCTCAAGGTCGGCCGACTTTGGAGAATTCTCCTCCTCTCACCGACGAGAGATCTGCAACATCTCCTCTCTCGCTGCTCCCACTCTGTGACTCCCGATTTCCACCTCGGCGACCAGGTTTTAACCCAGACCCGCTGTCCCCTCCGACACGCATGGTCAGTGTGGGGAGTGGGGAAGGGGAGCTTAACGTCCCGTGCAACCAGGAGATCAGGGCGGTCACGGTGGCGCAGCGGTAGAGTTGCTGCCTTACAGCGAATGCAGCGTCGGAGACCCGGGTTCGATCCTGACTACGGGTGCTGTCCGTACGAGGACTGTACGTTCTCCCTGCGACCTGCGAGGATTTTCTCCGAGATCTTCGGTTTCCTCCCACACTCCAAAGGCGTGCAGGTTTGTAGGTTAACTGGCTTGGTCGATGTAAAAAATTGTCCCTAGTGGGTGCAGGATAGTGTTAATGTGTGCGGGGATCGCTGGTCGGTGCGGACCCGGTGGGCCGAGGGCCTGTTTCCGCAGCTGTATCTCTAAACTAAACTAAACTAGAGCTTGGTCCAGGCTGACTGAGCGAAGGATGCATTTAACAAGCCACAGCTTTGCGACGAGGAGGCTGGGTGCCGTGGGAGGAGGTTGACGTGTTATTCTTGCTCTTGCCCTTGTGTTGAATGGACAGTGCCAAGAGTGGGTGGATTAGAGGGCTGTTCTGTACCGGGTGTACTTTTCCGAAGGTTACAACACTGCGTCAGTCTCCATGTCTCACTGATAGTTCTGGTGCTCAGTAGCTACAGGAAGGTGGAGCTCCCGTTGTGCCCTATTGTTGACAGCAGTACGCTGATGACACGCTGCTTTTACATTCTGGCTTTGCTCCCGGAGATTACGGCAAGCTGGGCAAATTCAAAGCAAGCAATTAATACAGACCGTGTGGCGGCACATTGCACGATCGAGCCTGGACAACGTCACCGTTCAGTCTCCGTTCAAGGATCCCCCCCACCGACAACCTCCACCCCCTCAAACACCAAGTTGATGTTCCCTCTTGAAGATAAAGATACTCTTAAAGATAGCGGAGTCAGGGGATATGGGGAGAAGGCAGGAACGGGGTACTGATTGGGGATGATCAGCCATGATCACATTGAATGGCGGTGCTGGCTCGAAGGGCCGAATGGCCTACTCCTGCACCATGCAGTAGACCTGCAGAATGGTCTACTGTCTGTTGTCTATTGTCTATTGTCTCACAAACACTTTCTGACCGCCTGCTTTGAAGCAAGGGGTCAAGAAGATGCAATGTGGACGAAGGAACTGCAGATGCTGGTTTACACTGATGTTGGGGAAGTCCAGAACAAGGGGTCACAGTTTAAGGATAAGGGGGAAATCTTTTAGGACCAAGATGAGAAAATCGTTTTTCACACAGAGAGTGGTGAATCTGTGGAATTCTCTGCCACAGAAGGTAGTTGAGGCCAGTTCGTTGGCCATATTTAAGAGGGAGTTGGATGTGGCCGTTGTGGCTGAAGGGATCAGGGGATATGGAGAGAAGGCAGGTACGGGATACTGAGTTGGATGATCAGCCATGATCATATTGAATGGCGGTTCCTCCAATTTGCATTTGGCCTCAACATAATAGTCAGGACTACACTGTCGGTTCACCTAATGCTGACACACACCACAAGGTCTGTCCTCCACAGCAGGCATTAATCCTCTGTAAATTACAGGAGGCAAACAATTGTATAATTAAGTTAATCTGCATATCCAAATTACCTCTAATTAATCAAATACATTAATATGTAATGGGATAATTATACCCTCCAGTTTCAGTTGGATTTGCTGTTTCAGTCAGAAAGCCACGGAAATCTAATTAAACTGATTTACATATGGAAATTGGAAGCGAGCGGCGCGGTGGCGCAGCGGTAGAGCTGCTGCCTCACAGCGCCGGAGACCCGGGTTCGATCCTGACTACGGGCGCTGCCTGTACGGAGTTTCTGCCTTCTCCCCGAGACCTGCACGGGGTTTTCTCCGGGTGCTTTTAATATAGTGCCTTTAATTAAGTCTAACATTGTAAGGCGCTTCACAGACATTGCGATGAACAATTTATGCCACTGAGCCATATTTAGTTCAGTTTTGTTTCGAATGAGATATAACCATATAACCATATAACCATATAACAATTACAGCACGGAAACAGGCCCTCTCGGCCCTTCCAGTCCGTGCCGACCATTTGTTTTCCCCTAGTCCCATCTACCTGCACTCAGACCATACCCCTCCATTCCCTTCACGTCCATATACCTATCCACTTTACTCTTAAATGTTAAAATCGATCCTGCCTCCACCACTTCTGCTGGAAGCTGATTCCACACAGCCACCACCCTCTGAGTAAAGAAGTTCCCCCTCACGTTACCCCGAAACCTCTGTCCCTTAATTCTCATGTCATGCCCTCTTGTTTGAATCTTCCCTACCCTCAATGGGAAAAACGTATCCACGTCAACTCTGTCCTATCCCTTTCATCATTTTAAAGACCTCAATCAAGTCCCCCCTTAACCTTCTGCGCTCCAAAGAATAAAGACCTAACTTGTTCAACCTTTCTCTGTAACATAGTTGCTGGATCCACTGGATCCATATATCCAGTGTGTAAACAGGTTCTTCAGCCCACTGAGTCCACACTGGCCAACGATCGCCCGTACGCGAGTTCTCTCGTATCCCAGTTTTGCATCCTACGAAACCAGGGGAAATTTACCGAATCTTATTAACTTACAAACCCGCACACCTTTGGAATGTGGGAGGAAACCGGAACAATCAGGGAAAACCGCAGTCACGGGGAGAATGTACACATTTGTTGGTTAATTGGTAAAAGTGTAAATTGTCCCCAGTGTGTGGAGGATAGTGTTTGTGTGTGGAGATCACTGGTGGTTCCGCGCTGTATCTCTGAACTAATCTAAAAAAAACTATACATACATACCTCCAGATTCAGGGACCGTTTCTTCCCAGCTGTTATCAGGCAATGGAACTGTCCTCTCACCAACTATTTAGTCCACTTCTGACCTCCCATCTATTTCATTGGAATATGTGCAGGCAGATAAGAGTTGGATTTGGCAACATGTTCAGCACAGATAATGAGGGCCGAACGGCCTGTTCCTGTGCTGCATTGTTCTATGTTCTATGTTTAATGCAGCCTTCAGCTGACTGGGCTTTCCTGGTTCAGGTCAGAAGTGATAGGAGCAGAATTAGGCCTTTCAGCCCATCAAGTCTGCTCTACTCTGCCATGACAAATCATGGCTGATCTATCTCTCCCTCCTCACCCCATCCATCCTCCTGCCTTCTCCCGTAACCCTTGACGCCCGTACCAATCAAGAATCTATCTATCTCTGCCTCAAAAGACGTGGCCTCCACGACCTTCTGTGGCAAAGAATTCCACAGATTCACCACCCTCTGACTGAAGAGATTCCTCCTCATCTCCTTCCTAAAGGAATGCCCTTTATTGCTGAGGCTGTGACCTCTGGTCCTGGACTCTCCCACTAGTGGAAACATCCTCTCCACATCCACTCTATCCGGACCTTTCACTATTCTGTACGTTTCAATAAGGTTCGCCCTCATCCTTCTAAACTCCAGCGAGTAGAGGCCCAGTGCTCATCATATGTTAACCTATTCATTCTTGGGATAATTCTCATAAACCGCTCCCAGGGCCAGCACATACATCCTCAAACATGAGGCCCAGAATTACTCATTAATTGCTCATTTGGTTGGCACGGTGGTGCAAAGGCAGAGTTGCTGCCGTACAGCATTTAGAATCATAGAAACATAGACAATAGGTGCAGGAGCAGGCCATTCGGCCCTTCGAGCCTGCACCGCCATTCAATATGATCATGGCTGATCATCCAACTCAGTATCCCGTACCTGCCTTCTCTCCATACCCCCTGATCCCTTTAGCCACAAGGGCCACATCTAACTCCCTCTTAAATATAGCCAATGAACTGGCCTCAACTACCTTCTGTGGCAGAGAATTCCACAGACTCACCACTCTCTGTGTGAAAAATGTTTTTCTCATCTCGGTGCTAAAAGACTTCCCCCTTATCCTTAAACTGCGACCCCCTTGTTCTGGACTTCCCCAACATCGGGAACAATCTTCCTGCATCTAGCCTGTCCAACCCCTTAAGAATTTTGTAAGTCTCTACGAGATCCCCCCTCAATCTTCTAAATTCCAGCGAGTACAAGCCGAGCCTATCCAGTCTTTCCTCATATGGAAGTCCTGCCATCCCAGGAATCAGTCTGGTGAACCTTCTCTGTACTCCCTCTATGGCAAGAATGTCTTTCCTCAGATTTGCAGCGCCGGAGACCCGGGTTCGATCCCCACTATAGGCGCTGTCTGTACGGAGTTTGTACGTTCTCCCTGTGAGCTGCGTGGGTTTTCTCCAAGATCTTCGGTTTCCTCCCGCACTCCAAAGACGTACAGGTTTGTAGATTAATTGGCTTGGTATAGGTGTAAATTGTTCGTAGTGTGTGTAGGATAGTGTTAGTGTGTGTGAATCACTGGTCGGTGCAGACTCGGTGGGCCAAAGGGCCTGTTGCAGCGCTGTATCACTAAACTGGGTATTACACACACCTTCAAGCACCGGCTACATTTTCCTACTGAGGGGAAGGCGTTATGATTGATGTTAACTGGGCGGGGTTAATGGAGTGAGGTAACTATATTATTGGTTGCATATAAACCATCTACTAAACTAAACTCAGAAATTGTCACCAATCTCAGCCAATAGGTGAGTCATGACTGAATGCAGACAGACATATTAAAATGTCACCAGAAATAAAATATTATTTCATTATGGCAGGGGTTCTCAACCAGGGGGGAATTCCCCCCAGGGGGGGATTTCAGGTTTTCAGGGGGGGAATTGGGACCACAGATTAGTAAACTCAAACTGTTAGAATGTTGATCTTTTTATTGCCTTTGAGCTTATATGCATATTATGTGGAATGCACTTTTTGAGGCAGACAGTCTTGGAAAGGAGGGGGGGAATGACATTCTGACATATGGTGAAAGGGGTGGGTGCATGGGGCAAACAAGGTTGAGAACCATTGGATTATGGCATGCGAAACCAGACAATTACACTATTAATATCAATGATCGCAGGCTAGCTCCTCCAAAAGGCAGCCTTTTGTAAAACCTTTGAAGACAAACGCATATAAACGAAACTGGACACCACAGTTGAAGGACCACCATCGCTGATTAATAATAGTCTCCTTTCAAAAGAATTGTGGTTATGCCTCAAAGGGATTGACCTAACTGGCTTTTCTTTTTGCCCGTCTGGTTTCTGGATTAGTTGGAGTCTTTCACAGCAGCAGGATGGAAGTTCTTTAATTTTCCGTTTTAGTTTAGTTTACTTTCACGACCTAATTCACGACCTTTTTTACTCGTGGACATTTTTCATCGTGCTGGAAAAAAAACGCCCCGACCTACTTGATGCCACGAGTACCTGCGACTAGCATCACGGCCTGCTACGACCTACCTACGACCTCCTACGACCTCCAATGACCTCGTGACGACCATGCTGCGAGTACGAGTCAAGGGCAAACTCGGCAGAGGTCGTGAATTAGGCCGTGAAAGTGGGACAGGCCCTTTAGTTTAGTTTTAGAAATGTAGCGCAGAAAAAGTCCTTTCGGCCTACCGAGTCCTCGCCGACCAGTGATCCCCGCACACTAATACTGTCATACACACACTAGGGACAATGTTACAATGATCTCAAGCTAATTAACCTATAAACCTGTATGTCACACAGGTCACGGGGAGAACGGACAGACTCCATACAGATGGCTCCCGTAGTCAGAATCGAACCCGGGTCTCTGGGGCTGTAAGGCAGCAACTCCACTTCTGCGCCACCGTGCCGCCCCATCCATGACCCAGTGCCCCAGGTCTTTAACTGCACAGCTGCTGGAGTTCAAAGGAATCAGATCTACAGCATAGAATCATCCCAAATCATTCCCACGGAAAAATACTTGGGGAATCAGGATCAGTGATCTCAGCAGAGATTTCATTTGCGCTCTTTACACAGAAATAAAGAAATTTGGAAAGAAAATGGTTGAAAATGTTACATTGTGAAACAGTCATATCTCCAGAGGAAGCAAAACCCACACAAAGTGGTGGAGAACTGCAGATGCTAGTTTACCCAAAAAAGGCACAAAGTGCTGGAGTAAATCAGCGGGTCAGGCAGCATCTCTGAAAAACATGGGCAGATGACGTTTCAGGTCGGGACCCTTCTTTAGACTCTTAGTCACCCATCCAAGTTCTTCAGAGGTGCTGAAGAAGGGTCTCGACCCGAAACGTCGCCTATCTCCTTCGCTCCTTAGATGCTGCTGCACCCGCTGAGTTTCTCCAGCTTTTTGTGTACCCTCTTCAGAGGTGCTGCCTGACGCACCAGGTTACTCCAGCAGTTTGTTATCATTTCTTTGTAAACAAGCATCTGCAGTTCCTCGTTTCAACATATCTCCTAGAGACCTTCTCCATAGTTTCATATAAGTTCATAATTTTTTAACTTCTAGGAGCAGAATTAGGCCATTCAGCCCCTCAAGTCTCCTCCGCCATTCAATCATGGCTGATCTATCTTTCCCTCTCAACCCCATTCTCCTGCCTTCTCCCCATAACCCCTGACACCCGTGCTAATCAATAATCTGTCAATCTCCGCCTTAAATATATCCATCGACTTGGCCGCAACTGCCGTCTGTGGCAATGAACTCCGCAGACTCGCCACAGAAATTCCTGCTCACCTCCTTTGTTTGGAGTGAAATCAGGAAAACCTCCTTGGAATTCAAGGCCTTAGCCTGATCGACAAGAAATCGTGGACTGGGAATGCACGGTGCTGCATCATCTACACACCGTGTTCCCATCAGAGATACTTAAGGCACTCGAATCACTAAAAGCAATCTTATCCAAAATCTGACTTACTTATCCACAACCTTTATCAAAGTAAATCGAACCTTCAATTGCCAATGGCACCAGCTCAAAATCAAAGGAGAGCACTGTGTCAGAAAAATAATAGGTTCAATCAGAAATGCACAGATGCAAAATTTAAATGAGACGGCATGACCTAATTCAATAAATTGCAGGAACATGACACGATGGACCAAAGGGCTCGATTTAATTGATCTCTGAGGTGCCATTTACATAACGCAAGTAGACACAGTTCAGAAGTTCACCGCTGCTGTGAGCTTCAGGCACTCGCTTCCTCCTGACGTGGCCCGTAAGATTTGACCCACTTTGGCCAACAACCTCTCTTCCTCACAGCCCCATGTGGATACAAATAAAGATAATGCAAAGCTTTAGCCTGAAGAAAACCCCAGGAACACAATATGTGTGTGTGTGTGTGTGTGTGTGTGTGTGTATATATATATATATATATATATATATATATATAGAATGTATGTGTGTGTTTGAGTATATATACAATATATGCTAGCAAGGATTTTTGTGTGTGTCTGTCGATGAGTGCATATGTGTGTGTGTGTGTGTGTTTGAGTGTGTGTGTTTGAGTCAATGTGAATGTGTGTGTTTGAGTGAATGTGTGTGTGTTTGCGTGTGTGTGTGTGTTTGCGTGAATGTGTGTGTGTGTTTGCATGAATGTGTGTGTGTGTTTGCGAGAATGTGTGTGTGTGTGTTTGAGTGAATGGGTGTATGTGTTTGAGTGAATGTGTGTTTGAGTGAATGTGTGTGTGTGTGTGTGTGTGTGTGTGTGTGTGTGTGTGTGTGTGTGTGTGTGTGTGTGTGTGTGTGTGTGTGTGTGTGTGTGTGTGTGTGTGTGTGTGTGTGAGTGTGTGTGTGTGTGTGTTTGAGTGAATGTGTGTGTGTGTGTTTGTGTGTGTGTGTGTGTTTGAGTGAATGTGTATGTGTGTGTGTGTGTGTTTGAGTGAATATGTGTGTGTTTGTGTGTGTGTGTGTGTGTGTGTGTGTGTGTGTGTGTGTGTGTGTGTGTGTGCGTGTGTGTGTGTGTGAGTGTGTGTGAGCGTGTGTGTGTGTGTGTGAGTGTGTGTGTGAGTGTGTGTGTGTGTGTGTGTGTGTGTGTGTGTGTGTGTGTGTGTGTGTGTGTGTGAGTGTGTGTGTGTGTGTGTGTGTGTGTGTGTGTGTGTGTGTGTGTGTGTGTGTGTGTGTGTGTGTGTGTGTGTGTGTGTGTGTGTGTGACTGTATGCGTGCGGCTTGTGTGCGTGAGAGAGGGACAGAGCTCTATTATTCAGTGCAAAATCGGCAAAATGAATTTAATGCATGTCTGCAACTCTGTCTGTACCTCCACCCCATCATGTCATCAATCAGAGATTCCACCATTGATCCAGTCTCCCTCTCCCCTCACATTTTGGAGAGCAGTGGATGGACGTTCTCCCCGCTGTCCTGATCGATATTAAACCTCACACACAATCCCAATTAAAATAAAGGACCTGTGGTCAGGACTTCACTGATTGAGAGATGTTTGCTGTGCGCAATATGACGGCCGCATTTCCTCCACTCCAGCGGTGACTGAGCGCATATCAGAAACACTCCATTAATTGTGAAAGGCAACGGGCAATCGTGTAACCATAAAACGCCCTATCTAGGCTCAACCATCACTTTATTTTTCTCTCTTGTAGATTTCCAGACCTTTGCAGGGCCGTTCTAAAATTGGCCACATTTGGGGAAATGAAACTTGGGACTACAGAAAATCAATCTGAATTTAGCTTTGCTGAGAAATGGGTAAAATATCAATAACGGAAATTGCTGCAATTATCTAAAGAGACAGCACCATCATGGCAACACAGCCACGCACTGTAGTTAGGGCAAGGGGATTCTGGATTACCATGTCCAACTGCTGCTCGGCAATAAAAGTCCACTTAGCCAAAGACTGCAGCAATGATCTTTCTTTCTTTCTTTTAAAGTCTTTTTATTTGTTTTTTTTCAAAAGCAAAAAAAAAACAACAAAAAAGTAATGATAAGCATAACAGTGATATTGATACGTAGGGATCAGGGTTACATTAATGGCAGGTATAACCTAAATATCAGTCCAGTGTCAACATACACGTTGAATATAGACCTCACGGTCTCTATGTAAATATAGTTAAGTGTTTAAAAGAGGACTTATATGTATAAAAACAGATAGAAAAAAAAAGAGAAAAAACAAAATATCTCTCCTATCTGTGATAAATGTCAATACTCGGAAGCTAATTTAACCCATACCTTTGTAAGTTGCATAAAAATTAAAGATTTCTGGATGGATATTTTTTTAATTATTTCCGTAGTGGCTAATACCCAACTGGAGCCCGATCCTAAATTAATAATATTTGGCGTATCAGAACAATACCTAAAACTTACAATAAACCAAAGACATTTTCTTGATTACAGTATAATAACTGGGAAAAAATAACTGGGCAACCCCCACAATCAAAATGTGGATTATGGAGATGTCAGAGACCTTAAATCTGGAAAAAATTAGATTTGTCTTGATTGACAAACCAGAAATGTTTACTAGAACATGGTCTCCGTTCATAGATTATTTGAAGGGGCAGAATGGGCCGGCGCAGGAGCCCAGAACTAGATGAGTAGTTATGTTCTCTGACCAACGGACCTATCTCCTAAGTTGTATTATTGATAGTTTATTCTATTTCCCTAATTTTCTTTATTTTTCTCTCTTTATTTTCTCTATCTATTATTTTTTTTTTAAAACCTCCTTAAACTAAAGGGGGAAAAAAGCAAAACAGAATCTGACCATGGGTATATAGAATACTGTGCGTTCAGCTGAATTCAGTTCAGTTCAGTTGTTTGAAGAAGAGTCTCGACCCGAAATGTCACCAGAGATGCTGCCCGTCCCGCTGAGTTACTCAATCCAGCATTTGGTGTCTATCTTCAGTTTAAGCCAACATCTGCAGTTCCTCCCTACTCAGTTGAGTTTAGTTTGGTTTAGTTTACTGCCACATGCACCAAGGTACAGCGAAAAGCTTTTGTTGCGTCCGAACCAGCCAGCGGAAAGACAATACATGATTACAATCGAGCCATTCGCAGTGCACGCATACATGACGAGGGAATTGCGTTCAGTTTACGTTGACATGCAAACTGTCTACAGTAGAACCAGTGCCTTCCGCCCTCCAGGTCCGCGGCAACCAGCGATCCCCACACAATAACACTATCCGACACCCACTAGGGACAATTTTTACAGGGAGAGGTTGGGCAGGCTGGGACTTTATTCCTTGGAGCAGAAGGCTGAAGAGTGATCGTATAAAGGTATATAAAACCATAAGGGGAATAGTTAGGGAATAAAAAACAGAGATGCGTAGGTTTAAATTGAGAGAAGCTAGATTTAATATTAACAATAGACAATAGACAATAGACAATAGGTGCAGGAGTAGGCCATTCGGCCCTTCGAGCCAGCACCGCCATTCAATGTGATCATGGCTGATCATCCCCAATCAGTACCCCGTTCCTGCCTTCTCCCCATATCCCCTGACTACGCTATTTCTAAGAGCCCTCTCTAGCTCTCTCTTGAAAGCATCCACCGCCCTCTGAGGCAGAGAATTCCACAGACTCACCACTCTCTGTGAGAAAAAGTGTTTCCTCGTCTCCGTTCTAAATGGCTTACTCATTCTTAAACATTGGCCCCTGGTTCTGGACTCCCCCAACATTGGGAACATGTTTCCTGCCTCTAGCGTGTCCAAGCCCTTAACAATCTTATATGTTTCATGATCCCATGTATATATTTTCCATGCAAGGCGTGTTGCAGAGAAGGCAGATAAGCTTAGATCCTGGATTAGTACATGGAACTATGACGGTGTAGCCATTACAGACACCTAGTTCACGGTGGCGCAGGGGTAGAGCTGCTGCCTTACAGCGAATGCAGCGCCAGAGACCCGGGTTCGATCCTGACTACGGGTTCTGTTTGCAGAGAATTCCTCAGACTCACCACTCTCTGTGAGAAAAAGTGTTTCCTCGTCTCCGTTCTAAATGGCTTACTCCTTATTCTTAAACTGTGGCCCCTGGTTCTGGACTCCCCGAACATCGGGAACATCGGGAACATTGGGAACCTGCGGGGAAACGTTTTCACTCAGAGGGTTGTGGTATAAGGAACTAGCTGAGATAGAATATCTAAGTATCATTTAGGTTAGTTTAGTTTAGTTTAGTGATACAGCATGGGAACAGGCCCTTAGGCCCACCGAGTCCGCACTGACCAGCGATCCCCGCACATTAACACTATCCTACACACACATGAGGGACAATTTACATTTATACCAAGCCAATTAACCTACAAACCTGTACGTTTTTGGAGTGTGGGAGGAAACAGAAGTTTCTCGGAGAAAACCCACACAGATTGCGGGGAGAACATACAAACTCCGTACAGACAGCACCCCTGGTCAGGATCGAACCCGGGTCTCCGGCGCTGCATTCGCTGTAAGGCAGCAACTCTACCGCTGCGCCACCGTGAGCGCCCGTGACTGGTTAGGGATAAGTGAAACGAGAGATATAGACTATGATGTGGAGAGATGAAGAACAATGAATAAAGATACCTTTTAGGCTTTGATCTGCCTGCCCACGGTGCCTGTACGTCAGGCTACAGGAATGTCTCGATTAATGAAGCCACACAATCCTCTCACCAGACACATCGCGATTTAACTGTGATTCACGAATGATGGCAATGGATGCACTTCATTAACATGTCGCAGCAAGTTGGGCAATAATGTACCAGGTGCTGTAAAGTCTACTACAATCTCCACTTCAGGGAACAGTCATTCCACGCAACGCATAGCTGCTAAAATCTTGCTGTCACCCTTAAAACAGAGCCCGCATACATTTAAGTTCCAGCGACTCAATCTGCTGCGAGGGCAGTTCCACGGGAATTGATTATCACAGAAAATGCTTCAATTCGGCAGAATGCTGTCGTTTTCACACATTAATCTTCTACATATCTCCAGTCTCTCTCTCTCTCCCTTGGCTCTCAGTCTGAAGAAGGGTCTCGACCCGAAAACGTCACCCATTCCTTCCCTCCAGAGATGCTGCCTGTCCCGTTGAGGTACATTTTATGTCTGCGTAAACCAGCATCTGCAGTTCCTTCCCACAGAGAACGCTAACCTCGCTGTTTTCCAAACGAGTTTCTGAGACCCTTACTCCGTGGATTGTCACCTTGTCGTGGTGGAGAAGCTTGTGTGGACCTGACATCCTGAGAGCGATGCCGTCTGGAGCTACGCTCCTGTTAGGGCCACCCATGGCGGTAAGGTCGAGGGGGAGGTCTCTGTCAAAGAGCAATCCAACCAAGACCTCAACGGTGGAACAGGCGGGGGACGATGGCTGACCTTAGTGGAGTGTCACATGGGCTAGGAAGGCGGATGAAGGCTGCAGCTGAAAAGGTCTCCGGTCGTCTTGGACTCCATGCCACTGGATCCTGACACAGGTCGGTCAAGGACCGTGGGGTGGCTGTCAGTGCACCAGTCTCCCCACGTTAAACAAAGTCACGCACAGGCGTCCTCCATATAGGGAATAGCACCCTGGAGACACCCATGGTCAGCCATGACCGAAAGGGGCCTAAGAATACCAGCTGTTGAGAGGAATGAGGGATGAAGGGCTAATTTGTAACTCAGCCAATTTCTCCAAGCCTGCTTGTAGCATGCATTCATCTGACCCTCTTCTGGTTGTTCTCCGTCCTGCAATGAACAATGAAGATAGAGCTCTAGGGGCTAGTAGAATCAAGGGATATGGGGAGAAGGCAGGCACGGGTTATTGATTGGGGATGATCAGCCATGATCGCAATGAATGGCGGTGCTGGCTCGAAGGGCCGAATGGCCTCCCCCTGCACCTATTTTTTATGTTTCTATGTTTCTAATGTATGTTCAAGACTAGAGGAGATAACCTGGTGAGACGGGCAATGCTTAAAGGAGATGTGCAGGCCAAGAACGTGGTGGGTACCTGGAAAACGCTGTCAGGTGTGATGGTGAAGCTGGGTTACAAAAGGGGCTTTTAAGAGGTTTCTGAAGAAGGGTCTCGACCCAAGATGTCATCTATTCCTCGTCTCCAGAGATGCTGCCTAACCCACTGAGTTACTCCAGCACCTTGTGTTTACTTTTGGACGGGCGCATGGATATGCAGGGAATAAAGGGATATGGATCACGTGTAGGCAGAGGAGATTAGTCTAGAGGGATGGACGGTGGGGCAGCGGTTGAGTTGCTGCCTTACAGCGCCAGAGTCCAGGGTTCGATCCCAGCTACTGGGTGCTGTCTGTCTGCACGGAGTTTGTACGTTCTCCCCGTGACCTGCGTGGGTTTTCTCCGAGATGTTCCATTTCCTCCCACAGCCCAAAGACAGAGAAACATAGAAACATAGAAACATAGGTGCAGGAGTAGGCCATTCGGACCTTCGAGCCTGCACCACCATTCAATATGATCATGGCTGACCATCCAACTCAGTATCCTGTACCTGCCTTCTCTCCATACCCCCTGATCCCTTTAGCCACAAGGGCCACATCTAACTCCCTCTTAAATATAGCCAATGAACTGGCCTCAACTACCTTCTGTGGCAGAGAATTCCACAGACTCACCACCTCTCTGTGTGAAAAATGTTTTTCTCATCTCGGTCCTAAAAGACTTCTCCTTTATCCTTAAACTGCGACCCCTTGTTCTGGACTTCCCCAACATCGGGAACAAACTACCTGCATCTAGCCTGTCCAACCCCTTAAGAATTTTGTAAGTTTCTATAAGATCCCCCCTCAATCTTCTAAAGACGTACGGGTTTGTAGGTTAATCGGCTTGGTATAGATGTAAATTGTCCTTAGTGTGTGTAGGATAGTGTTAGTGTGCGGGGATCGCTGGTCGTTGCGGGCTCGATGGGCCGAAGGGCCTGTTTCCGTGCTGTATCGCTAAACTAAACCTGGCATCATGTTCAGCGTGGACATTGTGGGATGAAGGGCCTGTCCCTGTGTTGTACTGTTCTATGTTCTATGTATTGGGGACAAAATAAACGCAAGATTCAGATAACTGTTCATACAAGCTGGACTTTGGCACAAGTCTCCTTTCTCCTTCAGTTTTACAATGGCCTTCCACCCACTGAAGGCTTACATACCATTCCGCCTTGGCTGACCAAGGAGACACATGATAACGCTTCCGAGACACAAGGCTAGGAGTGTGGAATTTGGTAACCGTCTTAAGAAAATAACAAGATGATGGAAATGCCTGGAACACAAATATTGAAAGCATCAAGGATTGTTTTTTTCTTGTAGAAACAAGGAACTGCAGATGCTGGTTTACCAAGGAAAGACACAAAACGCTGGAGTAATTCAGCAGGTGAAGTACTATCCCTGGAGAACACGTGGATAGGTAACGTTTTGGGTCGGGATGCTTCTTGAGACTTGATTGCAGGGGTGGGGGGGGGGAAGCTAAAAGAATAGAGGGGCAGGACAAAGCATGGCTGGTCATGGATTTTTCAATGGTTTTTATTCGTCATTTGGTTCAATTAGGATATGGCGCAGCGGTAGAGTTGCTGCCTTACAGCGCCAGAGGCCCGGGTTCGATCCTGACCACGGCAACTTGTCTGAACGGAGTCTGCACCCTCTCCCCGTGACCGCATGTGTTTTTTCCGGGTGCTCCAGTTTCATATGGTCACATGTGATAGGAGCGGAATTAGGCCAATTCAGCCCATCAAGTCTACTCCGCCATTCAATAGCGGCTGATCGATCTCTCCCTCCCAACTCCATTCTCCTGCCTTCTTCCCCTGACCCCTGACACCCGTACTAATCAAAAATCTATCACTCAATGCCTTAAACATTGTGAGATGAAGGGCCTGTTCCTGTTAGGGCATGTATTCCTCCCATGCCCTAACAGCGTACAGGTTTGTAGGTTAATTGGCTTCGGGAAAATTAGTGAATCGTCCCCAGTGTGTAGGATAGTGCTGGTGTACGGGGTGATCGCTGGTCGGCACGGACTCGGTGGGCCGAAGGGCCTGTTTCTGCACTGTATCTCTGAAGTCCAAAGACGCCACAGTAATATTCAATTTTAATGGGTAAGCATTCTTTACACATGGGAAATCGGACGGATAATTGAAATTTCAATACGTTTGGTGGAGCTTTTCTGACGTTTCTGCTTCCTACTCTTTAAAGATTGCACTGACTATCTTTGTTCTGCTGTGTTAGTTTATCAGCAGGCCTCCAGGACAGTCCGACGAGAATTCATGCCTAGAAGTGATAGTTCCAGTTTATCACCCACAATGGCCTGTGAGGGAGGTGAAATGCACTAATCGCAGAATGCTAACGAGTCGAGTTCTCCACTTAACCGATTGTTCGATTGCATTCATGCGATTTTAAATGAAGGGAGCAATGCAAACACACTCTGCCGTGGCAAGGGACACTTGAACTGGGAGCCACCGTCTCTGCGGGAAGGGGAACATAGTTAACTTTGGAAAGATAACAGGGCTTCAGGAGCAGAAAGGAACTGTACAAGAATGAAAACAAAATGGAACAGACAAAGTGTGTGATGTGAGAACAAGGCAAAGGAATCAAATCGATAAAGTTCAACAAACCGTGTGAAGCACAGGAGCTCGCCTGAGCTGCCTTTATGTCCCATTCTTCGGTTGAAGAATTGGGACATGGAACCCGAAACAGTACAGAACGGGAAAGGGCCCTTCGGCCCACAATGTGTGTGCTGAACACGATGCCTAGTTAAACTGATCTCATCTGCCGGCACGTGGAGCTCACCCCTCGATTCCCTGCAGTTCCATCTAAAACCCTCCGAAACGCCACTCGGGGTGGCCACGGTGGCGCAGCGGTAGTGTTGCTGCCTTACAGCGCATGAGGCCCAGGTTCGATCCCGACTACGGGTGCTGTCTGCACGGAGTTTCTACGTTCTCCCCGTGACCTGCGTGGGTTTTTCTACGGGTACTCCGGTTTCCTGCCACACTCCCCAAGACATGGAGGTTTGTTGGTTCACTGGCTTTGGTAAAAAATTGTAAATTTTCCCCAGTGTGTGTAGAATAGTGTTAGTGTACAGGGTGATCGCTGGTCGGCGCGGGCCTGGTGGGCAGAATTCAAATGATAGGAGAAAATTTAGGCCATTCGGCCCATCAAGTCTACTCCACCATTCAGTCATGGCATATGGCAGGTCTTTCATGTGAGGAAAGACTGGATAGACTCGGCCTGTACTCGCTAGAATATAGAAGATTGAGGGGGGATCTTATAGAGACTTACAAAATTCTTAAGGGGTTGGACAAGCTAGATGCAGGAAGATTGTTCCCGATGTTGGGGAAGTCCAGAACAAGGGGTCACAGTTTAAGGATAAGGGGGAATTCCCTTAGGACCGAGATGAGGAAATCATTTTTCACACAGAGAGTGGTGAATCTGTGGAACTCTCTGCCACAGAAGGTAGTTGAGGCCAGTTCATTGGCTATATTCAAGAGGGAGTTAGATGTGGCCCTTGTGGCTAAAGGGATCAGGGGGTATGGAGAGAAGGCAGGTACGGGATACTGAGTTGGATGATCAGCCATGATCATATTGAATGGCGGTACAGGCTCAAAGGGCCGAATGGCCTGCTCCTGCACCTAATTTCTATGTTTTCTATGTTTCTATGTTTGTAGGTTAATATGCTTTGGTAAAGATTGTAAATTTTCCCTCGTGAGTAGGATGGTACTAGTGTTCGGGCATCGCTGGTACACGGGTGAAAAAAAGGGGGCATTTAAGAGCTTTCTGAAGAAGGATCTCGATCCGAAACATCACCTGTTCCTTTTCTCCAGTGGTGCTGCCTGTCCTGCTTAGTTACTCCACTATTCTGAATCTATGTTTGGTGTCTGGTTTCAGTATGTCAAATTTAAAAGTTCAGTCCGATTCAGGATAGGATCTTGGATTAAAAAGCTTTCACAAAGACCTAACTGAGAAGACTGCAATCCTTGAACATTGTGTGCAGGACTAAAGCTCTCCCACATAAAAGAAACAGGATGTAGCGAAAATAATTACTGGCTTTGGATAATCACAACAATTAATAATATTAAGTGCCTGAGAAAATGTAGGTTATTTGTGAACACAGACCACTTCCTCCCTGCTAAGATCTTGTCTCCTTCTCACCCGTAAGTACATCACTTGCCACTCCCAGGGAGATATCTCTGTGCCACCCACCATTTCTCAGCACGAAAGCTTTTGGATTCTGCCCAGATCCAGCTCGCTTTCCAGCTCGAGCCGAAACATCTACCACCGATGTTTGGCATTAATCACACGAGCTGCTCCTCCCAGAAGTGCAACATCACCAGGAAGTAAGCATTCATAAAAAAAAGAGGAGCGTGCAGCTTGCAAAGCAAATGGAATGGGTCACAACGTGAAGGATTTAAAGCACTTTTAGGGCGGTCACGGTAGAGTTGCTGCCTTAAGGGCCTGTCCCACTGTACGAGGTAATTCAAGAGTTCTCCTGAGTTCTCGCCTGATTTGAGCTCGTGTAATGTATGTAGCGGGTACGTAGGGGCTCGTACGAGTAAAAAGTAACCATTTTTTTCATCACGAGTATTTTTTTACTCGTGGACACTTTTCACAGTGTTTAAAAAATGTCACGAGTTTACCGGATTTCCCGACTACCTACCGTTACTCGTACGAGCCGCTATGTGACATCCACGAGCTCCTACGTACCCGCTACGTACATTACACAAGCTCAAATCAGGGGAGAACTCGGGAGAACTCTTGAATTACCTCGTACAGTGGGACAGTGGATGTGGTATATCTGGACTTCCAGAAGGCTTTCGACAAGGTCCCACATAAGAGATTAGTATACAAACTTAAAGCAACGGTATTAGGGGTTCAGTATTGATGTGGATAGAGAACTGGCTGGCAAACAGGAAGCAAAGAGTAGGAGTAAACGGGTCCTTTTCACAATGGCAGGCAGTAAACTAGTGGGGTACCGCAGGGCTCAGTGCTGGGACCCCAGCTATTTACAATATATATTAAATGATCTGGATGAGGGAATTGAAGGCAATATCTCCAAGTTTGCGGATGACACTAAGCTGGGGGGCAGTGTTCGCTGTGAGGAGGATGCTAGGAGACTGCAAGGTGACTTGGATAGGCTGGGTGAGTGGGCAAATGTTTGGCAGATGCAGTATAATGTGGATAAATGTGAGGTTATCCACTTTGGTGGCAAAAACAGGAAAGCAGACTATTATTTAAATGGTGGCCGATTAGGAAAAGGGGAGATGCAGCGAGACCTGGGTGTCATGGTACACCAGTCATTGAAAGTAGGCATGCAGGTGCAGCAGGCAGTGAAAAAAGCGAATGGTATGTTAGCTTTCATAGCAAAAGGATTTGAGTACAGGAGCAGGGAGGTTCTACTTCAGTTGTACAGGGTCTTGGTGAGACCACACCTGGAGTATTGCGTGCAGTTTTGGTCTCCAAATCTGAGGAAGGACATTATTGCCATAGAGGGAGTGCAGAGAAGGTTCACCAGACTGATTCCTGGGATGTCAGGACTGTCTTATGAAGAAAGACTGGATAGACTCGGTTTATACTCTCTGGAATTTAGGAGATTAAGAGGGGATCTTATAGAAACTTACAAAATTCTTAAGGGGTTGGACAGGCTAGATGCAGGAAGATTGTTCCCGATGTTGGGGAAGTCCAGGACAAGGGGTCACAGCTTAAGGATAAGGGGGAAATCCTTTAAGACCGAGATGAGAAAGACTTTCTTCACACAGAGAGTGGTGAGTCTCTGGAACTCTCTGCCACAGAGGGTAGTTGAGGCCAGTTCATTGGCTATATTTAAGAGTGAGTTGGATGTGGCCCTTGTGGCTAAGGGGATCAGAGGGTATGGAGAGAAGGCAGGTACGGGATACTGAGTTGGATGATCAGCCATGATCATATTGAATGGCGGTGCAGGCTCGAAGGGCTGAATGGCCTACTCCTGCACCTAATTTCTATGTTTCTATGTATGTTTCTATGACAGGCCTTTAACAGCGCTTGCAGCACTGGAGACCCGGGTTCGATCTCGACTACGGGTGCTGTCTGTACGGAGTTTGTACGTTTTTTTCCCCGTGACCTGCGTGGGTTTTCTCCGAGATCTTCGGTTTCCCCCCACACTCCAAAGTGCACGTTTTGTGGGTTAATTGGCTTAGTAAATGTGAAAACTGTCCCTAGTGTGTGTAGGCGAGTGTTAATATGCGGGGATTACTGGTCGGCGCAGACCCGGCGGGCCGAAGGGCCTGTTTCCGTGCTGTATCTCTAAACTAAACTAAACACTATACCCACTGTGATTTGTGGATTAATAGACAGGAAGAATATAAAAAGTGGGACCAAAGGACACAAAGTGCTGGAGTAACACAACGGATCAGGCAGCATCTCTGGAGAATATAGAAGGTGAGATTTCGAGTCAGGTGAGTCAAAGACTGATACAACGTTGAAACAGGCCCTTTGGCCCAACTTGCCCACGCCGGCCAACATGTCCCAGCTACACCAATCCCACCTGCCCGCGTTTGTCCCATATCCCTCCAAACCTATCCTATCTATGTAGGATAGTTCTTCAAACTTCGTCCCGACCCGAAATGTCACTGATCCATGTTCTCCAGAGATGCTGCCTCACCTGCGAAGTTCCTCCAGCATTCTATGTCCTTTTTTGTGTAAACCAGCGTCCGCAGTTCCTTCTTTCGTCATAACATTTGTGACGTTGTGTCGCAGTTGTACAAGGTATTGGTGAGGCCACACTTGGAGTCATGTGTTCAGTTCTGGTCACCATGCCACTACGCAGGAAAGAGCGCAGAGAAGATTTACGAGAATGATGCCCTGGGCTTGAGGGGCTGAGCTGTAGGGAGAGGTTGGGCAGGCTTGGACTTCATTCCTTGCAGTGCAGAAGGCTGTGAGGTGATCTTATCGAGGTGCTTAAAATCATGAGGAGAATCGATGGGGAGTCTGTGCAGAGACTTTTACCCTGGGTAGAGTAATCAAAAACAAGAGGTTTAAGGTGAGAGGGGCAAGATTTAATATGAAGCTGAGGTCACTCAGAGGGTGGTGGGTTTATGGAAGGAGCAGCCAGAGGAGGTGGTTGTGGCAAGTACGATATAACAACATTTCAAAGACACTTGAACAGGTACATGGAAAGGAAAGCTTTAGAGGGATATGGGCCAAGCACGGGCCAATGGGGCTAGCTTAAATGGGACATCTTGGTCAGCATGGACGTATTGGGCCGAAGGGACTGTTACTGTGCTTGTGGCTCGACTATGATTCAGGGACAGTTTAGTTTAGAGATTCGGCGCAGAAACAGGCCCTTCGGCCCACCGAGTCCACACCGACCAGCGATCCCCGCACGTTAAGACTACCCTACGCACACTTGGGACAATTTCACATTGTTATATCAAGCCAATTCCCAACAAACCTGTAGGTCTTTGGGGCGTGGGAGGAAAGCGAAGATCCCGGAGAAAACCCACGCGGGTCACGGGGAGAACGTACGCACCGCATACAGACAAGCACCCGTGGTCAGGATCGAACCCGGGTCTCTGGTGCTGTGAGGCGGCAGCTCTACCGGTGCGCCACCGTGCCACCCGCTTCTCCCCAGCTGTTATCAGGTAAACTGAACCGTCCTCTCAACAGACCGCCCATCTACCTCATCAGACACCTTTGAGCAATCTTTGGGTGGACTTTATATTGCACAAAATGTACCCATTTACCCTGTATCTGTGCCCTGCGGACAACTTGATTGTGTGATCATGCATTGTCTTCGCAATACCTCGGCACACGTGACAATAATAAACGACAGTAAATTCAATACTAAACTACTGGGCCTGTCCCACTTGCCGTTTTTTTTAGGCAACTGCCGGCGACTGTCATAGTCGTACCAGGCCGGCAAAAAAAAACGGTGACAACCTACGACAGCACCTGCGTCAGGAGAAGTCAAGCGACGCTCATTGGTGTCAAACCCACTGTTGCCAAAACATTTTCAACATGTTGAAAATTTAGCGGCAACCTTTTGCGCGACTGAGGAGACAACTCCCGGCAACCCCCGGCGAACATGTGGCGCCTGTAGTTGCCTAAAAAAATCGCCATAGTGGGATAGGCCATAGTGGGATAGGCCGATATGGCTCTAAAGTCTAAATAATCATTATTCTGTTTGCCTCTCGGTGGCGCAGTGGTAGAGTTGCTGCCTTACAGCATTAAATGCTAGAAACCCAGATTATGTCCCAATTACGGGTGGTGTCTGTACGAAGTTTGTACATTCTCCTCGTGACCAGCGTGGGTTTTCTCCGGGTCCTTTGCTTTCCTCCCACACTCCAAAGACGCCAAGGTTTGTAGGTTAATTGTATTGGTATGAATGAAAAATTGTCCCATGTGTGTGTGGGATAGCGTAAATGTGCGGGGATCGCTGGTCAGTGCAGACTCGGTGGGTCGAAGGGCCTGTTTCCGCGCTGTCTCTCGCAACTAACCTAAAATAAACTCTACCACAGCTTCATCCACATCTACCGACATACTAGTATGACATGAGAATTAAGGGACAGAAGCTTAGGGGTAACGTGAGGGGGAACTTCTTTACTCAGAGGGTGGTGGCTGTGTGGAATGAGCTTCCAGCAGAAGTGGTGGAGGCAGGATCGATTTTAACATTTAAGAGTAAAGTGGATAGGAATATGGACGGGAAGGGAATGGAGGGGTATGGTCTGAGTGCAGGTAGATGGGACTAGGGGGAAACAAATGGTCGGCACGGACTGGAAGGGCCGAGAGGGCCTGTTTCCGTGCTGTAATTGTTATATGGTTATATGGTTATATGGTTATATGGTATAAAGCGAGACCCTTCTTCAGACTCCCTCGCCCCTGACTCTCAGTCTGAAGAAGGGTCTCGACCTGAAACATCGCCCATTCCTTCTCTCCAGAGATGCTGCCTGTCCCACTGAGCTACTCCAGCATTTTGTGCCTATCTTCGGTTTAAACCAGCGTCTGCAGATCCTTCCCACACACACTAGTGCAAAGCAATTATGCGTTGTTCTTTCTTTTGAAAACGTCTTCTTACATCATGGCCACCCAGGGAACAAGCTGGAAGTATCGGGATCCCTGGGCCAAGATAGGAGAGAGTGAGTAACATGCCAAAAATTCTTCAGAGCCGTAATAACTCTTCTTTTTGTTAACCCTTGAGACGCGAACACAAGGTGAACAACATTGCAGCACGTTGTCTGAAGTGTAGGAAGGATCTGCGGACGCTGGTTTGCACTGAAGTTAGACTCAAAATGCTGGAGTAACTCAGCGGGACAGGCGGCATCTCTGGAGAGAAGGAATGGGTGACGTTTCGGGTCGAGACCCTTCTTCAGACTGAGAGTTGGGAGAGAGGGAGTCTAGAGATATGGAAGGGTAAGGCGCGAAAAGGACACATCAAAGTATACGCTGATCTTGAAATGTAGAATGGTTCTGATACCAGGCTTAACGCAAGAAATAGGCCATGAAATAACGCTTTTATTTCATTGCCTATCTCATCCTCCGAAATGGCAAGATTCACATGTGCTCTCTCATACAGTTGTAGTCCTAGAGTGCAGAAACAGGCCCTTTGGCCCTACTTGCCTATACTGGCCAAAATGTCCCAGCTACACTAGTCCCGCCCTGCGTGTGTTTGGCCCATATCCCGCTAAACCTGGACTATCCATGTATCTGTCTAAATGTCTTTTTGGTTGGTATTGGTGGCACTGCCCTGAGCTGGTTCATCTCCTACCTCAAAGGTTGGAGTTTCTCGACTAACATAGGCCAGCTAGTCTCTGCTGTGGGGTTCCACAAGGCTCCATCCTTGGCCCCATTCTCTTCTCCCAGTATATGCTCCCCTTAGGCTGTCATTCAAAGGCACAGCATCTCCTTCCATTGCTATGCAGACGATACCCAACTCTATCTCCCCCTGAAGCCCAAAAACCAATCAAATCTGCTTAACCTTACCCGCTGCCTCGAGGATATAAAGTGGTGGATGGCCCAGAACTTCCTCCAACTAAACCAGAGTAAGTCTGAGGTCATCCTTCTCAGCCCCTTGGACTCAATCAAAACGATAGCAGGCAGCCTTGGAAGCCTTACCCCACTACTCAAACCTCACGTCAAAAACCTTGGCGTGATATCTGACTCAGCACTGACATTTAACAAACAAGTCAATGCTGTGGTAAAAGCTAGCTTCTTCCAGCTTTGGACGATATCTAAAATAAAACAATTCCTCCAGTTTGATGACCTCGAAAAGATCATCCACACATTTATCTCCTCCCGTCAAGATTACTGCAACTCCCTCTACACTGGCATCAGCCAATCTTCCCTGTCCCGCCTGCAACTGGTCCAAAACGCCGCAGCGAGACTCCTGACGGGCACCCGGAAAAAGGACCACATCACCCCGATCCTGGCCTCTCTCCACTGGCTCCCTGTGCGGTTCCGAATAAATTTCAAGATCCTCCTTTATGTCTACAAAGCCCTCAATGGGCTTGCCCCCACCTACATCAAAAGTCTGCTCACCCACCGCACCACCTCCAGGTCCCTCGGATCGGCCGACGTGGGGTTACTGAACATCCCGCGGTCTAGGCATAAGCTCAGGGGCGACCGCGCCTTTGCGGTTGCAGCTCCTAGACTGTGGAACAGCATCCCTCTTCCCATCAGAACTGCCCCCTCCATCGACTCCTTTAAGTCGAGACTTAAAACTCATCTCCACTCCCAAGCCTGTCTTGACGTCCTCTGAGCGAGGGCTATATGTATGTAGTGATGTTTGTATTAAATCTATGAACCACTGTTGTATGACGTTAGTACCTCCACCAATGTAAAGCACTTTGGCCAACGAGAGTTGTTTTTTTAAATGTGCTATAGAAATAAAAGTGACTTGACTTGAGTTGAGTTGATGTCTCCTATTTTATTTTTATCCTTGGGACAGCTTTGAAATACACAAAAGCAATTTAATTTAGTTTAGATTAGTTTTGTTTAGAGATACTGAACGGAAACAGGCCCTTCGGCCCACCAAGTCCACACATTAACACCATCTAAACACACTGGGGACAATTCACACTTATGACAAGCTAATTAACCTGTACATTTTTACATTTATACCAAGCCAATTAACCTGCACACCTGCACGTCTTTGGAGTGTGGAGAAAACAGAAGATCTCTGAGAAAAGCCACGCGGTCGCGGGGAGGACGTACAACTTCTGTACAGACAGCGGCCGTAGTCGGGATTGAACCCGGGTCTCCGCCGCTGTAAGTGCTGTAAGGCAGCAACTCTACCCGCTGCGCCAACTAACCGTCACCTACTCCAAGGTGCTCCCTCTCCTGTAGTATTTAAACTAGCCAATCCTTCCCAGCTCCGTATGGTTTGTCAGTCGCGCACGCCACATTATTCAAGGAGCAGAATTAGGCCATTCGGCCCATCGAGTCTACTCCGCCATTCAATCAAGGCAGATCTAACTTTCCCTCTCAACCCCACAACCCTGACATTATATTCTAATAACTTTATTTTTGGTTTTCAAGTTATAAACACAAATTTATCACAGAACACCAACAAACATTACAGAACAGTACATAACTTATATAAACCCCCCCCCCCCCCACCACCACATCCAAAAGGCTCCAAAAAGAGAAAGATTTAAAAAAAAACCAATAATAATAAAACATAGATTAAAAAAAGGCAGTCTTTGTGTTGAGATGTTACATGTTAACAACAGCAACATACAAATATAAATAAATGATTATGACTGTGTAGACAATATTTCCAGTTAAAGGAAAAATCTTTAATAAAATCCATAAAAGGGCTCCAGGTCAGAGTGAAGTTTCTACGGGCCTTCACCGTTTATACCTGATCTTTTCTAACTCTGACATTTTTCCAGCCCCGAGTCAGGGTTGCAATGGTCGGCCAGGCCCAGTGATGATGTTGGTCTTCTCCGCATCACGGACACATCAACCCTGAACGTATCGTTCCTTGCCTCCCACAGCCGCCGCTCCACCTCGGTGGGCAGGGGGCGCTGCCCACAGCTGACCCCGGAACCCCGAGAGTGCTTCAGAGGGCGCAGGGGACGAACCCAGAGGACAAACTCCCCTCCATCCACTGTCACCGCCATCTTGAGGGTCATTAATGTGGGGCTTTGGGGCAGCCAGGGCAAGAAATAGAAATTTATATTAACGTGGAACAAAGATGCTGGCACGGCACAACTGAACGGCCTTCAGAGTCGATTGTTGCCAGTGAAACAGGCTTCCTTCAAGGGAATGTTAATGGGAATGTATTTACTCTTGGCATCACAGCGAACAATTAATTCACTGTGGTTTGAGTAACTTTGATGGAGCAGGGGATAGTGGCGGAAAATAATTTCTCATGCTTCATGACCCTTTTAAGCTCCAAACAAATTTAGTTTAGTTTGGTTTTAAAGACACAGCGCGGAACCAGGTCCTTCGGCCGCACCGACCAGCGATCCCCGCACATTAACACTACCCTGCACACACTGGGGACAATTAACGAATTATACCAAGCTAATTAACCTGTACGTCTTTGGAATGTGGGAGGAAGCCGGGAGCACCCGGGGGAAAACCCACGCAGGTCACGGGGAGAACGTACAAACTCCGTACAGGCCAGCACCCGTCGTCAGGATCGAACCCGCGTCTCTGGCGCTGTAAGGCAGCACCCCCACCGCTGCTCTCAATTGAATTTGCTGAATTAGAACCTATTTACCCTGGTCGACTAAGAACGCATGTCTCTGAGATAACAACCCAAGATACTGTACTTCTCTGGGGAGGAGGAATGGGTGACTTTTCGGGTGGAAAGGGTCTCGACCAGAAACATCACCCATTCCATTCCTTAAGGGGTTGGACAGGCTAGATGCAGGAAGATTGTTCCCGATGTTGGGGAAGACCAGGACAAGGGGTCACAGCTTAAGGATAAGGGGGAAATCCTTTAAGACCGAGATGAGAAAGACTTTTTTCACACAGAGAGTGGTGAGTCTCTGGAACTCTCTGCCACAGAGGGTAGTTGAGGCCAGTTCATTGGCTATATTTAAGAGTGAGTTGGATGTCGCCCTTGTGGCTAAGGGGATCAGAGGGTATGGAGAGAAGGCAGGTACGGGATACTGAGTTGGATGATCAGCCATGATCATATTGAATGGCGGTGCAGGCTCGAAGGGCTGAATGGCCTACTCCTGCACCTAATTTCTATGTTTCTATGTTTCTATGTTTCTATGTTTCCTCCTAGCCATTGCTTCTATGCTGCCTGTCTCGCTGAGTTACCCCAGCGGTTTGTGTCTATCCTCGGTTTAAACCAGCATCTGCAGTTCCTTCCTACACTTTCTGTACTTCTTGCCCAGTAACATCATCAATTGGTGCCGTACCCTTATTTGTGAAGAGTTAAAGGGAACGGCCCAGTGATGATGTTGGTCTTCTCCGCCTCACGGACACATCAACCCTGAACGTATCGATCCTTGCCTCCCACAGCCGCCGCTCCACCTCGGTGGGAAGGGGGCGCTGCCCACAGCTGACCCCGGAACCCCGAGAGTGCTTCAGATGGGGGGGGGGGTGGGCGGTCAGGAATGCAGAGGAAATCCTGCACACATGCAGAATCAAGGGATGTGGGGAGAAGGCAGGAACGGGGTACTGATTTTGGATGATCAGCCACGATCACATTGAATGGCGGTGCTGGCTCGAAGGGCCGAACGGCCTACTCCTGCACCTATTGTCTATGTTTCTATGGCAAACGATTGCATTTTGCTGCACAGATCTCCGCGTATCGCCGGTTTAAACTTTAAATCTCGGCGCCGTTAGACTTTAGACTGGATGCAGAGCAGGGTGAAGAACTTGGCCTCCATTTCCCTTCCACCCTCTAAGGGCGAACGGGACGGTTTGCAAGATTCCCGTAGCTGCGTCTAATCGCAGTGATGGGCAAATCCTACCTGATTACCTGCACGCGGTCCCCACGTCAGACTCGTGTAACCTTGTCTGGCCCAATCGTGGAACTTCGACTAGGTTCATTGCAAGCCGACCGACATTTAACCCGCGTGGCAGATTATATTCAACGCCACATTCAAGAGAATAGTCTGATTTGATGAATAGAGATAATTTCCTCGACCTTCCACTGTTGTCACTCAGTAATACACCGGATATCATGTGGGCTGTAAATTTAACTCCGTTTGACGTTTTACTTTCAACCAAGAGAAATGGCCTACTCCTGCACCTATTGTCTATTGTCTATTGTAAAAGACAAACGCATTTAAACAGCACATATTTTTACCTTGGGAGGTTTTAGAGCACTGTACAGCCATCGAAAAGTAAGCACAGTGTCCAACTTGTGGATACATAGTGCAACACACAAAATGCATCAGCAGAGAGGTTTCCTGGTCTGAGTGCCTGCTTGCAGAAGAACCGGGTTTCTCTGTGTAGGAAGGAACAGCAGATGCTGGTTTGCACCGAAGATAGACACAGAGAGCTGGAGTAACTCACCGGGTCGGGCAGCATCTCTGGAGAAAAGGTTTATTGTCGGTGATGTTTTGGGTCGGGTTTTCGGGTCGAGACCCTTCTTCAGTCTGAGTGTCAGGGGAGAGGGAAACGGGAAATATAGACGTTGATATGGATAGGCATAGAACAAATGAATGAAAGATGTGCTGAAAAGCAATGGTGATAAAGGAAAGCCCACAATGGTCTGTTGTTGGCTGCGGGCCACAATCTAACTACTTCTCCTCAGATGGGCGGCGTGGTGAGGCAGCGGTAGACTCCCCCCCCCCCCCCCCCAGCTCCAAGCCATCTACACTTTCATGCCAGGCTCGGCATTGCACTTAATGCCCCCGTCCCACTTAGGAAACCTGAACGGAAACCTCTGGAGACTTTGCGCTCCACCCAAGGTTTCCGAGCGGTTCCCGGAGGTTTTTGTCAGTCTCCCTAATGGTCGAAAGTGGTTTCCGCCTCTTCTATGTTCCGGCGATTATTTCAAAAAATTCAAAACCACTCTCGACCATTAGGGAGACTGACAAAAACCTCCGGGAACCGCACGGAAACCTTGGGTGGGGCGCAAAGTCTCCAGAGGTTCCCGTTCAGGTTTACCTAGGTGGGACAGGGTCATTACACCTGCAAAGTTAAGATCTTCTGCCAAGCTGCCCCTGCTACACCTCGTTAAAGTTTAATGGTGAAAACGTGGACAACTTCCCAGACCAGCATTTCGCAAAGGCAGATATCATTGAGTCATAGAGTCATAGAACATGAAAACAGGTCCTTCTGTCCAACTTGCCCAGCTGACCAACATGCCCCATCTGCACTAGTCCTACCTGTTATGTTTGCCCCATATCCCTCGATGCTTATCCTATCTATGGAGCTGTCTAAACGTTTCGTAAACATTGCGATTGTCTCTGCTTCAACTGCCTCCTCTGGCATCTCATTCCATTTACCCACCACCCTTACTGCAAAAAAGTTACCCTTCAGGTTCCTGTTAAATCTTTCTCCCCTAAATAGATGCAGGAGTAGGCCATTCGGCCCTTCGAGCCAGCACCGCCATTCAATATGATCATGGCTGATCATCCAGATCCAGTACCCCGTTCCTGCTTTTCCCCCGTATCCCCTGGTTCCGTTAGCCCTAAGAGCTAAATCTCTCTTGAAAACATCCAGTGAATCGGCCTCCGCAGAGAATTCCACAGATTCACAACTCTCTGGGTGAAAAGGTTTTTCCACGTCTCGGTCACAAATGGCCTACCCCTTATTCTTAAACTGTGACCCCTGGTTCTGGACTCTTCGAGATCTATGGTCTCCTCCCACACTCCAAAGACGTACAGGTTTTTAGGTTAATTGGCTTGATATAGTATAAAAATGTCCCCTAGTGTGTGCAGGGTAGTGTTAATGTGCGAGGATCGCTGGTCGGTGTGGACTTGGTGGGCCGAAGGGCCTGTTACTGCGCTGTTTCTCTAAAATTAAAAAAACGAAAAACAAAAAGGGTGTGATGATCAAGGAACCAGGCCGTTGTTAGCTGTGGGCTGGGTGAAAACGAGTTACAGACAATGAGACTCGACAAGACAACAAGACGAAACAAGCACAACGACATGGGTGGGGGAAGGATGGAGAGAGAGGGGACATAAGGGTCACTTGAAGTTAGAGAAATCAATATTCATACCACTGGGTTGTAAGCTGCCCAAGCGAAATTTGAGGTGCTTTTCCTCCAGGAGAGAAAGGTCAGTGTGGGTAGACAAAAATGCTGGAGAAACTCAGCGAGTGAGGCAGCATCTATGGAGCGAAGGAAATAGGCAACGTTTCTGGCTGAACCCCTTCTTCAGACTGATGTGAGGGGGGGGGGGGGGGGGGGGGCCGGAAGAGGAAAGGAAGAGGTAGAGCCTGTGGGTTGAGGGAGAGCTGAGAAGGGGAGGAGAAAGTAAGGACTACCTGAAATTAGAGAAGGCAATGTTCATGCCGCTGGAGGTGCAGACTGCCCAAGCGGAATATGAGGTGCTGCTCCTCCAATTTACGGTGGTCCGCACTCCGGCCATGGAGGAGGCCCAGGCCCAGAAAGGTCGGATTCGGAATGGGAGGGGGAGTTGAAGTGCTGAGCCACCGGGAGATCAGGTTGGTTCTTGCGAACCGAGCGGAGGCGTTCGGCGAAGGGATCGCCAAGCCTACGCTCGGTCCCTCCGTAACTCCCTGGTCAATTCGTCCCTTCCCACCCGAACCACCCCCTCTCCGGGCACTTTCCCTCGCAACCGCAAGAGATGCAAACTTGAAGGAGGTCAGTGTGGGAATGGGAGGGGGAAATGAAAGTGTTTGGCAAATATGCTGGATGGGATTGAGAAAAAGATACATCGGTTTTGTACTCATGACGCAAACCAAAACTCACACCAGTTGCTATTATTGTTCTATTCTATTTGTCGGTGGTGTTGACATGCAATTGCTCATTTTGATTACACTCTTTAACAGATAGTATGAAGTGCGTAATACACCAGAGTGAATCATCACTGTGTTACAGCCTTCGAACAAGCTGCCTTGTAGTGGTGGAGCACTCGTTAAACATTTACAGGGTCACAAATTTGCAGCTGCATAATATTGATAAACAAAGAATTTAACTCGGAGATTAGTAATGCTCACTGCAATTTTGTGAACTTGGCTTAATACCAGTAGCTGTTTTCTTTATAAAATAATCAAGGCTGCACCACCCAATTCCTCCCCCAAAAATAGATTCTCGACCATAACCCTGCCACAAAAGGAGATTTAGATAATCTCCCCAGCATCTGAGGTTTTCCTCAAACTATTTAAAAAAAAAATAATTAATGGTAGTTAATTGATGCTTCCAAGAGAGTCGAGATGCAAGAGTATTTTGTTTTAGTTTTTAGAGATGCAGCGTGCAAACCGGCCCGTCAGCCCACCAAGTCTGCACCAACCAGCGATCCATGCACACCAACGCTATCCCACACGCTAGGGATAATTCATGATTTTTACCAAACCCAATTACCCGTAGTCAGGACTGAACCTGGGTCTCTGGTGCTGCAAGGCAGTGACTCCACCCCTGCGCCAGTGTGGATAACAAACGCAGCAGGTACAATAGACACAAAATGCTGGAGCAATTCAGAGGGACAGGCAGCATCCCTGGAGAGAAGGAATGGGTGACGTTTTGGGCCGAGACCCACTTCCTTCCGACACTGCAGGAATAATGATAGACAATAGACAATAGGTGCAGGAGTAGGCCATTTGGCCCTTCGAGCCAGCACCGCCATTCAATGTGATCATGGCTGATCATCCCCAATCAGTACCCCGTTCCTGCCTTCTCCCCATATCCCCTGACTACGCTATCTCTAAGAGCCCTATCTAGCGCTCTCTTGAAAGCATCCACCGCCCTCTGAGGCAGAGAATTCCACAGACTCACCACTCTCTGTGAGAAAAAGTGTTTCCTCGTCTCCGTTCTAAATGGCTTACTCCTTATTCTTAAACTGTGGCCCCTGATTCTGGACTCCCCCAACATCGGGAACATGTTTCCTGCCTCTAGCGTGTCCAAGCCCTTAACAATCTTATATGTTTCATGATCCCATGTATATATTTTTCATGCAAGGCGTGTTGCAGAGAAGGCAGATAAGCTTAGATCCTGGATTAGTACATGGAACTATGACGGTGTAGCCATTACAGACACCTAGTTCACGGTGGCGCAGCGGTAGAGCTGCTGCCTTACAGCGAATGCAGCGCCGGAGACCCGGGTTCGATCCTGACTACGGGTTCTGTTTGCACGGAGTTTGTACGTTCTCCCCGTGACCTGCGTGGGTTTTCTCTGAGATTTGCGGTTTCCTCCCACACTCCAAAGACGTACAGGTTTTGGTTAATCGGCTTGGTATAAATGTTAAAATTGTCCCTAGTGGGTATAGGATGGTGTTGATGTGCGGGGATCGCTGGTCGGCGCGGACCCGGTGGGCCGAAGGGCCTGTTTCCGCGCTGTATCTCTAAATTTAAACTAAAGAGTAGGGTTAGCGACTCTACATTCCAGAGTGCAGATGTTTTAGATGTGACAGAGTGGGAAGAGGCAGAAGAGGTGGGGAGGAGGTGGGGAAGTTTTGTTACTGATTAGGGACAATATTGCAAAGGGACTCAGAGAGGATCTCTTGGAGGGTTCATCCTGCAAGGCCGTTAGAATAGAAACCAGGAATAAGACAGGAGCAATCACAATAATATGTTACATTAGAGGCCACAATAACCAACAGAATCTGGAGCAACAGGCAGATCATAGAAAAATGTAAAAACTTTTATTGTACTGGGTCATTTTAATTTCCAGAGGCTTATGGGCCTGTCCCACTTGGCGATTTTTGAGGCAACTGCCGGCGACTGCCATGGTCGTAGCAGGTCGCGGAAAAACCAGCATCAACCTACGTCACCCTGGCAACAACCTACGACAGCACCTACGTCAGAAAAAGTCAAGCTACGCTCTTTAGTGAAAACCCACTGTCGCCAAAACATTTTGTTGAAAATTTAGCAGTGACCAGAAAGACGCTACGACTTTTTGCGCGACTGAGGAGACCAATCCCGGCGACCACCGGCCAACATGTGGCGACAAACTAGTCGCCTGTAAGTAAGTAAGAACGTAAGTTTATTGGCCAAGTATTCACATACAAGGAATTTGCCTTGGTGCTCCGCCCACAAGTAACAACATGACATACAGTGGCAGTTACGAATGACTCAGAAAACACTAAACATTAATAATAATAAGACATTAATGATAAAACACCATTGATCAAGCATGTGAGCCAACAAAAAACCAGATCAAAGGGAGGCTACAGATTTCTGGCTGTTGAGTAGAGCAACTACTCGTGGATAAAAACTGTTTTTATGTCTGGCTGTGGCAGCTTTGACAATCCGGAGTCGCCTTCCAGAGGGAAGTGATTCAAAGAGTTTGTGGCCAGGGTGAGAGGGGTCAGAGATGATCTTGCCCGCTCGCTTCCTGGCCCTTGCAGTGTACAGTTCATCAATGGAGGGAAGGTTGCAGCCAATAACCTTCTCTGCTGATCGGACGATTCGCTGCAGCCTCCAGGTGTCGTGCTTGGTGGCTGAGCCAAACCAGACCATGATGGAGAAGGTGAGAACAGACTCTACGATGGCCGTGTAGAATTGGACCATCATTGTCTGTGGCAGATTGTGTTTCCTCAGCTGACGTAGGAAGTACACCTTCTGTTGTGCTTTTTTGACTGTGGAGTCGATGGTCGCCCTCCACTTAAGGTCCTAAAAAAAATGCCTAAAAAAATCGCCTAAGTGGGACAGGCCCATTAGAAGAGGAAAAATTAGTTAGGTGCATCTAGGAGAGTTTATGGAAAGAATATGTCAGTTTGTTCACGAATTGTGTAAGAAGGAACTGCAGATGCAGATTTAAACCGAAGGGTCTCGACCCGAAACGTCACCCATTCCTTCTCTCCAGAGATGCTGCCTGCCCCGCTGAGTTACTCCAGCTTTTTGTGTCGGTTGTCAGTTTAGTTCAGTTCAGTTTATTGTCACGTGTACCGAGGTACAGTGAAAAGTTTTTGTTGTGTGCTATCCAGTCAGTGGAAAGACTATACATGATGAGGGAATAATGTTTAGTGCATGGTAAAGCCAGTAAAGTCCGA
Source organism: Okamejei kenojei (assembly GCA_035221665.1). NCBI lineage: Eukaryota > Metazoa > Chordata > Chondrichthyes > Rajiformes > Rajidae > Okamejei > Okamejei kenojei. The sequence goes on from CM069132.1 coordinate 148,019,448, forward strand.
TGAAAGATAGTCTGTGGGTCACCAATGAGGTAGATAGTAGTTCAGGACCGCCCTCTAGTTGTGGAAGGATGATTCAATTGACTGATAACAGCTGGGAAGAAACTGTCCCTGAATCTGTGGGTGTGCGTTTTCACACTTCTATACCTTTGATCTGATGGGAGAGGGGAGAAGAGGGAGTGGTCAGGGTGCGACTCGACCTTGATTATGCTGCTGGCCTTGCCGAGGCAACGTGAGGTGTAGATGGAGTCAGTGGACGTATGCGTAGTCCAACCTGGAATGTGGATGTATTAGACCTTGGAAAGGGATATGAGCCAGGCCAAGAGATTAAAGATTCAGTGGGGGAGCACTTTGGGAACAGTGAATGTTATTGCATTGGTTTGAAAATAGTAATAGATAAGGGCGAAAGTGCTTAATTAGGGGAAAGGCTAATTGCAACAGTATTGGGCAAGAACTGGAAAAAAGTAGACAGTGAATGACTGTCTGGGGTTCAAACCATATCTGACATGTGGGAGTATTTTAAAGGCCAGTTGGTTACAGTTCCGGATCACCTTGTTCCTGTTAGAATGAAATATAAGAATGACATGGTTCAGGAACCTTGGATGACACAGGACTTTGCAAGTTTAGTCAAAAGGAACCAAGAATCACATGTAAGGTTCGGGAAGCTGAAATCAGACACTGCCATTGCGGAATATAAAGAAAGCAGGAACCAACATAAACAAAAAATTCATATGGCTAAAAGGAGTCATGAAACATCCAAGTAGAATTGAGGAAAATTCTAAAGCATTTAGAACAGGGATCGGCAACCTACGGCCCACGGGCCCGTAACACGAAACCATCCGGCCCGCCGAGCGCCAAGCGCCGGCCGTACCGCATCCTGCGCAAAGCCGCCGGCACGGCCCCGCACCTTCTGTGAGCACGTTTAAGAAAGAACTGCAGATGCAGGAAAAATCGAAGGTAGACAAAAATGCTGGAGAAACTCAGCGGGTGAGACACGCAAGGATTGCATGTGGCTGCCTCACCCGCTGAGTTTCTGTTAGAAGAAGGGTTTCGGCCCGAAACGTTGCCTATTTCCTTCGCTCCATAGATGCTGCTGCACCCGCTGAGTTTCTCCAGCACTTTTGTCTACCTTCGATTTTCCGGCATCTGCAGTTCCTTCTTAAAAACGTTTTGTCTACCTTCTGTGAACACGTGATTTGATGCCTGCGTCCGGGGCGGGATGGGGGTGGGACGGGGGCGGGATGGGGGCGGGATGGGGGCAGGACCCATGTGTACATGTGATAGATGTGGCCCGCCATCTGCACACAGGCATGATAACTGACCCCTATGCAGAACAAGGTTGCCCACCCCTGATTTAGAAAATTCTGAAGCAACACAAAGTAGAGCAAAAGGGTAGCCGAGGAAAGACAACGGAGAGAACCCATGCATGGAGTTAGAGGAAGTAGTTGGGGGTCTTTAATGAGTATTACCAAGGAGAAAGGAATGGACAATGATGAGATCAAGGAGGAGTGTGTTGATGTGTTGGAAGGAACTGCAGATGCTGGGTTAAACCGAAGATAGACACAAAAAGCTGGAGTAACTCAGCGGGAGAGAATGAATGGGTGTAGTTTCGGGTCGAGACCCTTCTTCAGACTGGTTAGGGATAAGGGAAATGAGAGATATAGACGGTGATGTGGAGATAAAGAACAATGAATGGAAGTCATTCATTAAAAAAAAACGTTGATAAAGGACACAGGCCAGTGTTAGCTGTTTGCTGGGTGAGAACGAGAAGCTGGTGCGACTTGGGTGGGGGAGGGATGGAGAGAGAGGGAATGCCGGGGCTACCTGAAGTGAGACAAATCAATATTCATACCACTGGGCTGTAAGCTGCCCAAATATGAGATGCTGCTCCTCCAATCGGCGTTTAGCCTCACTCTGACAATGGAGGAGACCGAGGACAGAAAAGTCTGTGTGGGAATGGGAAGGAGAATTAAAGTGTTCAGCAACCGGGAGATCGGGTAGGTTTAGGCGGGCTGAGCGAAGGTGTTCCACGAAACAATTGCCCAGTCTATGTTTGGTCTCGCCGATGTGTGAGTCCACATCTTGAACAACGGATACAGTGGATGAAGTTGGAGTCGGTGCAAGTGAACCTCTGCCTAACCTGAAAGGACTGTCGGGGTCGCTGGACAGAGCTTAAGGAGGAGGTATAGGAACAGGTGTTGCATCTTCTGCAGTTGCAGGGGAAGGTACCTGGTGAGGGGGTGGTGTGGGTGGGAAGTGATGAGTTCACCAGGGAGTTGTGGAGGGAACGGTCTCTGCGGAAGGCGGAAAGGGGTGGAGATGGGGAAATGTGGCTGGTGGTGGGACCCCGTTGGAGATGGCGGAAAGTTTGGAGGTTTATGTGCTGTAAGCGACGGCTGATGGGGTGGAAGGTAAGGACCAGGGGGACTCTGTCTCTGTTGCGACTCGGGGGAGGGGGAGCAAGGGCGGATCTGCAGGGTACCGAGGAGACACGTGTGAGGGTCTCATCTATGATGGGAGAGTGGAACCCCCGTTCCCTAAAGAATGAGGACATCTGGGCGTTATGTTGATAGTCTAGGGCATGTCGATATTGAGAAGGAAGATGTGTTGGATGGGTGAAAAAAATTAAGGTGGAATAATTTCCCAAGGCCTGATGAGATCTCTCCCGTTAAATGGAGGAAGCAAAGAAGGAGATTGCTGGAGCCTTGACAGAGGCCTTTGAATTCTCCTTAGCTAATGACCAAACTTCCTCAAACCTACCCCTTGATCTTGACCCACATAGACAAACACCAGGCCATCATCATCCGGACTATCACCGATCTCATCACCCCTGGCGATCTCCCATCCACTGCCTCCATCCTTATAGCTCCCACGTTGCTCAATCCTATCTCCTTCCCGAAATCCTGTCCAAATATCTTTTGAATGTTGCAATGGTACCTACCTCCACCCCCTCCTCTGGCAGCTCGTTCCACATGTCTACCACCGTCGTGTTAAAAAGTTGCCCCTCAGAACATCAGAACAAAGTTTAACTCTTACAACAAGCCAAAGAAATTTCCTAGACTACAGTATAATAATTGGGAAGAAATTAATATTAAAATTTTGGAAAGGCCCTATATCCCCTACAATTAAAATGTGGATTATGGAAATGTCGGAGACCCTACACCTGGAAAGAATCAGATTTGCCCTAATGGACAAACAAGAAGTTTTTGTTAGAACATGGTCTTCTTTCATTGATTACTTAAAAGGGTAGAATGGTTCGGCAGGGAACCCTAACTGAAACTTGGATTTAGGAATAGATGAAAAGTTATATCTTATATTCTTTGATCTTATCTCCTACGATGTATTAATAGTAAATTATTCCTTTCTTTATGATTTTCTTCTTTGATACAGATTATTATTCTATTTTTCTTACTGTTCTCCTCTATAAAAAAAAACTATTAGAGTCAAAATGATACAACTGATAATATTAATAATGTATGCTTGTTGAACATGAAATCTTGTTATCATAATATATGTTTGCTAATCCACTATCTAAATACTCTAATAAAAAAATATATACTCAGGAAAAAGTTGCCCCTCAGGTTCCTATTAAATCTTTCTCCTCTCAGTTTAAACCGAGATAGCGGAGTCAAGGGAGATGGGGAGAAGGCAGGAGCGGGGTACTGATTGTGGATGATCAGCCATGATCACTGTGAATGGCGGTACTGGCTCGAAGGGCCAAATGGCCTTCTCCTGCACCTATTGTCTATTGTCTATTGTCATAACCCTATGTCCCCTGGTTCTTGATTCTACTATTCTGGGTACAAGACTGATTCTATAAGCTCACCCCTCCTCCTCCTGCACTCCAAGGAATAAAGTCTTAGCCTGAAAAACCCCTCCCTTCAAACTGGCATCAAATCTTTACAAGCAATCAACTTCAATGAGTATTTACAGCACTGACAAATTGTCCGTCACTCTGTGGCACAGTTGACCTGTTGGGCAACTCAATGTGAGAGCTATTATTAAAAACTCTGATCCATAATGAGCATTTGTCGGCGCTGGGCCTGTACTCGCTGGAGTTTAGAAGAATGAGGAGGAGCCTCATTGAAACCTACAGAATAGTGAAAGGCCTGGATAGAGTGGATGTGGAGAGGATGTTTCCACTGGTGGGAGAGTCCAGGACTAGAGGTCATAGCCTCAGAATTAAAGTACGTTCTTTTAGGAAGGAGATGAGGAGGAATGTCTTTAGTCAAAGGGTGGTGAACCTGTGAAATTATTTGCCACAGAAGGCTGTGGAGGCCAAGTCAGTGGATAATTTTAAGGCAGAGATAGTTAGATTCTTGATTAGTGCGGGTGTGAGAGGTTATGTGGAGAATGGGGTTAGGCGGGAGAGATAGATCAGCCATGATTGAATGGCGAATGGGCTGAAAGGCCAAATTCTACTCCTATCACTTATGGCCTTATGACCATAGAACATTGCTCTCCACCAACCATCTGTGCAGGTGAGGTTAAAATTCCATGACAATGTTAATAGGGGACTGGATTTATTTACTAAATGCAAAAAAATGCATTCGGGATATATTTCACATACAACATTCCTGGCATGGACCCAAGATGACTTTTCCAAAAATCTGATTGAGAATTACAAGCTGTGCTTTCTTAAACAGAGCCACATTATGTTTAACTTCACCATTGGAGTTCACAAGGTTAATGAGCACTCTTGGATTATGAACAATAACCAGGAAGGAGATAATTTCTTCCACACTTCCTCATGGGATGAACTTTTGTGGTCATTGCCCACATGAACTGACCACATTGTGTGTCCATCAATTCACTGCTGTCGCTGAGACATCACCTGCACTTTCAGTGACATCGGAACATGGGAACATGAATAGGTCAAAGGGTCCTAGAGTCACGGAGCACAGAAACTGGCCCTTCAGCCCAATTTGCACATGCTGACCTACGAAACAGTACGATACGACACGATAGAGCGTCATTTAACAGAGGAGGGAAAATGATCTGCCATCACTCATAAAAACACAAAGAATGCAAAATACAAAAAAAAATACAAAGTACGAAAAACACAAAACACAAAACACAAATCCTCCCTGAGTTTGGCCAATGTATCTAGAAACTTTTCCTATCCTTGAATCTGTCCAAATTCATATAGTCCCAGCCTCAGCTACCTTCTCCGGCAGCTCGTTCCATACACCCACCACCCTCTGTGTGAAAAAGTTGCCCTTAGGTTCTTATTAAATCATTCCCCCCTCACCGTAAACCATTGCTTCTAAACCTAAACCAGTGAGGCCCATTCCACCCCTCATGGGTTCCAAGTTTCAATGATATCTTGATTGATTGGTGAATCAACTCCGTTACAGAGATGATCCTTGAGAAAACGCAGGGGGATGTAGGCGAAGAGGGGGTCATTCTTCTGTTGCATTAACACCAAATAGTCTTTTTTTTTAATTCTTGGAGACACAGCACGGAAACAGGCCCCTTCGGCCCACCGAGTCCGTGCCGACCAGCACATTGACACTGTCCAAACACACACTATGGACAATTTACAATTTTGCCAAGCTACCTAACCTACAAAACCTGTGGAAATGTGGAAAGAAGCCGGAGAAAGCCCACGCAGGTCACATACAAACTCCGTACAGACAGCACCTGCAGTCAGGATCGAACCCGGGCCTCTGGCGCTGTAAGGCAGCAAATCTACCACAGTGAACACATTTGTTCAACGTCACTTCAAAAACCTGAGGCCCAATAATAAAGAACAGGGAGCATTATCTGTCCACCATAAATTCATCATCTCAGTGGAGTCATGAACAACGTCACAAAATATTGTGAAAAAATGGCCATCCTGCCGCAGAATGTTTGGAGATGGAAGACACTGAGATGACGGAATGAGGCGAAGGGGATGGAGGGAATGAGTAAAACAAAGAGGGCAAGAAGAAAATAGGTTCACAAGGTTCATTTATTGTCACATATACCAATTGGTGTAGTGAAATTTCACTGGCCAGGTCAGTCATACAATTTTTAAAAAGCAACAGACTCAGAAAACACATTTTAACATAAACATCCATTACAGTGACTCCTGCACATTCCTCACTGTGATGGAAGGTGAAAATAAAGTTTTCCTTCTCTTTTTGTTCTTCCTTGGTCGGGGGCCTCGAGCCCCCCGTTGACAGGATGGACTTGAGTCCCATAGCCGGCGTCGAGGCGTCGAGGCGTTCAGCCCCTGCATCGGGGGGATGTCAGCTCCTCCGCGCCGGGCGATCAAACCTCGTGTCGGGGCTGGCCGATCCTTCTGCGGCGTTGGAGCTCCCTGACCAGCCTCTCCCGAGACTGCGAGCCCTTGATGGGAAGTCCGCAGGCCGCGGTGGGAGCGATCCCAGGCAAGGGATCCGCTCCGAGGTTAAGTCCGTGCCGCGCGGTGGGGCTCACGGCAGTCCGAGGCGGCTTTTCGACTCCAGCGATGGTAGGCCGCAGAGCCCGGAGAATGTGAGCTGAAAATTGATCACCTCTCCGGGAAGGTAAGTACCTAAAAAAAAATAGTTTCCCCCTCCCCCCCCCTCCTCCCCCCACATACAACAAACAGAAGAACATTAAAACAAACTTTCAACAAACAAAATAGTAGAAAGAAATGGAAGGTGGAAATGGAGGGAGAAGAAACCCAAACATAAAAAAGGACCCATATAACTGGGTCTTTTCCCATAGGCAAGGAGGTACATCACAGGCTCATCAGTTCCTTCCACGCAGTCCATCTCCACAGTGCGTTGCCTCAGGAAGATTGGAAGTAGAATCAAAGACGCCCGGCATCCTGGCCTTTCTACTTTCTTTCTCCCACCCTTTAGTTTAGGAGAAGATACAGGAGCTTGAAACCGCAGATATCTAGATTTAAGAGCAGCTTATGCCCCGCTCCCATCAGTCTATTAAACCTATCACCAGAGAGAAGGAATGGGTGACGTTTTCGGGGCAAAACCCTTAACCCTTCTTTGTCTCGACCCGAGACGTCACCCATTCCTTCTCTTCAGAGATGCTGCCATTCCCGCTGAGTTACTGCAGCTTTTTGTGTCTATCTTCGATTTAAACCAGCATCTGCAGTTCCTTCCTGCACATACTAAACCTGTCACCTCGCTCACACCTCCTTTCTGGTATATTCCTGCGACATACTCTAAACTCATTTGGCCATTCCATTATCACACTTCAGTACTTTTTATGCACTTCTTTAGAATGCACTGCAATCGTTGCATCATCCTGCTGTTTTGTACTTGTGTCTATCTTCGGTTTAAATCAGCATCTGCAGTTCCTTCCTACACTTTTTGTATTTGTTGTTACAACCAGCGTTGCATCTGTTATTACCACATACGTTGTGTACTCTTCGAGCTTCATGCGATCAGGGAATGTCATTGCATCTTGGTGTATGTGACACCAAGCTAATCAGATCTGACTGTGAGAATTTCAGTGCAGATGATGTTCTGATCAGTGGCCAGGGAGCAGTGCCTGATTGCCGATTCTGACTGGGGGATGTCTGTTTGTGGAGAATCCCAGGGGGAAGGGAGGACACTAGCTTTTGTACGATAGTAAAGGCCACCCATCAAGCTCTCTTAGCACCCACCACAAGGAGTTATGCAGAGCATGAGAAGTTCAACTGACCATTTTACAACCAGCAAAGTAAAAACTAAAACAAAAAAGTCCTGACGAAGGGTCTCGACCCGAAACATTACCTATTTCCTTTGTTCCATAGATGCTGCCTCACCCGCTGAGTTTCTCCAGCATTTTTGCCTACCTTCGATTTTCCAGCATCTGCAGTTCCTTCTTAAGTAAAAACTATTAGAGGCTGCCAGTCTCATTATAATTTTAAATTACCAATCCATCTCCTTGTCTGACATAGGCTGAGGTTTTTAGTTTAGTTTAGTTTAATTTAGATTAGTTTCGTTTAGATTAGTTTAATTTAGACATACAGCAGCGACCAGCGATCCCTGCGCACTAACACTATCCGACACACACCAGGGACAATTTAAGATCATAAGATCATTAGTGATAGGGGCATAATTAGGCCATTTGGCCCATCAAGTCTGCTCCACTATTCAATCATGGCTGATCTATCTCTCCCTCCTAACCCCATTCTCCTGCCTTCTCTCCATAACCTCTGACACCCGTACTAATCAAGAATCTGTGGAATTCTCTGCCACGGAAGGTAGTTGAGGCCAGTTCATTGGCTATATTTAAGAGGGAGTTGGATGTGGCCCTTGTGGCTAAAGGGATCAGGGGATATGGAGAGAAGGCAGGTACAGGATACTGAGTTGGATGATCAGCCATGATCATATTGAATGGCGGTGCAGGGTCGAAGGGCCGAATGGCCTACTCCTGCACCTAATTTCTATGTTTCTATGTTTCTATGAATATATCTATCTCTGCCTTAAAATATATCCATTGACTTGGACTCCACATTTACAATGATACCAAGGAAATTAACCGATAAATTATATATATTTGGAGTGTGGGAGGAAACCGGAGCTTCCCGTGACCTGCGTGCGTTTTCTCCGGGATCTCCTAAACTAATCTAAATTAAACTAAACTAAACTAAAAACCTCAGCCTCATTATAATAAAATTATAATGAGACTGGCAGCCTCTAATAGTTTTTACTTAAGAAGGAACTGCAGATGCTGGAAAATCGAAGGTAGACAAAAGTGCTGGAGAAACTCAGCGGGTGAGGCAGCATCTATGGAGCGAAGGAAATAGGCAACGTTTCGGGTCGAGAACCTTCTTCAGACTTTTTTGTTTTTGTTTTTGCTTTGCTGGTTGTAAAATGATCAGTTGAACTTCTCATGCTCTGCATAACTCCTTGTGGTGCTAAGAGAGCTTGATGGGTGGCCTCTCCAATCATACAAAAGCTAACATCCTCCCTTCCCCATGGGATTCTCCACAAACAGACATCCCCCAGTCAGAATCGGCAATCAGGCACTGCTCCCTGGCCACTGATCAGAACATCATCTGCACTGAAATCTCACAGTCAGATCTGATTAGCTTGGTCATAAGATCATAAGTGATGGGGGGGGCATAATTAGGCCATTCGGCCCATCAAGTCTACTCCACTATTCAATCATGGCTGATCTATCTCTCCCTCCTAACCCCATTCTCCTGCCTTCTCTCCATAACCTCTGACCTGCACTAATCATGAATATATCTATCTCTGCCTTAAAATATATCCATTGACTTGGACTCCACGTTTACAATGATACCAAAGAATGTACAATGAAACCTACAAACTATATATATTTGGAGTGTGGGAGGAACCGGAGCTTCCCGTGACCTGCGTGAGTTTTCTCCAGGATCTCCGGTTTCCTCCCACACTCCAAAGACGTACAGGTTTTGTAGGTTAATTGGCTTGATGTAAATGTAAATTGTCCCTTGTGCCTGTAGGATAGTGTTAGTGTGCGGGGATCGCTGGTCGGCGCGGACTCGGAGGGGCCGAAGGGCCTGTTTCCGCGCAGTATCTCTGAAACCTAAACTGAACTAAACTTGTTTTGAAACATAAAAGGGTCATGAAGCATGAGAATTTTCTTCTCGCCACTATCGACTTTCTCTGCACCATCAAAGCTACTCAAACAACAGTGAATTAATAGCTCCCTGTGATGACAAAAGTAAATAAACGCCCATTAACATTCCCTTGAAGAAAAGTCATATTTTTACCTATTCCACTGGCAACAATCGATGAAGGCAGTTCAGCTGTGCTGTGCCAGCATGTTTGTTCCTCATTAATATATATTTCTATATCTTGCCCCAGCTGCCCCACAGCCCCAGAATTTATTGCCCATAAAAGGCACTGAGTTGTTGTGCTCGCTGTGATCTATTCAAGCAAAATTTACACGCAAATAATTATCTGACAGATTTATTTGCCTCAAGTGTATTTGGATCAATGACGTTTACAAGGTTTCATTTCTCTTTAATCACAGATGGATAATAATTCTGTTGCGGAAAGCACTTGAAAATGGACGCCTGCTAAGCCTGGATCTTGAAATGGTTTAGTTTAGTTTAGATTAGTTTAGTTTAGTCTAGTTCAGTTTAGTTTATTGTCATGTGTACTGAGGTACAGTGAAAAGCTTTTGTGCGTGCTAACCAGTCGGCGGAAAGACTATGCATGAATACAATCCAGGCGCCCACAGCGTACAGGTACGTGAGAAAGGGAATAGCGTTTGGTGCAAGATAACGTCCAGTAAAGTCCGATTAAATCATGGAATCATGGAATCATGGAAACTTTATTGTCATTCAGACCATTCGCTCTGAACGGAATTTCGTTGCCTGCAGTCATACATATAATAAAATAACAAAACACACAATAAACACAAATTTTAACATCCACCACAGTGAGTTCACCAGACACCTCCTCACTGTGATGGAAGGCAAAATTTTAAGTCTTTGTATCTTCCCTTCTTGCTCTTCCCCTGCGCTGATGGGATCCAGGCCTCCGATGTTGTGGCCCCAGCGGATGGTGTAAGTAAGTGAGTCCCGCGGCTGAACCGTGCTCCGCGAACGGGCAGGTTCAACTCCGCGGCCTGGGGCGGTCGAAGCTGCCGCCCTCCAGTCCAGCGGATGAAGCTGTTGTCGCGGGAGTTCCGGAAAAACAGGTCACCAACCTGTGACCTGCGAGCTCCCGACGATGTCGTCCACTGGGCCCGCGGCCGGGCCCCCGAAGTCGCTGCCGCCGCCACCGCCACCGGAAAGCCGCCACGGCTCCGAGTCGGGCCGCCGGAACTCCGGAATGGCTGAACCCGCCACAGCCCCGAAGTCGGCCAGCCTCGCCCTGGTAAGTCCTGGCTGGCTCTGCCTCCGGAGCCTTGAGGTCGGTCGCAGTTGGAGGCCGCCAGCACCGCCATTAGGCCTCAGCGCAGACGGAGACGGAGACGGGGGAATACGACAAGAAAAGTCGCGTCCCCCCGAAGGAAGAGACTAAAACATTTCTCCCACCCCTCCCACACACTTACACTACATAATAACTCAAATTAACACTAAAACAGGACAAGAAAACAACAAAAAAAGAAAAAACAGACGGACTGCAGGCGAGCCGCAGCTGCCAAGGCACCGCTGCCATTAAAGTTAGTCCAAGGGTCTCCAATGAGGTAGATGGTAGGTCAGGACCGCTCTCCAGTTGGTGAAAGACAATAGACAATAGACAATAGACAATAGGTGCTAGATAGGGCTCTTAAAAATAGCGGAGTCAGGGGATATGGGGAGAAGGCAGGGACGGGGTACTGATTGGGGATGATCAGCCATGATCACATTGAATGGCGGTGCTGGCTCGAATGGGCCGAATGGCCTCCTCCTGCACCTATTGTCTATTGTCTATTGTCAAAAAATCGCCTAAGTGGGACATGCCGAGCGCCGGAGATCCGGTTTGATCCCGACTAAGGGGGCTATCTGTACGGAGTTTGTACGCTCTCCCCGTTATCTGCACGGGTTTTCTCCGAGTTCTTCACATTCTTCCCACACTCCAAAGACGTACAGCCTCATTGGCTTGGTGTAAATGTAAAATGTCCCCAGTGTGTGTAAGGATAGTGTTAATGTGCGGGGATCGCTGGGCAGCGTGGACTCGGTGGGCCGATGGCCGCTGTTTCTCAAAACTAAACTCAACTAAATATGACAATTAAACAGCCTTCGCAAATATACCAGATTGGATGGGAAAAAAAAATGATGCATCGCTTTCGTTATGATGCAAAATTGACCAAATTGCTATTATTATTATATTATTTTTGTCTGCGACGTTGAGTCAATGGCTCGTTTGGGTTACACTCTGCACAAGATAGCATAAAGAGCGTAATAGCCAAGCGTGAATCATCGGCGTCTACAGCCTTCAAGCTGATCACAGTTGTGGAACCACGCACTAAACTCACAGGGTCACAAACTTGCTCAGTCTGCGTCTGCACAATGCTGATAAATGGATCCGCAACTTTTACATTTGGCTGAACACCGGTTGCTCTTCTATCGACAAATTAAGAAGAGGATTCCTCTGGCTGTTGGGTTAAGCATAGAAACATAGAAAATAGGTGCAGGAGTAGGCCATTTGGCCCTTTGAGCTAGCACCACCATTCAATGTGAGCATGGCTGATCATCCACAATCAGTACCCACTCCTGCTTTTTCCCCATATCCTTGTTTCCTTAACTCTCTCTTGAAAACATCCAGTGAATTGGCTTCCACTGACTTCTATGGCAGAGAATTCCACAGATACACAACTCTGGGTGAAAAAGTTTTCCTCATCTCAGTCCTAAATGGCCTGCCCCTTATTCTTGAACTGTGACCCCTGGTTTTGGACTCCCCCAACATCGGGAACATGTTTCCTGCATCTAGCCTGTCCAATCGCTTATGAATTGTATATGTTTCTATAAGATCCCCTCTCATACTTTGAAATTCCAGTGAATACAAGCCCCATTCTTTTACCATATGTCAGTCCTGCCATCCCAGGAATTAACATGGTGAACCTACGCTGCACTCCCTCAATCATAAGAATGTCCTTCCTGAAATTAGGAGACTGAAACTGAACACAATCCTCCAGGTGAGGTCTCACCTGTGCCCTGTACAACTGCAGTAGGACCTCCTTGCTCCTAAAGTCAAATCCTCTCGCACTGAAGGCCAACATGCCATTAGCTTTCTTCACTGCCTGCTCTACCTGCACGCCTTACTTTAGGTGCTGTGGTGCTGCTTCCTGTCTGGGGAGTTTGTAAAAAAGAGAGCAAGGAGCTTTTTTTAGAAAGCAAGAACCGCAGGTGCTGGATTACAAAAAAAAGACTTAAATACCTGGATAAACTCAGTCGGTAGGAAGAAGGGTCACGACCTGAAATGTCACATTCTTTGTTTTCTCCCAGAGATGCCGCCCGACCCGTTGAGCTGCTCCTGCATTTTGTGTCTATCTTCGAAGTAACTCACTGGGTCAGGCAGCATCTCTAGAGAACATCAGTCTGAAGAAGGGACCCAAGCCGAAATGTCACCTAGCCATGTTTCCAGGGATGCTGCCAGACCCACTGAGTTGCTCCAGCACGTTTTGTCTTTTGCATCCATTGATCGATACAGAATGGAAACAGGCCCTGCCGCCCACCATGTCCATGCCAACCCATATAATCTAGTTTTGTTATTCCACTTTTGCATTCACTCCCAATGCACCAGTGGCAATCAACAAAGGCCAACTAACCAACAAACACACACGTCTCTGGGACGAGGGAGGAAACCGGAGCACCGGAGGAAATCCACGCGGTCGCAGGGAGAGCGTGCAAGCAGCACCCGTGGTCAGGATCGAACCCTGGTCGCTGGCGCTGTCAAGCAGTGGCTCTACCGGCTGCGCCACTGCGCCACCCGAGCTGTGCCACAGAGGGTCGAAAGCACGCGTGGACTTCAAAGCTGGAGGAAATCCACGCGGCCACAGGGAGAACGGGGCAAACTGCACACAGGCCAGCAGCCAACGTCGGGATCGAACCTGGGTCTCCGGCGCTGCGAGGCGGCAGCTCTAACAACGCTGCCACCCTAACTACTGACGAACCTTCAGGAAATAGAGGAGGCACAATCTTCGGGGGTGGCAAACCTGGAGAAAGCAGGTTCATAGAAACATAGACAATAGGTGCAGGAGCAGGCCATTCGGCCCTTCGAGCCTGCACCGCCATTCAATATGATCATGGCTGATCATCCAACTCAGTATCCTGTACCTGCCTTCTCTCCATACCCCCTGATCCCTTCAGCCACAAGGGCCACATCTAACTCCCTCTTAAATATGGCCAACGAACTGGCCTCAACTACCTTCTGTGGCAGAGAATTCCACAGATTCACCACTCTCTGTGTGAAAAACGATTTTCTCATAACCATATAACCATATAACAATTACAGCACGGAAAGAGGCCCTCTCGGCCCTTCCAGTCCGTGCCGACCATTTGTTTTCCCCTAGTCCCATCTACCTGCACTCAGACCATACCCCTCCATTCCCTTCACGTCCATATACCTATCATCTCGGTCCTAAAAGACTTCCCCCTTATCCTTAAACTGTGACCCCCTTGTCCTGGACTTCCCCAACATCGGGAACAATCTTCCTGCATCTAGCCTGTCCAACCACTTAAGAATTTTGTAAGGTTCAGGAACAACATTGATTCGGGCTAAAAGTCCACAACTACCTGAAAGCAAGGCTTCGGCAGTAACTGGTGGCTCCAGCACATGGGTGCTTCAGGACATTCCTCCAGCAATGCCGCTTGACAAGGTAACTGAGGAGAGAACGCGTAGAGCAGAACAACCTGACCACAGTGCAATGAATAACTTCTCCAAAACTTTATGATTCGAAACAAAACCAACAATAGAACCTGAGAGAGAAAGAAAAAAATTAAGTGCCAAACTAAATTAGTATTTGTGAGAACAACAATCTGGACTTGGCTTGATCGCTCATTGGAACCAAGTTGGTCATTAACATGCCCTTTTAATACCATGAAATGTCAAATGGGTGAAGCCAAGTTTGTTCATTTGTTTTCAAAAATGCCATCATTTTGAAGGCTGCTCGCTGTTGCTGAGGAAACAGTTTTCTTTGTAGCGTGCCTGAACCCCTCTGTCGGTGGAACACCAACTTCCTGACAGACAGGAAGCAGCATGTGAGGCTGGGAAAGCACATCTCGGGCCCGCACACGCTCATCATAGGAGCACCGCAAGGCTGCGTACTCTCTCCTCTCCTCTACTCTCTCTACACCAACGACTGCACCTCCACAGACACCTCTGTCAAGCTTCTCAAGTTTGCGGACGACACAACCCTGATTGGACTGATCCAGGATGGGGAGGAATCTGCCTACAGACAGGAAGTGTCACAGCTGGCGTCCTGGTGCCGTAGCAACAACCTAGAGCTCCATGCTCTTAAGGCAGTGGAATTGATTGTAGACTTTAGGAGAGCTCCCCCTCCCCTCACCCCACTCACCATCAACAACACCACAGTCACATCTGTGGAGTCTTTTAAGTTCCTGGGAACCATCATCTCCAAGGACCTTAAGTGGGGTCTACCATCGACTCCACAGTCAAAAAGGCACAACAGAGGATGTACTTCCTGTGGCAGCTGAGGAAGCACAATCTGCCACAGGCAATGATGGTCCAATTCTACACGGCCATCGTAGAGTCTGTCCTCACCTTCTCCATCATGGTCTGGTTTGGCTCAGCCACCAAGCATGACACCTGGAGGCTGCAGCGAATCGTCCGATCAGCAGAGAAGGTTATTGGCTGCAACCTTCCCTCCATTGATGAACTGTACACTGCAAGGGCCAGGAAGTGAGCGGGCAAGATCATCTCTGACCCCTCTCACCCTGGCCACAAACTCTTTGAATCACTTCCCTCTGGAAGGCGACTCCGGACTGTCAAAGCTGCCACAGCCAGACATAAAAACAGTTTTTATCCACGAGTAGTTGCTCTACTCAACAGCCAAAAATCTGTAGCCTCCCTTTGATCTGGTATTTTGTTGGTTCACATGCTTGATCAATGGTGTTTTATCATTAATGTTTTATTATTATTAATGTTTAGTGTTTTCTGAGTCATTCGTAACTGTCACTGTATGTCATGTTGTTACTAGTGGGCGGAGCACCAAGGCAAATTCCTTGTATGTGAATACTTGGCCAATAAACTTACTTACTCACTTAGTACCATGCTTTAGTTTACTTTGGAGATACAGTGTGGAAACCAGTGATCCCCGCACAGTAACACTATCCTACACACCCAAGGGACAATTTACAATCTTCCCAAGCCAAGTTGCTTAAAAAAAACTGCATGTCTTTGGAATGTGGGAGGGAACCGGAATTCCCGGAGAATAAACCCATGCAGGTCACAGGTAGAACGTACAAACTCCGTAGAGACCAGCAGGGTCGAACCTGTGTCTTTGGCGCGGTAAGGCAGCGACTCTAACGCTGCGCCACCGCACCATTTTATTTCGCTATGGAAAAAGGCAAAGGGCAATTATCTTCTTCTTTCCGTGTCCATCTTGTTACAAACGTTGACCTCGCTGTCATCGTCCGTCCCGAAAAGGACGCAAGCCTCCGGCGCCAATCAGTGGAAGCCATCACTTGTCGCAGTAGGGGATGGTGGTGGCAGAATTAGCTCAGGATACATCCAGTTCCCAGCCCCGTGGACCCTTCTGCTGTGGAGCCAGAGCAATTATGAGTCAAAAGCTTGAAACTGGATTAGTTCACAGCCATTCTATGACATATGGTTTTGTGTCCAAAAACTGAACAATATTATTATACTGTATGTTTAGATTTAGGTTTATTATTGTCACGGCAACAATAAGGCGAAAAGCTTTTGTTTGCGTGCCATCTGAGCAAATCAGATATACTGTACATGAATGCAAACAAGCTAAACACAATTATAAAAGTTAGTAAACAGAATTAAAAGATGAGCCAATCTATCTAATGATAGTGAATAGACACAAAATGCTGGAGTAACTCGTCGACACAAAATGCTGGAGAAATTCAGCGGGATAGGCTCAGTGTTTCTTGAGAGAAGGAATGGGTGACGTTTCATGTCAAAACCCTCTTTCAGATTGGTGTCAAGGGAAAGGAAGACACATGGATGAGGAAGTGTAAGGTGTGAAAACGGGACAAAGGGAATGGAGATCAAGGGAATTGTAGAATAGATCATTGTTAGCTGGTAGAAGGTAACAACAAAGCAGACAGAGATAAAATGTAGCCAGAGACAGAAAGGCTGGTCGGAGAACTGGGAAGTAGAAGGGATGGAGAGAGAGGGAAAGCAAGGGTTACTTGAAGTTAGAGAAGTCAGTGCTCATACCGCTGGGGTGTAAGCTGCCAAAGCAAAATACGAGGTGTTGTTCCTCCAATTTACATCGGGCCTCACTCTGACAATGGAGGAGGCCCAGGACAGAAAGGTCAGTGTGGGAATGGGAGGGGGAGTTAAGACCCTGTCCCACTTACGTGTCCTTGGCACGCTAATTACGCGACCTCATCGTTGCGTTGAGGCGCACTGGTATTGTGGGACCCACAATACGCTTGCGTGCGTACGCTCTACATCAACGGAGGCGGGCGAAGATTTTGTCACCCTACAAAATCCCGGAGCGCCGCGCGATACCGCGCACAACTCTATACCCCTCCGCGCTTCTCCATGCCCACACGATACCCGTCCGCCTCAACGCGACGACGAGGTTGCGTAATTAGCGTGCCAAGGACACATAAGTGGGACAGGGGCTTTAAAGTGCTGGAGTAACTCAGCGGGACAGGCAGCATCTCTGGAGAGAAGGAATGGGTGACGTTTCAGGTCGAAACCCTTCTGCAAACACAAATGATAGTAGATCCTCGTCTGGGCTCAGCATGGAAAGACGTGCCATGCTCCAGCACCATTTTGCTCGTAATCCCACCTGGGGTAAACTAGCCCAGCGTGCGTTTTGTCCTCTGGGAAAAAAGACCAGGCACTTTCAGGTACAATGTAATAACTGCAGAAGCTGGTTTATACCACAGATAGACACAAAGTGCTGGAGTAACTCAGCGGGTCAGGCAGCATCTCTGGAGTCACAGAGTCGTACAGCATGGAAACAGCTCCTTCAGCCCAACTTTCCCACGCCGACCAACATGCCCCATCTACACTGGTCCCACCTACCCACGCTTGCGTCATAACCCTCTAAACATATCTTACGTGCAGATGATACCTAATATTCCCCCGATTGCTACTTTGCAAGCATCAGTTAGTTTAGTTGAGAGATGTTTCTTTAGCATTGCGATAGTACCTGACTCAACTTCCTCCTCCGGCAGTTCGTTCCATACACCTACCACCCTTTGCGTGAAAACGTTACCCTTCAGGTTCCACTTAAATTTTGCTCCCCTCATTTTAAACCCATGTCCTCTGGTTCTCGATCCCCTTACTCAAGCCAAGAGACTGTGAGTCTACCCGATCTATTCCTCTCATGGTGCAGTCAATGATACTGTACAGTCAATACACATCAGCGCAAGGCCAGGTATATTGGGAATGCTTACGGTCACAGCAGAATTAATGACTGGTGCTTGAATAAATGTCTCTGGTCTCACACAGAGACATTTCCTCCTTGCTCATTAGCAATCCTTTCATCACCTTGATCAGCTCATTTGTATCCCAATCCCAAGTTTCTTCTGGAATTGGCTGGATTCGCTGCTCTTATACCAACTGCTCCACTGTGGTCGACACAGTGGCAAGGCGGCAGAGTAGCGGTGCCTTCATGTTCATGGGTTATCGTACGGCGTCACAGGGCGTCACGGTGGCGCAGCGGTAGAGTTGCCGCCTTACAGCGCTTGCAGCGCCAGAGACCCAGGTTCGATCCCGACTGCGGGTTTTCTCCGAGATCTTCGGTTTCCTCCCACACTCCAAAGACGTACAGGTTTGTAGGTTAATTGGCTTGGTATGAGTGTAAATTGTTCCCAGTGTGTGTAGGCTTGTGTTAATGGGATCGCTGGTCGGCAAGGACACGGTGGGCCGAAGGGCCTGTTTCCACACTGTATCTCTAAACTAAACTAAACTAAAACTAAATCTACTTGTCAAATAGTGAGCACCAAGTATTTTTTTTTAATATAACCTGCATGATGGAATAATTCCAAAATTGCCCTGGTTGTTCTTGTAATATTACACCTGGTTGTAATCTACAGTGTGCCCATCATCCTTATTAAAGAGAATCATCTACAACACTCCCCAACAGGTATGAACAATCTGAAGATTTAGAAGGATGAGGGGACACCTCATTGAAACTTATCGAATAGTGAAAGGCTTGGATAGAGTGGATGTGGAGAGGATGTTTCCCCTAGTGGGCGAGTCCAGGGCCAGAAGCCATAGCCTCAGAATTAAAGGACGTTCCTTTACAAAGGAGATGAGCAGGAATTTCTTTAGTCAGAGGGTGGTGAATCTATGGAATTCTTTGTCACGGAAGGCTGTGGAGGCAGTCAATGGATCTTTTTAAGGCAGAGACAGATAGATTCTTGATTGGTACAGATTTCAGGGGTTATGGGGAGAAGGCAGTAGAATGGGGTTTAGGAGGGAGAGATAGATCAGCCATGAATAAATGGCGGAGTAGACTTGATGGGTCAAATGGCATAATTCTGCTCCTGTAACGTATTAACTTAAAAGTTCCCCTGAGGGCCAGTGTCATAGGTTCATAAGTGATTGGAGCAAATTAGGCCATTCGGCCCATCAAGTTTTCCAGCACCAGAGGACTTTTCCCATCGATGAAAAATCAGAAAAATATTACTGTTTTTTAAATATTCCCCATTCTCTCTGCTGCCCCTGCTGGAGGGAGGGGGAGGGTCTATAAAACCAGGAAGTGGTGTGCCTCTCTCAGTCTCTGCAAGATGGAGGAAGCCAGTGGTGTGCCTCACTCAGTTTCTCTGAGCCCTGAATAGCACTGAACACATGTCTAGTCAACTGTGAGCGCCCTTAATGTGGTTCTAAAAACGTTGCAAAAAATGTCTATTGGTTCTAAAATGGTTGCAAAAAGTGCCTCTATTGGTTCTAAAATGGTTCCAAGAAGTGTCTATTGGTTGTAAAATGGTTGCAAAAATTGTCTCTATTGGTTCTAAAATGCTTGCAAAAAGTGTCTATTGGTTCTAAAGTGCTTGCAAAAAGTGTCTATTCGTTCTAAAAGGTTGCAGAAAGTGTCTATTGGTTCCAGAAGGTTGCAAAAAGTGTCTATTGGGTCTAAATGGTTGCAGAAAGTGTCTATTGGGTCTAAAATGCTTGCTGAAAGAGTCTCTATTGGGTCTAAAATGCTTGCTGAAAGAGTCTCTGTTGGTTCTAAAATGCTTGCAGAAAGTGTCTATTGGTCTAAAATGCTTGCAAAAAGGTGTCTCTATTGGTTCTAAAATGCTTGCAAAATATGTCCCTATTGGTTCTAAAATGCTTGCAAAAAGTGTCTCTTATTGGTTCTAAAATGTTTGCAAAATGTGTTTCTATTGGTTCTAAAATGCTTGCAAAAAGTGTCTCTATTGGTTCTAAAATGCTTGCAAAAAGTGTCTCTGTTGGTTCTAAAATGCTGCCTGGCCAGAGTGACTGAGCTGCCTGGCCAGAGTGACTGAGCTGCCTGGCCAGAGTGACTGAGCTGCCTGGCCAGTGTGACTTAGCTGCCAGCCCAAGAATCCATTCGGCCCCCAATGTCCATACTAGCCCTCTGGAAACCAGTCCCTTTGACCCACAACACACATACTAGCGCTCCAGAAAGCGCCACCCCCCCTCCCCCCCATTGGCCAGCAATATTGGAATTGGTGGAGAGGTGGAATATTGCATTGGGGGACCAGCCCTCCCATGTGAAGCTGGGACCCAACGGGTCCCACTTAGTCTAGTATAGTATAAATGCGTCGATTGTAATCGTGCATTTGTCTTTCCGCTGACTGGATAACACGCAGCAGAAGCTTTTCACTGTACCTTGGTACACGTGACAATAAACTGAACTGAAACTGAAACTATTTTGCTCCCACTGTGGCTGGCACAACATTGCACGTGACTAGAGTTCCCTGCAGGCGATGTGTGAATAATACGCCAGTGGTGAGCGTGGCAGGCAGCTACCCTCTCTCAGCTTCCAACGTGTGACCAAAGTGGGACAAGTGAGGCTTGGATAGAGTGGATGTGGAGAGGATGTTTCCACTAATAAAGTAAAGTCAATTCTATTTATATAGCACGTTTAAATCAACTCGCGTTGAAACCAAAATGCTTTACATAAAAGAAATAATAAAGTTTCCGTACATCCATAGAAAAATTAAAAATAAGAAAAATGACACAACACAATATAGAATTCAACATGAACACTAGTGGGAGAGTCTAGGAGCAGAGGTCATGAGAAGAAATTTCTTTAGTCAGGCGGAAGTGAATCTGCGGAATTCATTGCAGGTGTCAGAGGCTATGGGGAGAAGGCAGGAGAATGGGGTTGTGAGGGAGAGATAGACCAGCCATGATTGAATGGCGGAGGAGAGCCGATGGGCCGAATGGCCTAATTCTGCTCCTATCGCTTATGGCCTGATGACCCAACGCACACAAGTGGCAGCTAAACACAACAGCGTCCCCCTGAAGTGATGGAGTCCCAGTTTTGTGATTTTTATTTTGGTGACCCAGACTGACCCTCGAGCAAAATGCAGAACACTTACTTAGCACAGCGGAAAATGGCCGAAATCCAATTTCTCTGTTTATAACGCAATTACGGCTTTTGGTAACTGTCCAGAGTTCTGTGGGCAAACATTCTTTTCATTATTTCCACCACTGGTATTTCCTTCAGTGTGATATTTTCATAAGAAAACAACTTAATGAGTGGTAGAGACAAACTGCGTGGATACAGGCCTTCAGTCCAATGCTAACTAAGGTTGCCCCGCATTTGGCCCATATCCTTCTAAACAAGTTCACAAGTTATGGGAGTGGAATTAGGCCATTCGGCCCATCTAGTCTACCCCACCATTCAATCATGGCTGATCTCTGCCTCCTAATCCCATTTTCCTGAACTTCTCCCCATAGCCCTTGACACCCGTTCTAATCAAGAATGTGTCTATCTCAGCCTCAACAATATCCACTGAATCTTTGCTATTCATGTACCTGTCCAAGTGTCTTTTAAATGCTGTTATAGTATCTGTGTCCACGGCATCCTCTGGCAGCTCATTCCATTTATCCACCATCCTCCGGGTGAAAAAGCTGCCCTTCAGGTTCCTCTCTTGCATTAAACCTATTTCCTCTGGTTCTTGACACCCCTACCCCCGGGTAAAATACTCTGTGCATTCATCCTACTTATTACCCCTTGTGACTTTACACACCCATATCGGGTCACCCCTTTGCCTCCTGCACCTCACGGAATAAAATCCTAACCTGCCCAATCTCTCCATGTCCATCGAGTCCCGGCAATCTCCCCGTGAATCTCCTCCGCACTCTTTCCAGCTTTACAACATCTTTCTTATGGCAGGGCGACTGGGAAGCGAACACAAACCTCCGGATGCGGCCTCACCCACATCTTGTACAGACAGCTGCAACACAGCAGACCAACCTCTGCGCTCAATACCCACGCTGATGACGGTCATTGCGCCAAAAAGACTTCTGTAACACCCTGTCTGGATAATGCAGAACAGAATTTACCTGTCACTTTTCTGCTAAGTTTACATTTATTTTGTTACACTTGATCAGACGAGTAGAGGTTGAATTTGGCTCTTTTCCCCAACGTGGCAAGCGGGAGGTGATCTTGTAGGGTTCGAGAGGTCATGGGTTGCAATTTACATTCAAAAAAGGCACAGCAGGGTGGCGCAGCGGTAGAGTTGCCGCCTTACAGCGCTGGCAGCGCCGGAGAGCCGGGTACGATCCTGACGACGGGTGCTTGTCTGTACGGAGTTTGTACGTTCTCCCCGTGACCTGCGCGGGGTTTCCCCCGAGATCTTCGGTTTCCTCCCACACTCCAAAGACGTTCAGGTTTGTAGGTTAATTGGCTGGGTGTATGTGTAAATTGCCCCTGGTGTGCGTAGGACAGTGTTAATGTGCGGGGATCGCTGGTCGGTGCGGACTCGGTGGGCCGAAGGGGCCTGTTTCCGCGCTGTATCTCGAAACTAAACGAAACAAAAACAAATGTAACCCCTCCAATTATAGAGGTCTGCCTTTCAGGAGTAAAGCTCTGATGGTTAATCCAGATAAACTCTGCAAATCAATCTTAATTTAATCCCTGCGCATTTACGGAATTACAGATTCAAACTGATAAATCCATATTCGCAGCACTCTGCCACCAGAGATTAGTTCAGCATGTAGGCCAATCACATATTACCGTTATAAAATGTAGCCTGAGCTAATGGAACAACCATTGAAGGGAGATCTTTTTTTGAAACATCCGTACTAATTAGCTGGAATCACGAAGGTCACAGAAACAGACCAGTGATGATGTCTAATTCAGTACGGAATCAGTAGAGTCATAGAGTCATAGAGTGATACAGTATGGAAACAGGCCCTTCGGCCCAACTCGCCCACACCGGCCAACAATGTCCCAGCTACACTAGTCCTACATTAGTCCCACATTAGTCCTATCCATGTACCTGTCCAACTGTTTCTTAAACGATGGGATAGTCCCAGCCTCAACTACCTCCTCTGGCAGCTTGTTACATACATGAAAATGTTACCCCTCGGATTCCTATTAAATATTTTCCCCTTCACCTTGAATCTATGTCCTCTGGCCCTCGATTCCCCTACTATGGGTAAAAGGCTCTGTGCATCTATCCGATCTATTCCTCTCATGATTTCCGATACCTCTATAAGATCTCCCCTCATCCTCCTACGCTCCACGGAATGGAGACCCAGCCTACTCAACCTTTCCCTATAGCTCATACCCTCTAGTCTTGGCAACATCCTCGTAAATCTTTTCTGAACCCTTTCAAGCTTGACAATATCTTTCCTATAACATGTTGCCCCGAACTGAACACAATATTCTAAATGCGGTCTCACCAACGTCTTATACAACTGCAACATGACCTCCCAACTTCTATACTCAATACTCTGAGTGATGAAGGCCAAAGTGCCAAAAGCCTATTTGACCACCTTATCTCCCTGAAACCATATAATCATATAACCATATAACAATTACAGCACGGAAACAGGCCCTCTCGGCCCTTCCAGTCCGTGCCGACCATTTATTTTCCCCTAGTCCCTGAAAGGTTCTGAAAGAAAGGTCTCGACCTGAAACGTCATTCATTCCTTCTATCCAGAGATGCTGAGTTACTCCAGCATTTTGTGTCTATTTTCAGTGTAAACTAGCATCTGCAGTTCCCCCCTGCACAGTCAGTGCCATGTTCCCCCTCCCTTGAAGATACACAGGGTTATCAAATACTACACAAATTTTCCTCTGATAGACTGCAAAGAGCTGTAGGAACTCAATGGGTCAGGCAGCATCTCCCCCACACAACAATGCCATCATTGAGATACGAGAGTCCTACAAAGACTCTGTAATTAGATTCATGGAAACAGGCCCTTTGGCCCATCTTACTCATGCCGACCAAATTGGCCTCTTGGGCTAGTCTCATTGACCTGCCTTTCACCCATAGCCCTCTAAACCTTTCTCTCCCGAGTTTCAGTTTAGTTTAGTGTATTGTCACGTGTGACGAGGTACAGTGAAAACAACAGACAATAGACAATAGGTGCAGGAGTAGGCCAATCGGCCCTTCAAACCAGCTCCACCATTCAATGTGATCATGGCTGATCATCCCCAATCCGTACCCTGTACCTGCCTTCTCCCCATATCCCCTGGCACTGCTATTTTTAAGAGCCCTATCTAGCTCTCTCTTGAAAGCATCCAGAGAACCGGTCTCCACCGCTTTCTGAGGCAGAGAATTCCACAGACTCACAACTCCATGTGAGAAAAAGCGTTTCCTCGTCTCCGTTCTAAATGGCTTACCCCTTATTCTTAAACTGTGGCCCCTGGTTCTGGACTCCCCCCCCCCCCCCCCCAACATCGGGAACATGTTTCCTGCCTCTAGCGCGTCCAAACCCTTAACAATCTTATATGTTTCAATAAGATTCCCTCTCATCCTTCTAAACTCCAGAGTGTACAAGCCCAGCTGCTCCATTCTCTCAGCATATGACAGTCCCGCCACCCCGGGAATTAACCTTGTAAACCTACACTGCACTCCCTCAATAGCAAGAATGTCCTTCCTCAAATTAGGGGACTAAAACTGCACACAATACTCCAGGTGTGGCCTCACTAGCGGCCCTATACAACTGCAGAAGGACCTCTTTGCTCCTATATTCGATTCCTCTTGTTATAATCTTGTTATATCTTGTTATTCCTCTTGTTATATTCCTCTTGAGGCCGCGACGGTGCGACTCACGTTGCAGCGGCCCCTACAGCCTGTCTGTCTTTTTTTATTTTTTGTCTAGTTAAATGTAGTTGGTCGTGTTTTTTTTTGGTACTGTTTCTAACTGTGTATATGTGAGGGGTGGGGGGGGGGGGGGGGAAACTTTTAAGATCTCTTCGCTGCACGGGAGACCCGACCTTTTCCCTGTCGGGTCTCCGTTGTCGTTGGGGCCTAGTACCGTGGAGCAAGCCTCCAACTGGGACGACCTGGGGGCTCCAGTCGCGGAGCCTGCGGAGCTGCGGACTACTCACCATCGTGGGGCTGGCCGGCCTCGGAGCGTGGGGAGCGGTGGTGGCTCGCTGCTGTGGCCCGACTCCGGAGCTCCGGCTCCAGCTCCAGCTGCAGATTACTGCCGGTGGACTGTCGGGATATCGGGAGCGCGCGGGTCCGGGTGGGAGACCGCTCTCCGGAGCTCCCGCAACACAACTTCTCCAGCCCGTGTCGCGGGGTTGGAACGACCCGGAGCGGGGCCGTACATCGCCCGGCGCGGCCTCAATGGCCGTGGGACATTCCAGCGCCCGCCGGGGGCTCCAACGTTGTGACCTTTGGGCCTACAGCGGGGCCGTACATCGCCCGGCGCTGCCTCAATGGCCGTGGGACTTAACACCGCCCGCCTGGGGCTTCGACATCGGGAGAGAAATGGTGCGGCGGAGAGAGAAGAACTTTGCCTTCCATCACAGTGAGGAGGAGAGTCACTGTGATGGATGTTTGTGTGAATTGAATTGTTTGTGTGTTTTTTTTATGAATTGTTCTGTTTGTATGGCTTGTAGAAACGGAGTTTCGTTTGAGCCTCTCTGAGGTTCGAATGACAAGTAATAAAATCTAATCTAATCTAAAGGCCAACATGCCATTAGCTTTCTTCACTGTCTGCTGTACCTGCATGCTTACTTTCATAGACTGATGAACAAGGACCCCCAGATCCCGTTGTACTTCCCCTTTTCCCAACTTGACGCCATTTAGATGGTAATCTGCCTTCGGATTTTTTATACCAAAGAGGATAAGCTCACATTTATCCGCATTAAACTGCATCTGCCATGCATCTGCCCACTCCCCCAACCTGTCCAAGTCACCCTGCATTCTCATAGCATCCTCCTCACAGTTCACACTGCCACCCAGCTTGGTGTCATCTACAAATGACACAACAAAGCTTTTTGTTGCGTGCTAATCTGTGTAAATGAGGATGAGAGATGATCTTATAGAGGTTATAGGGCCAAATGCAGGCAGATGGGACTAGTGTGTATGGGGCATGTGTGTCGGTGTGGACAAGTTGGGCTGAAGGGCCTGTTTCCATGCTGTATGACTCTGTGACTACAGTTATTTTCTGAGCTGTTATCAGGCAACTGAACCATCCTACCGCAGCTAGAGAGCAGTGCAGAACTATTATCGACCTCATTGGTGACCTATGGACTTTCTTTGATCAGACTTTGCCGGCTTTACCTTGCACTAAACATCATTGCCTTATAAATGATCTCTGCACTGTAAATGGCGAGATTGTAATCATGTATCGTCTTTCAGCTGGCTGGTTAGCACGCAACAAAAACTTTTCACTGAATCTCAGTACACGTGACAACAAACTGAATTGAACTGAAGTATTCATTTGTCGAACAGTTCGCAAGTGACAAATGCAGCTGCCCTGCAACAGACAATGGGCAACGTGGAGTTAAACAAGGGCACTGAACTCAAACTTTCGGATGTCTCTGCGAGGGTCGGCACGGTGGCACATCGGTAGAGTTGCAGCCTTACAGCGCCAGAGACCCGGTTTCGATCCTGACTTACGGGGCGCTGTCTGTTTGCCGAAGTTTGTACGCTCTCCCCATGACCTGCGTGGGTTTTCTCCAGGTGCTCCCCCCACGCTCCAAAGACGTGCAGGTTTTTAGTTCAGTTGGCGTCGGCAAAATTGTAAACTATTCCTAGTATTCCTAGTAATGTTCCCAATGTTGGGCGAGTCCGGAACCAGTCTTAGAATTAAGGGGAGGCCATTTAAGACTGAGGTGAGGAAAAACGTTTTCACCCAGAGAGTTGTGAATTTGCGGAATACCCTGCCACAGAGGGCAGTGGAGGCCAAGTCACTGGATGGATTTGAGAGAGAGTTAGATAGAGCTCTAGGGGCTAGTGGAATCAGGAGATATGGGGAGAAGGCAGGCACGGGTTATTGATTGGGGACGATCAGCCATGATCACAATGAATGGCGGGGCTGGCTCGAAGGGCTGAATGGCCTCCTCCTGCACCTATTTTCTACATTTCTTTGTTTCTATATAGGAGATGCTAGTGCATGGTGGTCGCTGGTGGGTGCAGACTCGGTGGGCCGAAGGGACTGTGTTTGCACTCTGTATCTCCAAAGGTCTAAAGTCAAGAGGCAATGATATTGCTGTGAACCAAACTCCCACATGGCAGAAGCTGTCTGTCGCCACACAGCAGCTGGCAAATCCATCTCCTATCCACCCCGCACGTACAGGCTGTGCAGGGTTCAGGTATTCATAACCAGGCGAGGACCTGTTTGAGTAAAGAAGGAACTGCAGATGCTGGTTTAAACCGAAGATGGACACAAAATGCTGGAGTAACTCAGAGGGACAGGCAGCGTCTCTGGAGAGAAGGAATGGGTGACGTTTCGGGTCGAGGACCAGCTAGTCAGTTGCTGTTGACTATTTCAGACTGACGATGTCAAAGCTGCACCCCGCTGGGAGATTCTCCCCGCCAGATTGCAAAATGGAAGTTCCAAAGAAAGTGTTTCCTTATTGAGTTTCAAACAGGTGGCCTTCAGCTCATTTGTTGAGTCGAGGCATCTGTTTCTTTTTAAGATGGTGAAATGGAGTCCATCTATAATGTTTATTCGCCATCTTCCAAAGAAACAAATTCAACCCACTCTGGTTTCCACTGCGTCAATACAACCATTTGTCTGTAGTTTGGTTTTTAGTTTTAGAGATGCAGTGCAGAAAAGGGTCATTCGACCCACCAAGTCCGCATCGACCAGCGATCCCCGGACACTGAACAAACTCCGTACAGACAAGCATCTGTAGTCAGGATCGAACCCGGGTCTCTGGCACTGTAAGGCAGCATCTCTACCGCTGCGCCCCGCCCCGTGGTCTTCTCAGAACTCTGTTTGAATTAGCAAACAGCAATTGGTCTGAAACAGTTAACGGCTCCCATCAGGTAAGTGGAAAAAACCCACACTGCAAACATAATTAAAAATGTTTCAAAGTAATGAAAAATAATTAGTCTTGGAAACCAGACAGTGAGGGAATGGTTTTGGTATGAAGTGCAAAATGGTTCCAAACCTGTGGTCAGTGTTTAGTTTGGTGTACACAAAAGGCTGGAGAAACTCAGCGGGTGCAGCAGCATCTGAGGAGCGAAGGAGATAGGCGACGTTTCGGGTCGAGACCCTTCTTCAGACTGGTCAGGGATCAGGGAAACGAGAGATATAGACGGTGATGTGGAGAGATAAAGAACAATGAATGAAAGATATGCAAAAAAGTATCGATGATAAAGGGAACAAGCCATTGTAAGCTGTTTGTGGTGTGAAAATGAGAAGCTAGTGCGACTGGGGTGGGGGAGAGAGTAGTTTGGTTTGGTGTAGTATGGTTTAGTTTGGTTTAGTTTGGTTTAGTTTAGTTTAGTTTAGTTTGGTTTGGTTTGGCTTGGTTTGGTTTAGTGGTACAGCATGGGAACACCCTTCAGCCCACCGGGTCTGCGCCGACCATCGATCGCCCATACACTAATTTTATGTTATCCAACTTTCGCATCCTACACACTAGGGACAATTAACCTACCAACCGGCAACGTCTTTGGTATGTGGGAGGAAACCGGAACGCATGGAGAAAACCCATGTTGTAGCAGGAAGAGCGTACAAACTCTGCACAGACAGCATCCGTGGTCAGGATCGAACCCGGGTCTCTGGCGCTGTGAGGAAGCAGCTCTAGCGCTGCGCCTCCGTGCCGCCCATAGACCCAAGCAAGTGCTCTCATATAGAAGCCCCATGGTACTGTCCTCTCCCTTTTCAATTCCCTTCCTGCCAGCAGCCAACTGGAAGTCAATAGCCGATGAATGGAAGTCAATAACAATTTCCATTTCAATGCTCAAGGAGCCACAATGGCCATTCCAGAATTGCAAAAATGTAAATCTCTGATGTCTAGTTCGGTCAGACTTTAAATCAGATTCCCATTAAAGGCCTGTAATAATGCTGTCAGAACATAGGAACAGGGGACATAGCCTCTTCCTGCAACTGTGTACACCAAGCAACTAACCTAGAATCTAGAATGGAAATGTTGGTGTGGAACATGTGGCACATAGACTGCAAAACAATACGACACGGGACTGTTGCTTCAACCCATAATGTCTGTAGTTTAGTTTAGTTTACAGATGCATCATGGAAACAGGCCCTCCGGCCAACTGAGTTCGCGCCAACCAGCGATCCCTACACAATAACACTATCGTACACACACACATGAGGGACAATTTTTTTACATTTATACCAAACCTAATAACCTACAAACCTGTTCGTCTTTGGAGTGTGGGAGGAAACCAAAGATCTCAGTGAAAACCCAGGCAGGTCACGGGAAGAACGTGCAAACTCCGTACAAACAAACATCCGTAGTCAGGGCCGAACAAAGGACCCGGGGTCACTTGCGCTGCGCCACCGTGCCGCCCACAGTCTGTATCGAACATGATGCCTAGTTAAGCTAATCCCTGCTCACGCGGGATCCCAATCGCTCCATTCCCTGCATACCTGTGTGCTCCGGTTTCCTCCAGCACTCCAAAGACGTACAGGTTAATTGACTCCGCTAAAGATAGCAAATTGTCCGCAGTGTGTGTAGGATAGTGTTGATGTACGGGGATCGGCGGCCAGTGCAGACTCGGTGGGCCTGAGGGCCTATTTCCGTGCTGCGTCTCTGAAACCAGACTTTCAAGAGAGAGTTAGATTTAGTTCTTAGGCCTAAAGGAATCACGGGGTATGGGAAAAAAGTAGGAACAGGGTACTGATTTTAGATGATCAGCCATGATCATGTTGCATGGCCTTGCTGGCTCAAAGGGCCAAATGGCCACCTATTTTTTCTATGTTTAAATGTTTCTATGTTTCTAAAACTAAAAGTAAAAAAACACGTCTCCTTTAAACTTTGCCCATCGCACTTTGAAGCTCTGCCATCTTGTCTCTGATGTTTAAACCTTGGAAAAAAGGTTCTGCCTACTGTATGCCTCTCATAATTTTACAGTTCTCCCCTCAATCTGCGTCCTTCCAGAGAAAACAGTCCAAGCCTGCACAAGTTCTCCTTCCAGCTGATATGCTCAAATCCAAGCATCCTTCTGGTAAACCTCCTCTACACCTTCTCCAAGCCCTTCCTGCAATGGGCCGACCATAATCTAACTGCCACTGCACATCTCGTATGTGTATGTGACGAATAAACTTGACTTGACTTGATAACTGCACACAAGATATTAGATGATTATGTTTTTGTGTGTATATCTACAATACCATGGCTACCCATTTCCTTGTAAAATTAGTCATAGAGTCATACAGCGTTGAAACAGGCCCTTCGGCCCAACTTGCCCACGCCTGCTAACATATCCCAGCTGCACCTGTCCCAGCTGCCTACGCTTGGTCCATATCCCTCCAAACCTGTCCTATCCATGTACCTGTCTAACTGCTTCTTAAACGTTGGGATAGTCCCAGCCTCATCTACCTCCTCTGGCAGCTCGTTCCATACACCCACCACCCTTTGTGTGAAAAAGATACCCCCTCAGATTCCAATTAAATACTTTCCCCTTCACCTCAAACCCATGTCCTCTGGTCCTCGATTCACCTACTCTGGGCAAAGGACTCTGGGCGCCAATCCGATCAATTCCCATCATGATTTTATACACCTCGATAAAATCACCCCTCACCCTCCTGCACTCCACAGAATAGAGACCCAGCCTACTCAACCTCACCCTATAGCTCAAGCCCTCGAGTCCCAGATTTCAAATAAAAATGAGAAAGTACACTTGATTTGAGTACAAGAGCAGGGAGGTTCCACTGCAGTTGTACAGGGTCTTGGTGAGGCCACACCTGGAGTATTGCGTACAGTTTTGGTCTCCTAATCTGAGGAAAGACATTCTTGCCATAGAGGGGGTACAGAGAAGGTTCACCAGACCGATTCCTGGGATGGCAGGACTTCCATATGAAGAAAACTCTGGATAGACTCGACTAGTACTCGCTGGAATTTAGAAGATTGAGGGGGGATCTTATAGAGACTTACAAAATTCTTAAAGGGTTGGACAGGCTAGATGCAGGAAGATTGTTCCCAATGTTGGGGAAGTCCAGAACAAGGGGTCACAGTTTAAGGAGAAGAGGAAGTATTTTAGGACCGAGATGAGGAAAACATTTTTCACACAGAGAGTGGTGAGTCTCTGGAATTCTCTGCCACAGAAGGTAGTTGAGGCCAGTTCATTGGCTATATTTAAGAGGGAGTTAGATGTGGCCCTTGTGGCTAAAGGGATCAGGGGGTATGGAGAGAAGACAGGTACAGGATACTGAGTTGGATGATCAGCCATGATCATATTGAATGGCGGTGCAGGCTCGAAGGGCCGAATGGCCTACTCCTGCACCTATTTTCTATGTTTTTATGTTTCTCTGTACAGGTGTGCCAAGTTTGCCCCACCTAGGTAGAAATGTTGGCAAATGGACAATTCATTTGTTCGGGTGGGGTCGGGCTAACCAACTGGAATCTTGCTGATGGCAAGGATTTAGGGAAGGATGCCCAGCAATAAACTAAATCTCTTCCTCCGGCTCACTTTGATATTGCAAGTGAAGCAGTATTATATAGCCGATACCATACGATACGAGATAAATAACTTTATCCCAGGAGGGAAATTGATCCGGCAACAGTTATAAAACACAAGGTACATGAAACATGAAATTATTGTGATGAATAGAAAGGATTGGGGATGGAGTGGGGGGGAGGGGGGGAGGTTGAGTCAGTCTACCCCACGACAGAAGGGTGAGGAGTTGTACAGTTTGATAGCCACAGGGAAGAAGGATCTCCTGTGGCGTTCTGTGCTGCATCTCGATAGAACCAGTCTGTTGCTGAAGGTGCTCCTCGGGTTGACCAGTGTGTCATGGAGGGGGTGAGCTGTATTGTCCAGGATGCTCCGCAGTTTGAGGAGAACCCTCTCCTCCAAGACCACCTCCCGTGAATCCAACTCCGGCCCCAGGATCACACATAGACTGGCAATAAATGCAGCTGTTCATCACGGCAAGCTGCAGCTCATCTGGAATATATCTCTGGAATTTCCTTCTCAGAACATTGGCACACAAAAAAAAATCCTCACATCTCTTAACCGTTTATACCCCAAACCGGATCCCACATTTCAGGTCTAAAGACCAAATAGCCGCAGATAATTACAACCTGCAGTCCAAATACACTTCACAATTAGGGCGGCAATTAGCGTGGCCGAGCGGTACAGTTGCCGCCTTACAGCGCTTACAGCGCCAGAGGCCCAGGTTCAATCCTGGCTACGGGCGCTGTCTGTACGGAGTCTGTACGTCCTCCTCGTGACCTGAGTGAGTTTTCTCCGAGTTCTTCCGTTTCCTCCCACACTCCAAAGACGTACAGGTTTGTAGGTGAATTGGCTTGGTGCATGTGTAAAATTGTCCCTAGTGTTAGTAGGGTGGTGTTAATCTGCAGGAATTGCTGATCAGTGCGTACTCGGTGGGCCAAAGGGCCTGTTCCCGTGTCGCATCTCTAAACCAAAGTAAACAATTATCAGGCAATTGAACCATACAATCATCAACTGGAGAGCAGTCCTGAGCTACCATAAGCTCATTGGAGACCCTCAGACGATCTTTAATCGGGCTTTTCTGGATATTATCTTGGACTAAATGTTAGTCTCCTTATCCGGTATCTGCACACTATGGGCTGCTCGATTGTAATCCTTTTGCGTACCTTTCATCTATTAGTTTCTTTGTACCTTTTGATATCTCTTGTTTCCTCTCCCCTGACTCAGTCAGAAGAAGGGTCTCGACCCGAAACGCCACCGATTCCTTTTCCCCAGAGATGCTGCCTGTCCCGCTGAGTTACTCTGGCTTATGTTCGGTGGAAACCAGCGTCTGCAGTTCCTTCCTGCACACTCGATCGTTAATCACGCTCAGTCTTTCCAATGACTGGATGACACGCAACAGAGAAAAGCTTTTCACTGCACCTCGACACGGGTGACGATGGAACTAAACTAAACTAGACTCTCAGGAATCCAACTCAGGACATGAAAACTGCCAAATGAAAACTGTCTCTTGCCCAGAGTGGGTGAATCGAGAACCATAGGTTTAAGGTGAAGGAGAAAAGATTGAATAGGAATCTGAGGGGTAACTTTTTCACCACAAATGGTGGTGGGTGTATGGAACGAGCTGCCAGAGGAGGTAGATGAGGCTGGGACTATCCCAACATTTTAGAGACGGTTAAACGGCTATATGGATAGGACAGGTTTGGAGGGATATGGACCAAACGCTGGCAGGTGGGACTAGTGTAGCTGGGACATGTTGGCTGGTGTGGGAATAGTTGGGCTGTATCACACTATGACTAAATGCTCGGCCCACCAGCACTGTGGCATGGTTTCTGAATGATGTAACTTGTCTCAGTGAGAAACGTAAACATTCACCGGTGTCACCTTCACTGGTTTATTTACAGCAGGAAGCTCTGTGTGCGGCCAGTGAACCTTGGTTTGTTCAATCAGTTAAACCGCAAAAACCAGCCAGGATCAGCACTTGCATTGGAATGACATGATCATAAGGTCAGACGGTCAGAAGTGCTAGGAGCAGAATTAGGCCATTCGGCCATGGCTGATCTATCTCTCCCTCCTAACCCCATTCTCCTAACTGCCTTCTCCCCGTAACCTCTGACACCCGTGCTAATCAAGAATCTATCTAAGCCTTAAGAATCTATCTGAGACTTAAAAATATCCCCTGACTTGGCCTCCACAGCCTTCTGTGGCAGAGAATTCCCCAGATTCACCACCCTCTGACGAAAGACATTTCTCCTCATCTCCTTCCCAAAAGCTTGTCCTTTAATTCTGAGGCTATGACCTCTAGTCCTGGACTCTCCCACTAGTGGAAACATCCTCTCCACATCCACTCTATCCAAGCCTTTCACTATTCTGTATGTTTCAATGAGGTCCCCCCCTCATTTTAGTAACAAAGACATGAATGTATTGGCAAGAGCTTCAATCGCCCCGACGGATAGTTCGGCTGACCCGACCGCGGGAGATAAATGAGGGATGAAGATTAGACTTTATTGCTTTCCATCACAGTTAAGAATGTGGGGAATCTGCAATGGTGGATGCTTATGTTAACTGTTATGTAGTTGTGTGTCTTGCTTTTTTAGTATGGCTGCATGGTAATTCGCATCTCACTGTACCTTAATTGGTACACGTGACAATAAAAGACCTTTGAAACCTTTGAAGAGCTTCGTCAGCATAGAAACAGGCCCACTGCGACCAGCTCTCCCTGTACACCAGCACTATCCTATACACCAGGGACAAGTTACAATTTTTACCAAAGCCAAATTAACCAACAAACATGTACGCCTTTGGAGTGCGGGAGGAAACTGGAGCACCCGGAGAAAACCCATGCGGTCACGGGGGGAACCTAAAAGCTCCGTGTAGACAAGCACCCGTAGTCAGGATCGAACCCGGGTCTCCGGCGTTGTACGGCAGCAACTGTACCACTGCGTCGCCGATGTCACTACAATATTTTCACAGAGTTTCTTGCCCAGTGTAGGGGAATCGAGATCCAGCTGAGGGGGGGAAAGATTTTAATAGGAGCCAGCCAACATCATTAATTCTGCTGTGATGGTAAGCATACGCAATTTACTTGGCCTTGCAGTGATGAGTATTGACTGGACAGAATCATTGACTGTACCATGAGAGGAATAGATCGGGTAGACTCGCAGAATCTCTTGGCAAGAGGAGGGGAGTCGAGAACCAGAGGACATGGGTTTAAGATGAGGGGGGAAAGATTCAAGGAGAACCTGAGTGGTAACATTTTTCACGCAAAGGGTGATAGGTGTATGGAACGAGCTGCCGGAGGAGGTAGTTGAGGTTGGGACTATCGCAACGTTTAAGAAACATTTAGACCGGTACATGGATAGGACAGATTTAGGGGGATATGGGCCAAATGCAGGTAGGTAGGACATATCGGCCGGTGTGGGCAAATTGAGCCAAAGGGCCTGTTTCCATGCTGTAAGACTCTATGACTACCCATGGTTGCCTACATTAAAATAGCAGAAACATTCCACACAAACTTGGTTGCTACTGCTCTAGAACAGCGCGATTTCCAGGCAATTATGTCTTCCCCCGCACTGACAATCCCACATGCATCACTAAAGCACATCATTGAAAAAAGGTGGTACCATTTTTCAACAATAGAAACCTATGTTTTATAACACGTCTTTAACTTTGCAACAAGTCCTGAGTCCTCTGGCACCTGGGTTGGTTTAAATACATTTCTTGGTAAAAATAGGAAACGAACAAGATCTAGGGAGGAAAAAATGGATACAAGGCGCTGGAGTAACTCAGCGGGACAGGCAGCGTCTCTGGAGGGAAGGAATGGGTGACGTTTCGGGTCGAGACCCTGTAACTCAGCAGGTTGATTAACACGGGTGTCAGGGGTTATGGGGAGAAGGCAGGAGAATGGGGTTAGGAGGGAGAGATAGATCAGCCATGATTGAATGGCGGAGTAGACTTGATGGGCCGAATGGCATAATTCTGCTCCAGTCACATGAACTTATGAGCAAGTCAGGCAGAATCTCTGGAGAAGATGGATAGGTGACATCTTGGTTTGGGGCCCTTGTGGAAAAAGGGACCCGACCCAAAATGTCATCCATCCATCTTCTCCAGGGAAGCTGGTTGACCCATTGAGTTACTCCAGCACTTTGTGTCCTTTATAAACCAGTTCTTTGTTTCTCCAAGATCTGGGGAGAAGGTTCCAGAGTTTAGGGGCGAGGGAGCAGATACTGATGACCAGAAATGGAGAAATGACATTCACAAATGTATGAGTGGCTGCATTTGGAAGAGTGCAGAGAACTTGGAAGGATCACCAAAGGTTTATCAGGATTGGAACCATAAGTCTTCTGAGGGACAAAGGTCTTAAAAACTGAGGTGTTGCTTTAACAAATGGGAGACTGTTAACTGCTAAGCAGGACTTGACATCAGTTTGTTCCCAGACAATGTTATTTTAGATGAAAAGTTCATCATGTGATAGGGGTAGAATCAGGCCATTCGGCCTATCAAGTCTACTCCGCCTTTCACTCGTGGCTAATCTCTCCCGCCTAACCCCATTAGCCTGCCATCTCCTCAAAACCTCTGACGCCCGTACTAATCAAGAAAATACCTCTGCCTTAAAAATATCCATTGACTTGGCCTCCACAGCCATCTGTGGCAATTAATTCCACAGATTCACCACCTTCTGACTAAAAAAAATAATCTCCTTCCTAAAGAAACATCCTTTTATCCTGAGGCTGGTCCTGGACTCTCCCACTGGTGGAAGCATCCTCTCCACATCCACTCTACACAGAACTTTTAAATGATAAAAAGATAGAACCTCATCGAGAAGTAACATGTCTTTCTTCCGTTGTTATTTTATGTGGCGATAAAAGAAATCCTCATGGACAATAGACAATAGACAATAGGTGCAGGAGTAGGCCATTCGGACCTTCGAGCCAGCACCACCATTCACTGTGATTCATGGCTGATCGTCTCTATTCAGTACCCCGTTCCTGCCTTCTCCCCATACCCGCTGACTCCGCTATCTTTAACTCTCTCTTGAAAGCATCCAGAGAATTGGCCTCCACTGCCTTCTAAGGCAGAGAATTCCACAGATTCACAGCTCTCTGGGTAAAAACGTTTTTGCTCATCTCCGTTCTAAATGGCCTTCCCCTTTTTCTTTAACTGTGGCCCCTGGTTCTGGGGACTCCCCCATTACTGTCTTTACTAAGGACAAGGGCAGGTTCCTGGCTGACGTTTAACTTCCAACCAATATTCGTAAAGCAGATCTTTATGTCCATTGCCTCACTGATACTTGGCCTTGCTGTATGTTTAATGTCCACTGCAATAGCGACATCACTGGTCAGACCGTTCCAGGACACCTCAGTGTACACAGATTAAAGGCCCTCTTCATTTGCTGGAGTGGATATACGTGTCAGGTCGAACCATTCTTCAGGGGACATGGTGGCATTGTGGTAAAGCTACTGCCTAACAGCGTCGGAGACATGGGTTCGATCCTGACTGGGGGTGCTGTCTGTACAGAGTTTGTACGTCCCCCCCGTGACCTGTGTGGGTTTTCCCGCAGATTTTCCGTTTCCTCCCACACTCCAAAGACGTGTAGGTTTGTAGGTTAATTGGCTTGGTATCAATGTTAAATTGTTCCCAGTATGTGTAGGGTAGCGTCAATGTGCGGGCATCGCTGGTCGGTGCGGACTCGGTGGACCTAAGGGCCTGTTTCAATGCTGTATCTCTAAACTAAACTATTCATTATCCCCTTCATCCTGCATCTGTACAAAGTGGTCTGTTGATGGTATTAACAAATAGCATTTTCACTGCTGGATAGCATGAACCAAAATGCTTTTCACTCTGCATGTAACAAAAGACGAATCTAAAATATACATCAAGCTATGTGCTATAACCTGCTCTATCACAACCAGTTACTTTGTAAGGTTAACGTTTGGTAGAAGAGCAGAGTCTCTTGCCCAGAGTAGGGGAAATGAGAACCAGAGGACATAGGTTTAAGATGAGGGGGGAAAGATTTAATAGGAATCTGAGGGGTAACTTTTTCACACAAAGGATGGGGGGGTGTATGGAACGAGCTGCTGGAGGAGGTGGTTGAGGCAGGTACTAGCACAATGTTTAAGAAACATTCAGACAGGTACGTGAACATGGTAGGTTTTGTTGGATATGGGTCAAAAGCAGGCAGGTGAGAAAAGTGTAGGTGGGGCACATTGGTCGTCATGAGTAAATTGGGCTGAAGGGCCTGTTTCCATGCTGAATGACTCTCTGACTCAAAGAAGGGAAAGGAGTCTGAAAGACACCAGCTTCAGGTGGAGCTTCTACCCAATGACGCCTTCAGCATTGGAACACCTGAACATGACATTGTCGGTTCATATGACAATTAAACTCCTTTCGCTCCAGAACAGCACACAACTCTAACCTCAACTATGGTCTGTCTTTGGTTGCACTTAGGAAGAATTTGGGGGTATTTTTGCATGATTTTTTAGTGTTTGAAGCATAAAAACGTAGAAAATAGGTGCAGGGGTAGGCCATTCGGCCCTTTGAGCCAGCACTGCCATTCAATATGAACATGGCTGATCATCCAGAATCAGTACCCCGTTCCTGATATCTCCCCATATCCCTTGATTCTGCTAGCCCTAAGAGCTATATCTAACTCTCTCTTGAATACATCCAGAGAATTGGCGTCCACTGCCTTTTGTGGCAGAGAATTGATTCAGGGTGAAAAAAGTTATCTCAGTAAATGGCCTACCCCTTATTCTTAAACTGTAACTCTGCTGGATAAACAGGGTCTGATCAGGAACAATCAACATGGATTTGTGCCTGGAAGGTCATGTTTGACAAACCTTCTTGAATTTTTTGAAGCGGTTACTAGGGAAATTGATGAGGGTGTAGAGCAGTGGATGTTGTCTATATGGATTTCAGTAAGGCCTTTGACAAGGTGCCCCATGGAAGGTTGGTTAAGAAGGTTCAATCTTTGGGTGTTAATGGCGGAGTAGCAAGATGGATTCAACAGTGGCTGAATGGGAGATGTCAGAGAGTAATGGTGGATGGCTGTTTGTCAGGTTGGAAGCCGGTGACCAGTGGGGTGCCTCAGGGATCTGTGTTGGGTCCACTGTTGTTTGTCATGTACATCAATGATCTGGATGATGGGGTGGAAAATTGGATAAATAAGTATGCAGATGATACTAAGATAGGTGGTGTTGTGGATAATGAAGTAGATTTTCAAAGTCTACAGAGAGATTTGGGCCATTTGGAAAAGTGGGCTGAAAGATGGCAGATGGAGTTTAATGCTGATAAGTGTGAAGTGCTACATCTTGGCAGGACAAATCAAAATAGGACGTACATGGTAAATGGTAGGGAATTGAGAATGCTGTGGAACAGAGAGATCTAGGAATAACTGTGCATAGTTCCCTGAAGGTGGAATTGCATGTAGATAGGGTGGTAAAGAAAGCCTTTGGTGTGCTGGCCTTTATAAATCAGAGCATTGAATATAGGAGTAGGGAAGTAATGTTAAAATTGTACAAGGCATTGGTAAGACCAATTCTGGAGTATGGTGTACAATTTTGGGCGCCTAATTATTTATAGGAAGGATGTCAACAAAATAGAGAGAGTACAGAGGAGATTTACTAGAATGTTGCCTGGGTTCCAGCAACTATGTTACAGAGAAAGATTGAACAAGTTAGGTCTTTATTCTTTGGAGCGCAGAAGGTTAAGGGGGGACTTGATTGAGGTCTTTAAAATGATGAAAGGGATAGACAGAGTTGACGTGGATAAGCTTTTCCCATTGAGGG
Organism: Okamejei kenojei; assembly: GCA_035221665.1. Classification (NCBI taxonomy): domain Eukaryota; kingdom Metazoa; phylum Chordata; class Chondrichthyes; order Rajiformes; family Rajidae; genus Okamejei; species Okamejei kenojei. The sequence goes on from CM069132.1 coordinate 148,058,787, forward strand.
TAGGGAAGATTCAAACAAGAGGGCATGACATGTGAATTAAGGGACGGAAGTTTAGGGGTAACGTGAGGGGGAACTTCTTTACTCAGAGGGTGGTGGCTGTGTGGAATGAGCTTCCAGCAGAAGTGGTGGAGGCAGGATCGATTTTAACATTTAAAAGTAAAGTGGATAGGTATATGGATGGGAAGGGAATGGAGGGGTATGGTCTGAGTGCAGGTAGATGGGACTAGGGGAAAACAAAGGCTCTTGGCTCTCTGGACTCTTGGTCAGTGATACTCTGTTAGTAGCTTAGCCAGAAAGCATAGATAGTAAGGGGTATCACACTGTTCAATCACAAAGGATATCAAAGCCTAACCCAATCCCATCTCAATCCAATATATCCCAATATATCCCAATGTTTTCAAGAGAGAGTTAGATTTAGCTCTTAGGGCTAAGGGAATCAAGGGATTTGGGGGAAAAGCCCGAACGGGGTACTTTTTTTGGATGATCAGCCATGTTCACATTGAAGCTGGCTCGAAGGGCTGAATGGCCTCCTCCTGCACCTATTTTCTGCGTTTCTATGTTTCTATGTTTCTGATATAGACAGTCAAAAGGAGCAAATATAAAATGGCGGCCCTGTGGTGCAGCGGTAGAGTTGCTGCCTTACACCACGAGAGACCCGGGTTCGATGCTGACTACGGGCGCTGTCTGTATGGAGTTTGTACGTTCTCCCTATGACCGTTTTGGTAAGACCAATTTCCTACCACATTCCAAAGACGTACAGGTTTGTCGATTAATTTGGCTTCAGTAAAGATTGTAAATTGTCCCCAGTGTGTGGGACTATGGCGTGCGGGGATCGCTGGTCGGCACGGACTCTGTGGGCCGAAGGGCCTGTTCCGCACTGTAACTAAAGTAGACTGAAAGACTATTTTTCATGTAGCTAATAAAAACACAGTTGCTAACCACCGTCTGGTCTGAGATAAGCTAACTGACCACAAAATGAGGATGTAATCAACACCATCTGGAATAAATTTCCCATGCTGCATGGTGCCATGTAATGATGTCTGTGCGTTTACGCTCCTTCACGGACTGGCCTTTCCATCTCTGCAGCCTCTCACAGGCACCTGAGCCTCTGGGTCCCTGCTCCCTACAAACCTAAGGGCCCGTCCCACTTCCGCGACCTTTACAGGCGACCGCCGGCACACGTTGTAAGTCGCTGAAATTTTTGAACATGTTGAAAATTCGGTGGCGACCAGAAAGACGCTGAGACTACGTGAAGACCTCTCACGACCACAGGCTGTATGGCCGTGAGAGGTCTCCAAAGAGTCGTCGCGTCTTTCGGCGACCTATGACGGGTGCCGGCAGTCGCCTGTAAAGGTCGCGTAAGTGGGACAGGCCCTATAAGCCTCTTCTGTGTCCATCGTTTTAATTGTTCGACTGTAGGCCTTCAGTTGGCTTGCCCGTCCGATGCTGTAATTCCCAAAACCTATCCCCACATTAAAAATTTTAAAAATTCATCTTTATGGCCTCATAGTCTTTGGTCTGTGCAGGGATATCAGATTAAAATGGGATTGGGTTAAGTATGTCTTTGGTCTTTAACCTTGATATTTATTTAGAGTCACAGCATGGAAACAGCCCCCTTTGACTCCTTCATACTAAACAAGATGCCCGGTGTAAGCTAGACTCATTTACCTGCATTTGGCCCGTATCCCATATCTTTGACGCATTGACTGTGACTCCATCCCTCTAAAACGTCCCTATCTACGTATGTCCTAGAGTCATAGAGTGATATATTGTGGAAACTGGCCCTTCAGCCCAACTTGCCAACACCGGCAAACATGTCCCAGCTACACCAGTCCCACCTGCCTGAGTTTGGTTCACATCCCTCCAACCCTGTCCAATCCATGTCCCTGTCTAACTGCTTCTTAAACATAGAAACATAGAAAATAGGTGCAAGAGTAGGCCATTTAGCCCTTCGAGCCTGCGCCGCCATTCAATATGATCATACACCTCTATAAGGTCACCCCTCATCCTCCTGCGCTCCAGGGAATAGAATCCCAGCCTATTCAACCTCTCCCTATAGCTCAGACCCTCTAATCCTGGCAACATCCTCATAGATCATATTTGTCCAAATGTCTTTTCAATGCTCCTATTATACTTGCCTCAACTACCTCCTCTAGCAGATCTTTCGATGTACCTATCACCCTCTCTGTGCAAAGGTTGCCTTGCAAGTTCCTATTACATTTTTCACACAGAGAGTTGTGAATTTGTGGAATTCTCTGCCTCAGAAGGCAGTGGAGGCTGATTCACTGGATGCATTCAAAACAGGGGGGCGCGGAGCGTTTTTGAAAGTGGGGGGGGGGGGGGCTGAGCGATCACTGACCACCGGCAGCGGGGGGAGGGTGTTGGAGGGAGTCACTCGCCCTCCCAGGGTAGGGACTTTTTTGAAATTTATTGTATTCAAATTATGTTTCAGTCCATTGTGGAAGTATGATTTCAATTTTTTTTGTCTGAAGTATTTTTAAGATAATAATACAGGCCACCGCCCCACCTCAAAAAGTGGGGGGATAAATCCCCCATCCCCCTCCACCCACTTTTTAATGTGTTATAATTTCAAGAGCTATTTTGTTTTGTTTGTAGTTGGAAAAAGGAACAAGAAATAATCATGACATTTCCTGATTTTGCAAAGTCATATAAATTATGTTACCCACTCTCCTCTACACACCACCAGCCTGTCTGCTGCCGGTCCCGTTTATCCCCGCCTGTGACGCCCGGATTGGAGTCGGGCGGGTGTCTGGCACTGTTGATGGAAACGATTGCAAGTTCTCTTTCCCTCTCAGGCACAAAGCGCTGGAGGAACTCAGCAGATCGGACAGCATCCCTGGATGACCTCTCCTGGACCCACAACACATCCTCGCTGATCAAGAAGGCTCACCAGCGTCTCTTCTTCCTGAGGAGACTTAAGAAGGTCCACCCTGTCTCCCCAGATTCTGGTGAACTTCTACCGCTGCACCATCGAGAGCATCGATGGCAACTGCCCTGTCTCCGACCGGAAAGCTCTGCAGAGGGTGGTGAAGATCGCCCAACGCATCACAGGCTCCTCACTCCCCTCCATTGAGTCTGTCCATAGTAAACGATGCCTGCGCAGGGCGCACAGCATCGCCAGGGACAGCTCACACCCCAACCATAGACTGTTTACCCTCCTCCCATCCGGGAGACGCTACAGGTCCCTCCGCTGCCGGACCAGCAGGCTCAAGAACAGCTTCTTCCCTGCGGCTGTCACACTTCTCAACGCTGCACCTCCATGACTGCCTGTCTCCACCCCTCCCCCCCCCCCCCCCCCCCCCCCCCCCCCCCCCCCCCCCCCCCCCCCCCCCCCCCCCGGACTATCCAATCACCAGCAAATTGCATAGATACCACTATATATGTATATGTATTACTTGTTTATTCGTAAGTTCGCCCGTCGGAGATACCAACTGCATTTCGTTGTGTCTGTATTGTACACTGCACAATGACAATTAAATATTGAATTGAGGACATTGTTTCCAGAGATCCATGTTCTCCAGAGCTGCTGACTGACCGACCTGCTGAGTTCCTCCAGCACTGTGTGTCCTTTGGTGTATTAACCAGCAGCTGCAGTTCTTTGTTTCTTCTCCTCTCTCCCTCTGTTTGACTATAACATTCAATAGACAATAGACAATAGACAATAGACAATAGACAATAGGTGCAGGAGGAGGCCATTCAGACCCTTCAAGCCAGCACCGTCATTCAATGTGATCATGGCTGATCATCCCCAATCAGTACCCCGTAACTGCCTTCTCCCCATATCCCCTGACTCCGCTATTTTTAAGAGCCCTTTCTAGCTCTCTCTTGAAAGCATCCAGAGAACCTGCCTTCACCGCCCTCTGAGGCAGAGAATTCCACACACTCACCACTCTCTGTGAGAAAAAGTGTTTCACCGTCTCCGTTCTAAATGGCTTACTCCTTATTCTTAAACTGTGGCCCCTGGTTCTGGACTCCCCCAACATCGGGAATATGTTTCCTGCCCCTAGTGTTTCCAAGCCCTTAACAATCTTATATGTTTCAATGAGATATCCTCTCATCCTTCCAAACTCCAGAGTGTACAAGCCCAGCTGCTCCATTCTCTCAGCATATGACAGTCCCGCCATCCCGGGAATTAACCTTGTAAACCTACGCTGCACTCCCTCAATAGCAAGAATGTCCTTCCTCAAATTAGTGGACAAAACTGCACACAATACTCCAGGTGTGGTCTCACTAGGGCTCTGTACAACTGCAGAAGGACCTCTTTGCTATATTCGATTCCTCTTGTTATAAAGGCCAACATGCCATTTGCTTTTTTCACTGCCTGCTGTACCTGCATGCTTACTTTCATAGACTGATGAACAAGGGCCCCCCAGATCCCGTTGTACTTCCCCTTTTCCCAACTTGATGCCATTTATACAGTAATCTGCCTTCCTGTTTTTGCTACCAAAGTGGATAACCTCACATTTATCTGCATTAAACTTCATCTGCCATGCATCTGCCCACTTCCCCAACCTGTCCAAGTCACCCAGCATTCTCATAGCATCCTCCTCACAGTTCACACTGCCACCCAGCTTTGTGTCATCTGCAAATTTGCTAGTGTTACTCTGAATCCCTTCATCCCCCAATACCATGTGCTCTAATTTTGCCCACTAATCTCCTATGTGTGACCTTATCAAAGGTTTTCTGAAAGTCCAGGTACACTACATCTACTCTCCCTTGTCCATTTTCCTAGTTACATCTTCAAAAAATTCCAGAAGATTAGTTAAGCATGATTTCCCCTTCGTAAATCCGTGCTGACTCGGACAGATCCTGTTACTGCTATCCAAATGTGCGGCTATCTCATCTTTTATAATTGACTCCAGCATCTTCCCCACCACCGATGTCAGGCTAACTGGTCTATAATTCCCCGTTTTCTCTCTCCCACCTTTCTTAAAAAATGGGATAACATTAGCTACCCTCTAATCCACAGGAGCTAATCCTGAGTCTATAGAACATTGGAAAATTATCACCAATGCATCCATGATTTCTAGAGTCACTTCCTTAAGTACCCTGGGATGCAGACCATCAGGCCCTGGGGATTTATCAGCCTTCAGTCCCATCAGTCTATCCAACACCATTTCCTGCCTAATTTGGATTTCCTTCAGTTCCTCCGTCACCCCAGGTCCTCTGGCCACTACCATATCGGGAAGATTGTTTGTGTCCTCATTAGTGAAGACAGATCCAAAGTACCTGTTCAACTCATCTGCCATTTCCTTGTTCCGCATAATAAATTCACCTTTTTCGGTCTTCAAGGGTCCAACTTTGGCTATAGTCCCCCAGAAATCTGTGGAATTCTCTGCCACTAAAAGTAGTTGAGGCCAGTTCATTGGCTATATTTAAGAGGGAGTTAGTGAAGACTAGTGAAGACTACTTTGGTTCCATCTTCACTAAGGAAGACATAAATAATCTGCCGGAAATAGCAGGGGACCGGCGGTCAAATAAGGTGGAGGAACTGAGTGAAATCCAGGTTAGCCGAGAAGTGGTGTCGGGTAAATTGAATGGATTAAAGGCAGATAAATCCCCAGGGCCAGATAGTCTGCATCCCAGAGTACTCAAGGAAGTAGCCACAGAAATAGTGGATGCATTAGTGATAATTTTTCAAAACTCCATAGATTCTGGAGTAGTTCCTGAGGATTGGAGGGTAGCTAATGTAACCCCACTTTTTAAAAAGGGAGGGAGAGAGAAAAGGGGGAATTACAGACCAGTTAGTCTAACATCGGTAGTGGGGGAAATGTTAGAGTCAGTTATTAAAGATGGGATAGCAGTACATTTTCAAAGTGGTGAAATCGTTAGACAAAGTCAGCATGGATTTACGAAAGGTAAATCATGTCTGACGAATCTTATTGAAATTTTTGAGGATGTAGCTAGCAGAGTGGATAAGGGAGAACCAGTGGATGTGTTATATCTAGACTTTCAGAAGGCCTTCGACAAGGTCCCACATAAGCGATTAGTATATAAACGTAAAGCATACGGTATTGGTGGTTCAGTATTGATGTGGATAGAGAACTGGCTGGCAGACAGGAAGCAAAGGGTAGGAGTAAACGGGTCCTATTCAGAATGGCAGGCAGTGACTAATGGGGTACCGCAAGGCTCAGTGCTGGGACCCCAGCTATTTACAACATATATAAATGATTTGGACGAGGGAATGGAATGCAACATCTCCAAGTTTGCGGATGACACTAAGCTAGGTGTGAGGAGGATGCTAGGAAGCAGCAAGGTGACTTGGATAGGCTGGGTGAGTGGGCAAATGCATGGCAGATGCAGTATAATGTGGATAAATGTGAGGTTATCCACTTTGGTGGCAAAAACAGGAGGGTAGGCTATTATCTTAATGGTGGCAAATTAGGAAAAGGGGGAGATGCAACGAGACTTGGGTGTCATGGTACACCAGTCATTGAAAGTAGGCATGCAGGTGCAGCAGGCAGTGAAGAAAGCAAATGGTATGTTAGCATTCATAGCAAAAGGATTTGAGTATAGGAGCAGGGAGGTTCTACTGCAGTTGTACAGGGTTTTGGTGAGACCACACCTGGAGTATTGCGTACAGTTTTGGTCTCCAAATCTGAGAAAAGACATTCTTGCCATAGAGGGGGTACAGAGAAGGTTCACCAGACTGATTCCAGGGATGTCAGGTCTTCCATATGAGGAAAGACTGGATAGACTTGACTTGTACTCGCTAGAATTTAGAAGACTGAGGGGGGATCTCATAGAAACTTACAAAATTCTTAAGGGGTTGGATAGGCTAGATGCAGGAAGATTGTTCCCGATGTTGGGGATGTCCAGAACAAGGGATCACAGTCTAAGGATAAGGGGGAATTCCTTTGTGACCGAGATGAGGAAATCATTTTTCACACAGAGAGTGGTGAGTCTGTGGAATTCTCTGCCACAGAAGGTAGTTGAGGCCAGTTCATTGGCTATATTTAAGAGGGAGTTAGATGTGGCCCTTGTGGCTAAAGGGATCAGGGGGTATGGAGAGAAGGCAGGTACAGGATACTGAGTTGGATGATCAGCCATGATCATATTGAATGGCGGTGCAGGCTCGAAGGGCCGAATGGCCTGCTCCTGCACCTATTTTCTATGTTTCTATGTTTCTACGAAGGGCCAAATGGCCTACTGCACCTATTGTCTATGTATCTATGTAAATATTTCCCCTCTCACCTTAAACCTATGCCTACTTGAATTCTAGTTTCCCCTTCCCCGGGGAGAAGGCTCTGTGAGTTCACCCTATCTATTCCGCTCACGATGCGAGACATCTCTGCAGGATCATCCTCAGCAGTCCTAGAAATACAGTTTTAGTCTGCCCAAACTGTCCCTGTAGCTCAGGCCCTCGAGACCTGGCAACATTCTATAGGTGTGTCAGAAAGAACTGCAGGTGCTGGTTTACACCAAAGATGGGCGTAAAATGCTGGAGTAACTCAGCAAGTCAGGCAGCATCAATGGAGAAAAGGAATATTCCTTTTAGAAACATAGAAACATAGAAATTAGGTGCAGGAGTAGGCCATTCAGCCCTTCGAGCCTGCACCGCCATTCAATATGATCATGGCTGATCATCCAACTCAGTATCCCGTACCTGCCTTCTCTCCATACCCTCTGATCCCCTTAGCCACAAGGGCCACATCCAACTCACTCTTAAATATAGCCAATGAACTGGCCTCAACTACCCTCTGTGGCAGAGAGTTCCAGAGACTCACCACTCTCTGTGTGAAGAAAAGTCTTTCTCATCTCGGTCTTAAAGGATTTCCCCCCCTTATCCTTAAGCTGTGACCCCTTGTCCTGGACTTCCCCAACATCGGGAACAATCTTCCTGCATCTAGCCTGTCCAACCCCTTAAGAATTTTGTAAGTTTCTATAAGATCCCCTCTCAATCTCCTAAATTCCAGAGAGTATAAACCGAGTCTATCCAGTCTTTCTTCATAAGACAGTCCTGACATCCCAGGAATCAGTCTGGTGAACCTTCTCTGCACTCCCTCTATGGCAATAATGTCCTTCCTCAGATTTGGAGACCAAAACTGTACGCAATACTCCAGGTGTGGTCTCACCAAGACCCTGTACAACTGAAGTAGAACCTCCCTGCTCCTGTACTCAAATCCTTTTGCTATGAAAGCTAACATACCATTCGCCTTTTTCACTGCCTGCTGCACCTGCATGCCTACTTTCAATGACTGGTGTACCATGACACCCAGGTCTCGCTGCATCTCCCCTTTTCCTAATCGGCCACCATTAAGATCTCTGAAGAAATCTTTTCTTCAGAGATTCTGTCTATCGTCCTATAAATTTTCTCTGCACACTTTCCAATTGAATGGCATCTTTCCTAAAGCTGATCTGAACACAATACTCTCGGTGTATTTCTGTGCATCAGTGTCACAGTTAATTTGAAGAGCGTTGAAATATCTTACCACCTTAAAATGCGTGTACAAATCCAAGCTGTGACACTACTGCACTCGGTTAACATATGATGAGCGTTTGACAGCACTGGGCCTGAACTCACTGGAGTTTGGAAGGATGAGGGGGAAACTCATTGAAACTTACCGAATAATGAACAGCTTGGATAGAGTGGACATGGAGAGGATGTTTCCACTAGTGGGTGGGTCTAGGACTAGAGGTCCTCGCCTCAGAATTAAAGGATGTTGCTTTAGGAAGGAGATGAGGAGGGATTTCTTTAGTCAGAGGGTGGTGAATCCGTTGCCATAGAAGGCTGTGGAGGCCAAGTCAGTGGATATTTTTAAAGCAGAGATAGATAGATTCTTGATTAGTACGGGTGTCAGGGGTTATGGGGAGAAGGCGGGGGGATGGGGTTACGAGGGAGAGATAGATCAGCCATGATTGAATGGCGGAGTAGACTTGATGGGCCGAATGGCCTAATTCTGCTTCTATCACGTATGACCTTGTAACCATGTGACTGCAAACAGCAGGGGAGAGGCGGTTTAAACAAAGAGTTAAAATCTACCTATGATTTTGCTAGTCATTGCCAGAGAGAATTATGTGGGCCAATGCCTTGTATACAAATTGCTCACATTTTATAAGCAGCTTGCAATCACGGACAATGAAAATAAATGCCTCTTCAAGGATAACCACGTGTTTTAGATGTTCGGTAATTATTCAAACATGTGTCTCCACAAGCAAGCAATGAACAGAGAGATCTGCCCTCAGCTCCCTGGGATCTCCAAGTGAGGTGAAATTTCACAAGTTCAATAGACACGGAAGTTAATGAACAATCCTGTCAGCCTCGAGGATTACACAAGTGCAGAGTTGGCAGAGTGTTGACAGAGTACATCGGTAGCATATTTTTTAAACCCAGCTGTCCACACGGCTGGGTACACTGGTCTTGTGTTTATTTGAAGGATGACTGTGTAATGAACACAAGATAACAGCTCGAAACAGAAACTGGGTAGCTGGCAAGCACAAAGCAAGGTTCAACGCTCTGGCCGATACTAATTCTCACAGCTCCGTAACTGTGTCAGCAGTCTGTTTGAACAACACCAGCTCAGGTTAAAGTAAACTACGAAAAATTGGATGGAGTTCAATTGTTTTCTCTGGCCTTGCTCCTCTCCTCCCTAACTAGCCATAATAATATTCTCCAACATCTCATCTTCCAAGAACTGTCCAAGCCAAAAGTCAGGAGGCTTTAATTCATAGGTTGGGGAAGTCTAGGACAAGGGGTCGCAGAATTAGGCCATTCGGTCCATCAAGTCTACTCTGCCATTGAATCATGGCTGATCTATCTCTCCCTCTCAACCTCATTCTCCTGCCTTCTCCCCATAACCCCCAGACACCCACACTAATCTAGAATCTGTCAATCTCCGCCTTAGAAATATCCATTGGCTTGGCCTCCACAGCCGTCTGTGGCAATGAATTCCACAGATTCACCACCGTTTGACTAAAGAAATTCCTCCTCATCTCAAGGCACTAAAGGTACGTCCTTTTACGCTGAGGCTGTGGCTCTGGCCCAAGACTCTCCCACTAGTGGAAAAATCCACATCCTCCCTAGCCAGGCCTTTAATGTAATGATTTGATTGTCACATGCTCGCAGCAGCACAACTGGCTTGTAAGCACAATATTAATAGACAAGTATAATAAACAGAAATACATTAATAATCCCAATATTAGTGTAAAAAATCCTGAAGCCCTTAGTGTAACCGAAGGCAGTGCATACAGTTGCTCATAGTTTAGTTAGTGTTGTGAGATGGTTGCTGGTTCAAGCTATTCTTGAACCTGGTGGTCATGGTTTTCAGACTCCTAGACCTTCTTCCTGATGATAGAAGTGAAATAAGACTGAGCCAGGGTAGTGTGGGTCCCGGACGAAGCTGGCTGCCTTTTTCAGGCAGGGCCTCCTATACATCCCATCATAGAAACATAGAAACATAGAACATAGGTGCAGGAGTAGGCCATTCGGCCCTCCGGTCCAGCACAGCCATTCAATATAAGGGATTTCGGGGTAACGTGAGCTTCTTACTCAGAGGGTCATCAGCAAAAATCGATTTAACATTTAAGAGTAAAGTGGATTGGTATATGGACCCAGGTAGATGGACTAGGGAAAACGTTTCCGTGCTGTAGCTGGCTGATCCTCATCCCCCCGTTCCATATCCCTTGATTCCTTTAGCCCCAAGAGCTATATCCCACTCTTGAACACATCCAGTGAATTGGCCTCCACTACCCTCTGTGGCAGAAAATTCCACAGATTCACAACTCTCTAGGTGAAAAAGTCTTTCCTCATCTCAGGCCTACCCCTTATTCTTAAACTGTGACCCCTGGTTCTGGACTCCCCCAACATCGGGGACAATGGTGGAGAGGGCAGCAGTGATAGACAAGACGGTTCTTGCCTCTTATTCTGACTTTTGGCGCTCATCTAATTCTTATCCCTTCATCTGACTACATCCAAGATTTGATCCGACATCAAATCTTCCCAGCTACTTTGTGCTGTTCCTCCATACCTATTTCTTTGACCAAACCTCTGATCACTTGCTAAACCCCACTTATAGCGGAGAGCTCTGATTAGTTTAGTCTAGCAATACAGCGTGAAAACAGGCCCTTCAGCCCACTGAATCCATGTTGACCAATGGTCAGACCTACACTAGTTCTATCCTATATTAGTTCCATCCTATACACTAGTTCTCTCCCATACAATACTCCTGTACAATTTACAGATGTCAATTAAACTGCAAACCTGCAAACCTCTGGCAATGACTAGCAAAATCATAAGTAGATTTTAACACTTTGTTTAAACCGCCTGGTTGATCTCCCCTGCTGTTTGCAGTCACATGGTTACAAGGTCATACGTGATAGAAGCAGAATTAGGCGATTCGGCCCATCAAGTCTACTCCGCCATTCAATCATGGCTGATCTATCTCTCCCTCGTAACCCCATTCCCCCCGCCTTCTCCCCATAACCCCTGACACCCGTACTAATCAAGAATCTATCTATCTCTGCTTTAAAAATATCCACTGACACAGCCTTCTATGGCAACGGATTCACCACCCTCTGACTAAAGAAATCCCTCCTCATCTCCTTCCTAAAGCAACATCCTTTAATTCTGAGGTGAGGACCTCTAGTCCTAGACCCACCCACTAGTGGAAACATCCTCTCCATGTCCACTCTATCCAAGCTGTTCATTATTCGGTAAGTTTCAATGAGTTTCCCCCGTCATCCTTCCAAACTCCAGTGAGTTCAGGCCCAGTGCCGTCAAACGCTCATCATATGTTAACCGAGTGCAGTAGTGTCACAGCTTGGATTTGTACGCACATTTTAAGGTGGTAAGATATTTCAACGCTCTTCAAATGAACTGTGACACTGATGCACAGAAATACACCGAGAGTATTGTGTTCAGATCAGCTTTGCTCACCCTGCTTTAGGAAGGATGCCATTCAATTGGAAAGTGTGCAGAGAAAATTTATAGGACGATAGACAGAATCTCTGAAGAAAAGGAATATTCCTTTTCTCCATAGATGCTGCCTGACCTGCTGAGTTACTCCAGCATTTTACGCCCATCTTTGGTGTTAGGAGGAAACCAGAGTACCCGGGGGGGGGGGGGAGCCCTGTGCAGTCACAGAGAGAACATGCAAACTCTATACAGAGAGCACCCGTAGTCAGGATCGGACCAGAGTCATAGAGTGATACAGTGTGGAAACAAACAGGCCCTTCAGCCCAACGTGCCCACACTGGCCAACGTGTCCCAGCTACACTAGTCCCACCTGCCCGGGCTTGCTCCATATTCCTTCAAACCTGTCCTATCCATGCACCTGTCTAACTGTTTCCTAAATGTTAGGATAGTCCCAGCCTCATCTACCTCCTCTGGCAGCTTGTTCAATACACCCACCACCCTTTTACGTGAAAATGTTACCCCTCAGAATCCTATTCAAATCTTTTCCCCTTCAACTTAAACCGATGTCCTCTGGTCCGCGCAAGAGACTCTGTGTGTCTACCCGATCTGATCCTCTCATGATGTTATACACTTCTATAAGATCTGCTTATTAATTTTCAGATTAGGAGAAAACACAGCGAAGAAAGTTTTTACAAGGATGGTGCAAGAAATGCCAGGGAGGTGTGAAAAACTGGAGTCCCTTCTCCCCAAAATATCTACCTCGTTGACTAGGGTACACAAAATGCTGGAGAAACTCAGCGGGTGCAGCAACATCTATGGAGCGAAGGAGATCAGCAACGTTTGGGGCCGAAACCCTTCTTTAGGCTGAAGAAGGGTTTCAGCCCAAAACGTTGCCTATCTCCTTCGCTCCATAGATGCTGCTGCACCCGCTGAGTTTCTCCAGCATTTTGTGTATCCTTGATTTCCCATCATCTGCAGTCCCTTCTTTAATACCTCGTTGACTATCTGTGAAGACCTAGGGAGTGGAATTAGAACAAATCTTGGAGCAACTCGGCGGGTCAAGTAGCATCTGTGGAGAAGAGGAATGGGTGACGTTTCAGGTCGACCAGAAACGTCATCTATTCCATTTTCTCCAGATGCTGCCCGCCCTGCTGAGTTGCTCCAGCATTTTGTACTCATCTTTTGTGTAAACCAGCATCTGCAGTTCCTTCCTGCACAGTCTGGTGTAAAGCAAATAACCTCTAAATCAGTGGGGAAGACAAAGGAGGTAATTGTGGACTTCAGAAAAGGCTCTACACCCCCCCCCCCCCCCCTGTGATGAGAAAAATGGTGTCCAGTTTTAAATATCTGGGGGTACACATTTCTAACGACCTCACCTGGACCTGCAACGCGGCTAGCATCATTAAAAAAGCCCATCTACGCCTTTACTTGCCACCAAAGATATTCTTGCCTTAGAGGGAGTACGGAGAAAGTTCGCCAGACTGATTCCTGGGATCGCAGGACTTCCATATGAAGAAAGACTGGATAGACTCGGCTTGTACTCGCTGAAATTTAGAAGATTGAGGGGGGATCTTATAGAGACTTACAAAATTCTTAAGGGGTTGGACAGGCTAGATGCAGGAAGATTGTTCCCAATGTTGGGGAAGTCCAGGACAAGGGGTCACAGTTTAAGGATAAGGGGGAAGTCTTTTAGGACCGAGATGAGAAAATCATTTTTCACACAGAGAGTGGTGAATCTGTGGAACTCTCTGCCACAGAAGGTAGTTGAGGCCAGTTCATTGGCTATATTTAAGAGGGAGTTGGATGTGGTCCTTGTGGCTAAAGGGATCAGGGGGTATGGAGAGAAGGCAGGTACAGGATACTGAGTTGGATGATCAGCCATGATCATATTGAATGGCGGTGCAGGCTCGAAGGGCCGAATGGCCTGCTCCTGCACCTATTTTCTATGTTTCTATGTTTTCTATGTTTACTTCTTGAGGAAGCTGAAGCGTGCTGGCCTCAGCACCCCCAGTCCTGGCATCGCTTTACAGGTGTGTGGTGGGGAGCGTCCTCACACCGTGTATCACAGTGTGGTACGGAAACGGCTCTGCTGCTGACAGGAAGGCGTTGCAGCGGGTGGTCAAATCTGCCCCCAAAAAATAAAAAAAACAAATAACTGCTTCCCTGCCATTGAGGACATCCACATCAGCAGGTGCAAGAGCAGAGCCTCAAACATCATAAAGGACCCCACCCACCCGGCAAATTGACTCTTTGCCCCCCCCACCCTCTCCCCTCAGGGAGAAGGCTGCGCAGCATAAAGGCCAGGACAACAAGGCCTAAAGCCAGCTTCTTCCCCGAGGCAGCGAGACTTTTAAACTCCCTACCTCACTGACCGAACCCTCACTACCTCAGTGAACTGTCTGCTGCTGCTGCTGCTGCTATGGACATTATTATGCTGCTGTCTTTAAACCATGCTGCTTTTTTTTACTTTTTACTATTTATTCATAGGCTCATTATTATTTAGATTTTATTGTGGAAGGTTTTTATGTGTCAGAATTTATTGATGTCTTTACTGCACTATTGCGCTGCTCGGACCTGAGTACAAATTTCGTTCACGATTCATGTGGAAGAATGTTTTTTATCAAATGACAATAAATAAATGGACTGAACATATTTGTCTGAGGGCTGGAGACACTCAGCGGGTGCAGCAGCATCTACGGAGCGAAGGAGATAGGCAACGTTTCGGGCCGAGACCCTTCTTCAGACTGCGGCCCGAAGCGTCGCCTATCTCCTTCGCTCCATAGATGCTGCTGCACCCACTGAGTTTCTCCAGCATTTTGTGTACCCTCGACTTTCCAGCATCTGCAGTTCCTCCTTTGTCATATTTTGTCTGAGATATCAGAACTACCTCAAGAAATCAGAAAGGCGGCAGGGCTATTATATACCCAATAAGAATTTTATAAGAAGCTTCTTCAGGGTCAGGCTGGCTGATATGTGGAATTACATGAGACATCGAGAATCAGAGTCATACTACATGGAAACAGGATCTTCGGACCTGCAGCTCATGCTGACCAACGTGACCCATCTACACTAGTCCAACCTTCCTGCGTTTGTCCCAGATCCCTCTAAACATTTACCTATCCATGTACTTGTCCAAATGTCTATTAAATGTTGTTATGGTGCCTGCCTCCTCTGGCAACTTGTTCCATACACCCATCACCCTCTGTGTGAAGGACTGAAGCAAATATATTGTTTGCCCGTAATGAATCCATGCCAAATGAGAAACCAACAGGGAGATAAATGGACGGTAGAGATTGTTTGTGAAGAGTGCAAACATTACTGTGGACCAGTGTCAATACTGTAGAAATCCCTTTAATTCCATGAACATTTATTTACAATTTTTGAATTGTTCCCCAACTTAATGTAAAATCATTGTGCAGCATTCACTTTGTGTTGTATAATTGTGTGCACATTATACACTGATAGAAATCAGAACAGGCTAAAAGTAAATTTAGTTTAGGTTAGAGGTACAGTGTGGAAACAGGCCCCTCGGCCCTCCGAGTCTGCGCCGACCCATCCTATACATACTTGGGAAATGTTTGCAATTTTGCCAGGCCAATTAACCTACAAACCTGTATGTCTTTGGAGTGTGGGAGGGAACTGGAGCGCCCCGGGGAAGACCCATGCGGTCACGGGGAGAACGTACAAAGTCCATGTGGCCAGCACCAGTAGTAAGGATCGAACCCGGGTCTCTGGCGATTGAAGGCTGGGCCACCGTACCTAAATCTGGCATCAAACAGAAGTGTGGATACTACAGGGGCAGACAGGTGTGACCTGACCTGCAGGGGCTTCCTAACTTTCTCTTTTATGCCATCTATGGCGTTAAGCATTTCAGAGATCCAACAGAGTCATTCTCTTTCCTGTTTGCTCAGCATGGGGGCGTAGGGGTAGAGTTGCTGCCGTACAGCCCCTGCAGCGCCAGAGACCCGGGTTCAATCCCGACCACGGGTGCTGCCTGTACGGAATTTGTACGTTCTCCCTGTGACCACACGGGTTTTCTCCGGGTGCTCCGGTTTCCACCCAAACTCCAAAGACGCACTGGTTTGCAGGTTAATTGGCTTGGTGTGAAAGTAAAAGTTGTCCCCAGTGTGTGTAGGGTAGCGTTAATGTGCGGGGGTCGCTGGTCAGTGCAGATTCGGTGGGCCGAAGGGTCTGCTTCCTCGCTGTATCTCTAAACTAAACTAAGTTCACTGCTTTCCATTTACTTCCTAGGGATGGAACAGCTTCAATGAACAAGCCTTTATCATCTCTGTCAACCCACACAATGTTTTGTCATCACGTCTCTTGCTTTCCGCGCGATTCCCATGTTTTCTCTTTACATCTGTTCATGTACATTGCTCCAAAATAATGCGTTCAATCGAGCAAAGACATCAGCACCAAGGTTGTACTCCTGTGCATCACTCCAATGCAAGGTATGCTCCAGTGCATCACTCCAATGCATGTCGTCATGCTCCAATGCATCACTCCAATGCCAGTCGTCATGCTCCAATTCATCATTCCAATGCAAGGTGTTGTGCTCCAATGCAATGTATCCTGCTCCAGTGCATCACTCCAATGCACGTTGTCATGCTCCAATGCATCATTACAATTTAAGTTGTGCTCCAATGCATCACTCCCGTGCAAGGTGCTGTGCTCCAATGCAAGATATCATGCTCCAGTGCATCACTCCAATGCAAGTTGTCATGCTCCAATGCATCATTCCAATGCAAGGTGCCATGCTCCAATGCATCATTCCAATGCAAGGTGTTGTGCTAGAATATGAGGTATCATGCTCCAGTGCATCACTCCAATGCAAGGTGTTGTGCCCCCGTGCATCATTCCAATGCAAGGTGTTGTGCCCCCGTGCATCATTCCAATGCAAGGTGTTGTGCCCCCGTGCATCATTCCAATGCAAGGTATTACAATCTTACATAATTCCAGCAGAAGGTTCGCAATATTCCAAAGTAACATATTGTATTCTGATGTAAAGTGTTGTAAACCTGTGCATTATTCCAGCAGGAGGTAATCCAACACATTATGTCAGCACAAGAGATTGTATTCCCATAAGGTGTGGTAATCGAGTACATTATTCCATCAAATATATTATAAGACCAAAGAAAAGATTTGTATTCCAATGGATTATTCTTGTGCAAGGTATTTTGTTGTGGTACATAATTCCTACATCAAGTATTGTATTCCAGAGCAGTGTTCCGGTGGGAACTGTCCCAGGTCATTACCAAAGTAAGGTGTTATATTCTTGTCCAATACATGTTGCCATAACCCAGTGTCGTATTCCAGTTTGTGTTATTGTATTCATTGTGTAATTCTGATCCCAGGTTTTATTTCAGAGATACAGTGAGGAAACAGGCCCTTCGGCCCACCGACCAGCGATGGGAGGAAACCGAAGATCTCTGAGAAAACCCGCGCAGGTCACGGGGGGGAGAATGTACAAACTCCGTACAGACAGCACCCGTAGTCAGGATCGAACCTGGGTCTCCGGCGCTGCAAGCTCTGTCAGGCAGCGACTCTACCGCTGCGCCACCGTGCGAGGTTCAAGGTTCCAGCGCAATATTCCATTTGCGTTCCCGCACGTTATTCCACCTTTTCACTCCGGATGTCGTATTTCAGTTGAGCTTCAATATAAACTTGCTGTATTCAATGCAATGTTACAAACGTAATCCAGCGCATAATTCCATTATGGTAGCGTATTACATTATTCTAAACACAAGGTGTTCCTTTCGAATTATTCCAACCTTCCAGTACATGAATCCAATTTGAAGTGCTGTGTGACTCTGCAATATGTATTTTTTATTCCAATGAAGTATTCCAACATCTGTCAGGTTTCAGAGCGTTTCCAGGATGAGATGGCCCGCGGAGCATTAGCCCAACTTGAGCCGTGATACCCCAGTCTATCAGTCAAAGCTGGGCAGCTTTGTTTCGAAGCGCCTTGGCAAAGGGCTGGAGGCAGTCAGACGTCTATCTTCTCGTCCCGATGTCACTCGCTGTCAATCTGCATCAACAAGCAGACAGAGTCACACACAACATGCCACATTTAGCTTAGTTTACTTTACTTTAGAGACACAGCACGGAAACAGGCCCTTCAGCCCACCGAGCCCTCGCCAGCCAGCGATCCCCGCACATTAACACTATCCGACACACACTAGGGAAGGACCTGTCCCACTTTCACGGCCTAATTCACGACCTCTGCCGAGTTTGCCCTTGACTCATACTCGCAGCATGGTCGTCACAAGGTCTTAGGAGGTCGTAGGTAGGTCGTAGGTAGGCCGTGATGCTAGTCGTAGGTACTCGTGGCATCAAGTAGGTCGGGGCGTTTTTTCTAGCCTGATGAAAAATGTCCACGAGTAAAAAAGGTCGTGAATTAGGTTGTGAAAGTGGGACAGGCCCTTAATATAATTAACCTACAATACAATAATGATACGATACGATATTTAAGAATAAGGGGTAAGCCACTTAGAACGGAGATGAGGAAATACTTTTTCACACAGTGAGTTGTGAGCCTGTGGAATTCTCTGCCTCAGTGGACGGTGGAGGCCGGTTCTCTGGATGCTTTCAAGAGGGAGTCAGATAGAGCTCTTAAAGATAGCGGAGTCAGGGGATATGGGGAGAAGGCAGGAACGGGGTACTGATTGGGGATGATCAGCCACAATCACAATGAATGGCGGTGCTGGCTCAAAGGGCCAAATTGGTCTAGTTGCAACTATTGTCTATTGTCTATTGTCTATTGATACCATAGAATTAATTTTATCCCAGGAGGGAAATTCATCTGCCAACAGTCATAAAACACAACACACATGAAACATGAAATTAAAGTGACAAGTGGAAAGGATTGGGAATGTGCAAAGATTGAGGAGGTGTAGAGGGGGGGAGGGGAGTCAGTCTACCCCATGACAGAAGGGGGAGGAGTGGTACAGTTTTATAGCTGGAGTACTTGCGTACTGGAGTACAAACCTCTACATCTTAGGAGTGCATATAAAACTATTCCTCCAAACAAGGTTTGCTTGGTGTAGGATGTAACGAGCTCTGAATATAACAGGTCGATCAACCGAACACATTCTGTAGAGTGACTGACACGAGGTTTATAGATAGTCAATTTAGGATATTTTGCTTGTAATCATAACACACTCACGCATTATGACAGCTCTGGAGATCATTAAATAGCAATACCCAACAAATATTGATCGCGTGTGGGAAGGAACTGCAGATGCTGGTTTACACCAAAGATAGACACAAATGATTGAATGGTTAACATATGATGAGCGCATGACAGCATCATCATCATCGTTGAAAACATTAGTGACGCAGTGGTGCTGGTTTCCGACGGGAATTTCCTTACAATGCCGTGTACGACAGTGATCGCAACTTCCACTGAAGTGTGGACGGCGTTGGCTCGCTAGGTACAGGTGCTCACCCGCCCTTTGACAGGGTCATGTTTTTGGCCCTACTGGGGGTCCGCAGCCCCCTCCTCACCCGGCAAACCAGGTGGGGGGAGACGGTTTAGTCGGAGCAGGCCGACTATCCGACCATGGAGCAGGCCGCACGGGATTACACGGTACCCCTGGCGGGGGGAACTCCACCCGACCTGACCAGAACAAAGCACTGGGCTTCTACTCGCTGGAGTTTAGAAGGTTTAGGGGGGGACCTCATTGAAACTTACTGAATAATGAAAGGCATAGATAGAGCAGATGTGGAAAGGATGTTCCCAGTTGTTGGAGAGTCTTGGATCAGAGGTCATAGCCTCAGAATTCATGGGCGCTCTTTTGGAAAGGAGGTGAGGAGGAGCTTCTTCACTCAGAGGGTAATTAAGGGTTACACAAAAAGCTGGAGAAACTCAGCGGGTGCAGCAGCATCTAAGAGGCGAAGGAGATAGGCGACGTTTCGGGTCAAGACCCTTCTTCAGACTGGTCAGGAATCAGGTTTTTGTGTAACCCTCGATTCTCCAGCATCTGCAGTTTCTTTATTAACAGAGGGTAATTAATCTGTGGAACTCATTGCCACAGAGGACTGTGAGGGCCAAGTCAGTGGATATTTTTAAAACATTGATAGCCAAATTCTTGATTAGAACAGGTGTCAAGGGTTATGGGGGGGGGGGGGGGAAGGCAGGAAAATGGGATTAGGAGGCGGAGATCAGCCATAATTGAATGGCGGAGTGGACTCGATGGGCCGAATGGCTTTATCTCTTTCCTCTCTCGCCTGACTGCACCTGAGGACAGGTTCTACCGCTGCGCCACCGTGATGAACCTAGGCATGAACTCGGTGGGCCGAAGGGACTGTTTCCACGCCGTATCTTTAAACTAAACAGGAGATATATATTGAGAGGAGCAACAATTACATGGATGTCTAATAACTCAGCCAAATGTATGAGAGTGCTCGCTCAGCCACAACAGCTGACCAGCCACAGCTTTTTGGCTGCGGAAAACCCCAGGAAAGGAACCTTCTGTAATTATTTGAGGAACAAAGTGGGCCAGGTGAAGCCGTCCAGAATTTCTCATCAGTGTTCGTTTATTGTGCAAATCCTACATGCTCCAGTCCTATTTCATCTGGTTAAGGCACACTAGCACCTCCACCTCCTAGAGTCCTAGAGTGATCCAGTGTGGGATTAAAAGGCCCTTTGGCCCAACTTGCCCACATCGGCCAACATGTCCCACCTGCCTGCACTTGGTCCACATCCATTGACACCTGTCCTGTCCATCTACCTGTCCAACCGTTTCTTAAACGTTGGGATAGTCCCAGCCTCAACTACCTCCTCCGGCAGCTTGTTCCATACACCCACCACCCCTTGTGTGAAAAAGTTATCCCTCAGATTCCTATTAAATCTTTTCCACTTCAACTTGAATGTACTGTATGTCCTCTGATCCCCGATTCACCTGCTCCGGGCAAGAGGCTCTGCATCTACCCGATCTATTCCTCTCATGGTTTTATTATTGAGGAGACTGAGGAAATGTGGCAAAAATTCTTACAAACTTCTACAGATGCAGCTTAGAAAGTGCATCATCGGGTTGCATCACAGCTTGGTGTGGGAACAGTTCTGCCCGAGTCTCCAAGAAAAATTGCAGAGGATTGTAGATGTAGCCCAGTCCATCACAAAGGCCAGACTTTCCATCACTGGCCAGGTTTACACTTCACGGTGCCTCTGAGAAGCAGCCAACAGACGAGGCTTGAAAAGACTAGGCTTGTATTGAAATGACTAGGCTTGTATTCACTGGTGTTTAGAAGGATGTGGGGGGGGATATCTTATAGAAACATATAAAATTATAAAAGGACTGGACAAGCTAGATGCAGGAAAAATCTTCCCAATGTTGGGCGAGTACAGAACCAGGGTCCACAGTCTTAGAATAAAGGGGAGGTCATTTAAGACTGTGGTGAGAAAAAACGTTTTCACCCAGAGAGTTGTGAATTTGTGGAGTTCCCTGCCACAGAGGGCAGTGGAGGCCAAATCACTGGATGGATTTAAGAGAGCGTTAGATAGAGCTCTAGGGGCTGGTGGAGTCAAGGGATATGGGGAGAAGGCAGGCGCGTGTTATTGATTGGGGACGATCAGCCATGATCACAATGAATGGCGGTGCTGGCTCGAAGGGCCGAATGGCCTCCTCCTGCACCTATGTTTCTATGTTTCTATGTAACACGATCAAAGATTTGTCCCACTGCGGTCGTTCCTCGGTCTCCCCTGCTCCCATCGGCAGAAGGTACTGAAAGTACTCAGGGATAGCTTTTCATCTCTCTGTTATCAGGCTTCTGGATGGTCTTTCCAAAGGCTCCTTCTACCACATTGTGGCAATTGGACTTAGTGGAAGTGATGCTCTACAATGCTGAGAACTATATTCCCCTGTAAGGTCATAAGGTCATAAGTGATAGGAGTAGAATTAGGCCATTCGGCCCATCAAGTCTACTCCGCCATTCAGTCATGGCTGATCTATCTCTCCCTCCTATCCCCATTCTCCTGCCTTCTCCCCATAACCCCTGACACCCGCACTAATAATGACTTTATCTATCTCTGCCTTACAAATATCCACTGGCTTGGTCTGCACTGCCTTTATGTGGCAAAGAATTCCACTGATTCAACACCCTCTGACGAAAGAAATGTCTCCTCATCTCCTTCCTGAAATAATGTTTGCTCTTTCTTTTGCACTTGGTTCAGTTTGATCCCACTTGTGTATAATATTATCTCACCTGTTTGGATAGCATGCAAAACAATGCTTATCACTGTGCTTCAGCACACTTAAGGGCCTGGACCCACTTGGCGATTTTTTTTAGGCGACTGCCGGCGTCACATCAGGGTCGCCAAAAGATTTTGAACATTTCCAAAATCCAGCGGTGACAAAAAAAAAATTTGCGACACTTGAAAAAACACCGCAAGTCCAACACGTCGTCACGCCGCGTCACGCCACAAACTCTTCGATGACCTGAAACGTCAATCAATGATGCCGGCAGTCGCCTAAGTCCTTTACACTATCCTACATATATTACAAACATAGAAACATAGAAACATAGAAAATAGGTGCAGGAGGAGGCCATTCGGCCCTTCGAGCCAGCACCGCCATTCAATATGATCATGGCTGATCGTCCCCAATCAATAACACGTGCCTGCCTTCTCCCCATATCCCTTGACTCCTCTAGCCCCTAGAGCTCTAACCAACTCTATCCAATATATTAGGGACACATACACATTAAAACGTTACCAAGCCAATTATCCTACAAACCTGTACGTCTTTGGAGTGTGGGAGGAAACCGGAGCTCCCGGAGGAAAGCCACGCAGAGTCACGGGGAGAACGTACAAACTCCGTACAGACAGCGCCCGTAGTCAGGATCGAACCCTGGATTCTGGAGCTTTACCGCTGCCAGCCTGTGACAGACTTTGCAGTATTTAAAGTCAAGCTAACTCTGAGCCTTCACAGAAATATTTTGCCAGAGGGTGACTGTCTATAAGCTTAAAACATCTGATCTCAAAATATACCAAAGTTTGGCTTTACAGCATCCCACATTTGATAAGTAATGCATGCATCTTTTGGGCGTAATCTTTGCATGACAATTTCCGAAAAGTATTTAACACAATAAATTATTTTTTAATATTTAACTTCTGTTTGTATTGAAACAGAATAAAGCAGCCTGCACGTGTTAAGCAGATCTTCTCCATGGAATATATGAATTACCACACTTTGAACCAGAGGTTCCTGTGTTTACATACCATCTATACTTAAACACAGCTGTGAAATGCCCTGTGGCATCATTCACAGAACTGCAGTAATACCAGCCTTGTTCTCATACAGCTGAAAGATTTAGACCCGTTTTCCAATCTGCTAAACCTAGATGAGACGCGCGGAATCTCTTGCCCAGAGTAGGTGAATCGAGGACCAGAGGACATAGGTTTAAGTCAGGGGTGGGGGACCTGCGGCCTTCTAGGCCAGTTAAGTGCGGCCTTTTGAACGAATCCCAATTTTATAGAATAAATCCTTTTATTTTTATTTAAGAAGGAACTGCGGATGCTGGAAAATTGAAGGTAGGCAAAAATGCTGGAGAAACCCAGTGGGTGAGGCTGCATCTATGGAGCAAAGGAAATAGGCAATGTTTCGGGTCGAGACCCTTCTTCAGGTCTGAAGAACGGTCTCGACACGAAACGTCGCCGATTTCCTTCGCTCTGTGGATGCTGCCTCACCCGCTGGGTTTCGCCAGCATTTTTATTTGTCTACCTTTTATTTTGATTAATATGTTTTTGTTCGTCTTTTATTATTTTTATTTTTAATCTTAAAACGAACGTATTTTAAATAACAAAGAGTAAAAGAAGATTCAACAAAATAATCCTCCCCGACTGACGGCCACAATTAAAACATGAGCAAGTCATGAGGGTGAGTTTGACAAAATAATGTACATTTTGAAGTATATCTAATTGTAGTTTCTCGGATGTGGCCTTATTAGATTGCAGCTAACTTGATGCGGCATTCCGACCTGAAAAGGTTCCCCAGCCCCTGGTTTAAGGTGAGGGGGAAAACATTTAATAGGAATCAGAGGGGTAATGGGTGTATGGAACGAGCTGCTAGAGGAGGTAGTTCAGGCTCTCCCAACGTTTGAGAAACAGTTAGACAGGTACATGGATAGGACGGGTTTGGTGGGATTTGGCCCAAACGCGGGCAGGTGGGTCTAGTGTAGCTGGGACATGTTGGCCGGTGTGGGCAAGTTGGGCCGAAGGGCCTGTTTCCACACTGCATCACTCTATGACTTTTTGCCACATTGGCAAAACCTCACGTATCAACGTAATCACGTATGACTTCAGCTTTTTGTGTCTATCTTGAGTGTAAACCAGCATCTGCAGTTCCTTCCTGCACCTTTTGGCTGCTCCGCTGCGATAGCTCAAGGTATGCCGAATTTGACGAGGTTCTCCTCCTCTCTCCAACGAGAGTTCTGCAACATCCTCACTCCTTCTCTTTCCCCTGACTCGCAGTCTGAAGAAGGGTCTCGACCCTATTCACCTATTCCTTTCCCCCATAGATGCTGCCCGACCCGTTGAGTAACTCCAGCTTTCTGTATCTATCTTCCATGTGAACCAGCAGTTTCTTCCTAACCATGTCTAAAACTACATGTTGTGGATAGGAGGCTTGAAGACGTTTGTGGTCCACTTGTTCCCACCAACATCGACTTCCTTTAATGTAGCAAAAGTGCAGTTGTACAGAGCCCTAGTGAGACCACACCTGGAGTACTGTGTGCAGTTTTGGTCCCCTAATTTGAGGAAGGACATTCTTGCTATTGAGGGAGTGCAGCGTAGGTTTACAAGGTTGATTCCTGGATGGAATGGAGCAGCTGGGCTTGTACACTCTGGAGTTTAGAAGGATGAGGGGATATCTCATTGAAACATATAAGATTGCATATGCATATATGCCCTAAAGGAGATTGTAAACAAATATAGAGGCAAAAACTATTTAATCCTTTTGTGCTTTATTGATGCTTCCAAAGCCTTTGACCGTGTTAATCACAGAAAGCTGTTTGGTAAAATGCGTCAAAGAGGGGTGCCTAAATACATTGTGAGAATACTGGCCTACTGGTATGCCCACCAGACTATGCAAATAAAATGGGGCAATAGGGTCTCAGCCCCATTTGGGGTTAGCAATGGTGTTAGACAAGGGGGAATTTTATCCCCAGTCCTTTTTAATCTATATATTGATGATCTGTCTAAACAATTGAAAGCCTGTAACACTGGGTGCGTGATTGGTAATATTCTAGTGAACCATATTATGTATTGCAGATGATCTTGTGGTCTTTAGTCCATCTGGCGCTGGTCCTCCAGCAGCTCCTTACTGCATGTTCCGTGTATGGTTTGGAACATGACATTAAATATAAATGCTAGTAAGAGTGTTGCTTTATGGTCTGTAGAACCAAAGAGGATAAAAGCCTAAAATATCCTGATTTTAAATTGTCTGACAACAATCTTAGTGTCTGTAATAAGATAAAATATCTAGGGCATATTATTACAGAACAAATGACAGATGATGAGGGATATTTATAGGCAACGACGCATGCTGTATATACAGGCGAATATCCTCTTGCGTAAATTTGGTGCGTGTGCAGATGTGGTGAAGATGTCACCATTTAGAGCATACTGCACACCCCTCTACACTGCGCACTACTGTGGCCGAACTATTTAAAGACAAGTATGCAGAGACTAAAGGTGGCATATAACAATGCATGAGAAACACTGCTAAGGCAACCAAGATGGTGTAGTGCCAGTAATATGTTTGTGGCTGCATGGAGTCAGTACTCTAGAAGCTATCCTAAGACAACCACATTAAATTCATTTGCAGGATAAATGACTCTAAAAATGTGCTTATTGTGGCCTTGACAAACATAAGGGTTAGCACTACACGCTAACGAATCCCTAGTTGTGGAGACACTGTATCGTTGTCTCGTTGTATGAACATTGATCATTTTCTACTCTGAGTTTTAACTTAGGTATTGTGGGGTTTTTTTTTTTAATATATATACAAAATATGATGTTTTTTTATGTGATTAACCATGATTTTTATATATATTTATGATATTTGATATGCAATGCATTTTTAATGTAATGTTGCCCCTTGTCTGGACCTTGAGTCCGTAATAAAGTTATTATTATTATTACTATTGATAAGGGTTTGGACACGCTAGAGGCAGGAAACATGTCCCCAATGTTTGGGGAGTCCAGAACCAGGGGCCACAGTTTAAGAATAAGGAGTAAGCCATTTAGAACAGAGACGAGGAAACACTTTTTCTCACAGAGAGTTGTGAGTCTGTGGAATTCTCTGCCTCAGAGGGCGGTGGAGGCAGGTTCTCCAGATGCTTTCAAGAGAGAGCTAGATAGGGCTCTAAAAAATAGCAGAGTCAGGGGATATGGGGAGAAGGCAGGAACGGGGTACTGATTGGGGATGACCAGCCATGATCGCATTGAATGGTGCTGCAGGCTCGAAGGGCCGAATGGCCTACTCCTGCACCTATTATCTATTGTCTAAAATGTCTGAGCCATTTCACAAAGGCATTATCCAATAGCAAATAGGGAACTGTTGGGGCCATTAGCTAAAATGTGATCAATGAGTGTGTCTTATAAGGGGCAAGAAAGCAAAAGAGGCAGGGAGATTTATGGATAGACTTCCTCTTGTTAGGACCTTCATATGTCAATAAACCTGGTGCTGATGTACAACTGGAATGAATAGCATTCAAAAAGCCAGCCGCTTGGGATGGTGTATGTGCAGTAAAACAAGACAGATTATCCGTGTGCAAATTGTGAGCAATTTTTTGGGCACCATATCTGAGGAAGGATGTGCTGGCTCTGGAGAGGGTCCAGACGAGGTTTACAAGAACGATCCCAGGCATGAGTGGGTTGGCATTTGATGAACGTTTGATGGCACTGGGCCAGTACTCGCTGGACTCTAGAAGGACGAGGGGGAACCTCATCGATACATGCAGAGTAGTGAAAGGCTTGGGTAGAGTGGATGTGGAGAGGATGTTCCCAGTAACGGGAGAGTCTAGGACGCGAGGTCAGAGCCTCAGCATTAAAGGACATTCCTTTCGGAAGATGAGGAGGAATTTCATTAGTCAGAGGGTGGTGAATCTGCGGAGTTCTTTGCCACAGAGGGCTGTGGAGGCCAAGTCAATGGATATTTTTAAGCTGACTGGATAGCACGCAACCATAAGCTTTTCACTACCTTCGTAGACGTGACAATAATAAACTCGTCTACACTATTACCTCAGTTTGATATTTTTTCTTCCATTTTGCTCTCTTGGAGCGGAGGAAAGTTACAAACAAGTCATGAGCCTCTGGCTGAAGAATATAAAGTGTATTTTAGAGAGATACAGTCTTTGTTGACCAGCCCTCACCCCGTACACTAGCACTAGCCTACGGACTAGGGGCAATTGACAATTGCATGAAGCCAATTAACCTGCAAACCCGTACGTCTTTGGAATGAGTGCGGAAACCGGAGCCCCTAGAGGAAACCCTAAAAAATGGGTTTAGGAGGGAGAGATAGATCAACGATGATTTAATGAGGGGCTGAATGGCCCAATTCTGCCCCTATCACTAATTACCTTATGGCCCAATCCTGTGGTAGGAAGGTCAATAGAGCAATGTCACGGAGATGTCACGTTTCAGGTCGAGACTCTTCTTCAGACGGGTCTTGACCCGAAACGTCACCCTTTCCTTCTCTCCAGATACGCTGCCTGTCCCGCTGAGTTACCCCAGCATTTTGTATGTATCTTCGTTTTAAACCAGCATCTGCAGTTTCTTCCTACACACTTGGTAAACTAAATCAGTTTGGATAACTATTTAATATTTAATGGGCCGGAGTTCAATTTCTTCTTCCAATAACTTTAGCAATCGATCTGAGACACTGCAAACATTTGTTCAATTTTGACTATTTTTATTCAACCACTTTTAAATGCTGCAGCTGGAAGTAATATTCCTGCAGGTTTAATACATCTTGAACACTTCATGATTGAGCAGGAGAATGTCAAGTAATCTTATCAAACGCAGCATTAAATATGGATTATACAATAAAGAGATTCTGAGATTCTGGGATGTAACTTCAGTGAATTTAAAATGGATTTTGCTTCCAGTGAACTGCAAACATTTAATAACTTGAGGGAACAAGCATAAGGTGAGAGAGAGAGAGAAAGAGAGAGAGAGAGAGAGAGAATGTGAGAGAGAGAGAGAATGTGTGAGAGAGAGAGAGTGTGTGTGTGAGAGAGAGAGAGAGATTTGAAAGAGAGACAGAAAGACAGAGTGAGAGAGAGAGTGACAGAGTGAGCGAGGGAATGCGTGAGAGAGAGAGACAGTGTGTGGGTGTGAGAGAGAGAGATATATGTTGAAAGAGAGAGAAAGACAGAGAGCGAGAGAGTTAGAGAGAGAGAGAGAGGGTTTGAGAAAGAGAATGGAGAGAGAGAGTGAGAGGCTGAGTGAGAGAGTGAATGAGGTATTTGAGAGATAGAGAGAATGAGTGAGAGAGAGACGAGAGATGAGAGTGAGTGAGAGTGAGAGTGAGAGATTTTGAAAGAGAGAGACAGAAAGACAGATAGAGTGAGAGAGTGTGGGGTGAGGGAGTTGAGAATGAGTGAGAGAGTGAGTGAGGGAATGAAAGAGAGTGTGAGATAGTAGAGAGAGAGAGAGAGAGAGTGAAAGAGAGAGAGATTGTGTGTGTGTCCGTGAGAGAGAGAGAGGGAGAGAGAGAGAAAGAGTGTGTGTGCTGTGTGAGAGAGAGAGGGAGAGTGAGAATGAGTGAGAGAGAGAAAGTGAGAAAGAGTGTGTGTGTGAGAGGGGGAGAGAGAGAGAGAGAGAGAGCGAGAGAGAGAGAGAGAGAGAGAGAGAGAGAGAGAGTGAGAGGGAGGGAACACGCGGTGTCCACGTGGACTCTGGAGGCTTTCCGTGGGCGCTGGTCACCGCGTGGGGTTCAGAGTATTGTGAACAATGATTGTATTGTTGTACTATCATGATTTTTTTTTCATAAAGTGCAATTTTAGATTATGTTTTGATGTGTTGTATTATATGATTGTGTCGAATAAAGTTTTTGAAATTTAAAAAAAAAAGAGTGAGAGGGAGTGTGTGTGTGTGTGTATGAGGCTGAGTCTGTAAATCTGTGTGTGTGTGGCTGTGTGTGTATCTGTATATATGTGAGTGTGCGTGCACACACACACGTGCAGACGTTTCTGTCTGTACGTGTGTGTGTGTGTCTTTACCTGCCCATGTGCTCATGGTTGATAGGTGAAAAACATTATAAATTATGATTTAACATTAATCCCTCTATCCTGTATCTGTACACTGGTGAACAGCTTGACTGCAATCATGAATTACTTTATTCAGCTCATGGATTCAGCTGACTGGATAGCACGCAACCATAAGCTTTTCACAGTACCTTAGTAGACGCGAGAATAATAAACTAGTCTACCTCAGTTTGATAATTTTGACACTATTACCTCAGTTTGATAATTTCTCTTCCATTTTTGCTCTCTTGGAGTGGAGGAAAGTTACAAACAAGTCATGTGCATCTGGCTGAAGAATATATTGAAGTATATTTTAGAGAGATACAGCGGGGAAACAGTCCATGTCGACCAGCGCTCACCCCCGTACACTAGCACTAGCCTACAGGCTAGGGGCAATTTATAATTTCACTAAGCCAACTAACCCACGAACCTGTATGCCTTTGGAATGTGTGTGGAAACCGGAGCGCCTAAAGGAAACCCACGCGGTCCGAGGGAGAACGTACAAAATCCATACAGACAGCATCCGTAGTCAGGATTGAACCCAGGTCTCTGACGCAGAGCAACAGGTTTGCAACTCTACCGCAATGCCACCTGCGCAGTTATCAGAGGCACAGATAGGGTAGACAATCAGAACCTTTTTGCCAGGATGGAAATGGCAAAGACTAAACGGCACAGCTTTAAAGTGAGAGGGGCAAAGTTCAAAGGAAATGTGCAGGGCAAGTTTATTTTTGTGATAGAAGCATAGAAACATAGCAAATAGGTGCAGGAGTAGGCCATTCGGCCCTTCGAGCCTGCACCGCCATTCAATGTGATCATGGCTGATCATCCAACTCAGTATCCTGTACCTGCCTTCTCTCCATACCCCCTGATCCCTTTAGCCACAAAGGCCACATGTTTTTCTCACCTCAGTCCTACAAGACTTCCCACTTTTCCTTAAACTGTGACCCCTTGTTCTGGACTTCCCCAACATCGGGAACAATCTTCCTGCATCTAGCCTGTCCAACCCCTTAAGAATTTTGTAAGTTTCTATAAGATCCCCCCTCAGTCTTCTAAATTCTAGCGAGTACATGCCGAGTCTATCCAGTCTTTCTTCATATGGAAGTCCAGCCATCCCAGGAATCAGTCTGGTGAACCTTCGCTGTACTCCCTCTATGGCAAGAATGTCTTTCCTCAGATTAGGAGACCAAAACTGTACGCAATACTCCAGGTGTGGTCTCACCAAGACCCTATACAACTGCAGTTGAACCTCCCTGCTCCTGTACTCAAATGGATGTCTGGAATGCACTACCAGGGTTGAAGGTGGGACAGATACCATTGTGGCATTTCAGAGGTTATCACATTGGGGCAGATAGATACGCAGGAATGGAGGGATAGAGTTTAATTCAGTTTAGAGATACTGTGGGGGAACAGGCCCTTCGGCCCACCGAGTCCGTGCCGACCAGCGACCCCCGCACATTAACACTATCCTATGCACACTACCTTCTGAATGTTGTATTCGGCAGGGCAGTACTCCGCATATCGCCAACTTGGACAATGTTACATTTTTACCAAGCCAATTAACCTACAAACCTGTACGTCTTTGGAGTGTGGGAGTAAACCGAAAATCTCGGAGAAAACCCACACAGGTCACGGGGAGAACGTACAAACTCCGTACAGACAGCGCCCGCAGTCGGGATCGAACCCGGGTCTCTGGCGCTGCAAGCGCTGTCAGGCAGCAACTCCACCGCTGCGCCACCGTGACACATTAATACCGAGCCGATTAACTCGCAACCTGGACGTCATTGGTGTGCGGGAGGAAACCGGGGACCTCGGAGAAAACCCACGCGGTCACGGGGAGAACGTGCCAACTCCGTACAGACAGCATCGTGGTCAGGATCGAACCCGGGTCTCTGGTGCTGTGTGCTGTATGACATCAAAGGATATGGGAACATTGGCAGGCAGATGAGATTAGTTTAACTTGGCATCATTTTCAGCACGGACGTAGTGGGCCAAAGGGCCTGTTCCTGAGCTGTACATAGAAACATAGAAACATAGGTGCAGGAGTAGGCCATTCGGCCCTTCGAGCCTGCACCGCCATTCAATATGATCATGGCTGATCATCCAACTCAGTATCCTGTACCTGCCTTCTCTCCATACCCCCTGATCCCTTCAGCCACAAGGGCCACATCCAACTCCTTCTTAAATATAGCCAACGAACTGACCTCAACTACCTTCTGTGGCAGAGAATTCTACAGATTCACCACTCTCTGTGTGAAAAACGATTTTCTCATCTCGGTCCTAAAAGACTTCCCCCTTATCCTTAAACTGTGACCCCTTGTCCTGGACTTCCCCAACATCGGGAACAATCTTCCTGCATCTAGCCTGCCCAACCCCTTAAGAATTTTGTAAGTCTCTCTGAGATCCCCCCTCAATCTTCTAAATTCCAGCGAGTACAAGCCGAGTCTATCCAGTCTTTCTTCATATGGAAGTCCTGCCATCCCAGGAATCAGTCTGGTGAACCTTCTCTGTACTCCCTCTATGGCAAGAATGTCTTTCCTGTACTGTTCTAGCTTCATACGTAGCCATTTAAAGGTGTTCGTTCGGCAAGTTTGGTTGCCAGCAGAAAAAGGTCATTGTGCCTAGTAGCCCTGTCATAACACGCAGTTTTTCAAATCTTAAATGTTATACTTTTGCAGGGGGCAGCATCTTGTGAACAAATTCTGGGAGGAATGAATATTCATATGTTCATAAGTTCTCGGAGCAGAATTAGGCCGTTCAGCCCATCAAGTCTACTCCTCCATTCAACCATAGCTGTTCAATCTTTCCCTCTCAACCCCATTCTCCTGCCTTCTCCCACATAACCCCTGACACCCAGAATCTGTCAAATCTGCACCTTAAAAATATCCATTGACTTGGCCTCCGCAGCTTTGCTGTGGCAACGAATCCCACATATTGCCAGAAATTTCCAATTGATGGTCCATGAGGCAATTAAAATCCTCTTTATTTAATTTGAACGCGCCACGATGAAAATAAACAAATCACATTGTTTTGCCTTTTTTCCAAAGAGACTATCGTCATGGAAACCTCCTCCCATTGTTTCTGCTCCAGCTCTGGTGAAACGATTCACATGGAAACAGATCACCGTGTAATTTGTGTGTGGTATCATAATCTCCCAAGTCTGCTGCCTGTTTTCATGCTCCCTGAACAAAAAGCATAGTTAGCCGGTTCTGAAATGGCCAAACGAACCTGCAGAAGGATCTCGACCCAAATCGTCACCTATCCATGTTCTCCAGAGATGCTGCCTGACCTGCTGAGTTACTCCAGCGCTGTCCATCCGTGTTGCTCCGGCCGGTTCAGCTCAGTTCCAGCTCAGTTTATTGTATTGTTAGGTGTGCCGAGGTACGGGGGAAAAGCTTTTGTTGCGTGCTACTCAGTCAGCGGAAAGACAATGCACGATTACAATCAAATGGATTGTAATGGACCGTTCGAACTCCGACCTCCCGGCAGACGCTACAAGGCCTTCTACGCCCGCACCTCCAGACTCAGGAACAGCTTCATTCCCAGAGCTATAGCGGCTCTGAACCGGCCCTGCTGAGTGCCCCCCCCCATGGACTGTCTCCCCCGGATGGTCACGTCGCACAGACACACCTGCACTTTAGACTGTTTTGACTGTTTTACTGTTTTACTGTTCTTTTTATAAATCATGTTTCTCGGGGTATCTAAACCTAAATGTTATTCGTTGATTAAGTTATGACATCGGATGGAAGCTGCAAACCAAATCTCGTTGCACTTGTGTGCAATGACAATAAAATATATTATTATTATCAGATTGATTATTAGGACTGGATGTTACAATCCCTAAGATTTCACTACAATTGACATTCTTGGGTATGACCACCAGGTGAGTTTTGCTACCAATCAGACTCATCTTCAGTCGTGTACCTCAACATCACTGGGTGTTTCGGCCTTTCATCACAAGACACCCTCAGTCGAGGCAGGCCCACCGCAGGGTGATCAGACCTGGGTGTGTGTCTTATTGTTAGCCTCTAGCTGGTCACGTGGCAGCCCAGACAGCATCTTTCCTCTTCAGCCACAGCCAGTGACTGCTCCGTTCGGCGGCATTGGCAAGTTCTTTTTTTGCCCTCCTTAGTGCCTGCCCTCTGACTCCTACTTCCCTTGGGAGCCTTGAGGTGGAACTGGCCACAAAGCCCCTGCACCCCACCTCCACTGGACACAACCTTACCCTCCAACCTCTCTCTAATTATTATTATTATTATTAAAAAACCATTCACAGTGTACAAATACACGATAATGTTCAGTGCAAGGCAAAGCCAGTAAAGTCCGATCAAAGATAGTCCAAGGGTCACCAATGATGTAGCTAGTAGTTCAGCCTGCTCTCTGGGTTGCCGTAGGATGATTCAGCTGCCTGATCACAGCTGGGAAGAAACCGTCCCTGAATCTGTGGGTGCGCGTTTTCACACGTCTGCACCCTTTGCCCGGTGGGAGAGGGGAGAAGAGGGAGCGGCCGGGGTGCGGCTCGTCCTTGATGATGCTGCTGGCCTTGCCGAGGCAGGGTGAAGTGTGCATGCTAAGTTACTATACATGATCTGTTGGGAAATAGCGGGAGAGTGCTGTGCAAGTCTTCAAATGCATGAAAACCACATACCTACTGAATCACCGATAATTACATAGTCATTGGGTCACGTTGCGTGGAAATAGGCCCTTTGGCACAACTCGTCTGTGCCTACCAAGATAGTCATTTTTGCCCACATTTGGGCCATTGTGCCAAATGTCTAAACCCATCCATGTACCTGTTGAAAATCCATTTAAATGTAATTATATCTGCCTCAGTTTCATGTTGCTTTGATCTCCCAGTCTGTTCCAATCAGGTTTAATTATTTTCTGCAGCTGAAAATCATCCTGAACAAGCACAGGTGAAATATGTAGTGTGATTGAAGATTAATGGCTCAAAATTGAGCTATTTTGCTTGTCGGCTAAGGCCAGTAGGTTGGTCAAAATTGGAAATCTGTGGAACTAGCGGTTTCCTGATGTGAAATGTGGGGAAACACTGATTTGATGCCAGGACGGTTACATTTGGCTGCTAAACTTCAACTAACAGCGGACAAAAGGGTAGACGCAAAATGCTGGAACAACACAGAGGGTCAGGCAGCATCTCTGGAGAAACGGAATAGGTGGCGTTTTGGTACGGGACCCTTCCTCAGACCCGAAACATCAATAGACAATAGACAATAGGTGCAGGAGGAGGCCATTCGGCCCTTCGAGCCAGCACCGCCATTCAATGTGATCATGGCTGATCATCCCCAATCAGTACCCCGTTCCTGCTTTTTTCCCCATATCCCCTGACTCCGCTATTTTTAAGAGCCCTATCTAGCTCTCTCTTGAAAGCATCCAGAGAACCCGCCTCCACCGCCCTTTTCCCACGTCACCTATCGATTGTCTCCAGGGATGCTGCTGCCTGACCCACTGAGTTACTCCAGCACTTTGTTCCGATCTTTGATATAATCCAGCATCTGCAGTTCTGTGTTGCAGCCAGACAAAAGGGGCCCAGCTCTGAGTGGCTGGGGCGGCACGAAGGCGCAGCGGTAGAGTTGCCGCCTGGTTCGATCCTGACTACGGATGTTGTCTGTACGTTCAAGTTTGTTCCTTCTCCCCGTGACCGCATGCGTGGGTTTTCTCCGAGTGCTCTGGTTTCCTCCCACAAGAATTTCAGAATACCCAGAGTGTGAAGTGGCTCAAGATCTAACTGAGCCCAAAGAGCAACGGAGGGAACGGTGAAAACGGGTATGAGTGCGATTCCTCAGCTCGCAGGCTTGAGTTAGAGTTAGTGGCTGGAGAGGCTGAGGCATTATTATTTGGTGTGTAGAAGTCAGAGGGGTGAATTTGCTGACATACAGTATATATGATCGTAATAGGAATGGAAAAGGTGAACACTCACAGTCTGTTCCCAGGGTAGAGGATTGTATAACCAGAGGGCACGGGATGAAGGTGAGTTGAGAGAGAGAGAGAGAGAGAGAGGGGGAGAGAGGGAGAGAAGGAGGGAGAGAGGGAGAAAGGGAGAGGGAGAGAGGGAAACAGGGAGAGAGG
Organism: Okamejei kenojei; assembly: GCA_035221665.1. Taxonomy (NCBI): domain Eukaryota; kingdom Metazoa; phylum Chordata; class Chondrichthyes; order Rajiformes; family Rajidae; genus Okamejei; species Okamejei kenojei. The sequence continues at coordinate 148,093,996 of CM069132.1, forward strand.
GAGAGGAGAGCGAGAGAGAGAGAGACAGAGCGAGAGAGAGGGGGGGAGAAAGAGAGGCAGGGGAAAGAGGGAGAGAGGGAGGGAGGACGAGAAGGAGAGAGGGAAACAGGGAGATAGGGAGGGGAAGAAGGAGGGAGAGAGAAGATGGGAAAGAGCGAGAGAGAGAGAGAGAGAGAGAGAGAGAGAGAGAGAGAGAGAAGGAGAGAGAGAGAAAACGGAAACAGCCCCTTTAATCATGGCTGAGCTATTTTTCCCCCTCAACACCATTCTCCTGCCTTCTCCCCGTAACCCCCGACACCTTTACTAATCAAGAATCTGTCAACCTCTGCCATAAAAATATCCATTGACTTGGCCTCATTCTTGCTATTGAGGGAGTGCAGCGTAGGTTTACAAGGTTCATTCCTGGGGTGGCGGGACTGTCATATGCTGAGAGAATGGAGCGGCTGGGCTTGTACACTCTGGAGTTTAGAAGGATGAGAGGAGATCTCATTGAAACATATAAGATTGTTAAGGGCTTGGACACGCTAGAGGCAGGAAACATGTTCCCGATGTTGGGGGAGTCCAGAACCAGGGGCCACAGTTTAAGAATAAGGAGTTAGCCATTTAGAACGGAGACAAGGAAACACTTTATTGTGAGTCTGTGGAATTCTCTGCCTCAGAGGGCGGTGGAGGCAGGTTCTCTGGATGCTTTCAAGAGAGAGCTAGATAGGGCTCTTAAAAATAGTGGAGTCAGGGGATATGGGGAGAAGGCAGGAACGGGGTACTGATTGGGGATGATCAGTCATGATCACATTGAATGGCGGTGCTGGCTCGAATGGCCGAATGGCCTACTCCTGCACCTGTTGTCTATTGTCTATTGCCTCCCCAGCCTTCTGTGGCAAAGAATTCCACAGATTCACCACCCTCTGACGAAAGTTATTTCTCCTCATCTCCTTCCTAAAGGAACGTCCTTTTATTGTGAGGCTATGGCCTCAGGTCCCAGACTCTCCCACTAGTAGAATCATCCACTCCATGTCCAGGTCTTTCACTATTCAGTAAGCTTCAATGAGCCGCCCCTTCATCCTTCTAAAGTCGCACCCTGGCCACTCCCTCATCTCCCCTCTCCCATCGGGCAAAAGGTAGAGAAGTGTGAAAACACACGCCACCAGATTCAGGGACAGTTTCTTCCCGGCTGTTATCAGGCAACTTGAACCATGCTCCCAGCAGCCAGAGAGTTCCTGGGCTAAAATCTTCCACATTGGAGACCCTCATACTACCTTTGATCGGATTTTGCTAGCTTTGTCTTGCACTCAATGTTATTCACGTTTGTCCCTTTATCCTGTATCTGTACACTGCTTTCACCGTATTAATTACAGCGCCAACCTTCCTGTTCATCGCGGTGTGTGTCTGTATCACATGGGCTTTGCACCGTGTGAATTTCACTCAGACAGCGCTCCCCCCGCTTGCCCTGTCCCCCGCCTGCATAACGGGCTGGTGAAGGCAGCGATGTGTGTGTGTGTGTGTGCGTGTGTGTTCCACTCTGACAGTCGCTGATCCAGTTGCCAGTTTTTCAGGCGACTGCCGGCAACTCTTGGACAGTCCGCTGAAAAATCGCCTAAGTGGGACAGCAGGCCCGTTAGTAGACGGGACAATAATGAACTAAACTAAACTATTACTTCAGTTTGATTTATTTGCGTCATTTATTGCTCTCTTGGAGAGAAAGAACGTTGCAAACAAATCACATGCCTCAGGTTACAACGTTTATTTTAGAGAGATACAGCATGGAAACAGGCCCTTTGGCCCACGCCTACCCCATACACTAGCACTATCCCACACACTGGGGGGAATTTACAATGTTCCTAAAGTCAATTAACTTACAACCCTGCACATCTTTGGAGTGTGTGCGGAAACCAGAGCACCCAAAGGAAACCCACGCAGGTCACGGGGAGAACGTGCAAACTCCATACAGACAGCACCCGCAGTCAGGATCGACCCTGGGTCTCTGACATTGTAAGGCAGCAGCTCTGCCGCTGCACAGTTATGAGAGGCACGGGTTGGGTAGACAATCAGAACCTCTGTCCCAGGAGGGAATTATTGAGAACAAGGGGTAGGCCATTTAGAACGGAGATGAGGAAAATGTTTTCACCCAGAGAGTTGTGAATCTGTGGAATTCTCTGCCGCAGCAGGCAGTGGAGGCCAATTCTCTGAATGCTTCTCTGATGGACCTCTTAAAGAATCAAGGGATATGGGGAGAAGGCAGGAACGGGGTACTGATTGGGGATGATCAGCCATGATCACATTGAATGGCGGTGCTGGCTCGAAGGGCCGAATGGCTTACTCCTGCACCTATTGTCTATTGTCTATTGTCTATTGAAATGCCAAAGACTAGAAGGCATAGCTTTAAGGTGAGAGGGGCAAGGTTTAAAGGAGATGCGCAAGGCAAGTTTATTTATTTATTGTGGATGGTTTGTTTGTCATCGTGTATTGTCTTTCCACTGACTAGTTTTCTTTATTTTTCTTAGGCCCCCCTCGGTCATGGCTGACCATGGGTGTCTCCAGGGTTAGAAACATAGAAAACATAGACAATAGGTGCAGGAGTAGGCCGTTCTGCCCTTCGAGCCAGCACCGCCATTCATTGTGATCATGGCTGATCGTCCCCAATCAGTACCCCGTTCCTGCCTTCTCCCCATATCCCTTGGCTCTGCTATCTTTAAGAGCGCTGTCTAACTCTCTTGAAAGCATCCAGAGAATTGGCCTCCACTGCGTTCGGAGACAGAGAATTCCACAGATTCGCAACTCTCTGGGTACATGGAGATGCCTGTGCGTGACTTTGTTTAACGTGGGGAGACTGGTGCACAGGCAGCCACCCCACGGTCCTTGACAGACCTGGGTCAGGATCCAGTGGCATGGAGTCCAAGACGACCGGAGACCCTTTTCTGCTGCAGCCTTCATCCGCCTTCCCAGCCATTGTGACGCTCCACTAAGGTCAGCCATCGTCCTCCGCCTGTTCCACCGTTGAGGTCTTGGTTGGATTGCTCTTTGTCAGAGACCTCCCCCTCGACCTTACCGCCATGGGTGGCCCTACCAGGAGCATAGATAGCTCCAGACGGCATCGCTCTCAGGATCTCAGGTCCACACAAGCATCTCCACCACGACAAGGTGACAATCGACGGAGAAGACTGGTTAGCGCGCAACAAATAGCTTTTCACTGTGCCTCGGTACGCGTGACAACAAACTAAACTAAAATATACCAACCTCCAGTGAGTACTCTTCTAATGCGGCCTTTTAGAGTAGGTTCCCTGTGGATCTCTTCCCTAAGGGTGTATACGCAGGTTGCAACTATTGCCTGCCAGCTATAAGTAGTGCAGGATATGTCTATGCGACACGGACCACTCACAGTGCTGACTCTGCACTACTGCCTGCAGGCTGTGGGCTCTCCTGTGGCTCCCAGCTGGACTCCAAGACCTGTGGATTGATCTTGCATCGCAAGCTGGAAGCAAGGAGCATTTTCCACTCGGTGGGGTCGGTGTAACTTTCGTCAGCACCAACCAACCGGTGTCAAGAGATTTGGGGAGAAGGCAGGAAAGTGGGAGTAGGAGGCAGAGATCGGGCATGGTTGAATGGCGGAGTGGACTGGATGGGCCGAATGGCCTAATTCTACTCCTACAACTTGTGAACAGGGTTCAACTGCCTCACAGTACAGCGCTCACGGTGGCGCAGCGGTCGAGTTGCGGCCTCACAGCGAATGCAGCGCCGGAGATCAGGGTTCGATCCCGACTACGACAGAGTTTGTACGTTCTCCCCGTGACCTGCGCGGGTTTTCTCGGAGATCTTCGGTTTCCTCCCACACTCCAACGACGTGCAGGTTTGTAGGTTAACTGGCTTGGTGAATGTAAAAAACTATCCCTAGTGAGTGTAGGATAGTGTTAATGTGCGGGGATCGCTGGTTGTCGCCGAGCCGGTGGGCCTCTTCTTCCGCGCTGTGTCTCTAGACTACGCAGCAGTAAACTAAGCCTCTACTGGTACCTTGTTCCTGCGAAACGCTCGGTCACCGAAGGCAGTGGAGGCCAGTTCACTGGATGTTTTCAAGAGAGAGTTAGAGATAGCTCTTAGGGCAAACGGAATCAAGAGATATGGGGAGAAAGCAGGAACGGGGGACTGATTTTGGGTGATCAGCCATGATCACATTGAATGGCGGTGCTGGCTCGAAGGGCCGAATGGCCTACTCCTGCACCTATTTCTATGTGTCCACAGATTCAGAGTTACAGTTCTCAAATGCCCTGACACTTTGTAACTCTATTGGCATTCTATACACGGCGACTCTTTGCATGCTTTGTTTATAGGGGTATGGTCTGAGTGCAGGTAGATGGGACTAGGGGAAAACAAATGGTCGGCACGGACTGGAAGGGCCGAGAGGGCCTGTTTCCGTGCTGTAATTGTTATTTGTTTATAGAATGCAAAAGTTAACCTACAAACCTTTGGTCGCCTAGTTATAGGAAGGATGTCAACAAAATAGAGAGAGTACAGAGGAGATTTACTAGAATGTTGCCAGGGTTCCAGCAACTACGTTACAGAGAAAGGTTGAACAAGTTAGGTCTTTATTCTTTGGAGCGCAGAAGGTTAAGGGGGGACTTGATTGAGGTCTTTAAAATGATGAAAGGGATAGACAGAGTTGACGTGGATACGTTTTTCCCATTGAGGGTAGGGAAGATTCAAACAAGAGGGCATGACATGAGAATTAAGGGACAGAGGTTTCGGGGTAACGTGAGGGGGAACTTCTTTACTCAGAGGGTGGTGGCTGTGTGGAATCAGCTTCCAGCAGAAGTGGTGGAGGCAGGATCGATTTTAACATTTAAGAGTAAAGTGGATAGGTATATGGACGTGAAGGGAATGGAGGGGTATGGTCTGAGTGCAGGTAGATGGGACTAGGGGAAAACAAATGGTCGGCACGGACTGGAAGGGCCGAGAGGGCCTGTTTCCGTGCTGTAATTGTTATATGGTTATATGGTTATTAAACGAAGATTTTCACAGGAACAAGCAGCCAGAGGAGGTTTAGTTTAGTTTAGTTTTGTTTAGAGATACAGCGTGGAAACAGGCCCGCCGACCAGCGATGTAAAGACTCGCCTTGTTTAGGACACCGCCAAAGTTACAAAGTGTCAGGGCATTTGAGAACTGTGACTGTATAGAACGGGCTGCCAGAGGAGGCAGTTGAGGCAGGGACGAGCGCAACATTTAAGACACAGTTAGACGGGTACAGGGATAGGACAGGATGGAGGGATATGGGACAAACGCGGGACTAGTGTAGCTGGGACATGTTGGCAGCTGTGGGCGAGTTGGGCCGAAGGGCCTGTTTCCAAACTGTATGTGACTCTATGAGAACTGCATCTGAAAATGTGTGGTCGGGAATTCTACATCCCCACCCGCCTTGCTTGAACAATGGGGAAACCCTCCCTACTCCGAATGACTCTTTTTCCTCCTCCCACTGCCCCTCCCTCTGGCTCTGCATTTCACTCCCCACCTTCCTCCCCTATCAAATTCATTTTGCCTTTGCCACTAATCACCAGTTACTATCTCCGCCCCTCTCTCTCCCACCTGTCTAGCCTCCTCACCCGAGTCCATCTATCACTTTCTAGCTCTTACTCCAACCCTTCCCCTCCCCTCACCACCAACAACCCCCCCCCCCCCCCCTCTGCTCCATCAGTCTACAGAAGGGTCTGTCCATGGACGCAGTTGGGTCAGGCTCCCCGTGACCAAGTGGGTTTTCCCCGGGTGCTCCGGTTTCCTCCCACGCTCCAAAGACGTGCAGGTTTGTAGGCTAATTGGCTTGGGTAAAGGTTGTAAATTGTGTGTAGGATAGCGCTGGTGTACGGGGATGGCTGGTCGGCTCGGATTCGGTGGGCCGAAGGGCTTGTTTCCGCGCTGTATCTCTAAACTAAACTAAAACTAAACTAAGTCCCACCACTGCTCGGCTTCCTCCACCCAACAATGGGCCAACTCTATCATTCAGGTGCAAGCGATGTGATGAATGTGAACACAGTTGCCTGATTATACGTCACCCATTCCTTCTCTCCAGAGATAGAAACATAGAAAACATAGAAATTAGGTGCAGGAGTAGGCCATTCGGCCCTTCGAGCCTGCACCGCCATTCAATATGATCATGGCTGATCATCCAACTCAGTATCCCGTACCTGCCTTCTCTCCATAACCCCCTGATCCCTTCAGCCACAAGGGCCACATCTAACTCCCTCTTAAATATGGCCAGCGAACTGGCCTCAACTACCTTCTGTGGCAGAGAATTCCACAGATTCACCACTCTCTGTGTGAAAAAACGGTTTTCTCAAAGATGCTGCCTGTCCCACTGAATGACTGCAGCGTTTTGTGTCTACGTTTGCCTGATTATACAGTCAGCCAGTATTAGCCATGTTATAAAGTCATAAGCTCATGTGATAGGAGCAGAATTGAGCCATTCAAAGAAACATAGAAAACAGGTGCAGGAGTAGGTCATTTGGCCCTTCGAGCCTGCACCGCCATCCAACTCAGTATCCTGTACCTGCCTTCTCTCCATACCCCCTGATCCCTTTAGCCACAAGGGCCACATCCAACTCCCTCTTAAATATGGCCAATGAACTGGCCTCAACTACCTTCTGTGGCTGAGAATTCCACAGATTCACCACTCTCTGTGTGAGAAATGTTTTTCTCATCTCGGTCCTAAAAGACTTCCCCCTTATCCTTAAACTGTGACCCCTTGTTCTGGACTTCCCCAACATCGGGAACAATCTTCCTGCATCTAGCCTGTCCAACCCCTTAAGAATTGTGTATGTTTCTATAAGATCCCCCCTCAATCTTCTAAATTCTAGCGCGTACAAGCCGAGTATCTAACTCGGCCCATCAAGTCTACTTCGCTATTCAATCATGGCTGATCTATCTTTCCCTCTTAACCCCATTCTCCTGCCTTCTCCCCAAAAACCCCTGTTGCCCATTGCTGCATTCAGCAGTGCAGAAGCTGTCTCACCAGTGACCTGCACTGCATACATCCAAGATGTCATATAGAGTAATACAGCATGGAAACAGGTCGTTCGGCCCAACTTGCCCACACTGACCAAGATGCCCCATCTACACTAGACGCACCTGCCTGCGTTTGGCCCATATCCCTCTAAACCTGTCCTATCCAGGGTTCCTGGGTGAAGAAGTTCCCTCTGGCATTCTTTTCTACTAATTGCACTTTGTCAGAGTTCTCCGTGTTAGAACGCAAGGACAAACTGCTGTAATTGTAGACAAAAGGAACTGCAGAGGCTGGTTACAAAAAAGGAGAAACAAAGTGCTGGAGTACTTACCCTCTGCAGGCCTGCGACACCTGTGACTCCTTGCCCTTTAGGGAGGAACGGTGGCGCAGCGGTAGAGTCGCTGCCTTACAGCGTTTACAACGCCAGAGACCCGGGTTCGATCCCGACTGCGGGTGCTGTCTGCACGGAGTCTGTACGCTCTTCCCGTGAGCGCGAGGGTTTTCTCCGTGACCTGCGATTTCCTCCCACACTCCAAAGACGTACGGCTTTGTAGGTTTGTAGGTTAGTTGGTCTCAGTAACGATTGTAAATTGTCCCCCGAGTGTGTAGGATAGTACTAGTGTACGGGGATCGCTAGCCGGCTCAGACTCGGTGGGCCGGGGGCCTGTTTGCGTGCTGTATCTCTAAACTAAACTAAACTAACTTTCACCAACAATCTTTTTTTTAATTCTGGGCCTAATTCTGCTCCTATCACATATGAAATTATGACCAGCCTATCAACCTGTGACTCCTCGATCCCACTGATCTACAACACTCCCCATGACCCTGCCATTAACTGTGAAAATCGTGCTGTTACAGACATGTAACGCTGAGGCTCTACAAGGAGCTGGTCAGGCCGCATTTGGAGTTCTGTGAGCAAATTCGGGCCCCATATCTGAGGAACCACGTGCTGGCTCTGGAGAGGGTACACAGGAGGTTTACAAGAATTATTCCGGGAATGAGTGGGTTAACATATGATGGGCCTTTTGCCAGCACTGGGTCTCTGCTCGCTGGAGTTTAGAAGGTTGAGTGGGGAGACCTCACTGAAAACTTACAGAATAATGAAAGGCATAAATAGAGTGGGTGTGGAAAGGATGTTTCCATGGGTGGGAGAGTCTAGGACCAGAGGTCATAGCCTCAGAACTTAAGGGTGCTCATTTAGAAAGGAGGTGAGGAGGAATTTCTTTAGTCAGAGGGTAGTTATTCTGTGGAACTCATTGCCACAGAGGGCTGTGGAGGCCAAGTCAGTGGATATTTTTAAGGCAGAGATAAACACATTCTTGATTAGAGCGGATGTCAAGGGTTATGGGGTGAAGGCAGGAAAATGGGATTAGGAGGCAGAGATCAGCCATTATTGAATGGCGGAGTGGACTGTGGCCTAACTCTATTCCTATAACGTGCGAACTTGTGAACTTGTGCCCTTGTTTGGCTTCCTAAAATGCAACACCTCGCACTTATCTGCATTGAACTCCGTTAACAATTCTTCCGCCCACTTGCCCAACTGTACTTTAAATCCTTCTGTACTTTTTGATAATCATCTTTGCTATCTACAAGGGCACCAATTTAAATGTTTAAATGAAAATACATTTCATGTCACATATACTTGTTTGACACAGCGCAACTCTTAAGATAGCACAACAGAAATGACTGAATGTTGCCAATTTCCCAGATTGTGGCTGAGCCGGTAAAAGAATATAAATCGGACAAGCACAGAGGCGCTGATCAGCAGCCAACATGGTAAATGCTAAATAAGAGATAGCTACAAAAAGCTGGAGTAACTCAGTGGGACAGGCAGCATATCTGGAGAGAAGGAATGGGTGGCGTTTCGGGCCGTGACCCTCCTTCAGAATTCCTTCTCTCCAGACCTGATGCCTGTCCTGTTGAGTTACTCCAGCATTTTGTGTCTATCTTCGGTGTAAACCAGCATCTGCAGTTCCTTCCTACACAAATGCTAAATACGTTTTTGTTCATTTAGTTTAGTTTAGTTTAGTTTAGTTTCGTTTAGTTTAGAGATACAGCGTGGAAACAGTCCCTTCGGCCCACCGAGTCCATGCCGACCATTGTACCGAGCCCTAGTGAGACCACACCTGGAGTATTGTGTGCAGTTTTGGTCCCCTAATTTGAGGAAGGACATTCTTGCTATTGAGGGAATACAGCGAAGGTTTGCAAGGTTAACTCCCGGGATGGCGGGACTGTCATATGCTGAGAGAATGGAGCAGCTGGGCTTGTACGCTCTGGAGTTTAGAAGGATGAGAGGGGATTTCATTGAAACGTATAAGATTGTTAAGGGCTTGGACACGCTGGAGGCAGGAAACATGTTCCCGATGTTGGGGGAGTCCAGAACCAGGGGCCATAGTTTAAGAATAAGGAGTAAGCCATTTAGAACGGAGACGAGGAAACACTTTTTCTCACAGAGAGTGGTGAGTCTGTGGAATTCTCTGCCTCAGAGGGCGGTGGAGGCAGGCTCTCTGGATGCTTTCAAGAAAGAGGTAGATAGGGCTCTTAAAGATAGCGGAGTCAGGGGATATGAGGAGAAGGCAGGAACGGGGTACTGATTGGGGATGATCAGCCATGATCACATTGAATGGCGGTGCTGGCTCGAAAATCCTGCACCTATTGTCTAGTGTCTATTGTCAACCAGCGATCCCACACATTAACACTACCGCACACACACCAGGGACAATTTTACATTTATACCAGGCCAATTGACCTATAAACTTGTACAATGTTGGAGTGCGGGAGGAAACCGAGGGTCTTGGAGAAAACCCACGCAGGTCATGGGGAAAATGTTCAAACTCCATCCAGACAGCCCCCTTGGTCAGGATCAGTCCCAGTTCTCTGGCGCTTTAAGGCAGTGGTTCTATCGCGGCGCCATTTTTGGTCTTCTTGCCTTTGCAATTATTCTAACTGAACTGCATTGGTAACATTGTGCGTTCTCCAGCGTAATGATTGATATTTTTCAACTTTCTCGTGAATATGAGATGTATTCTACGTCGTCCACCAAATCCCGTTTGCCCAATGTGATGAAATTCCCATTAACTTCCAACCTCAATGATTATTCGCCAAGTAATTAGATCATTAAAATGTTACTTTTCATGTTCGCGTCATGAGGACATTAAGGTGTGATATCACTAAAACTATTTAGGCAGCAGCAACGTAGGTAATAGGAAAAAAAGGTTTTTTGCACGGAAGAACATTCATTGCTGAAGGCGAAATGAAACTTTACAACTGTTTATCTGTTTTTATCAATGCATATCTAAAATATTTACAACATTTGTTTTACACTATTATTTACGATCAGCCATTTGGAAAGATATATATAAATGGAATTTTATCATTTGAGTATGAAGACACAGATAAGCGTTCAGCAAAAGATAAGGGACATACATACCTGATATTTACCTTGAGTCCAACTCATTATAAGGTTATCGTCTTGACAGCCAATAGTTCCCATTTTTCAAATTAGAAGCATCCCAAATTCAACTTGCAACAAATAATTGACAACGAAGCCATGTGGCAAAGTTCAATTCTATTCCATTTTCGGTCAGCTCATCCTGTAGCCATTGCTCTTCATGTATAAATACTTAGAAGGTAAAGTAAACCCAAAGAAATATATTGTGGACATTCGTCCGTCGTCTGGTGAGTTTGCAAAAGCAAACATTTGGTGAATCCATTGATACACAGCTGTCTGAAATTGTAAGGATCCATATTGGCTATTCGTCCACATTAAGTTCACGGGAGTGGATTTGAAACCTCCTGCGGCGTCTCCCCTAGCAGAAGAAAATATTTGTGAGTGACTTAAAATACATATTCTTAAGCAAACAAAGGAGGACCCGGCATAGGGGAACCGCTGTGAGGAGGTGGGGGGAAGATGAACAAAGGAGGACCCAGCGTGGGGGACTGCTATGAGGGGGTGGGGGGGGGGGGAAGAAAGGTGGATCTGGAGTGAGGGGGAACTGCCTTGGGGGAGGGGGAGGGGGGGGGAGGGGGAGGGAGGGAGGGGAACAAAGGACCCAGCGTAGATGTGGGGGATGGGGTAAGGACAAAGGTTGACCTGGCTCGGGATACTTTGTAACTTTGTCTGCACCCTTTATGTGGCGACTATTTGCATACCGTGGGCAGGCAAGCAAAGAATTTCACTGCGACTTGCCACATGTGACAAGAAAGTATTAATTAATTCATTCATTCATTCTAAATTATAACAGCAATTATAAAACATGGCGCCTCTTACGCATGGGATCAGTGGACTATTTCTGCACACGTGCTAATCGGGGATGTGCTTGTGTATGGCGACACTCTACTGGACTGTTTGTAAGAAAATAATTTTGCTGTGTGTTTGCACTTCGCATGAGACAATAAAACCTTCATTAAACTATTGAACCACCATCTTAATGCAAAACTCGTTTTATGATTAAAGGCCAATGATTTGAAAGGCAAACTCTGCTTCTTTCTCCAAATCTGCTGCCTGATCTGTTGAATATTTCCAACCTTTTCATGTTTAACTCAGATTTTCACAATCTCCAATATCATGCTTAGTTAGTTGACATTTATCTCACCACAGTTCAGCATCTTCATGAAAATTAAGGATCCCGTGGAACTATTAACAACTAACATCAGGGAATAAGGATTACCTGCATTATACTTTTTCACACAGAGAGTGGTGAATCTGTGGAATTCTCTGCCACAGAAGGTAGTTGAGGCCAGTTCGTTGGCCATATTTAAGAGTGAGTTGGATGTGGCCCTTGTGGCTGAAGGGATCAGGGGGTATGGAGAGAAGGCAGGTACAGGATACTGAGTTGGATGATCAGCCATGATCATATTGAATGGCGGTGCAGGCTCGAAGGACCGAATGGCCTGCTCCTGCACCTAATTTCTATGTTTCTATGTTTCTATAATACCTTGTAAGTAAAGACAATTTGTTCAGAACGGAGTTGATGTCTGACAGGCAAAGGAGGAGGACTGACTGAACTTTGTTGCCTTCCACCACAGTGAAGAATGCTGTGGTGGATGTTTGTGTTCAATTCTATTGTGTACTGAGTGTTCTTTTTTTAAGTGTATCGCTGCTGGCAAATTCATTTCACTGCACCTTTGGGTGCATGTGACGAATAAAGTTGACTTTGACGTTGGCAGTAGAAACTCTAGTTTGTTTTTAATGAGCATGTTTGCGTAGCAGTAGAGTTGCTGCCTTACAGCGCCAGAGACCCGGGTTCGATCCCAACTGCGGCCGCTGTCTGTACGCAGTTTGTACTTTCTCCCCGTGACCGCGTAGGTTTCCACTGGGATCTTTGGTTCCGTCCCACACTCCAAAAACGAACAGCTTTGTAGGGCAATTGGCCTGGTAAAATTTGTAAATTGTGTGTAGGATAGTGTAAGTGTGTGGGGATCACTGGTCGGTGAGGACTCAGTGGCCAAAGTGCCTGTTTCCACTCTGTAGCTCAAAACTAAACTAAACTAAAGGGTATACTGTAAGCAACATAGAAACATAGAAAATAGGTGCAGGAGGAGACCATTCGACCCTTCGAGCCTGCACCGCCATTCATTGTGATCATGGCTGATGGCTGAAGAAGCAATTAAGGAATTCCTTAAGGAAAATAATTTGTTACACTTAGTTGTGAAAATTCAGGGTAAAGTCTAGCGATGGGTAAGAAAGAGATGGGGTGATGGATTTTGATTTCAGTGACTGAAATAAGTCAGGTCAAAGGCCATCTTCACGTGTACCTACTGGAAAATGAACAATTTAACATTCTTATGTTGGGTATGAGCCTACTGCTGACCAGTGAGTAAAATACGTCTTATATGCAACTACAATTCATCTCTGTGATAGTTTCTACAAAATCTATTACGGAGATCTTTATCCAGGCTGTAAAACTTTCAAAAGTTTTCTTTTATACGAAAGCACCACAAAAACTTTTTTTTTTAATTTGGTAATGATTTTTATTTGGTCAGAATAGTGGATCCTCGTCAGAAATTTGTATACTCTGGAATTTAGAAGGATGAGACATATTATTGAAACATATAAGATTGTTAAGGGCTTGGATACACAGTAGAGGCAGGAAACATGTTCCTGATGTTGGGGGAGTCCAGAACCAGGGGCCACAGTTTAAGAATAAGGAGTAAGCCATTTAGAACGGAGATGGAATGAAATTTTTGGAACTTTTACAAAACTATTTGACACAAAATTGAACCCCAATACAGAACTGATTATCTTTGAATCAATGGAAGAGGGAAGTAAACTAACTATATTCCAAGAAGCTTTCCTTAATTATGGTTTAATAACAGCAAAGAAAATTATACTCAAATTTTGGAAAAACGCAACCACGCCAATGTTCAAAATGTGGATTTCAAATATGTCGGAAACGCTACATCTTGAAGAAATGAGATTCCTCCTACTAGGCAAAGTAGACCAATTCTTAAAGACTTGGGCTCCTTTTATCAACTTTTTACAAGCATATGGTGCAACATAACATAACCTTAGAAATTAAACGGTTTAGAACCGGGTGACGGATGGGCAAAAATATGAAATAGGTAGATCTCTCCTAATCTCTCTTTTCTCTACTTTCTCCCTTTATTTCAATCTTTTTAGCTTCTCATCTCTGTCCTTTATTTTGTTCGCTACCTGTCTCTACTCGCTTGTCTATCTATTCCGACACTCTTTATTTATTTTTTCTCTCACTGTTCTTCTATTATTAAATTAAAAATACAAAGTTGTACAAGAATGGTAATGTGTATGTATGTATATTAGGTACTCAAGTACCACACTATTGTACTTACTTCTAGCAAAAATAAACAAATGAAAAACAACAACAACAAAAAAGACGGAGATGAGGAAGCACTTTTTCTCACAGAGAGTTGTGAGTCTGTGGAATTCTCTGCCTCAGAGGGTGGAGGAGGCCGGTTCTCTGGATACTTTCAAGAGAGAGTTAGATAGGGCTCTCAAAGAAAGCGGAGTCAGGGGATATGGGGAGAAGGCAGGAACGGGGTACTGATTGGGGATGATCAGGCATGATCACATTGAATGGCGGTGCTGGCTCGAAGGGCCGATTGGCCTACTCCTGCATCTATTGTCTATTGTCTATTGTCTGAATAGACCTTATCTCACTTTGTTCTGCCATTTGTAAATAGAGTTGATTTACAATTGTAAAGCAGATTGTCATAAACATTGATATTAATTTGAAGAATATTCTGTTCACTGCTTCACATTGAATTAGAAATTCTTTCAACATCCAAAGAAACAAAAAAGCAAACTCACCCCTACCCAACGGAGGAATTTATATGTCGACATGAATTCTCTGAGATTTCATAAGTTCCAGGAGCAGAATTAGGCCATTCAGCCCATCGGACGTTCACTGCCTTTCAATCATGGCTGATCTATCTTTCCCTCTCAAACACATTCTTCTGTCTTCTCCCAATAACCCCTAACAGCTGTACTAATATAGAATCTGTCAATTTCCACCTTATAAATATTGATTTGGTCAGCACAGACGTCTGTGGCATTGAATTCCACAGATTCACCAACATCTGACTAAAGAAATTCCTCCTCTTCGCCTTCAGAAATGTCCTTTAATTCTGAGGCTGTGGCCTCTGGTCCTAGACTCTCTCACTAGTAGAAACATCCTCTCCACATTCACTCTACCCTTAAATCCTTAAATAAACCATTGACTCATCAGAGATGTCTGTGCTATTGCACCCCTAACATCTCTGAGCATAAACGTCAGTTCAGTTTCATGTCACATGTACCGAGGTACACAGCTTATGTTGCCTGCTCTCCAGTCAGCAGAAAGACAATACATGATTCCAATCGATCCATTTACAGGGTACTATGCTATGTTTATGATAGGTAGCAATTTAAGATCCCTTCAGCGATGTGACAGGTTTAATTAAAGAACAGAGTAATGAAACCAGAGCATAATAAAACACTCGCACAAACTCAAGTTTGGCTTTCTCACATCCAGGTGGATGGAGATGAACATACATTTTGATCCTGCTACAATAAGTATTCCTAAACAAAGGAACATTATGAAGGAACTGCAGAAGCTGGTTCAAACCGAAGATAGACACAAAATGCTGGAGTAACAGGCAGCATCTCCGGAGAAAACCGTGGAAACGTCACCTATTCAATAGACAATAGACAACAGGTGCAGGAGTAGGCCATTCGGCCCTTCGAGCCAGCACCGCCATTCAATGTGATCATGGCTGATCATCCCCAATCAGTACCCCGTTCCTGCCTTCACCCCGTACCCCCCGGCTCCGCTATTTTTAAGAGCCCTATCCAGCTCTCTCGTGAAAGCATCTAGAGAACCCACCTCCACCGCCCTCTGAGGCAGAGAATTCCACAGACTCACCACTCTCTGTGAGAAAAAGTGTTTCCTGGTCCTCGTTGGCTTACTCCTCATTCTTAAACTCTGGCCCCTGGTTCTGGACTCCCCCAACACTATTCCTGTTCTACAGAGATGCTGTCTAACCCGCTGAGTTACTCCAGCTTTTTGTGTATGTCTTCCTAAACAAAGGACATAGTGTATGCTGGAACACACTTGCCCTGGCAGTTATCAAACAATTGACCTCCAATCAACAGGTGCAAGGTGAACTCACAATCTTTGGTCACTAATCTATCGGGTCCCAGTGGTCGCAAACCATTTAAATTGTTTTATATTCTGGTTGATTGTTTTATGTGTATTAGTTTACAGTTTATATTATTGTCACGTGTACCGAGGTACAGTGAAAAGCTTTTGTTGCGTGCTATCCAGTCAGCGGAAAGATTATACATGATTACAATCCAGCCATTTACAGTGTACACATACATGATAAGGGAATAACGTTTAGTGCAAGGTAAAGCCAGCAAAGTCCGACCAAGGGTACACAAAAGTGCTGGAGAAACTCAGCGGGTGCAGCAGCATCTACGGAGCGAAGGAGATAGGCACCGTTTCGGCCGAACCCCTTCTTCAGACCCTGTTAGAGAGGAGGTTGTGAAATTGTCTCCGTAGGGAGGAGGAGAACTTCTTCAAAGTAGGCATACCTCGAGGAGATATCGCAGTGGAGTAGACAAAGTGTTAGAGAAGGAACTGCAGAAAGTCCAACCAAGGATAGTCCAATGAGGCAGAGAGTAGTTCAGGACTGCTCTCTGGTAGTGGTGAGATGATTCAATCAGCCTTAGAGACATAGACATAGACAATAGGTGCAGGAGTAGGCCATTCGGCCCTTCGAGCCTGCACCGCCATGCAATGTGATCATGGCTGATCATCCAACTCAGTATCCTGTACCTGCCTTCTCTCCATACCCCCTGATCCCTTTAGCCACAAGGGCCACATCTAACTCCCTCTTAAATATAGCCAATGAACTGGCCTCAACTACCTTCTGTTGCAGAGAATTCCACAGATTCACCACTCTCTGTGTGAAAAATGTTTTTTCTCATCTCGGTCCTAAAAGACTTCCCCCTTATCCTTAAACTGTGACCCCCTTGTCCTGGACTTCCCCAACATCGGGAACAATCTTCCTGCATCCAGCCTGTCCAACCCCTTAAGAATTTTGCAAGTGTCTATAAGATTCCCCCTCAATCTTCTAAATTCTAGCGAGTCTTGTGAAGTGTCAAGCAATCTGGTGACAATACCAACTGCAGCAACATGAACGCTGTGGCACTGAAAGGTGATTGCTTGCCCGCAAAGCGGCTGGTAAAGGACATCATTGCAAGTGCCACCACAGTGGAACTTCCGTTCCATTTGGAATAGTGTAGATTGCTCTATAATTAAACCTCTTTAACTAAAGTCCTCTTTTAACGACGGCGCGTGAAAACGTGCACCATACCAAAATAACTCGGGAATTTGCACGTTTATACTCTTTATCCGAACTAAATATAGGTGTTAAAGAAGGAACTGCAGATGCTGGGGAGTCGAGGGTACACAAAAGGCTGGAGAAAACTCAGCGGGTGCAGCAGCATCTATGGAGCGAAGGAGATAGGCGACGTTTCGGGCCGAAACCCTTCTTCAGTAAATATATGTCGTACCTAAGGAGATACTGGTTGAAACTGAAGATAGGCGCAAACTGCTGCAATACCTCGGCGGCTCAGGCAACACCTCTGGAGAAAAGGAATCGGTGAAGTTTTGCGTAGAGTCGCGACCAGAAACATCACCTGTTATTTTTCTCTTGTAAGTATATATTTAGTATAGTTTAGTATATTATTGTCACGTGTACAGGGCTACAGTGGAAGGCTTTTGTCTGCACGCTAGCCACTCAAAGAAAAAAACTATGCATGAATACAATCGAGGGATAGGCGATGTTTCGGGTCGAGACCATTCTTCAAGAGTTCGCTCCTGCTTTCTGTGCCCGCCTTCGGTTTAAACCAACATCTGCGGTTCCTCCCTGCACTTGAATACAGTCTGGCCGGGCACAGTGCAAAGATGAAGGATAAAGGGTGCAAAATATATCACTGAACTCCGATAAAGTCCGATTGAGAGAGTTCAATGGTCTCCGATGAGGAAGATGAGAGAACAGGACGCACATTGCGAAGACTATTCTTGATGATAGTTCAAACTTTTTTGTGATAAGATTAGTTGGAAACGATAGATTTGTAAAAAAAAACAAACAAAAAAAACATTCTGGGGCAATAAGTGTTAACAGAGCGAAACAACAAGGACATTAAAAGTAGAAACAGGGGCGCAATCGAGAATTGGCTGAATGGACGCGATACCATACAGTCCGCTATCACGAGGATTCCCTGGGTAACAAAAGAACAGGGAGTGGCTGAACGCGGCCAAAAGTGAAGAGGCTAAACATCTCAACCGCAAAATCAATCACGAAGGATTCACCCCAATTCCCATTCACACCTGGTTATAGATGGGCCGTAAATTCCGGCCGCAAGTTACAATCCATCTGTCCGCAACCAACACCGTGCTCCCCAGAATCTATTGTGTAACTCTGTGTCCATTACAAACCGCGCCCGAGAGAGACCTCGTGTAAAACAATGACACGTTCGGCCAGATTTGTAAATGTTCCGTAGAGCAGGCTGGATTTCACATAAAGCGCAGGATCCCTGAACCCAAGAACGTGACTGTTAAAAGTTGCCCCCATAATTCTCGCCCCACCTTGGAGGCATTGCGAGGCATCTCACAAAAAAAAAAAGTATTTTTGTCCTTACATGTAGATTGCTGGCGAAATAGTTTCTCCCCCCCCCCCCCCCCCCAGACATATATGGGCCCAGTACTGCAAATCAGAAGGTTCTGAAGATGAGTTCAAACTTCGGGTTCCAGTCGATGTGAAAAAGCCAAAATGTTTCTCCTAGTGCGAGTACCTTAAAACTATTCGGATCGCTTTATCCACAGATCACTCATACGGGGAGGAGGAGTGGGGGGTGGGGTTTGGGGGGGGGGGGGGGAACACAAAGACTACGAAGAAATGAGTTTAAAACAACGATCAACATAAAGAGTGATATGTTAGTAAGACTGACCACGGCACTGGACAAAGAACCTGGATGTCTAGGGTTGGTCTTGGGCGAGTCGCGTTACCGGATTGTTCAACCCAGTTCCGTATAGAGAAGATGCCCGTACACTTGCGTTTTGTCTCCTGTTGATATTCTTACCCCGCACCCCCTTCCCTCCTTCGCCGCGGATACGAATAACGTGGAATTATATTCGTCCTTGTATATTAACCCAGTCGGCTGCAACCCATTGTTTTGGAGGAGAGGATCTGTATTTTTGGAGAAGTGGAAATGCATTAACAATCCGGCGCGTTAACTATTGCTGGAAGACCCAACTTTTGTTTGTGTTCAGATCCTCTGGAAGAAATGGGAGAAAATGTTAGTGTTGGGTGGGGGGGGGGGGGGGGGGGGGGGGGGGGGGGGGGGGGGGGGGGGGGGGGGGGGGGGGGGGGGGGGGGGGGTCCGGAGGTTATTGAACAGGAGGGAGTGAGGAGATCGATATATTGAGATGTTTTATTCCCACTCCTTCATAAACAATGGCAACTAACTACTGCACTGTTAAACAACCTGAAGATTACAAATGTGTGTACACAAAAGGCTGGAGAAACTCAGCGGGTGCAGCAGCAACTAAGGAGAGAAGTGTGTGTGTGGGGGTGTTGGGGTGTCCACAAGTTTGATCCAATTGTCAGTTTTTCTCCTGAATTTCTCTGCCTTAATTAAAATACTGCGCCCTGGCGATACGTTTTCATTTAGTCTGCAACTGAAGCATAAATGTCAATATCTCCCTTAGTTTTTTTTTTAATATTTTAAGCCCTTACTTAGCACAGGTCAGCAATTTTAAAAAAAAAGCCCAGACCTGAGATTTTCGCCGATCTCATCTTTGTTTCGCGACATCACCTCGAAAAAAAAAAAAAAAAAAAAAAAGATCACCTTGCAATTTGCTTTTCCAGAGCAATTCGGTGGCTTGCCCGGGGGGTCAGGCGGTGCCTTTGGCGGCCAATTGGTTGCCGGTTCCGTGGTTCTTGCTTGCTTGAAGACGCTTGTTTTCACTGTCGATGATCCCAAAGTGAGAACAAAGACTTGAGTCGGGCCTTCAGAATACAATGTCAGCCGCAGCTACAAAGGCGGCCAGTTCGCGTTCACTTTCCTACCTGTTGCGCGCCCACTGTGCATACATATAAGACAACAGCAACTAAAAAATGTCTCAGGCCGCCCCCCACCCCCACCCCCCCTTCCACCTCACGGTTATTGTGTGCAACGTCTGGTGGAGAAACAATAAGAGAAGGGAACCAAGAAAGAAAAGTTTATCGGCGCCCGTTTAGCATAGAAATAGAAAGAGAGCCGTTTCTTCAACTTTTGTCTCCCCTGCGGCGCGTTTTGTGATGTTTAGAAACATATACTTCACAGCGAAAAGGATGTGAAGATATTGGAAATAAAACGCATTTTATAAGAAAAGAGAAACTTACCCTTGAGGGCTGGAGGTGGATATCACCTGCGGTCGCAGCTTGCGAGCCCTCCAGGAGTGTTAGGAGTGGTGTGCGAGGGAGGGTTCATTCTCTCCGATCTCTCTCTCTCTCTCTCTCTCTCGCCCGGGACCAGAACAAAGGAATCGTCTCTTGCCACCGCGTACAAGCCCTTTGTATTTAACTTTGCGGCTGACGCGCACACGCACTCACTCTCGCTCCCTCTCTCTCTCACTGCAGCCCAGAGCCCAACCTCGCCATCCTATAGTGGGAACATTCACGTCGGGTCCCCCTCCACCCCCACACCCCCCTCCCTCCGACCCACGCACTCACCCCACCCACAAGACAACAGGCAGCGTGAGAGACGGAGAGTTTGTAGGGTGTTGGTTTGGCATAAGGTTTTTCTTTTTTTTTTTAATTATTAGCCAAGGTCGCTTTTACTTATTTTAAACCAAGTTTGGATCGCTTGACAATACTTTTTTTTTTCTCTCTCCTTTTGTGCTCCTTTTCAGAAAGGGTTCAGACCGCGCCCCGCTTGGCTGGTTGCCCCCCTTTGAACCAAGCCCTGCGAGAGGGAGGGACGGAGGGAGGGAGGGAAGGTGTGAGTGAACAAGAGAGCCGAGGAGGAGAGGGCAATAGGGGGGGGGGGGGGTGGAGGAGAAATAGGGAAGAAGTTATTTGTTTCAGATCAGAAACCTGTAGGCTGGGAGCCATGATGGTGAAGAGCGCACCCGGTTCTTCTGAGGAGTGCATAAGAGACATCGTTCGGAAGCATTGTCCCCCTAGAACTACAACTGAACCCGAGTCCACATCATCTCTTCTTGGCCGGACCGCAAGACCCAGGGGTTACCGGGTCAGCGCTCTCCGCCACTAAGGGACCTCAAGACGGCAATGCCATCGTATCTCCTAAAAGATGCCTAAACCACCTACACACACATTAATTATCACTCTCTCGCTCACACACACACACACACACACACATCATCCAAGACTGTTCGTGCAGAAGGCAACATTTGCCCAGAAGCCGACCAAGAAAGGAATAAAGTGTAGGAAAGGAACTGCCTGCAGATGCTGGGTTAAAGCGAAGATAGACACGAAAAACTGGAGTAACTCAGCGGGACAGGCAGCATCTCTGGAGGGAAGGAGTGGGTGACGTTCCGGGTCTAGACCCTTCTTCGGACTGGTCAGGGATAAGGGGGACGAGAGATAGAGACAGACGGTGATGTCGAGAGAGACGGAACAATGAATAAAAACATACGCAAAACAAAAAAAAAAAGTAACGATGATAAACAAAGGAATAAAGTCAGGGCAGCGCGCCTGGTTTCACATCTGAAGGGCATCGCCGCAATAAGCGAGCGCTGCCTTTGTTTAAAGGAATCGCGGCAAGAGATAAGAACAATGAGTGTGCAGACACAAAAACGCTGGAGTAACTCAGCGGGACAGGCAGCATCTCTGGTGAGGAAGGGAATGGGCGACGTTTCAGGTCGACACCCTCCTTCGGACCCTGTCCCGCAGAGTTACTCCAGCATTTTCTGGTGGAAACCAGCATCTGCAGTTCCTTCCGACACAGTGCACACAGCGCGTCGGTTGACCCTGATCAACGCCCTGTCTCTTCTTCAATATTCAGTGAAATTCCAACTGAAGACACTAAAGAGAGACACGGGGTGCTGGAGTAACTCGGGCAGGGTCGGGCAGCATCTCTGGAGAAGCAGGGCCAAAAGTTTGGCCGTGAATGTGGGACCAACATCGAAAAGGCGGCGCGACAAAGTGCTGGAGGGACTGTCTCAGCGGGCCAGGCAACTGCCCTGGAAAACATGGATAATAGGTGACATCTCGGGTCGGGACCCTTCTTCGGGCTGAGCTGAGCCGAAATATTGAGATGTTGGAATGTGCGGAGGGCGCGGGCCATTGGGGACCACTGTGGAAGGAGCTGCAGATACTATGGTTGAAACCGAAGACAGCCAGACAGACAGACACAAAACGCCGCAGTGTAACTCAGCGGGACAGGCAGCAGCTCAGGGGAGAAGGATTGGGTGACGAAGGAGTGGATGTGGACGGTGGGGGAACTTCGAAGGTCAGGCGCGGAGATCAAGAGGAGCGAGAACACGATGGGGGTTGAAATGAAGGGGTGCAGTTTAGCATCGAACATTTAACATTTAGAGACGTCGTTGGGTTAATAGACCTTCGGATCGGTCGTGAATGGAACAGGAATAGTTTCTTCCACTCGGTTATCCGGCTTCAGGGCGGTTCTTGCTTCCATTAGCTTGGGCACTGACCCGACCTACCAACCTACCCCAATTCGGACATTGCACTTTTTTCCCCCTGGAACTGTTGTGCCTACAAGGCTGGAAAACTATATTCTGCACTCTGGGATTTTCCTTTTCGCTCTACCTGGTGTTCTTGTCCGTGTCCAGGAAGGAAGTGCAGATGCCGGTTTATACAGGAGGGAGACTCAAAATGCTGGAGTAACTCCACGGGACAGGCAGCATCTCTGAAGAGAAGGGATGGGTGTCCTTTCTTCAGGCTGGACGTGGCTTGGTTGTATTAATGTGTAGCATTATCTGATGTGTTTGTATAGCACGCAAGCAAACGTTTTCCCACTGTATTCCCCACATAGAAACATACAGCGTGGAAACAGGCCCTTCGACCCAACCTGCCCACACCGGCCAATATGTCCCATCTACACTAGTCCCTGCACTGCACCAGGTTAATTCCCGGGATGGCGGGACTGTCATATGCTGAGAGAATGGAGCGGCTGTGCTTGTACACTCTGGAGTTTAGAAGGATGAGAGGATATCTCATTGAAACATATAAGATTGTTAAGGAGTCTGAAGAAGGGTCTCTACCCGAAACGTCGCCTATCTCCTTCGCTCCTTAGATGCTGCTGCACCCGCTGAGTTTCTCCAGCTTTTTGTGTAACCCTAACATTGTTAAAGGTTTGGACACGCTAGAGGCAGGATGTCGGTGGAGTCCAGAACCAGGAGCCACAGTTTAAAAATAAGGAGTAAGCCATTTAGATCGGAGACGAGGAAACACTTTTTCTCACAGAGGGTAGTGAGTTTGTGGAATTCTCTGCCTCAGAGGGCGGTGGAGGCAGGTTCTCTGGATACTTTCAAGAGAGAGCTAGATACGGCTCTAAAGGATAGTGGAGTCGGGGGATATGGGGAGAAGGCAGGAACGGGGTACTGATTGGGGATGATCAGCCATGATCACATTGAATGGCGGTGCTGGCTCGAAGGGCCGAATGGCCTACTCCTGCACCTATTGTCTATTGTCCCACTTGCCTGCGTTTGGCCCATAACCACCTAAACCTATCATATCCATGCTTCAGTCTAATGCTTCGTAAACATTGCGATAGTACCTGCCTCAACTACCATAACCTGTAGCTCATTCCACACACCCACCACCATTTGTGTAAAATAGTTACCCCTTGGGCTCCCAATCAATAATTCCACCCGAACCTGAAACCTATATCTGCTGGTTCTCGATATGAGACAACAATAATAAACCAAAGCGAGTTGGGACATCAACGGGGAGATCCTGGATAAACCCAAGGTCGACACAAGATGCTGGAGTAACTCGGCGGATCAGGCAGCATCTCTGGAGAGAAGGAATGGGTGACGTTTCGGGTCGAGACCCTTCTGATATGCTGCCTGTCCCGCTGAGCTATATGTTGTGTGCTGTGTCTATCTTCGGTTCAAACCAGCATCTGCAGTTCCTTTGCTGGACGAACCCGATTGAAAGACGAGAGGCTGGGCGATAGAGCACTGGGTGTGACAAGGATCAGGCTTCAGTCAGCAAAGTAACGAGAGGTGGCGACGTTATGGAGATGACGCGGGCAATCCGAGTGACGGCGAGACGGTATCCTCATTAGTGTCGGAAAGAACTGCAGATGTTGGTTTACAACGATGATGGACACACAATACTGGAGTAATCCATGACAGACACAGTAATACTGGAGATAGACACAAGATACTGGAGTAATCGATGATAGGCACAGTAATACTGGAGATAGACACAAAATACTGGACGGGTAGCAACTGGATAAAAGGAATGGGTGACGTTTCGGGACGAGACTCTGAAGAAGGGTCTCGACCCGAAACGTCACTCAATAGACAATAGACAACAGGTGCAGGAGTAGGCCATTCGGCCCTTCGAGCCAGCACCGCCATTCAATGTGATCATGGCTGATCATCCCCAATCAGTACCCCGTTCCTGCCTTCTCCCCATATCCCCTGACTCCCCTATTTTTAAGAGCCCTATCTAGCTCTCTCTTGAAATCCAGAGAACTTGCCTCCACCGCCCTCTGAGGCAGAGAATTCCACAGACTCACCATTCTCTGTGAGAAAAAGTGTTTCCTCGTCTCCGTTCTAAATGGCTTACTCCTTATTCTTAAACTGTGGCCCCTGGTTCTGGACTCCCCCAGACGGACACATTCCATCTCTCCAGAGATGCTGCCCGTCCCGCTGAGTTACTCCAGCATTTCGTGTCTATCTTCCGTATGCTCTAATGGTCATCTCGGAGTCCAAGTGGCAACTCTGGTCTGGAGACACGAGGAACTGCAGATGCAGGGGTCACGAGCAAAACACAGAGCTTTGGACGAACCTGACCCGTTGAGTTCTCCGGCACTTGGTGTTTAAGTCAGGTCTGGACATTGCGTGGCTCAGTCTCAGGCGCCGGCTAACTCTAGGAAGGTCGAGTCAAGGTCCAACACCAAACTCAAGAAAAAAAAGTTTGCGGTCTGATGTTCCCAATATTTAATTGAAATCATTAATAAAGTAACTATATAGATACCGGTCTAATCAAGTATCTACGGGATTGGACAGGCTAGATACAGGAAAAATGTTCCCGATGTTGGGGGAGTCCAGAACCAGGGGTCCCAGTTTAAGAATATGGGGTAGGCTATTTAGGACTGAGATGAGGGGGACCAAAATTCTGCCAGAGTTCCCAATCTGTGGAATTCTCTGCCACAGAAGGCAATGGAGCCCAATTCACTACATGTATTCAAGAGAGGGTGAGACATAGATCTCAGGGCTAACTGAATCAAGGGATACGGGGAGAGAGCAGGAACAGGCTACTGATTTTGGATGATCATTTTGAATGGCGGTGCCGGCTCGAAGGGCCGAATGGCCTACTCCTGCACCTATTTTCTATGTTTCTAATCAGATCATAACAACATTCGAATGACTTAAAAACACAAAAGCGCTGGAATAACAGGCAACGCGTGGAGAGAATGTGTAGCCGCCGTTTGGGGTCAGAGCTCATTTTCAGACTGATTGTACTAGGGAGGGTGGGGGTAGCTGGAAGCGAAGTGGGGGGGGGGGGGGGGGGGGAGGGGCGGTGGACCAAAGCCTAGCTGGTGGATACAGGTGAGGGGGACTTGAGTGAAACACATTAATGCTGGAGTAATTCAACTGGTCGGGCAACATCTCTGAAGCGAACGGACAGATGATGTTTCGGGCCGGGACCCTTCTTCAGACCTGGAAGCATCGCTGATCCAGTAGCATCTGACCAGCTGAATTATTCCAGCATTTTATGTTTCATACGTGGGGGGGGGGGGGGGGGGGGGGGGGGGGGGGGGGGGGGGGGGGGGGGGGGGGGGGGGGGGGGGGGGGGGGGGGGGGGGTGTGATTTGCAGTTGGGTGGTGTGACAAAGGCGAACGATGAATAGGACAGGATTGGACAGGTTAGCGGAATGTGGACTTAACGCGGGCAGGTGGGACCAGTGTACTTGGAACATGTTGGCCGGTGTGGGCGAGTTGGGCCGAAGGGTCTGTTTCCACACTGTATCACTCTATGACTCTGTGACTACGAAGAGGACTAGGACGTTACGAGGATGTCACCAGGATTCGAGGGCATGAGCTATAGGGAGAGGTCGAGCAGGCTAGGACTTTATATCTTGGAGCGCAGGAGGATGAGGGGTAACTTTATAATAATAATAATTAATAATAATAATAAATAATAAAAACTTTATTTCGGACTCAAGGTCCAGACAAGGGACAACATTACATAAAAATACATTGCATATTAAAAACATCGTAAAGTACATATAAAATCTTCGTATATCACTTATAAAAGCATTCATATTTTTTTTTTAAACACAATACATGAATTAAAATCCAGAATAAAAAGAATGACCATTGTCCTATAACGAGACAACGATACCTGTGTCTCCGCAACTGGGATTCGTAGCGTGTAGGGCTAAACCTTATGTTTGAGTTGCTCAAAATCCCGAGAGGAATAAATTGGGGGAATGCAGAAGAGTCTTTTGCCCAGAGTGGGACGAGTCGAGAACCATAGGGCACATGTTTAAGGTGAAGACATATTGAGTTGGATGATCAGCCATGATCATATTGAATGGCGGTGCAGGCTCGAAGGGCCGAATGGCCTACTCCTGCACCTATTGTCTATGTTTCTATCACTGTATGAGTTATTTGTCATTAACAACACACTTCAAATTATTGACACTCCATGTTCAGTTCGCAGGGGGTTCATGAACCACTGAATTGAAGTCTTAGGAGGAATCACACCCAATAGCTTGATGGGGGAATGGAATTGCACATCATAGGATGAATGTCAAAGATCACCCGTCATTCACAGTAAAGTGCTGTCGAGACGGCAGAATGCATAAATAACCCGCTATTTACACGGCTTGCCCACAAGCCGTGATTGATAAAAGTTAATTCATTTTTTTTATGACTTTACCAATGGCGACATGGGATTCTTGTACAGTGTAATCGACCATGAGAGTCTCTCTCCCCCCCCCCCCCCCCCCCCCCCCACCACCACCAAACCCCGGTCATTTGTAGTCAGAATGATACCCCGAGCGCTATCTTCTCCGCCACAAATAGCCCCATCGATCCGCGGCGCCGCCGGCGGGTTTGGACAGGGGGCACAAGACGGAGTGTGAATGATAGCCGGAGCGCGGGTCTAAATCAGGTGAACAGAGAAATAAATGTTTCTGCACACGCATGTGTGAAGGGCACACGCCGACTGCAAAGGCCCATAAATACCCCGAGCATGAACAGAGACAGCAGTGGTCCCACCCGACACCAGGTGCACACAGGTGACCCGGGTACAAACATCCAAATGAGCTTATTGTACCTGAGTATATGCAGTTAAATAAATATCGATGAGGCGACAGTATTTCTTCCAGCTCCCCATTCAACAATGAGCCATAGTGTGGAAACGGGCCCTTCGGCCCAACTTGCCCGCACTAGCTACACTAGTCCCACCTGCCTGCGCTTGGTCCATATCCCCCCTGTCCATGCACTTTAATATAGATAGGAAACTCGTACATATGAAAGTGCCGAAGATAGACACAAAATGCTGGAGTAACCCAGCGGGACAGGCAGCATCTCCGGATAGAAGGAATGGGTGACGTTTCGGGACGAGGCCCTACTTCAGACAGGAGAGTCGCGGGAGAGGGAGGCACGGAGATGTGGAAGGGTGAGGTGTGAAGACGAGAAATCAAAGGGACGTGGATCAAGGAAAATGTTAGCCGGGGGTGGGGGGCGGGGGGAGTTGACAACGAGGCATACAAAGATAAAATGCAATCAGGAGACTGGACGGAAAACAGTCAAGACTTGGCGGAAAACTAGGATGGTGGGTGGATGGTGTGGGAGTGCAGCGTAGGTTTACAAGGATAATTCCCGGGATGGCGGGACTTGTCATATGCTGAGAGAATGGAGCAGCTGGCTCCATTCTCTCCGACTCCTGCACCTATTGTCTATTGTCTATTGATGGAGAGAGAGGGTTACTTAGAAGTTAGGGAAGTCAATGTTCATACCGCTGGGGTGTAAGCTGCCCCAGCTAAATATGAGGTGCTGTTCCTCCAATTTGCGTGTGGCCTTCACTCTGACAGTGGAGGAGACCCAGGACAGAAAGGTCAGTGTGGGAATGGGAGGGAGAGTTAAAGTATTTACGTTTTGAAAGAGTTTAAGAGATCGAGGTGGCCATGCGAAATATGAGGCCCTGTTCCTCCAATTGTGCCATTTGCAATATTCTGGGCTAGAGTGCCAAACAACAGCGCACAAGAAATTAATTCCGTGAATTAGTGCTACAGAAAAGATGAAACAAGCTTGTTTTTTTCAAGAGCACAGCAACCGGTCCCAGAAGATGAAATTCTATTGGGGGGGGGGGGGGGGTTTAAATCTGTCATGTTGTTGGAAATATTCAACTTTGATTAGACATTAATGTTATCACTTCTTCTGCATCCTATTACTCGGGACTATTGGAAAAGCAGCGGGGAGTTCTCTGGGTCTTGTCACCAACACTTCTCCGCTTCTCGAGATAAAAGGAAATTAAAGAATATTAAGAGATGAGGAACTGGAATTAAACCCAGCAAGCGTTTTATTGCCAACACTATAATGCTGCTAGATTGATGAGCAGGATGACTTACTCCTAGTCATATCAGACAGACAGCTAATTAACTGGTGAATGGTCTCTTAGATGCATCGAGGACCTTGCTGAAAATAATACAGTCACAATGTTTGAGCAGGAGCATATGTTATAAGGTTATAAGGCTAGGAGTAAAATTAGGCCATTTGGCCCATCAAAATTGGTTGAGATATTGAATATGTTGAATACGGTCATATATATTGGTATTAAATTGAGCAATATTCTATTCACTGATTCACATTGAATTAGAAACTATCTCAACTTCCAAAGAAACAAAGAATAATCTCACCCATACCCAACAGAATCTATATGTCAACATGAATTCTCTGCAGTTTCGTAAGTTCTAGGAGCAGAATTACAGAGCATTCAGAAAGTATTCAGAAAGACCCCTTCACTTTTTCCACATTTTGTTACGTTACAGCCTTAATCTAAAATGGATTAAATTCTTTTTTTTTTTTAATCATCAATCTACACACAATACCCCATAATAAAAAAGCAAAAACTGGTGTTTAGAAATTTTTGCAAAGTAATTATAAATAAATAACTGAAATATCACATTTACATAAGTATTCAGACCCTTTACTCACTACTTTGTTGGGGCACCTTTGGCAGCGATTACAGCCTCAAGTCGGGTGACTTCAATCTACATATAGATTGGGTGAATCAAATGGGCAGGGGTGCTGAAGAAGAGGATTTCTTGGAATGTATGCGGGATAGTTTTCTAATCCAACATGTAGAGGAACCAACGAGAGAGCAGGCTATTCTAGACTGGGTATTGAGTAATGAGGAAGGGTTAGTTAGCAGTCTTGTTGTGCGGGGCCCCTTGGGCAAGAGTGACCATAATATGGTTGAGTTCTTTATTAGGATGGAGAGTGACATAATTAAGTCAGAAACAAATGGGTTCTGAACTTAAACAAGGCAACTTGTGAGATGGAGGTATGAGACGTGAATTGGCTAAGAAGACTGGCAAGTGATTCTTAAAGGGTTGACAGTGGATGTGCAATGGAAGGTATTTAAAGAACTGCTGGATGAACTACAACAATTGTTCATCCCAACTCTTGTTTTCTTCAGGCAAAAGAATAAATCAGGGAAGGACGGTTGTGCATCCATGGGTATAACAAGGGAAATCAGGGATAGTATAAAAAACAAAAGATGAAGCATACAAATTAGCCAGAAAAAGCAGCCTACCAGGGGACTGGGAGAAATTCAGAGTTCAGCAGAGGAGGACAAAGGGCTTAATTAGGAAAGGGAAAATAGATTATGAAAGAAAACTTAATTAGGAAAGGGAAAATAGATTATGAAGAAAAACAGGGAACATAAAAACTGACTGCTAACGTTTTTATAGATATGTGAAGAGAAAGGGATTAGTTAAAACAAATGTAGGTCCCTTGCAGTCAGAAACAGGTGAATTGATCATGGGGAACAAGGACATGGCAGACCAATTGAATAACTACTTTGGATCTGTCTTCACCAAGGAAGACATAAATAATCTGCCGGAAAAAGCAGGGGACCAGGGGTCAAATAAGGTGGAGGAACTGAGTGAAATCCAGGTTAGCCGAGAAGTGGTGTTGGGTAAATTGAATGGATTAAAGGCCAATAAATCCCCAGGGCCAGATAGTCTGCATCCCAGAGTACTCAAGGAAGTAGCCACAGAAATAGTGGATGCATTAGTGATAATTTTTCAAAACTCCTTAGATTCTGGAGTAGCTACCCTCAATTCCTGAGGATTGGAGGGTAGCTAATGTAACCCCGCTTTTTAAAAAAGGTGGGAGAAAGAAAACAGCGAATTACAGACCAGTTTGTCTAACATCGGTAGTGGGGAAACTGCTAGAGTCAGTTATTAAAGATGGGATAGCAGTACATTTGGAAAGTGGTGAAATCATTGGACAAAGTCAGCATGGATTTACGAAACATAAATCATGTCTGACGAATCTTATAGAATTTTTTGAGGATGTAGCTAGCAGAGTGGATAAGGGAGAACCAGTGAATGTGTTATATCTAGACTTTCAGAAGGCTTTCGACAAGGTCCCACATAAGAGATTAGTATACAAACTTAAAGCACACGGTATTGGGGGTTCAGTATTGATGTGGATAGAGAACTGGCTGGCAGACAGGAAGCAAAACGTAGGAGTAAACGGGTCCTATTCAGAGTGGCAGGCAGTGACTAGTGGGGTACCGCAAGGCTCAGTGCTGGGACCCCAGCTATTTACAATATATATTAATGATTTGGACGAGGGAATTGAATGCAACATCTCCAAGTTTGCAGATGACACTAAGCTGGGGGGTAGTGTTAGGTGTGAGGATGATGCTAGGAGGCTGCAAGGTGACTTGAATAGGCTGGGTGAATGGGCAAATGCATGGCAGATGCAGTATAATGTGGATAAATGTGAGGTTATCCACTTTGGTGGCAAAAACAGGAGGGTTAAGATAATAATCTTAATGGTGGCAAATTAGGAAAAGGGGAGATGCAACGAGACCTGGGTGTCATGGTACACCAGTCATTGAAAGTAGGCATGCAGGTGCAGCAGGCAGTGAAGAAAGCAAATGGTAAGTTAGCATTCATAGCAAAAGGATTTGAGTATAGGAGCAGGAAGGTTCTACTGCAGTTGTACAGGGTTTTGGTGAGACCACACCTGGAGTATTGCGTACAGTTTTGGTCTCCAAATCTGAGAAAAGACATTCTTGCCATAGAGGGGGTACAGAGAAGGTTCACCAGACTGATTCCTGGGATGTCAGGACTTTCATATGAGGAAAGACTGGATAGACTTGGCTTGTACTCGCTAGAATTTAGAAGACTGAGGGGGGATCTTATAAAAACTTACAAAATTCTTAAGGGGTTGAATAGGCTAGATGCAGGAAGATTGTTCCCGATGTTGGGGAGATCCAGAACAAGGGGTCACATTCTTAGGATAAGGGGGAATTCCTTTAGGACCGAGATGAGGAAAACATTTTTCACACAGAGAGTGGTGAGTCTCTGGAATTCTCTGCCACAGAAGGTAGTTGAGGCCAGTTCATTGGTTATATTTACGAGGGAGTTAGATGCGGCCCTTGTGGCTAAAGGGATCAAGGGGTATGGAGAGAAGGCAGGTACAGGATACTGAGTTGGATGATCAGCCATGATCATGTTGAATGGCGGTGCAGGCTCGAAGGGCCGAATGGCCTACTCCTGCACCTATTTTCTATGTTTCTATGTTTCTAAGTCTTCTTGGGTATGACGCTCCAAGCTAGGCACACCTGTATTTGGGTAATTTCTCCCATTCTTCTCTGCAGATCCTCTCTAGCTCTGTCAGATTGGATGGGGAGCGTCGATACACAGCTAATTTCAGGTCCCTCCAGAGATATTCGATCGGGTTCAAGTCCAGGCTCTGACTGGGCCACTCAAGGACATTCACAGACTTGTCACAAAGCCACTTCTGCATTGTTTTGGGTGTGTGTTTAGGGTCATTGTCCTGTTGGGAGGTGAACCTTTGCCCCAGTCTGAGGTCCAGAATGCTCTGGAGCAGGTTTTCATCAAGTATCTCTCTGTACTTTGCTCCGTTTATATTTCCCCCGATCCTGACTAGTCTCCCAGTTCCTGCTGCTGTAAAACATCCCCACAGCATGATGCTGCCACCACCATGCTTCACCGTAGATATGGTATTGTGCAGGTGATGAGCGGTGCCTGGTTTCCTCTAGACATGACACCTGGCATTCACACCAAAGAGATCAATCTTGGTTTCATCAGACCGGAGAATCTTGTTTCTCATGCCTTTTGGCAAACTCTAAGCGGGCTGCCATGTGCCTTTTACTGAGGAGTGGCTTCCGTCTGGCCACTCTACCATAAAGGCCTGATTGGTGGAGTGCTGCAGATATAGTTGTCCTTCTGGAAGTTTCTCCCATTTCCACAGAGGAACTCTGTGGAGTGACCATCGGGTTCTTGGTCTCCTCCCTGACCAAGACCCTTCTCCCAGATTACTCAGTTTGGCCGGGCAGGCACGTCTATGAAGAGTCCTGGTGGTTTCAAAGTTCTTCCGTTTAAGAATGACGGAGGCCACTGTGCTCTTCGGGGGCCTGCAATGCTGTAGAAATTGTTTTATACCCTTCCCCAGATCTGTGGCTCGACACAATCCTGTCTCGGAGGTCTACGGACAATTCCTTCGTCTTCATGGCTTGGTTTTTGCTCTGACAGGCGCTGTCAACTGCGGGACCTTATATAGACAGGTGTGTGCCTTTCCAAATCATGTCCAATCAATTTAATTTACCACTGGTGGACTCCAATCAAGTTGTAGAAACATCTCAAGGCTAACCAATTGAAACAGGATGCACCTCAGCTCAATTTTGAGTGTCATAGCAAAGCGTCTGAGAACGTATGTAAATGTGATATTTCAGTTATTTCTTTTTAATTACTTTGCAAACATTTCTAAACACCTGTTTTCTCTTTTATATTATGCGGTATTGTGTGCAGATTGATGATAAAAAAAAAATAATTTAATCCATTTTAGAATAAGGCTGTAACGTAACAAAATGTGGAAACAGTGAAAGGGTCTGAATACTTTCTCAATGCACTGTACATCTCAAAGACATGCAGGATGGCTGGTTAGACTGAGAGGCATAGAGTCATACAGCATGGAAACAGGCCTTTCAGCCCAACTTGTCCATGCCAACCAAGATGCCCCATGTATACCAGTTCCACCTGCCTGCATTTGGCACTATATCCCTCTAAACCTACCCCATCCGATGCACCTGTCCAAAGGTTCCATAAATGTTGCGATAGTACCTGCCTCAACTGCCTCCTCTGGCAGCCCATTCCATATACCCGCCACCCTTTGTGTAAAATAGATGCTCTTACTGTGCAGATGAGCGGAGAGGTTCATGGGAATGTGAACATTAAATTGGGATTCATATGAATAGATGCTTGATGATGATGGAGATGCAATTGGCCAAAGATGGACACAAAATGCTGGAGTAACTCAGCGGCTCAGGCAGCATCTCTGGAGAAAAGGAATAGGTGACGCTTTGGGTCGAGACCTTTCTTCAGACTAATTCCTAATTCCCTTTCTCCAGAGATGCTGCCTGAGCTGCTGAGTTACTCCAGCATGTTGTGTCCATCTTTGGCCAATTGCATCTCCATCATCATCAAGCAGCTATTCATATGAATCCAGCATCTGCAGTTCCTTGTTACTACATCTCGACTGCTGCACTGCAAAATCTCTTCAAGACTTGCCTGCTTTGAAGATGTTGACCTTCTCCATCCTTCAGGAGTTCGATGAGATCTTCTCCCATTGCTCTGAAGAAGAGCCCCAGCCTGCTGAAGAACACTAGCATTGTGTCTTTCTCATGAATTGAAAACTTCAATGTGCAGTTCTAACACTAACAAACAATGTTTTTTCACAAATCTTAATTTCATTTTTATTTTAGACAATGGACAATAGACAAATAGGTGCAGGAGTAGGCCATTCGGCCCTTCGAGCCAGCACTGCCATTCAATGTGATCATGGCTGATCATATGGCTATTTTGATACTACATTGGAATAGTCAATATGTGTCAGCTCATTTTATTTTAAAAATACATATTTTTAAGCTCTAAATCGCTGGAAGTGTGTGTCAAATCCTGTGTTCATTGCAAAGTCACAATTCAGTTACGAATATACTAGTCGAAGAATCATTATTACCTTCACTTTATCCTTAATGACAAAATGTATTTCCTTTGATGAATTTAGTTCAAATCGATGGGTAGAATACTGTATAGATTTAAGAGGTTAAATATAATGTATGATCATGTATCTGTGCAATGTGGATGGCTCGATTGTGATCATGAATTGTCTTTCCGCTGACTGGTTAGCACGCAACAAAAGCTTTTCGCTGCATCTCGGTACATGTGACAATAAACTAAACGAAACTAAAAAATCCTGTAGATGGACATAAAATGCTGGAGTAACTCAGCGGGCCAGGCAGCACCCCTGGAGAGAAGGAATGGGTGATGTTTCAGGTCATGTTAATGGCGGAGTAGCAAGATGGATTCAACCTCAGAGAGTAATGGTGGATGGCTGTTTGTCAGTTGGAAGCCGGTGACCAGTGGGGTGCCTCAGGGATCTGTGTTGGGTCCACTGTTGTTTGTCATGTACATCAATGATCTGGATGATGGGGTGGAAAATTGGATAAGTAAGTATGCAGATGATACTAAGATAGGTGGTATTGTGGATAATGAAGTAGATTCTCAAATCTACAGAGAGATGGGCCATTTGGAAAAGTGGGCTGAAAGAGGCAGATGGAGTTGCTGATAAGTGTGAAGTGCTACATCTTGGCAATCAAAATACGATGTACATGAAATGGTAGGGAATTGAGGAATGCTGTGGAACAGAGAGATCTAGAAAACTGTGCATAGTTCCCTGAAGGTGAATCGCATGTAATAGGGTGGTAAAGAAAGACTTTGGTGTGCTGGCCTTTATAAATCAGAGCATTGAATATAGGATAGGGAAGTAATGTTAAAATTGCCTTGGTAAGACCAATTCTGGAGTATGGTGTACAATTTTGGTCGCCTAATTATAGGAAGGATGTCAACAAAATAGAGAGAGTATAGTTTACTAGCCAGGCTTCCAGCAACAACTATGTTACATTGAACAAGTTAGGTCTTTTTCTTTGGAGCGCAGAAGGTTAAGGGGGACTGATTGAGTCTTTAAAATGATGAAAGGATAGACAGAGTTGGACGTGGATAAGCTTTTCCATTGAGGGTAGGGAAGATTCAAACAAGAGGGCATGACATGAGAATTAAGGGACAGAAGTTTAGGGTAACGTGAGGGGGAACTTCTTTACTCAGAGGGTGGTGGCTGTGTGGAATCAGCTTCCAGCAGAGGTGGTGGAGGCAGGATCGATTTTAACATTTAAAAGTAAAGTGGATAGGTATATGGACGTGAAGGGAATGGGGGGGTATGGTCTGAGTGCAGGTAGATGAGACTAGGGGAAAACAAATGGTCGGCACGGACTGGAAGGGCCGCGAGGGCCTGTCTCCGTGCTGTAATTGTTATATGTTATATGGTTATATGGTTATAGGTCGAGACCCTTCTGCAGACTGAAAGTCTGGGGAAAGGGAAACGAGAGATAGGGACGATGATGTGGAGAGATATTGAACAATGAATGAAAGATATGAAAAAAAGTAGATGATGAAGGTCAAAATCCTGTGATATTTGGCCTTCACCCATTATTTGGGAACTGCATAAATTATTTTTTTTTTTTGGCTCAAAATAAAAGGTATATTGGTATTTGTCATGTTAGTTATCCCAATGTATCTGTCTACCAGGAATTACTTTGAAGTGCACTGAGTATTTGCACATGTATTCAATACGTATTGCATACACACAATAAATCCTTTATATTTAAAAAAAACAAGATTAGTTACCTCTTATCTATGTGCAGGAAGGAACTACAGATGCTGGTTCAAACCGAAGATGGACACAAAATGCTGGAGTAACTCAGCGGGTCAGGCAGCATCTCTGGAGAGAAAGAACGGATGACGTTTTGGGTTGAGACCCTTCTTCAGACTGATCTTATGTATGTCCTATCCCATCTGTGTTTGTGGACAAACTAGGGACGTTAGGACGCCAAGCTCCTGCCTCACTTGAATAACGAGTTTCCTTTTTATCTTGAGATTTTGAAGCGTGGCCTGAAATATCCACCCCAGGACTACAGATGGCATTACTCAGCGGGTCAGACACCATCTCTGGAGAAAAGGAATAGGTGACGTTTCAGGTCGAGACCCTTCTTCAAACGTCAGCATCTGCGGTTCCTTCCTACACAATACCGATGGCATTCCCATTTATTAGCCCCAACTGAAGCACAGATCCTGGGAAAATGCAGAAATCTTTCAGTGGGTGCCTGCACTGACATCGAAGTGCCCAGTTGTTGGAGGGGAGGCTGAATTCACAGTATTCAGGCTCTGGGAAAAGGGGAGCTAAGCCAGGGAACGGGAGGTGTGTGACCCTGACTGTTGAATGCAAAACTACCTGCCAAACCAATCCTGTTGAATAAAGGAATAGAAAACAAAGTAACTCAGCAGATCAGGCAGCATCTCTGGAGAACATGGGCAAGTGATGTTTCGGGTCGAGATCCTTCTTCAGAGTTGCATTCCTTCTCTATCCGTCCCTCTCCCATCCACACATACCTTTGTTAATACCTCTTCCACAGCCAACAATGGACTATTATGGGCCCCACCTTTACTTCTTCCTACATACTTTGTGTCCTTTCCTGTTAAATAAACTAAGCTAAATGTCACAAAGGCTGTTCTTCATCCTTGATAAGATATTTAATCCAATTCACAGCAAGCAGAACAGTCTTGCTGCTCAGGTTGTGATTTTGCCTTTTTACTTTCAAAGGAGGTTATGCCGCACACACAATAATGAAAGGTCGATTGAATCTTTTGCTCGTGGATAGTTCCTTGAATTTTATTCTTCTCAACTATATCCCTTTTACCTGATACTTCTAAACATGTTTGAGTTCCATATTTCCCATAGTTGAATGTGGTAGAATGTAGCTACACTGATGTCTGATGTGGAACAGCATCCCTCTTCCCATCAGAACAGCCCCCTGCATCTATTCCTTTAAGTCGTGACTAAAAACTCATCTCTACTCCTAAGCCGTTCTTGAGGTCCTCTGAGCGAGTGCTATATGTATGTAGTGATGTTTGTATTGAATCTGTGAACCACTGTTGTTTGTTATACTATTCTTATACCAAAGTAAAGCACTTTGGCCAACGAGAGATGTTTTTTAAATGTGCTATATAAATAAAAGTGACTTGACTTGACTTGACTTGACAACCATATAACCATATAACAATTACAGCACGGAAACAGGCCCTCTCGGCCCTTCCAGTCCGTGCCGACCATTTGTTTTCCCCTAGTCCCATCTACCTGCACTCAGACTATACCCCTCCATTCCCTTCCCGTCCATATACCTATCCACTTTACTCTTAAATGTTAAAATCGATCCTGCCTCCACCACTTCTGCTGGAAGCTCATTCCACACAGCCACCACCCTCTGAGTAAAGAAGTTCCCCCTCACGTTACCGCTAAACTTCTGTCCCTTAATTCTCATGTCATGCCCTCTTGTTTGAATCTTCCCTACCCTCAATGGGAAAAACGTATCCACGTCAAGTCCTGTCTATCCCTTTCATCATTTTAAATACCTCAATCAAGTCCCCCCTTAACCTTCTGCGCTCCAAAGAATAAAGACCTAACTTGTTCAACCTTTCTCTGTAACATAGTTGCTGGAACTCAGGCAACATTCTAGTAAATCTCCTCTGTACTCTCTCTATTTTGTTGACATCCTTCCTATAATTAGGCGACCAAAATTGTACACCACACTCCAGAATTGGTCTTACCAATGCCTTGTACAATTTTAACATTACTTCCCTACTCCTATATTCAATGCTCTGATTTATAAAGGCCAGCACACCAAAGGCTTTCTTTTACCACCCTATCTACATGCGATTCCACCTTCAGGGATCTATGCACAGTTATTCCTAGATCCCTCTGTTCCACAGCATTCCTCAATTCCCTACCATTTACCATGTACGTCCTATTTTGATTTGTCCTGCCAAGATGTAGCACTTCACACTTAACAGCATTAAACTCCATCTGCCATCTTTCAGCCCACTTTTCCAAATGGCCCAAATCTCTCTGTAGACTTTGAAAATCTACTTCATTATCCACAACACCACCTATCTTAGTATCATCTGCATATTTACTTATCCAATTTTCCACCCCATCATCCAGATCATTGATGTACACTCGTTGGACAAGTAGCTAGCATTGTTGTAAAGATCTAATAATTATGGTCAAAACTTCTGTTGTGCTTCTCGGACCAGTTGATGTCTTCCAATCTTCAGCACGGTGGCACAATGGTAGAGTTGCTGCCTTACAGCGCCAGAGACCCGGGTTCGATCCTGACTACGGGTGCTTGTCTGTACGGACTTTGGACGTTCTCCCCGTGACCTGCGTGGATTTTCTCCGAGATCTTCGGTTTCCTCCCACACTCCAAAGACATACAGGTTTGTAGGTTAATTGGCCTGGTGGAAATGGAATTGTCCTTAGTGTGTGCAGAATAGTGTTAATGTGCAGGGATCGCTGTCCAGTGCAGAATCTGCGGGCCAAAGGGCCACTTTCCTTGCCATATCTCAAAACTAAACTAAACTAAATGAAGCAAAGAAATAGTGATGTTAGACTATGACATGAGAATTCAATACAATTGTTTTCACTCTTTGTCACAAGTAGCACTGCTGACTCTGGAGCTACAGATAAACAACATCATTAGAGGTGGTCATTCAGAGCTCCAGGAAATCCAATTAACAACTGAAATATATAAGATTGTTAGAGGTTTGGACATGCTAGAGGCAGGAAACATGTTGCCGATGTTGGGTGAGTCCAGAACCAGGGGCCACAGTTTAAGAATAAGGAGTAAGCTATTTAGAACGGAGACGAGGAAACACTTTTTCTCACAGAGAGTTGTGAGTCTGTGGGATTCTCTGCCTCAGAGGACGGTGGGGGCAGGCTCTCTGGATGCTTTCAAGAGGGAGCTAGATAGGGCTCTTAAAAATAGCGGAGTCAGGGGATATGGGGAGAAGGCAGGAACAGGGTACTGTTTGGGGATGATCAGCCACGATCACATTGAATGGCGGTGCTGGCTCGAAGGGCCGAATGGCCTTTCTCCTGCACCTATTGTCTATTGAATGCCTGAAAAGAATGGAATTGAATACTTTATTGCTATCCCACTGTACGAGCTAATTCAAGAGTTCGCCCGAGTTTCCCCTGATCCAAACTCGAAGAATTACGGTAACAGCCGCTCTTAGGTACTCGGGGCTCTCGTGGACATTTTTCAGCATGTTGAAAAACCTTCACGAGTCTTCACGAGTTTACCGCGTTTCCCGAGTACCTGCCGTTAGCGTTACGAGCCGCTAAGAGACGTCCCCGAGCTCCGACGTGCCCGCTACGTACATTCTACGTGCTTACCGCGAGTTTGATTTTTTTTAAACTCGGGAGAGCTCTTGAATTAGCTCGTATAGTGGGACAGGCCCTTTAAGAGTGAATTTCTTTGCCACATAGTCGCTACACAATTGCTAATAGTCGCTACAAAATCAGCGCTGACAATGTTACAAAGTATCACCCTGCTCCTCCTTCGTTCCCCCCCCCCCCCCCCCCGAATGTGGTCTCTCATGATGGGTCTTCCATTGTTCTTACCCCCCCCCCTCCCCCCCCCCCCCCCCCCCCCCCCTCATGGGAGTTCCATCACCAAGAAATGGGCCAAAGGAAGGCTCAGAGGGCGATGGATGCTTTCAAGAGAGAGCTAGATAGGGCTCTTAAAAATAGCGGAGTCAGGGGATATGGAGATAAGGCAGGAACGGGGTACTGATTGGGTATGATCAGCCATGATCACATTGAATGGCGGTGCTGGCTCGAAGGGCTTCCACCGCCCTCTGAGGCAAGGTAGATAATAGTGGATTGGTGTGATTGGCTGAATGGCCTTATTCTGCTCCTATCACTTAATACAAACAGTCTTGTGAAAACAGTGACGAGCTATTTCTAGGGTGCTTTTGGGGAGGGAATTCCAAGATTTAGACCTGTTAATGCTTTTGTGCATTTTCACCTTATGGCAGATCAGATTTCAGCTTCTGACAGACAGGCAGGCAGGCAGGCAGGTAGGCAGACAGACAGACAGACAGACAGACAGACAGACAGACAGACAGACAGACAGACAGATAGACAGATAGACAGATAGACAGATAGATAGATAGATAGATAGATAGATAGATAGATAGATAGATAGATAGATAGATAGATAGATAGATAGATAGATAGTTGTGTTAACGAAGAAACTGCAGATGCTGGAGAATCGAGGGTTACACAAAAAGCTGGAGAAACTCAGCAGGTGCAGCAGCATCTAAGGAGCGAAGGAGATAGGCGACGTTTCGGGTCGAGACCCTTCTTCAGACTGGTCAGAGATCAGGGAAACGAGAGGATAGATAGATAGATAGATAGATAGATAGACAGACAGACAAAAGTCTGGAGCGAAGGAAATAGGCAACGTTTCGGGCTGAACCCCTTCTTCAGACTGATGTAGGGTGGGGGAGGGGAGGCGGGAAGAAGGTTTTTTTATAGTTGGGCTACGTTGCAGGTCTGGGTGAGTGAGGCCCGAAGTTTCGGGAGAATCAAAGCGAGGTCCTGCTGGTGCCGGCGCATCGCAGCGAGAGTAGATCTCAGTGCCCGGCTGGAGAATTGTTGTGTATGGCGGCAGATAGCCAGTCGATATCGATAGTCCGGCTTGGGTCCGAACTGGGAAGTAGGGAAGTGGAGCTGGAAACCATGAGCTATGAGATGGAGGTGCAGGCAAGTCCCGAGGAAGCACATGAGGCTGTGGTATCGAGTCTGGGTTAGGATGTGGTCGTAGAGTTAGAGGGAAGGGGGAATCACAGAGGGGGAGCAGTTAGAGAGGAGGTTGTGAAACTGTCTCCAGAGGGAGGAGGAGAACTTCTTCAAAGTAGGCATACCTTATGGAGATATCGCAGTGGAGTAGATAAAATGTTCAGGAAGGAACTGCAGATGCTGGAAAATCGAAGGTAGACAAAAGTGCTGGAGAAACTCAGCGGGTGCGGCAGCCTATAGATGGATAGATAGATAGATAGATAGATAGATAGATAGATAGATAGATAGATAGATAGATAGATAGATAGATAGATAGATAGATAGATAGATAGATAGATAGATAGATAGATAGATAGATAGATAGATAGATAGATAGATAGATTAATAGAATAGATAGATAGATGTCCACAAAAGAACTGCAGATGCTGGTTTATACCGAAAAAAGACACTAAGTGCTGGAGTAACTTAGCGGGACTGGCAGCATTTCAAGAGGAAATATAGAAACGTAGAAAATAGGTGCAGGAGGAGGCCATTCGGCCCTTCGAGCCAGCACCGCTATTTATTGCGATCATGGCTGATCGTCCCCTATCCATAACCCGTGCCTGCCTTCTCCCCATATCCCTTGACTCCACTAGCCCCTTGAGCTCTATCCAACTCTCTCTTAAATTCTTACAAAATTCTTACGGGGTTGGACAGGCTAGATGCAGGAAGATTGTTCCCGATGTTGGGGAGGTCCAGAACAAGGGGTCACAGTTTAAGGATAAGGAGGAATTCCTTTAGGACCAAGATGAGGAAAACATTTTTCACACAAAGAGTGGTGAGTCTCTGGAATTCTCTGCCACAGAGGGTAGTTGAGGCCAGTTCATTGGCTATATTTAAGAGGGAGTTAGATGCGGCCCTTGTGGCTAAAGGGATCAGAGGGTATGGAGAGAAGGCAGGTACAGGATACTGAGTTGGATGATCAGCCATGATCATATTGAATGGCGGTGCAGGCTTGAAGG
Source organism: Okamejei kenojei (assembly GCA_035221665.1). Lineage (NCBI taxonomy): Eukaryota > Metazoa > Chordata > Chondrichthyes > Rajiformes > Rajidae > Okamejei > Okamejei kenojei. The sequence goes on from CM069132.1 coordinate 148,135,677, forward strand.
GCCGAATGGCCTACTCCTGCACCTACTTTCTATGTTTCTATGTTTCTATGTTTCTATGTTAAATCCATCCATTGATTTGGCCTCCACTGCCCTCAGTGGCAGGGAATTCCATAAATTCACAACTCTCTGGGTAAAAAAGTTTTTTCTCACCTCAGTCTTAAATGACCTCCCCTTTATTCTAAGACTGTGGCCCCTGGTTTTGGACTCACCCAACATTGGGATTATTTTTCCTGCATCTGGCTTGTCTAGTCCTTTTATAATTTTATATGTTTCTATAAGATCCCCCCCTCAACCTTCTAAACTCCAGTGAATACAAGTCTAGTATTTTCAATCTTTCCTCATATGACAGTCCCGCCATCCCAGGGATCAATCTCGTGAACCTACGCTGCACTGCCTCAATCACAAGGATGTCCTTCCTCAAATAGGGAGACCAAAACTGTACACAATACTCCAGATGTGGCCTCTATATAGAAAATAAGTGCAGGAGGAGCCCTATACAACTGCAGAAGAACCTCTTTACTCCTGCACTGAAATCCTCTTGTTATGAAGGCCAGCATTCCATTAGCTTTCTTCACTGCCTGCTGTACCTGCATGCCAACTTTCAGTGTCTGGTGTACAAGGACACCCAGGTCTCGCTGTACCTCCTCCTTACCTTTAGTCGAAGCCGGTTGCGATGCTAGTTGAAGGTGGTTGCTGGAGGACAAAAACCTCCGGGAACCGCACGGAAACCTTGGGTTGGGCGCAAAGTCTCCAGAGGTTTCCGTTCAGGTTTCCTAAGTGGGACAGGGGCATTACAGCGCCTGCAGCACCAGAGACCCGAGTTCGATCCTGACCATGGGTGCTTTCTGTACAAAGTTTGTATGTTCTCCCCGTGACCTGCTAGGGTTTTCTCTGTGATCTTCGGTTTTCTCCCACAACTCCAATGATGTACAGGATTGTATCTTAATTGGCTTGGTATAAATGTAAAAAAAATGACTAGTGTTAGTGTGCAGGGATCGTTGGTCGGTGCGGGCTCGGTGGGCCGAACAGCCTGATTTCTGTGTTGCATCTCTAAACTAAACACAGCAAAACACCTTTTGCATTTTCAAAGCAAACCACCTTTTGCATTTTCAAAGCAAACCACCTTTTGCATTTTCAAAGCAAACCACCATTTGCATTTTCAAAGCAAACCACCATTTGCAATGGCCTTTCCATTACCCCATGGTACTGTGCACCCAGGGGTCATCACGAAGATTGCGAACCTTTTCATTCAGATTGATACTCACCAAATGCAAAAGTCAGCCGCGAGCATTCAGGTTCTTAGAGAAATATTTTAAATACAATGAAACACCAAGCCCAAACAAGCAAGCTGGAGCTTGTTGAGGAAGAAAGGAAGAGTGGATGTGGAGAGGATGTTTCCAGTAGTGAGAGAGACTAGGACCAGAGGGCACAGCCTCAGAATAAAAGGATGTACCTTCACGATGGAGGTGAGGAGGAATTTCTTTAACCACAGGGTGGTGAATCTGTGGGATTCATTGCCACAGACAGCTGTGGAGGCCAAAACATTGGGCATGTTTAAAGTGGAAGGTTGATAGGTTCCTGATTATTAAGGACTTCAAAGGTTAAAGGTAGAAGGCAGGAGCACGGGGTTGAGAAGGAAAAATAGATCAGACATGAATGAATGGCGGAGCAGGCTTGATGGACCGAATGGCCTGATTCTGCTCCTGTGACTTAAGATCAGATGGGGACTGTGAGAAAGTGTCCCAGGTGGGAAGGCATCAGAAAAGTATTTGCACGACCTGGAAGAAGGTGCTACAGAGAGCAGTCCATCAGAGAGCCTCGCATGTGTCCGCTTTCATTCGTCAAACACCCTAGTAACTTTCAATAAATATCTTTAGTTTAGTTGAAGATGGACCCAAAGTAACTAACCGGGACAGGCTGTGTCTCTGGGTAGAAGAAATGAGTGATGATTGGGGTCAAGGATCTCGACCCGAAACGTCACGGGTTATTGATTGGGGACGATCAGCTATGATCGCAATGAATGGCGGTGCTGGCTCGAAGGGCTGAACGGCCTCCTCCTGCATCTATTTTCTATGTTTCTATGTTTCTATGACCCGTTGAGTGACTCCAGCGCTCTATATCCCGAATTTCCAACATGTATTTGTGCAATATCTTAAATGTACTTGTGCTGATGAAGGAATATAAATATTTATTCTAGAGTAATTACTCCTAGCTAACAATGATCTATTCTACATTTCTCTTTAACCCCCATCCCCTTTGGCGTCTTGTTTTCACACCTTACGCCTCCTTATCTCTGTGTCTCCCTCGCCCCTGATTTTCAGTCTGAACAAGGGTCTCGACCCGAAACGTCACCCATTCCTTCTCTCCAGTGGTTCTGCCTGTCCCGCTGAGTTACTCCAGCATTCTGTGTCTATCTTTGGTGTAAACCAGCATCTGCAGTTCACATAAATATTGAATGTATTTGTTCAGCTCTTAAGTCTTTTTTTTTTCTGAGAACCTACATAATAAGGCCTTTGTTTCCACCTGTATCCCGGGTACATATTTTATTCTATGCAGTCTGTGTCTCTCTATCTCACTGCAGATTAACTTGTGTGTTATCAGTACCCATATAAAGAAACCCCAAAACTTTATCAACTGACGCCTGGAATTAGGGAAGCAACTATCTGCAGGAAAGAACTGCAAATGCATGAGAGGAATAGATGGGGTAGATGCACAGAGTCTCTTGCCCAGAGTAGGGGAATCGAGGACCAGAGGATATAGGTTCAAGATGAAGGGGAAAAGATTTAATAGGAATCTAAAGTGTAACTTTTTCACACAAAGGGTGGTGGGTGTATGGAACGAGCTGCCAGAGGAGGTAGTTGAGGCAGGGACTATCCCAACGTTTAAGAAACAGTTAGACAGGTCCATGGACAGGACAGGTTTGGAGGGATATGGACCAAGCGCGGGCAGGTGGGACTAGTGTAGCTGGGACATGTTGGCCGGTGTGGGCAAGTTGGGCCGAAGGGCCTGTTTCCACACTGTATCACTCTATGATTCTATGCTGGTTTACACCGAAGATGGGCACAACATGCAGGAGTCGGTTTTTTAAGAGAGAGTTACATTTAGGTCTTAGGGCTAAAGGAATCAAGGGATAGATTGAAAAAGCAGGAATGCGGTACTGATTTTGAACGATCGGCCACGATATTGATATTCGGCCCTTTGAGCCATATTGAACGGCAGTACTGGCTCAAAGGGCCGAAATGCCTCCCCCTGCACTTATTTTCTATGTCTCGGTTTCTGAAATGCTTGAGTAACTCAGCGGGACAAACAGCATCTCTGGGTGACGTGTCGGGTCGAGACCCTTCTTCAGACTGAGGGTCAGGGGAGAGGGAGTTCCAGAGATATGGAGGTGTAAGCGATCAAAAGTGATGCTGATCAAGGCAAATGTAGAATGTATCATTTTTTTTTAGGTGACAACAAAGCTAGCAGAGATATAATGTAATCAGGGGACAGTCAGACTGGTGGGAGAACTGGGAAGGGGGAGGGACGGAGTGAGGGGGGAAAGCAGGTGTTACTAAGTTAGAGAAGTCAATATTCATACCGTTGTCTGTTTTGATGGAGTAATAATTTACAATCCTTGCGCACGAACAAAGACCCGCAGACCTGTGAGATACCCTTTATGCTCACAATTAATACTCAAAGACTAAATCTTGGAAGCAAGAGATTTCTTTATTTTACGAGTCTGCAGACCGGGTGCCTCTCCAAGTCGAGACACCCCGAAGCCAGAGCAATCATCCCCCTTTATACACAGAATCTTACATTCAACCTCCCCTCCGGACCCTTCTCCAATCAGGGTCGGAGGTGCACAATCTGTAGGTACAACCCACCGTACATCCCCTCGCACCTCCCATATCATACATTGCATGTTCAAACATGTTCATGGTAATGAGCAGTTTCTTGACCAGGGGTGTGTTGTAATATTCATTTATTAATTAAGCATGCTCAGTTGCTCATGACCTGGCCCAGTTTTACTCACCTCCTAGTGAACCCTCTCAGTTTTCCTATATCAGTACTAAAGCTAAGCTATAGTGACAAGGGTCCCATCTATCACTCCATTCCACTGATAGGGATCTCTCTACATCACTCCCTCCTACCGCTATACAATGCTATCACTTCTTACTCAAGGACTCAAGGATGGGTCTGGCAACCTTCAGACACTGCTGTGTCAGAATCCTCTCTCCAGCCCCTCTCTGTTTGAATTCTCTTTAAAACTCCTTTCTTTAATAGGGTTTAATCACTTTATCCCTCACAGACCCATTAGCCATATCGCAGTCCTCTGACTCTCAGTCTCAAGGAGGGTCTCGACCTGAAACATCATCCATTCCTTCTCGCCAGAGATGCTGCCTGTCCCGCTGAGTTACTCCAGCATTTTGTGTCTATCGCAAGCTTGGAACCTGCCCCAATCTTCAGTCACGTCGGTGGTATATGTCTGAATCTATTCCGATCTGAATCTATTCCGACTGAAGAAGGGTTCCGACCCGAAACACCAGCCGTCGTTTATTTTCTCCGGTGACGCTGTCTGGCCCCGCTGAGTTACTCCAGCTTCTTGTGTCCATCCTCGGTATAAACCGGCATCTGCAGTTGCTTCCTCCAGATCTGATCTCAGTTGATGCTGGGTTGGGGGAAGAAGGGGGAAGTTGACAATGGATTGTCGCTGGCCAAAGTCTGCTTCCTCCTTTCCATTATGGGGCAATTCAGCCAAAAATGCGACGTGAGTGCAATCTTGAAATAACAAACTTCACACTTTCCCTCGCCCTTGCAGAAAATAAACCCCCTCTTTAAACTGACTAGAGATGCAAGGAACTGTAGATGCTAGTTTAGGGGGGAAAAAAAAGACACGAAGGTGTCTTTGAACCTTTGAACCGAAGATTCAATCGATTCCGATCTGAATCTATTCAGACCGAAGAAGGGTACCGAACCGAAACGGCACAATAGACAATAGGTGCAGGAGGAGGCCATTCGGCCCTTCGAGCCAGCACCGCCATTCAATGTGATCATGGCTGATCATCCCCAATCAGTACCCCGTTCCTGCCTTCTCCCCATATCCCCTGACTCCGCTATTTTTAAGAGCCCTGTCTAGCTCTCCCTTGAAAGCATCCAGAGAACCTGCCTCCACCGCCCTCTGAGGCAGAGAATTCCACAGACTCACCACTCTCTGTGAGAAATAGTGTTTCCTCGTTTCCGTTCTAAATGACTTACTCCTTATTCTTAAACTGTGCCCCCTGGTTCTGGACTCCCCCAACATCGGGAACATGTTTCCTGCCTCTAGCTTGTCCAAACCCTTAACAATCTTATATGTTTCAATGAGATACCCTCTCATCCTTCTAAACTCCAGAGTGTACAAGCCCAGCTGCTCCATTCTGTCACCTATCCATGTTCTCCAGAGATGCTGCCTGACCCACCGAGTTACGCCAGCACTTTGTGTCTTTTTCTCCCCCTTAAACTGACTGTCTCCCGACGGCAAGGTGAATGTGAATTCATCCGTTCTAGGAGCAAAATTAGGCCACTCGGCCCATCACGCCTTTTCTCCCGCCTTCTCCCCGTAAGGCAGGTCGATACGAAAGTGCTGCAAATTTCCAAGTGGAGGCAAAAGCAGGAATGAAGCGTTATAGTCAGCAGATGCTTTGGGTTGATTTCGGAAATAAATGGGTAATTTTTGAGTTTGGGCCATAAAGCAACATAGGAACGACGTGTTCCTTGCACCACTCTGCTGGAGCACATCTGCACAAAGCAACATCTGGATTTTGAATTGTGATCGAACAGCACCTTTTAAAAAGGACAGTAAAATGGTGTTATTATCCAATTATCTTGATATAGTTATGGGCATCGGATTACATATTTGCATTTCGCTTGAACGTGTTCACCCTGTGTTAACACTTGACGACTGAATTTACGAGAAATATTTTTTTAAATTATTTTTAATCCAGTACACGAGAGCGTTTTTTTTTTTCCTTCTTAGTGTTAAGTTATGTTATTGGTCTACAGTTTAAACCTGGGTACTCTGGTTCTCGATTCCCCGACTCTGGGCAAAAGACTCGGTCATCTCTACCTCTCTCGATTCTGTACACCTCGATAAGATCACCCCTCATCCTCCTGCGCCCCGAGGAATAAAACCCTAGCCTGCTCAACCTCTCCCGACTGCTCGATGATATACACAAAAAGCTGGAGTAACTCAGCGGGTCCGGCAGCATCTCTGAAGAAAAGGGATAGGTGACGTTACGGGTCGAGACCCTTCTTCAGACTCCTTATAGCTCAGTCCTTCGTGTCCCGGCAACAACAAGAGAGGGCTACATTTAGGCAAGCAATAGTGAAACGGGACTTTATAGTCCGCAATGCGGACAAGTATACCTGTGGCTGTCAGCGAGACTCCTGGGTGATGTGTTACATTCCTGGTGCCAGGGTCAAGGAATCTCCAACTGAGCACATGATATTCTGAGAGGGGAGGGTGAGCAGCCAGAGACCAGGGTCCATATTGTTAGCAATGACATTGGTAGGAAAGGGGGATGTCTTCTTGCAAAGATAAGTTCACAACTGCTTAAGTTATAGGTGTAGAATTAGGCCATTCGGCCCATTAAGTCTACTCCGCCATTCAATCATGGCTGATCTATATTTCCCTCTCAACCCCATTCTCCTGCCTTGTCCCCATAGCCTCTGAACCCGCACTAATCAAGAACCTATGAATCTCCGCCTTAAAAATATCCAATGACTTGGCCTCCACAGCTGTCTGTGGCAATGAATTCCACAGGTTCACCACCCTCTGACTAAAGAAATTCATCCTGATCCCCTTTGTAAAGGTACATCCTGTTATTCTGATGCTTTTGTCTCTGGTCCTAGACTCCCACTGGTGGAAACATCATCTCCGCATCCACTGCGTTCTATATTCTGTTGTGCTGAAGCAAAGCAAGACTTTCATTGTAAGGACACATGACAACAAAATCTCTTGACTTTCTTGAATCTTGAATCCAGACCTTTCGCTATTCGGTAAGTTTCAAAGAGGTCCCCCTCATCCTTCTAAACTGCAGCGACTACAAGCCTAGAGCTGTGAAACGCTCCTCACCTGTTAACCCAATCATTCCTTACAAATTATAGTTAGGTGGTAGGTTAATAAAATGACCTCCAGGGTTGTAATCTCAGGGTTACTACCCATGCTATGAGTAGTGAGGCAAGCAATGGAGAGAGTAGTGCATTTCAATACACAACTAAAGAGTCGATGCAAGCTGGTGACACTAATAAGCTGAAGTGTGGTTGTTTCATTTAGAATATATGGAACATGCGGACCAGATGTGTTTGTTTTGGTGTACAAAGTCATGAGAATAAGGGTACAAAATCATAAGAGTAATAGACGGGGTAAGCACACGCAGGCTCCTCTCCAGAGTAGGGGAATCGAGGACCAGAGGACATAAGTTTAAGGAGGGGTGGGGGGGGAGAGAGATTTAATAGGAACCTGAGGGGTAATGCTTTCCCATAAAGAGCGGTGGGTGTATGGAACTAGCTGCCGGAAGAGGTAGTTGAGGCAGGTACTATCGCAACGTTTAAGAGACATTTGGACAGGCACATGGATAGGACAGGTTTTGAGTGATGTGGGCCGAACGCAGGCAGCGTAGAATTGGCATGTTGGTCGATATGGGCAAGTTGAGCAGAAGGACCAGTGGCCACGCTGTATGGCTCCATGACTCTAATGTGACACCCTGTTTGGCACAGACATTGCGTGCTGTATTAATCTGTGTTCTATATGTTCTGTGGTCTTTCTTTAAAAATTCCATTTCATTCTATGACCGTCAGTCATTTTCTTTTTAAGGTATGTTGGTAGGTGGTGCAGGTGCGTCAAAAGCCAGACAAGCAGACTCAAGAACAGTTGCTTTCCCTGGGCCATCTGAACTCTAAATTCCTCCAATATCCACACAACACGAGAGATGCTGTCATCCATTCCACTACAAAACAGACCACTCAGCTAATATTTCTTGTTTTTAATTCTTTTAAAGTATTTATTAAATGTTAAAAGTGTAATATTCTCCCAGTGCAATGTTCTACCAAGATAAATATAAGTTATAACTATAAATATAAATAAATATAAATACAATTTATAAAATGTATAAAGATAAGTGTGATAAATATAATGTGTCTACTATTTTAAGCAGTTAAATAATGTATTGGATGTATTAGATGCGTTTTTTTTTCATCGTGTTTTAACTTGTATTCGTTGCACTGATAAGGAGTAGCTCTCCTAATTTCGTGGTATTTCTAAGTACAATGACAATAACGGCTTATTTGTTTATCTTATCTAACACCAGCACTCTGACACCACAAGACAATAAAGTGTATTTGAATAAATAATTTAGTCACTTCTCCCTCTTAGAATCATAAAATCTCACATACAGAAGATCATGTGGCCCATCACACCAAGATCCCACTGTTCATAAACTAACCTATTGGCTCCCCCCACCCCCCCCCCCCCCCCCCCCCCCCCCTCCCCTGCCCCACCCCGGTGCCTCGCCTGGACCTAAGGATAGGGGGGAAGTCTCTTAGGACCGAGATGAGAAAATCATTTTTCACACAGAGAGTGGTGAATCTGTGGAATTCTCTGCCACAGGAGGTAGTTGAGGCCAGTTCATTGGCTATATTTAAGAGGGAGTTAGATGTGGCCCTTGTGGCTAAAGGGATCAGGGGGTATGGAGAGAAGGCAGGTACAGGATACTGAGTTGGATGATCAGCCATGATCATATTGAATGGCGGTGCAGGCTCGAAGGGCCGAATGGCCTACTCCTGCACCTATTTTCTATGTTTCTATGTTTCTACACCTATTTCTCTCATCCCATTGCCCCTCCTTCTCCATTCTCCATTCCTTCACAATTTGCAACTCTTCAATCAGTCTCTCTCTCACGCCTTATATTCTGATCTACAGCCTTTGTTCCAACCACCTGCCGATCAACACCCCTCCCCACCCCCCCCCCCCCCCCCCCCCCACACACACACCCTCTGCCCTGCCTCCCTCTCCCCACCCCCGCAACAATCAGTTTGAAGAAAGGTTCCCAACCCCCGGAACATCACCTATATCCACTTATTGATCTCCCAGCAGAGCGAGATGTTCCCTTCTGGCCCATTCCAGAATTCAGGAGTATGTGCTGAGGGAGGCACTTGAAACTGGGCGCAGTCAACGCCAAGGCTCTACGGGGAAGTAACTCAGCGGGTCAGGCAGTATCTCCGGAGAAAAAGGAATAGGCGACGTTTCGGGTCGGGACCCTTCTTCGGGCTGAGAGACGGGGGAGGGAGAAACTGGAGGTGTGAGAAAGTTCAAAGCAAATCTGAGCCGGCACCGGTGACCCGGGAAAGGTCTAGCCCACACAATGGTCCAAGTCTTCGGTGTAAACCAGCATCTGCAGTTGCTTCCCACGCAAGCAAGGACAGATATCAGTGTTGAACAAGCATGTCCCCCCGCGGCTCCCAGAACACAGCCGCACGGAGATGAGAAACAAACACCAGGGATACATCTCCAGTATGTGGTCGCCCTCCTCCCACGAAAATCATCGCGAACGGAGTCAATGGCTACACGCCAGGCTGGAATGGCGCCAAGCTGGAAAGGGCGCAGAGAAGATTACAGGGACCTTGCCTGGACTCGAGGGCCTGAGTTATAGAGAGAGGTTGAGTAGGCTGGGACTCTATTCCTTCGAACGCAGGAGGGTGAGGGGCGATCTCATAGAGCGAGGTGTGCAAAATCACGAGAGGAATAGATCGGGTAAAGTCTCTTGCCCAGAGCAGAAGAATCGAGAACTATAGAGGACATAGGTTTAAGGTGAAGGGGGAAAAGATTTAATAGGAACCTCAGAGGTAAATTCTTCACACATGTGTCCATGGGACGAAATGCCAGAAGAGGTAGTTGGAGGCAGGTATTATGGCAACGTTTAAGAAACATTCGGACAGGTAGGTGGGTAGGACAGGTTTATAGGAATATGGTCCAAGGTGGGTGGGACTCGTGTAGATGGGACATGTGGGTCGGTGTGGGCAAGTTGGGCCGAAGGGCCAGTTTCCACGCTGTATCACTCCATGACGAGAGCGAGCGATAATTTCACCTTTAAAGATGAGACCCCAGCGCTTTAAATTGACTTGAAATGTTCAAATAGATGCGGAGGGATTAATATCAGGTCGCAAATATCAGAAGCATTTGAAACCCAGACAGGCGCTCGCAGGCATTGACGCCCCTGCAGTCTAGACTGGGACTCTGCCGTTTCTGCTATCCAGGCAACTCTCCAAGGGGTGGAGGGTGGGGGACGGTGTTCCTGGTATAACTAGAAATTGCAAACGGGGGTTGGGGAAGTACACATTAGAGCAGGCGCGGGGAAGGAGAGCGGGGACCACATACATGCTTGATGCGATCAGCACCCGTTAGCACCCGGTCCAATTCACCGATGGACCTGGCTTGCGCTTGAGACTGGTGATCGCGTTGAAACATGCTCACTTTGCGCACCAAACACGGGCGTGACGCTCTCCGATGTCGGGGTTAAACTCGACATCTCGCCCTGGGTGCGTGCCTTTCGCGAGGGTGAAGCAATTTCCACGCAGATGTGTTTTAATGACACTGGCGCTAAGGCGTATTCGAATTTCGTGCCTAGCTCAAGACTCGGCCTTGCCCATGTAACCTGCCCTATTCGGATTTCACTGTTATTAAAGAACCGTGAAACAGATAGCGGCACAAATCCTCTTTTATATAGCACTTTGGAAAGCTCTCAGACATTCCTCCTCCTGTTTTGATAGATTAGAGCGAGGCGGGAGGGGAGACCGCGGTGCGGGGAGGGGAGGGGGGGGGTGGGGATGGAGAGAGTGGCGCTCCCGTTAACTTTAATGTGAGTACTGTGGTTACAAGCTGGCCAAGCTGTTTTGCCTCAGCGCCGGCGAGGCGGTTCATGTCTGCAGCGACGATGTATGTACTGATGCGTGCACGCAAAGCTACAGTCTCTCTTCCTCTCTCTCTCACACACACACACACTCATACACACACACACACACACACACACACACGCGAGTTAAAGGTAGGGCTGCTGCCTCGCAGCCCCAGGGATCCGGGTTCGACCCTGCCCTCGGGTGTGGTTTGTGTGGAGTTTGCAAGTTCTACCCGTGACCGCGTGGGTTTGCTCGTGGTGCCCCGGTTTTCCCCCCGCGTCCTAAAGATGCGCTGATCTGTAGGTTAATCGGCCTCTGTAAATTGCCCCCAGAGTGCATGGAGTGGACGCGAAAGTGGGATAACATAGAACTAGTGTGCACGGGTGAGCATTGGTTCGGAGATAGACACAAAATGCTGGAGTCACACGGCGGGTCAGGCAGCATCTCCGAAGAAAAGGAATAGGCGACCTTGCGGGTCCACACCCTTCTTCAGACCGAGAGTCAGGGGAGAGGGACACGAGGGGGGTGAAAAGGTACAGGACAAATCAGAGATCGGCGTGGACATGGTGGGCCGAATGGACTGTTTTCATGTCGAGCTACGAGTCACAGTTTAAGAATAAAGGGTCGGCCATTTAGGACTGAGATGAGGATTTTTCTTTCATCCAGAAAGTTGTGAATCTGTGGAATTCTCTGCCACAGAAGGCAGTGGGGGCCAATTCACAGAATGTTTTCAAGAGAGAGTTAGATTTTTAGGGCTAATGGGATCACGGAATGTGGGGGAAAAAAAGGCAGGAACGGGGTACTGATTGGGGATGATCAGCCATGATCATATTGAATGGCGGTGCTGGCTCGAAGGGCCGAACGGCCTACTCCATGCACCTATTGTCTATGTTTCGATCTCTAACCTACTCTGAAACAGAGATACTTGGTGTGTAAAGCAAAAGTGGCGAGGTCGGAGTGTGTTAATCTTCCCCTCAAGAACCGGCCGTTTAAATGACCGAGGTTTTATTGGTTCTGCAGTCCTTGCATAATAATATGTTCACCAGCTATTTGGCGGTGGCGGCGCAGTTCTCGGGTGATTTGAATCGGTGGTGCTAAATCTAACCGCCAGATCGCCTTTAGATTCCCCTGGAGAGAGAGAGCGTCCACGCCCTCGTCGCAGTGCCATGTAATAGAGTTGAAAGTGCGAGTTCGGCAGCATTGCCTACCAACTGCTGTTTAACATCAATACAAATTCCGCGTTTCTGTCGAAGACGCGGCGTCGGTGCCCGCTTGCCTTTTGAAAACCATTCACAGACACTAAACAAAAACGTCTGAAGCAGCGTCTCGACCCGAAACTCTCTATTCCTTTTCTCCAGAGGTGCTGACCTGCTGAGTTTTGTCCCAGCTTTTTGTGTCTCCGGTTTAAACCACCATCTGCAGTTTCTTCCTACCCACACACACACACACACATAAAAAAACGAGATTGGTCCCTCTCAAGGTCCGGCGAAAACGTGGGAGGACGCCGAGTATGGTGGATATCCGGACTCCACGCCATTCACATTCCAAGCTTGAAAGAGCTGCGAAACTCCCACTCGATCTTAGATAGATCAAAAGTGCTGGAGAAACTCAGCGGGTGAGGCAGCATCTATGGAGCGAAGGAAATTGGCAACGTTTCAGGTCGAGACCTTTCTTCAGATACGATCCACTCGCTCTGTCTGGGAAGTGAGGCTCCATGAACCATCACTCCTGCATCCCCCCCCCCCTCCCCATCCCCTCTCACCCACACTTAGAGTCATAGTCATAGTGACACAGTATGGAAACAGGCCCTTCGGCCCAACTTGTCCACACCGGCCAACATGTCCCAGCTACACTTGTCCCACATGCCTGCGTTTGGTCCATATCCCACCAAACCCGTCCTATCCTTGTACCTGTCTATGCGTTTCTCAAACGCTGGGATAGTACCTACCGCAATACACCCGCCACCCTTTGTGTAAAAACGGTACCCCTCAGATCCCTAATAAATCCGCCCCGCCCCCTCTCACCTTAAATAACACTAAAGGCCAAGTCACACCCCCTCCAAAAATTGGTCCAAAACACATGATAAACTGGCTGGCTTCACGCTGAATTGTGCACATCGAAATGGGGCCTGTCGTGACTTTTCTGACTTTCTCCAAAGGTGCTGCTGTTGTCCAAAGATCTTATAGCTATAAGACCTTTGCTGTTGTCAGCTTGCCTCGCCACGCGGAGCGTTTTGAAGAATCTCGGTACTTCAAGGAATTCACCCCGTTGCAGCTGGATGAAAAAGTCGGTGTGGAGGGGGGGGGGGGGGGGGGGGGAAACATGGGGGAGGGGGGAAGCGTGAACCTGCGATTTGCCCCCCTGTCCGCGAGTGCACGCCCTCTGCGACCACTTGCCCTGACCGTGTTACTGCTCCACATACGCGCCACTCTTGCCAGGGTGCGGGGAGATGGGTGGAGTGGAGGGATGGGGGGGGGGGGGTGGGGGGGGGGGGGGCATCTTGTCTGTAACATTACAGCTCCTTTACAATGTAAACAACAAAAAAATGCCATTCGTCCCATCTCGTGCGAGCTGGTTGACCACGGGCTACCCAAACTACCCCTGAAGTCCGGAGAAGGGTCTCGACCCGAAACGTCGCCCATTTCTTCTCTGCAGAGATGCTGCCGGTCCCGCTGAGTTACTCCGGCAGTTTAGTGTCTACCCTCACCACCAGTGTCAAGTGCTGTTTAAAAGTGTCAAAAGTGTCAATGTCAGCGGGGTGGAAACCCCACGTCGCCCGCGCAGCCAGGACTCACCGAAACCCGGGTCTGTGGCAGCAGTAACGGCTCCGTAGCGCCGGGATCGAACCCGGTCTGCCAGTAAGGCAGCGGCTCTACCGCTGACCCACCGTCCTGCTCAAGCGAGCGCCAATCCCGTGGCACCATCTGCGTGAAAATAAACCTTCCTACTAAGTTAAATCCATAATCCTATTTGTTTCACTCTTCAACAGAGATAGAATCATTGAAGATTTATGATAATGTCAAAAAAAAAAGGTGCCATCAGTGATGGGACGACTAATGATGAGGTTTCAAATTTCCTGAGCATTTAGAACTGAAGCAAGACACCGATATCAGTGGAAAGATTTTAATTGAGCCTTCATTGCCGACCTCAGCACCCAATTAGAGTGAAACAGCGTGGAAACAGGCCCTTCGCCCCAACTTGCCCACACCCCGACCAACATATCCCATCTCCACCAGCCGCACCTGCCTGCCTTTGGCCCATGTCCCTCTAAACCTGTCCTATCCATGTACCTGTCTGAATGTTTCTTAAACACCGTCCCACCTACTTCTCTCCACCAGTCTGAAGAAGGGTCTCGACCCGAAACGTCGCCTATCTCCTTCGCTCCTTAGATGCTGCTGCACCCGCTGAGTTTCTCCAGCTTTTTGTGTACCCTACTTCCTCTGGCAGTCCGTTCCATACACCCACCACCACCCTTTGTGTAAAAACGTTACCCCTCAGATTCCCATTCAATCTTTGCACCCCTTACATTAAAGCGTTGGCCTCTGGTTCTCGATTCCCCTACTCCAGGCAAGAGGCCATGTGCGTGTATCCGATCTATTCCTCTCGTGATTTTAGTCATAAATCCTGATTTATGATTTTACATATATACTTTTAGATTTCTACCGACCAAGCTTCTCATCAACCAACCATTCATCGCCACAGCCGCCCTGGCCTCAGACTACCACACATATTCTATGCGTCATTTGCCCTCTTTCGGTGCAACCTTACATTTCTCAACGTTGGAAAAAAATATGCCTGGAATCTGAAACGTGATCTCTGTGGGGTTTTTTTTTTTCATCATTGCGGCCTGACCCGCTGAGAAATTCCAACATTTTGCCTTTTTCTGTTATCCCAATTTTAACAAATGGCCACAATTTCACTCGGAAATTGACGCTGACGTGATCTAGATCGAGTTAAATCTTTTTTTTTTTTTTTTTTTTTTTCAAACGTGTCATTTAGAGCATGAATATCAGGGCTTTCAAATTCCAGGCAATGTTTTCTTGGCTGGGCAACGGAGGAGAAGTATTGGGGGAGCGACGCTCTGACTGAAAGTAACAACGGGCAAGCGGGGCAGAGTAATTTATAGTGTGAAGTTGCGACTGAAAGGGCATTTTCAGTAGCACGACAGGAAGGGGAGGGGTGCGTGTTGGAACCATTTTAGAGTGGGATAACGAATGCAATTCATCATAATTCCAGCTTCCTCAGACAGCGGCGGCCATGGTTTTCATAAGCTGGGGAGTTGCATCTGCCGCGCCCCTGGTTCAGCATAAAGGCCCCAAACACGGCGTTGCTAGAGAGATAAGGCACAGATATTAGCCCCTGATTGGGAAGAAAAAAAAAATCACCAATAAAATCTGGATGCAAATTTAGCATGTGTGCCTGCAAACGCTTATTAATGAACAAGATATCGCCTTCAAGAAATTCACCGAGCACTCACTTTTTTTAGCAAGTGCCGTTTTCCAAAATTACCAACCGCTCCCAGAGAGATGTGTTGTGTCCTTCATCGTGTTTGCGCTTCAACGAACGAACAATGCTGCCTCAGAACCCCCGCGCGGAATGTAAACAAGAAAGCCCTTTGCTTTGTAACACCTCACTACTATGGCCAAACACACCTCGGCCGCGAAGAACCAACAGAAAGTTGTCTTGCTGCAAGCGAGAGGGGGAGAGGCTATGTTTCTTCCAGCCATAAGCGAGAAAGTTTACAAATAAAAACACAAGCGAAGAACGAGTCCACACAGCTGACCAGTGCGAAAACTATACAAAGGAAACGTTTCCCCGTTTTAATTTTTTTTTTTTCAAAGCCATTTCCTGAATTGACCTTGAGATCGGAATGATCTGATGTTTTTAATAACGGGGCGAAAGGCTCCAAGAATACCTGCTGTGAAACGGCAAGACGGAGGGAAGGGGGCGAATTGTAAAGGGAGCATTGGGGAAAATCCCTCACCCATCTTATCTGTTTGCTAGCATCCTCCACTGCACGCCTTACTGTGGATGTACCGGGCTGGTTAAACTTAAGATGCCAATCCATGTAAGAAATCATTGCGTTTCTGTTCACTTTTTTTGGGTTATTAGATTTCCAGGCAAAGTCCTGCTACTTGCGATATTGAGTATCTTCATTCACGAACCTCAAATCCAATATGTGGGATTTTACCCCGTGGGTGCAGAGGAAACTATATCTCGCATCATCATTCCCACTTTTGTTCATCGCTAGGGCGTGTATTCAAATCTGCCGCTTCCGGCAACCTTGGTTTATCAATCGTTGTATCTCCTGTAGAACCTCAAATCTTCCAAAGTACTCCAATTTATTTTCGCTTGAGCAAACTCTAACTTTAAAACAATATAACCCTATAAACAAGGCGGTACCCAGACACTACAACTGCTCATAGCCAAACGTATCCAAAAGACCCTCTTCTTTCTCCTCCACCCAAACCTAAACCTAAACCAGAGTGGAGGCACAGTCTATCAATGGATGCAGATAAGATTTCGCCCGAAGTTGAGCCTGGGGCTAATGTCCATTGCGTGTCCAATGCAAGAATTATCCGTAGCCCCAAACAAGGCCTACTTCGAAATGTAAGGGGTCGTGGGTCCACTCTACTGTAAACCTAAACAAAGTGCAACTAACATCTTAGCCAACCACCCTTCAACAAAACTGCAGCTTCTCCCAACATAAATCCTAAAGTAGTTATTTTTAAATTAGATCACTGTTTATCTAACTCTTAAAACCCAAATCTCCCCAGTATTTTCTACCACTCGCTCCATACTGCAGTTTCTGCTGACCCGAAATCTAAATCTAAATCTAGCGTAGATTGCAACTCCGCGCCCAAAACAAGGCCTGGCTCTAAGGTTTAAAGAATAGCTAAACCCAACCCTAAACTGAAAACAGCGGTTCTTTATAATGGCGCTAAAGAGGCATACACCTTCGACCATGTCAAAGTGAAGGTTCACATTCGCGTTACAACTAAGGTCTTCTTTTACAATCCTCTCCCGCACAATAAGAAGGAAAATAAATTAGATCCTGTCAATTCCACAAGATTATTTTTTTCTTTAATTTCCCGCATTAAAACAAAAACTCCAAGGGAAAATTCGCAGTTTAAATGCCGCCTTCCTTCGCTAAAGTCTAGTCGTTAGGCCTGAATGTTTTAGTAAAATGTGCACGGTGTGACATTAAAGTGGATATGATGGGGGGGCATTACACCAAACAAGTCTCCAAATGAATTGTGCAAACGGCGACTTTAACCTTCTGAGGTTAGGAATATTATTTTCAAAGAGAGAATGGATTGTATCATTTCACCTAGTTTGCCAATCAGGTTTATATTTTCCAAATTTGCCCGAAATCTCACGCCAACCCACTGAATAAAACAGGGCTGCGGGGGTTTTTGTTAACTCCAGACGTATTCCGACAAGGTTGCCAGGTTTTGCTTCTCCTACCCCTGAAGAGATGGCTGCCGTTTCTGCCCTAGCCCCTCTGCTAAATGGGAATAGTTAACTGCGAATCCGTGACTGCACCCACAAGTTGACATTATCAGCGAGCGACCCTCTCTCTTTTGCTAAAAGATAAAGCCTGGCGTGAACAAGTCCACTGGTTTACAGGCCTTTATTTTTTTCCTAATACAACAATTGAAAATCATATAATCCGTATAATGCTAGGCTTTTTTTAAAAATCCTCAATCCATTTGAAATGCAACCAAGGCAAATCAGTCCCGCACTAACAAAAATAAGTCGCCATTTTCTTTATATTAAAGCTCTCAGTGACTACACTCTCTTGGCAATTTCGGCATCAATTAATATAATTTCTGTGGAAGTGCTTTTTCCAAGTGGCCATAGGGCTCCCTTTGAAAACCTTATGGATGTTCGAACAGGCAAGATGGGATCCTCTTTACAAAATCACGACTGCTCTGACTTGTTTCACGAGGGTCTGGTCCAGTCAGTGCCTTGATTATAAAGGCTTGACCTGCCCACTGCATTTATTTAAATCCAACATTTTTTGTTTTGTCAAAGGGTGACTGGTTCAAAATCCCGAACTTTTCTGAGGGGGAGGGGTGGGGGTGGGGGGTTCTAAGTCGGTTACAGGGCGATAAAACGTTTGTTGCCATACTTCAGAAATGGTTTACAAGTCTCCCTTGCCCAAGTACGGCCTGAGCACAGAGGAGATGAACATGGATCCTGCTCGCCCTCGCAATTCCCAACCAGCCTGGCCCGTTTACCTCCACGGGATCCCTCCCCTTGGGATACATTCGCCAAAGTGCTGCTTGCAGTAGCTCCGCTCCAGGTTTTAACGTTGGGAGCGCTGGGTTCCCTCGCACCCGGTTAGAAAGAGGTGCGCCGGCTCTTTGTAATGGATCGCGCTAAGAGGGGGGCAGAGGTGGTGGGGGGTGGGGAAAGGGTTAGGGTTCACCAGACTGAATTTGTCTCAAATACAACCCTAATCGCTTTATGAATATTGCCGGGAACTTAGTAACTGCATTATTCATTTTTGGTTGTGTTTTTTTAGCCAAAGTCGATTTGAAAACAAAAAATAAATCAATTTAGAAGCAAAAAAATGTTAACGGCCATAGAAGTAAGCTGCTGTCAAAATGCTGAAACAGTGCGCTGCAGGCCAGCGAAACCCAGCGGCTCCCGTAGCTGGAAGCTTATTGTGAAGCATTATGAATAGCCCTGTATCCAGTTTCACTGCAGAGACACACACGCGTTGTTCGGGGCACGTTACGTCTATCTGGTCCAGACTAACACAGCCTCCCCTCCCCCCACCCACACTAATCGTCCGACTGGCCTAATCGTGTACTTCCTGGCGAAATTAAGCAGCATTTCAGACCCAATGTGAGTATTGAAATGTAGAGGGTTTCCAAAAAAAGGGGGGGGGGGGGGGGGACAAGGGGGAACAAGGGGGGGGGGGGGGGGGGGGGGGGGGGGGGGGGGGGACAAACTCCGGGTAGGGGGGAGAATTTTATTTTGACGGTAGATGTCCCCAAATGAACCCTGGCCTTCGGATTGGTTCTATCGGGTCTATTACGGGAGAGGGGAGGGGGATTATCAGGACACCAAATAGGGGGATTAGGGGGGGGGAGGGGGATTATCAGGACACCAAATAGCGTGTTATAGGAGGGGAAACGATGCTGGCACACAAAGCTTGTTCCTGAGCCCATTCTCCCAGTATCTATGCTGGAACACGTCTCCTGGTTACAATTCCTGGCTTGTACTTCGCCCATTTCATTCCCATCCCCCTTCTCTACACCACAATAGTTAAAGACAACCACTCAGACAACACGGAGAGATGCGTGGCTTGTTTATTTTTTTGAAATCGACAAGAAATAACGTGAAAAGTAACATTTTTGTATGACTTATTTTGACCCTCACTTTCCCCCGCCCCCCGCCCCCATACACACATAAACAGAGACAGTGCTTCCGCTTTAGGTTCTTTGAACCTTGTTTTTTGCTAGCTAAGTCCTTAGTGTTTGGAATGATTTTTTTAAAGAATCTTTTTAGTCACGCTTGCTGCGTGTATGCGTTTAGTGTACGTAAAATGGTGTTTTCAGCAGATTGGCGCTTTTTTCTATACCCCCCCCACCCTATCTCCCCCCCCCCCACTCTCCCCCCACATCCCCCTCGAATTCCGATTCTCTGCATTAAAACAGGGACTCAAGTGGTTAGGGTTCAGTTCCAGCTGATTTTTATTACCTTCTCTCTCTCTCTGCTCTCTCTCTCTCTCTCTCTCTTTCTCTGTCGCTTTCTCTCAAAGAACTATTTACAAGTTTATCCACAATCTTGGCAGGCAGTGACGACACCATTAGCTGGGCATGTTTTTTTTTCCAAAGTTTTGTTGCGGCCTGATCTGACAGACTATACACAGCATATTGCACAGGATGAGTAAAAAAAAAAAATTAAAGTTAAAATAACAGAAATTTAAAAAAATAATAATAACAATCGGACAGCAACCAACATTTCTTTTCGCGGCTGCTGCCTTAATGCCTGTCGCGGTAGTTTTGGACACATACAAGTAACCCAGTCTCATGTTGATATAATACAGATTTAAATATACAAAGGCGTTCGCACTTTCCTCCCAACCCCCTCTTCGTCAATTACCTCCCCCCCACCCACCCTCCCCCCTCCCCTCTCCCCCCCCCCCCCCCCCCCTCCCCCCCCCCTCTCCCACACAACAAATACACCTGATTTTGGAATTATATAAGCTAGCTTCATGCCAAAACAATAATATTTTGCCAACAAGTTATAAGAATTAATACTAATTATCATTACAGAATGAGAAACACATCATTTGTATAGCGAACTCAAATCAACATTTGATATCCAGTGATTAAGCGCCATTTAAGGAGCGCCACATAATTGGGAGAAAGGTGCAGTGTCCCATGTCGTATACCTTGATGTTGAACCTTAGAAGGAATGGGAACATTCGATGCTCCCACTACATTTCGCTAACATTGGTTTACTTGACCGCAGCCAGACTGCAGCAGTCCAAAGGAAGCTTTAGGGTCACCTGTTTCAATGGTGAAAGTGTCCAAATGGTTCCCCATATTTTTTTTTAAATACTATAAAGGAGATATATCAGCTAAAATAGACAGGAAGGGGCTGTTGTGAGCTATGACATCTGCTCAGAGACAGCAGGCGAAGCCAACATGCAGCCTCGCGGTACAAAAACCTGCAGATTGAAGTGTGTAAACAAGTGGAATATAAAATAAAAGAGGCAACATTGTGACATTGGCCTCTTTGTTCGTGATCAGGAAACCCAAACAGCGATACACACCGATTAACACCCCCTTTATATTTTTTACAAAAATACACTGAGAAAATAATCAAACGTCTCATCTTTCTCTGTTTTTTTTTTAAAAGTGTCAAAGTCTACATTTAAATATAAAATTAAAAGTTGAACTCTAGCCCTTCGGTGAAGGAGATAAAACGGTGCAGGTAATTAAGAGGCCTACGAAACAAAAGTCAAAATATTTGGCCGGTATAAATACATCCATATAAAAAAAAATGTTTTTTGATTACAGTGACAAGTAAAAAAAAAACCCAAAACAAAAACAATACGAGGATGAGACATCGGTGACAAGAAATTCATGTTTTTTTTGTAGTATTTGTGGAATTTATGGAACTTTTGAGGAAATTTGGTCCAGTAAATGCAGTCCCGCGGAGATTGCGTTAATGATAAAAAGAGGAATTGAAAGGCTGGTGACTTTGTAGGAATCATACAGAGCGCCATCTATCTGGTCGACTTGTCCGAACACTTTTTTTTTTGTTTTTGACTGTTCCAATCTGTACAGAATCTGGGAAGATACAGTACAACATGCTATGAAACCCAGCGAAACACAGTAATCCAATACCACCACTCTTCGAAGAAACGCTGTCTTCGCGTGTAAGATCTCACTCACATGTCTGTACCGACATAATCTGTTTTGGCGATTTCTTTCCACCGTTTAAAACGACCTGTCCCCTAATGCCAAGGCCCGCGTTCTCCCTTTACGTGCAAAACAATTTCTGGTTTTCCTTTTGAGCCCAGACTCCAGGCTGGCAGTTTTTTTTTCTCTCCCCCCATTGGAATCTCAGTCCTCCTAAAACACGTCTCTCCTGAAGAAACACGTCGATTTTTTTTTTGTTTGCTGTTGGAAAGACTCGCGATCGGACATTTATCGATCGCCCAATTTTACAGCATTCGGATCACAATGACTTCAATTCACGATCCCCCTTTTTCGTTTCGCTCCAAGGTAAAACAGCAAGTCAGTTTTCTTTCGCTCGTCGCGTTTTAATACGTGAACACCAGGTTTGAAATACTTGACTCCAGCCATTCCCCTGAAATCATCTCCCTCACCTCTGGCGTGCAGTAGTCTGGGAACTCGAAATGAGACGCCGACTCGGGCTCGACATTAAACTCCAAATCTCTGTCCAGAGACGAACTCAGGTTGCCCAGTGTCATGTTCTCGAAAGTCGGACTGGAGCTAAGGTCCATTAGGTCGTCCTCGAACTCTTCGTCGGAAGACGAGGCGAGGGACGACGAGGAACAGGAGTGGGTTGTGGACGGGGCCGGGGAGATCGACCTCAGACTGCCCGGGTGTTTGCGCTGGTCTCCGGGCGAGCCGGGCACCCTGGCTCCCGTCCCGCCGGCCAGATCTTCATAGAAACTGACCGGGTCGATGGGCTCGGCCGAACAGCTGAGAGTCGGGCTGGCCGGCACGGCGGCTGTGGTCGTGCTGCCCAGAGCCCCAAACGACCGCCTCTCTTTCAGTCTCTTATCTACAATGTGCTTGGAAGCGGCGCTGCTCCGCGCTTTGTAAATTGCCTGTTGGCTGCTAGTGTTTGTGTTAGGAGTAGTGGTCGCCGACTGCGGGTGCTGGTGGACAGTCGGGGGCTTGGTGATCGTGGCCAGGATGATCTTGTGCGTTTTGCTGCACTTGCCGCCACCGCCAGCGCTCCCGTTGTTGCCGCCGCCGCCGCCGCCGCCGCTGCTGCTCTTTTTCGCAGACGGTTTAGAGTGGACCTTCTCGCTCTTCTCCCCCGGCTTGCTGCCCGCAGCACTTTTCGCCTTTTTCCGCGGCCTGTATTTGTAATCGGGGTAGTCCGCCATGTGCTTCAGCCGCAACCTCTCCGCCTCACGGATGAAAGGGATCTTGTCGCTGTCTTTGAGCAACTTCCAGCGCTTGCCCAGGCGCTTGGAGATCTCCGCGTTGTGCATGTCCGGCGACTGCTCCATGATCTTCCTCCTCTCGATCTGCGACCACACCATGAACGCGTTCATGGGTCTCTTGATGTGCCCGCTGGCCGTCTTGCACCAGCTCGGCTCGTCCGTTTTCTCCCCGTCCGACGCCAGCGAGTCCGTCGCCGGCGAGCAGGCGATGCCCAGGTCTGAAGCGCCGGAGTCGGCAGGCTCTCGAACCAGCGCCGCTTCCGTGTCCTCTGCGCTGTTCGTTTGTTGCACCATGCTCTCGCTCTTGTCCCCCCTGAAATATATTGGGGCTCTCTATAGGGCGCCGAGGGGTGAGAGAAACCAAAAAGAAGGCTTTCTTTTTTTATATATATATCAAGACTGTAGCAGTTTTGGTCAGCTTGCACTTTTTCTTTCCCTGCTATTTGCAGAATGCTTTGCTGGCTTGCCCCTCGCCTTCGCAGGAGAGAACCTGGATTCTTGTATTATTATTATTAGTATTTTTATATATATAATATATATAATATAAATATATATAATGTGTATATACTTTGGCACAACCTTCCCCCTCTGACCATGCGGGAAGACTGAGTTATATATTGGAGAAAAAAAACTTGGGTCTGCGGCTTAAACCAGACGCGAACTCGCGTCGCGTCGCCTTCTTATCCAGCTTCCCCGGCTCGGTGACGTCCCGAGTGTTAAAGGTTTATAGTGTCCTGCCGCAAAGCCAAATGGCGGACGCCGCCGCTCGCCCAGACCGCGTCTGTTCTCCAGTGGCCCAGCCGCGCCGCCCCCCGCCGCTCCCATTGGCCCAACCGGCCGCCAGCCGCCGCCACCAAATAAGGAGCGCCCGGGCTGACAGCATCAGGCCAGTGGCAACCCGGGGATAACTAAAAGGGGGCAGGAGCTGCAAGGCTGCTCATGCACCCCCCATACACTCGCTAGATGTAGATAGATCACTCAACCTAAATAGATTCCACGATCACTATATACTCACTCACTCTACTCACACACTCACACCCACTCACTCACAGATCACTCACAACCTCACTATTCACTCACTCACTCACTCTGACTTCACGTCAACAATTCACTACACACTCACACCACACACACTCACTCACTCACTAGATCACTCACTCACCCACGTCACACCCCACACACTCATTAAGATAGGATATTATCACAAGATCCACATCTCACACTCACTCACCTCACTCGACTCACCAAACCCTCACTACACACCCCCACACCTCACTCACGTTCACTCACTCACTCATACACTACACTCACACACTCCACCGTCACTACACTCGTCACCCACCACTCACTCAATAGACCTCACTCTCACCTACACACACTCACCCCCCACCAGATCACATCACCGACACTCACTCTCACTGACTCCCCCCACAGCCTCTAGACCACACTCACACCCACTCACTCAACCACTCACTCACACCCCCTATCAATATATCCACTCTCACTCACTCACTCACTCAGCTCACTCACTCCACTCACTCACACAGACCCCCACACTCACTCACACAAACCTCTATCTCACCCCCACAGATAGCAGATAGTAGATCACGATAGATAACCCAGATCGGAGATAGATACTCAAAATATAAGATAGATACTAGAATCACTCAATAGAAGATCGATTAGAGATACACAGTAGAATACACATAACCTCATGATCGATCACACTAGAGCACTCACTCAAAAATAATAACAACCCCACACTCACTCACACCCACTCAGACTCACTCACTCATACTCACACACTCACTCACATCACTCACTATCACACCCATCACACACACACACACCCCCACCCCTCACCCACCCACCCCCACACCTCATCTCACTCACTCACACACAACACTCACTCACTCACTCACTCACTCACTCACTCACTCACACTCACTCACTCACTCACCCCCCACACCTCACTCACACACTCACATCACTACCCCCCACCTAATACACAACATCACTCACTCACTCACTACTACTCACTCACTCACACCCCCACACTCCTCACTCACCACTCACCAAGAGACACCCCCACAACTCACTCACACACTCTCACTCACACACCCACACTCACCCACCCTCACACTCACCTCACATCATACCCACCCTCACCCACCCACACACACACACCCTCACTCACCCACCCACTCACACCTCACAACCCACGAAACTCAACTCACAAAGAAAAATCCACAACCATTCATCACTCACACCCACACTCACTAACCCACACTCATCAACCCACACTCCACTCTCACTCACCCTCACTCACAAAAACCCACACACACCCACATCCACACACACCTCACTCAACCCCCACACTCACACTCCAGCCTCTCGTCTGCCTCCCTCCTCCCCCCCCCTCCCCACTCTCCCTCCTCCCCAACCCACACCCACCCTCACAACTCCAGTCTCTCTGCCTCCCTCTCCCCCCTCCCCACTCTCCACCCACACCCTCACTCACTCACTCCAGTCTCTCGTCTGCCTCCCTCTCACCCCCTCCCTCCCTGTCTCCCCCTCTCCCTCCCTCCCCACTCTACCCCCTCCCCACTCATCCCCCCTCCCCACCCACCCACCCACACCCTCACCCACCCACACTCCAGTCTCTCGTCTCCCCACTCCCCACTCCCACCCACCACACCCACCCTCACTCCAGTCCTCCCTCTCTCCCCTCCCTCCCTCCCCCTCCCCCTCTCTCCCCCTCCCCCTCTCTCCCCCCTCCCCCTCGCCTCCTCCACACTCTCCCCTCCCCCTCCCTCTCTCCCTCCCTCTCCCTCTCTCCCTCCCTCTCCTCTCTCCTCCCTCCTCCCCCTTTCCCCCCCCTCTCTCTCCTCCTCCCAGCCCCCTCCATCTCCCTCCCTCTCTCCCTCCCTCTCCCCCCTCAATCTCCCTCCCGTCTCTCCCTTCCCTCACTCCTCCTCCTACATCCTACCCTCTCCCTCTCTCTCTCTTCCTTCTCCATTCCCTCTACCACCCTCCTACCCCCCCCCCCACTTCTCTTATCTCCATCTCCCACTATCCCCCATTCCTCCCCCTCCCTCTCTCTTCCTCCCCGCACCCTACCCCCTCTCTTCCATCTCTCTCACTTCCCTCTCTCTCCCTTCCATCTCTCTCTCTTCACTCTCTCTCTCTTCCCTCTCTCCCCCTCCTCCCCCCTCCCTCCCTCCCATTCCTCCCCCCTCTCTCCCCCTCTACCTCTCTCTCTCCCTCCCCGTGCCATCCCTACTTCTTCTTTCCCCTCTCCCTCCTCCACCCATCCTCTCATCCCCTCCTCCCTATCCCTTCCCTCCCCTCCTATCTCCCCATATTTATCCACATCCTCCCCTCTCCCCTCCGATCCATCTCTCTTTCTCCCGTTCCGCCACCCTTTTTCCCTTTCTTCCCGCCACCCCCTCCAATTCCTCGACCTCCGCCCCATCCCATCCCCTTCCCTCCTCCCCCCTTCCCCCTATCCCGTCTCTCTTCCGCCCCTCCCCCTCCCATCCTTTCCACTTTACCCTCACCTCTCTCTCTCTCTTTCTCTCTCTCTCCCCATCCCCCATCCCTTCCCTAGACGCCCCCCGCCTTTCTCCACCCTCCGGCATTAAGTGAACGCTGCATGTTGTGCCTTCCCTTCATCCCCAAACTGGCATTAGCCCGTCCCACCGACTCAACACACCAGGCAGCACAACGCTCGGTCTTGGGCGAAACTGGTCTGAATCTGTCTGTGTGTGAGAGAGAGTGGAGAGTGAGTGTGCGTGTCTGCATGTGCCCGTCTGCTTCTCTCTCTCTCTCTCTCTCTCTCTCTCACTCTCCCGTCCTCCTCTCCACCCCCCCCCTCTCTCCCCCCCTCCTCTCCCCCCCCCTCCTCCTCCCCCTCCTCTCCCCCCCCCCTCTCCCCCCTCCTCTCCCCCCCTCCTCTCCCCCCTCCTCTCCCCCCTCCTCGCCCACCTCTCCCCCCTCCTCTCTCCCCTCCCTCTCTCCCCTCCCCTCCTCTCCCTCCCCCCTCCTCTCTCCCCCCCTCCCTCCCCCCTCCTCTCTCCCCCTCCCTCCTCCTCTCTCCCCCTCCCTCCTCCTCCCCTCCCCCCTCCTCCTCCCCCCCCCCCCTCCTCTCCTCCCCCCCCCCCCTCCTCTCTCCCCCCCCCCTAACCCCCTCCATCCTCCCCCCTCCTCTCCCCCCCCTACCCCCTCCTCTCTCCCCCCTCCACTCTCCCCCCCTCCCCCTCCTCTCCCCCTACCGCCTCCTCTCTCCCCCTCCTCTCTCCCCGTCCTCTCTCATCCCTCCCCCTCCCCCCTGTCTCTCTCACGCGTACACACTGACAGCTCGTCCACTTATGTTTAAGTTTCGCGAAATTGACACGATATCGTGCGTCCAAAAATGGAAAGGCTGCAGTTTTACTTTTGGCGAAAATCGGTTTTGAGTTTTATCGCCCTGAAACGCTCCGAATGTGTTCTGCCTTCGCCCACACCTGCAGGTATTACCAACTCCTTGATATCAAAAGGGATTACACAGGAACCCGTTCATTTGCTCTTTAATAACATTAAGCGGGTTGGTAGAGCATACACACATAAAACGCGCGCTGAACAACACACCGGATTCAGCACTTGCAGTGTCTCCCTCCCCCTCTGTTTCCAAGAGAATCGCAAGAACACCAGCAGTAGCACAAAAGGACACATTAGGTGGGTTGAGTCGAGCAAAAAATAGAGGCACGTCAAACGCATGGGCTGGCGACCACCTTTCACCGTGTTGAAAGATATAGGATGAAACGCAAGTGCTCCACATGCACATGGAGGTTTGTTCAGGCTAACCCAAGAGGGAGGCAAAATAATGCAACGTTGGTGGAATTAGGAATGGTTTTTAAAGCAACGTTTGCAGGTGATAAATTCTGAAAGATATCATCATGTTAAAAAAATCACAATGTAGCTTTAACATTTCGTCCAATGAGTAGATCCGATAAAATAGTCCACATTTAATCGGACTCTGATCCAAGCAAATGCGCGCTGCGCGTTTTAAATGGCAAAGAGGTGATTGACATAGATACAGTGTGCGAGGCTGCACGAGGTTTCAGCTGCGTGTAGCTAATCGCATGCAAGAAAAAAAAAACATTAAAACGAGAAACTGATATTTGTTCCCAATCGTGTTAACTTCACGGGCTGCGAGACAGTAGGTGGCGGTACTGCGCCTGTATGCTCATCAGCCGGTTGCTGTAATTTGGATCCCGGCTTTGAACCCTGGGTGGCTGAAGGCAGATAGAGAGCACACGATTTCACTCCCCCCCCCCCCCCCCACACACACACACACACACACACACACACACACACACACACACATAAACACAAAATTAGTTGGATAATTTTCTCCAACTTCATATTGTTGACAAGTCACTCTTTCTCCTTTCTTTCATTGCGATAAGCATCAAATAAACTGGCCCTTTGCTTCTGAAGCAGGGTCTCCAGCCAAACGTCACCTCATCCATCCCCTTTTCCAGAAATGGTGCCTGGCCTGCTGAATTACTCCAGCTTTTTGTGTCTATCCTTTGGTTCTACTCATCTATGCCGACCAAGATGCCCCATCTAAGCTAGTCCCCATTTGCCCGTGTTTGGCCCATATCCCTCAAAACATCTCCTGTCTACGAACCTGTCCTGAGTGTCATGTATTGCTGCACTTGGAGCTCCTTGAGACCTCTCCTTATTGGGTTTACATCATAGAGTCATACAGCATGGAAAAAGGCCCTTCGGCCCAACGTGCCCACACCGGCCAGCGACACTATTCCCACATGTACCCATATCCCTCCAAACCTGTCCTACTCATCTACCTGTCCAACTGTTTCTTAAATAGTATATGATCTTTCAAAATGATGAGACGGGGCATGTGCATGGAGCTTGATGGGTAACTAATGCCAAGGTTAGATACAAAAGGAAAATATTCAAGCTCACAGTAGTATGTCCAAACATCGTCACCCAGACAGTTTCAGTTCAGTTTAGTTTATTGTCACATGTACCGAGGTACAGTTAAAAACTTTTAGACAATAGGTGCAGGAGTAGGCCATTTGGTCCTTCGAGCCAGCACCGCCATTCAATGTGGTCATGGCTGATCATCCACAATCAGTACCCCCTTCCTGCCTTCTCCCCATATCCCTTGACTCCGCTATCTGTAAGAGCTCTATCTAACTCTGTCTTGAAAGTATCCAGAGAACCAGCCTCCGCCGCCCTCTGAGGCAGAGAATTCCACAGACTCACAACTCTCTGTGTGAAAATGTGTTTCCTCATCTCCGTTCTAAATGGCTTACACCTTATTCTTAAACTGTGTACCCTGGTTCTGGACTCCCCCAACAACAGGAACATGTCTCATGCCTCTAGCGTGTCCTTAATAATCTTATATGTTTCAATTAGATCCCCTCTCATCCTTCTAAATTCCAGTGTGTACAAGCCCAGCTGCACCATTCTATCAATATATGACAGTCCCGCCATCCTGGAAATTAACCTTGTGAACCTACGCTGTACTCCCTCAATAGCAAGAATGTCCTTCCTCAAATTTGGAGACCAAACCTGCACACAATACACCATGTGTGGTCTCACTAGGGCCCTGTACAACTGCAGAAGGACCTCTTTGATCCTATACTCAATAAAGGCCAACATGCCATTCGCTTTCTTCACTGCCTGCTGTACCTGCATGCTTGCTTTCAGTGACTGATGAACAAGGACATCCCAGATCCCATTGTACTTCCCCTCTTCCCAAATTGTCACCATGTACTTAATAATCTGCCATCCTGTTTTTGGCACGGTGGACAACCTCACATTTATCCACATAAAACTGCATCTGCCATTCATCTGCCCACTCACCCAACCTGCCCAAGTCACCCTGCATCCTCACTGCATCCTCCGCACAGTTCACACCCACCCAGCTTCGTGCCATCTGCAAATTTGCTAATGCTACTTTTAATCCCTTTATCTAAATCATTAATCCATATTACTAAAAGTCTGATCTTGACCACTTCCTGTTGTTCTGTATATTGATTTTAGAAAAATCTTATGGCTGTGATTTTTGGCCATCCTACTTAGAATCCTCCTCCGCTGCGCAGGATGAGAATTTTTCCCATCGATGAAAAATAAAATAGTTATTAGTGTTTAAAAAACGTTGAGATTCTCTCTCCTGAAGGCCACACCCCTTCCGGAGGGACAATAAAACCCGGAAGTGTTGAGTGCCTCAGTCAGTCTCTGCAAGATAGGGGAGTGAGAGGGTCACGTCCCTCAGTCTGAGCTGTGAATAACACTGAACACATGTCTACTAAACTGTGAGTGGGTTTACTGAGCTGTCAGTGCCATTAATGTGGTTTGAAAATATAGTTTGGAAATGCTAAAGCTGTGTTGTCTTTGGTTTGGAAATGCTAAAGCTGTGTTGCCTAATTAAAGATGCCGTGCCTAATTAAAGTTGCCTTGCCTTCTATATAATTAAAAGTCCAATCTTGACCACTTCCTGTTTGTGCTTTATATTGATTTTAGAAAAATCGCTACCACGTACGGCTGTGATTTTTGGCCATCATTTTCAGTCCCCCTCCACTCATCGGGTGCTGAGGACTTTTCCCGTCGATGAAAAATAAAAGAGTTATTAGTGTTTCAAAAATGTTGAGATTCTCTCTCCTGTCAATCACACCATGAAGGTCATGCCCCTTCTGGTGGGAGGGGGGGAGGGACTACAAAATCCAGAAGTGTGGGCGTGGTCAGTCTCTGCAAGATGGAGGAGGGAGATGTCATGACTCGTTGTCTTTAGTGGCCTTGCAGCCTGCTTGAAATGGTATGAAACTGCACTTGAATTTGGTGGCCTTGCACCCTGCTTGAAGTGGTAAGAAACTGCACTTGAAATTGGTGGCCTTGCACCCTGCTTGAATTGGAATTTCAAGGCATACCCGTGAGTCAACTGCCAGCCCACCAGCCGTGAGTAAGTGAGCTGCCAGCACAATAGACTTGAGTGACAATAGGCTTGAGCCGCCAGCCCAAGAATCCATTCGGCCAACAATGTCCATACCAGCCCTCTGGAAACCAGTCCCTTCAGCCCACAACACCCATACTAGCGCTCCAGAAAGCTCCCCCACTGGCCACCAATATTGGAATTGGTGGAGAGGTGGAATATTGCGTTGGGGGACCAGCCCTCCCGTGTGATGCTGGGACCCAACCGAGCATTGCGGTACCCCACTAATCACTGCCTGCCATTCTGAAAGGGACCCGTTAATCTCTACTCTCTGTTTCCTGTCTGCAAACCAATTTTTCCATGACTATCCATGCCAGCACCCCACCACCAATACCGTGTGCTCTAATTTTGCCCGCTAATCTCCTATGTGGGACCTTATCAAATGCTTTCTGAAAGTCCAGGTACACTACATCCACTGTCTCTACCTTGTCCATTTTCCTAGTTACATCCTCAAAAAATTCCAGAAGATTAATTGCTTGCTAACCAGTCAGCAGAAAGACAATACATGATTACAATCGAGCCATTTACAGTGTATAGATATGATAAGGGAATAACGTTTAGTGCAAGGTAATCTGGACTTTCAGAAGGCTTTCGACAAGGTCCCACATAAGAGATTATGTGCAAACTTAAAGCACACGGTATTGGGGGATCAGTATTGATGTGGGTAGAGAACTGGCTGGCAGTTCAGGAAGCAAAGAGTAGGAGTGAACGGGTCCTATTCAGAATGGCAGGCAGTGACTAGTGGGGTACCGCAAGGCTCAGTGCTGGGACCACAGCTATTTACAATATATATTAATGATTTGGACGAGGGATTTGAATGCAACATCTCCAAATTTGTGGATGACACGAAGCTGGGGGGCAGTGTTAGCTGTGAGGAGGATGCTAGGAGGCTGCAAGGTGACTTGGATAGAAACATAGAAACATAGAAATTAGGTGCAGGAGTAGGCCATTCAGCCCTTCGAGCCTGCACCGCCATTCAATATGATCATGGCTGATCATCCAACTCAGTATCCCGTACCTGCCTTCTCTCCATACCCTCTGATCCCCCTAGCCACAAGGGCCACATCCAACTCACTCTTAAATATAGCCAATGAACTGGCCTCAACTACCCTCTGTGGCAGAGAGTTCCAGAGACTCACCACTCTCTGTGTGAAAAAAGTCTTTCTCATCTCAGTCTTAAAGGATTTCCCCCTTATCCTTAAGCTGTGACCCCTTGTCCTGGACTTCCCCAACATCGGGAACAATCTTCCTGCATCTAGCCTGTCCAACCCCTTAAGAATTTTGTAAGTTAATAGGCTGGGTGAGTGGGCAAATGCATGGCAGATGCAGTATAATGTGGATAAATGTGAGGTTATCCACTTTGGTGGCAAGAACAGGAAAGTAGACTATTATCTGAATGGTGGCCGATTAGGAAAAGGGGAGATGCAACGAGACCTGGGTGTCATGGTACACCAGTCATTGAAAGTAGGCATGCAGGTGCAGCAGGCAGTGAAGAAAGCGAATGGTATGTTAGCATTCATAGCAAAAGGATTTGAGTACAAGAGCAGGCAGGTTCTACTGCAGTTCTACTGCAGGGTCTTGGTGAGGCCACACCTGGAGTATTGCGTACAGTTTTGGTCTCCTAATCTGAGGAAAGACTTTCTTGCCATAGAGGGAGTACAGAGAAGGTTCACCAGACTGATTCCTGGGATGGCAGGACTTTCATATGAAGAAAGACTGGATAGACTCGGCTTGTACTCGCTAGGAATTTAGAAGATTGAGGGGGGATCATAGAAACTTACAAAATTCTTAAGGGGTTGGACAGGCTAGATGCAGGAAGATTGTTCCCGATGTTGGGGAAGTCCAGAACAAGGGGTCACAGTTCAAGGATAAGGGGGAAGTCTTTTAGGACCGAGATGAGGAAAACATTTTTCACACAGAGAGTGGTGAATCTGTGCAATTCTCTGCCACAGAAGGTAGTTGAGGCCAGTTCATTGGCTATATTTAAGAGAGAGTTAGATGTGACCCTAGTGGCTAAAGGGTTTACCGGGTATGGAGAGAAGGCAGGTACAGGATACTGAGTTGGATGATCAGCCATGATCATATTGAATGGTGGTGCAGGCTCGAAGGGCCGAATGGCCTACTCCTGCACCTATTTTCTATGTTTCTATGTTGTCAGTCGAGCTAGGCCACGTTGGTGGGACCCCTCTGCAGCAGGAATCCATGCGGTTGGTCTTTGGGTGCCGGGAGTTAGAGATAGGGGAGATCTGAGAGGAGTTTAAGAAGATCCATTCCTCCACTGATGCTGTCTGACCCGCTGAGTTACTCTGGCTGTCTTCGGTTTAACCAGCATCTGCAGTCCCTTCCTACACATCGTTGTAATGTAACAGGTGCAGTAGTCAGGTATCCAGTCTGACTTGGTGCAAGTATGTGTGAGGGGGGGCGGGGGTCATGGAGAGGTGAACAGGTGGAGAGACGAGCAATAGGTGTGTGGTATGATCTGTCACATAGCTAGTATTTGTTAGGACGCGTTGAACCGAAACACAAGATTGTGAGCGCTCAGCAGGCCTGAACACATCTATGGAGCAGGAAACGTTAGGACCAATGTGTTTTTATCCAGTCAGTGACGAGCAGGTCAAAAATAGCCGAACTCCAAGATTCTCGTTGAGTTATATCTGACTGTGGGAAATGTGATTCACAGCTACTTTGTGCCACTCATTTTCTGAGGATGTAACTAGGAAAATGGACGAGGGAGAGCCAGTGGATGTGGTGTACCTGGACCCTCAGAAAGCATTTGATAAGGTCCCACATAGGAGATTAGTGGGCAGACTTAGGGCACATGGTATTGGGGGTAGAGTGCCGACATGGATAGAAAATTGGTTGGCAGACAGGAGACAAGGAGTAGGGATTAACGGGCCTATTTCAGAATGGCTGACAGTCACTAGTAAGGGGTACCGCAAGGCTGGGTGCTGGGACCGCAGCTATTTACAATATACATCAATGATTTGGATGAAGGGATTCAAAGTAACATTAGCAAATTTGCAGATGACACAAAGCTGGGTGGCAGTGTGAACTGTGAGGAGGATGCTATGAGAATGCAGGGTGACTTGGACAGGTTGGGGGAGTGCGCAGATGCATGGCAGATGCAGTTTAATGCAGATAAATGTGAGGTTATTCACTTTGGTATCAAAAACAGGAAGGCAGATCACTATCTAAATGGTGTTGGGAAAAGGGGAAGTACAATGGGATCTGGGGGTCCTTGTTCATCAGTCTATGAAAGTAAGCATGCAGGTACAGCAGGCAGTGAAGAAAGCGAATGGCATGTTGGCCTTTATAACAAGAGGAGTCGAGTATAGGAACAAAGAGGTCCTTCTGCAGTTGTAAAGGGCCCTAGTGAGACCGCACCTGGAGTATCATATGCAGTTTTGGTCCCCTAATTTGAGGAAGGACATTCTTGCTATTGAGGGAGTGCAGCGTAGGTTTACAAGGTTAATTTCCGGGATGGCGGGACTGTCACATGCTGAGAGAATGGAGCGGCTGGGCTTGTACACTCTGGAGTTTAGAAGGATGAGAGGGGATCTTATTAAAACATACAAGATTGTTAAGGGTTTGGACACGCTAGAGGCAGCAAACATTTTCCCGATGTTGGGGGAGTCCAGAACCAGGGGCCACAGTTTAAGAATAAGGGGTAAGCCATTTAGAACGGAGACGAGGAAACACTTTTTCTCACAGAGAGTGGTGAGTCTGTGGAATTCTCTGCCTCAGAGGGAGGTGGAGGCTGTTTCTCTGGATACTTTCAAGAGAGAGCTAGATAGGGCTCTTAAAAATAGCCGAGTCAGGGGATGTGGGGAGAAGGCAGGAATGGGGTACTGATTGGGGATGATCAGCCATGATCACATTAAATGGAGGTGCTGGCTCGAAGGGCCGAATGGCCTACTCCTGCACCTATTGTCTATTGTCTAATCAAGTGAATCAAAAAGTTTAAGCAGTGAGCAAGCACTAAGTATGACTTATTTGCGAGACGGGTATTAGGTATGTTTAGATATGTTACCTGTGATCACTCTGCAAGCTCTGCTGGTGGAACTCAGCGGGCGAGGCAGCATCTATGGAGAGAAGGAATAGGCGATGTTGCAGGTCGAGACCCTTCTTCAGACCGATTTTTCCAGCATCTGCAGTTCTTTCTTAAACACTCTGCAAACTCTAATATTTAATTATTATTTTAAAAGATCATCTCAGATAATGGTGGCCAGACTAGTACCAAAACGAGATCATAGTTCTAATGATTGAAATGAGCTGCAAAGAAGACCACACTATCTGAAATGTTCCCCAATGCTTCATTGCCAATTAAGTAGTTTTTAAGTGTACGTGACATGGTGTATAATGCGGCACGGTGGCGCAGCGGCCTGACCATGGGCGCTGTCTGTACGGAGTTTGCACGATCTCCCCGTGACCTTTGTGGGTTTTCTCCGAGATCTTCGGTTTCCTCCCACACTCCAAAGACGTACAGGTTCGTAGGTTAATTGGCTTGGTATCAACATTGTAAAATTGTCCCTTGTGTGTAGGGTAGTGTTAATGTGCGGGGATCGCTGGTCGGTGCGGACTCGGTGGGCCTGTTCCTGCGCTGTATCTCTACACTAAACGGGACCACAATAGAGTCATAGATTCTGCAAGGAAACAGGCCCTTTGGCCAAACCTGTCCGCACCGACCAAGATACCTCATCTACACTAGTTCCACCTGCCTGCATTCGACCTATATTCTTCTAAACCGTTCCTATCCATGTGCCTGTCCAAATGTCTTTTAGCGTCATGATAGTACCTGCCTCAACTAACGTTCGATGTTTCCGAGCCAGTATTCAGCCAAGAGGTTGCCACAAGTCACAGTGTGATCTGAAGAGCAGAAGAAAGGACAGAAGAAAGAGAAAGTTGGGGTAGGCCATTTAAGCCACTTGAACTTTCTTGCCAATTCAATAAAATCAAGACTGATTGCAGGGTAATCAGTGGCGTAGCAGTAGAGTTATTTCCTTATATAAAAACAGTTTTTATCCACGAGTAGTTGCTCTAATCGACAGCCAAAAATCTGTAGCCTCCCTTTGATCTGGTATTTTGTTGGTTCACATGCGTGATCAATGGTGTTTTATCATTAATGTTTTATTATTATTAATGTTTAGTGTTTTCTGAGTCATTCGTAACTGTCACTGTATGTCATGTTGTTACTTGTGGGCGGAGTACCAAGGCAAATTCCTTGTATGTGAATACTTGGCCAATAAACTTACTTACTTTTACCCCCAAACTTACTTTCTTACTTACTTACTTATAGCATCAGAGACCCTGGTTCGATCCTGATCTCGGGTGCTGTCTATATGGAGTTTGTATGTTCTCCCTGTGACCACCTGGGTTTTC
This sequence comes from Okamejei kenojei, assembly GCA_035221665.1. NCBI lineage: Eukaryota > Metazoa > Chordata > Chondrichthyes > Rajiformes > Rajidae > Okamejei > Okamejei kenojei. The sequence continues at coordinate 148,171,646 of CM069132.1, forward strand.
TCCGGGTGTTAAGAACTAAGGTTTATAGTTGCTCCAGATGCCAGCTGATCTATATCGGTGAGACCAAGCAGAGGCTTGGCGATCGTTTCGCCGAACACCTCCGCTCGGTCCGCAATAACCAACCCGACCTCCCGCTGGCTCAGCACTTCAGCTCCCCCTCCCGTTCCGTATCCGACCTCTCGGTCCTGGGCCTCCTCCACGGCCAGAGTGAGCAACACCGCAAGTTGGAGGAACAGCACCTCATATTCCGCTTGGGGAGTCTGCATCCTCTGGGCTTGAACATAGAATTTTCTCAATTCTGTTAACCCTTGCTGTCTCCTCCCCTTCCCACCTCTCCCTCAGCCCTCGGGCTCCTCCTCCTCTTTTTTCCTTTCTTCTCCCCACCTCCCACCTCCCATCAGTCTGAAGAAGGGTTTCGGCCTGAAACGTCACCTATCTCCTTCACTCCTTAGATGCTGCTGCACCCGCTGAGTTTCTCCAGCCTTTTGTGTACCCTCGATTTTCCAGCATCTGCAGTTCCTTCTTTAACACAAAGGTTTATAGATCGATTGGCTTCAGTAAAAATTGTAAATTGTCCCTAGTGTGTTGTGCAATGTTAGTGTATGGGATGATCACTGGTCAGCGTGGACTTGGTGGGCTGAAGGGCCTGTTTCTGCACTGGTTCTCTAAAGTAAACTCTAAAGAGTGATTCTAAGCCTCGGGTCACATTCCCTCTGCAGTCTGCACTTTCTCGAACTTCCTCGACATTCAAACTTTCCACCCCAACCTTTAAGCAACCCAAAATTGCAAAAACTGTTCACGAAGGGTTCAGAGCAAGTGTTGTTGAAACATGTTTGATTCTTCCCCTTTTTTTTAAGTTTCTTAGCCCAGGTTGAGTACAGCAACAACAATTAAGTTGTCCAGCAGTGTAACTTATTTCTTACATTACCTTGAATTCATCAAGCGACTGAGCATCTATCGCTATGCGAGGGAAAGGATTCCAAAGGTTTCATTCTCATACAAAATGGCTGACCCCTTATCCTCAACTTTGAAACTCACCAGAAAATAAAAGCGTTTTCAACGGCTACTTTCTGAATGTCTCTCAGCATCTAACATTGACATCACCCATCCAGGCCAAAGATAATATTTTCTCACAAGAAACACTTTCATCACAAGAACCAATCTAGTTGCTGTAGTGTTAGAACGGTGAAAGGACTTGATGGAGTGGATGTGGATCAGTTAGATAGAGCCCTTTTAAGAGTTAGATAAAGCTCTTAAAGATAGTGGAGTCAAGGGATATGGTGAGAAGGCATGAATGGGGGAATGATTGTGGATGATCAGCCATGATCACATTGAATGGCAGTGCTGACTCGAAGGGCCAAATGGCCTGCTCCTGCTCCTATTGTCTGTTATCTATTGTTTATTAGGAAGATGTTTCCACTAGTGGGAGTATCTAGGACCAGAGGTCATAGCCTCAGAATAGAAGGAGATGAGGAGGAATTTCTTTAGTCAGAGGGTGGTGAATCTGTGCAATTTATTGCTACCGAAGGCTGAGGAGGCCAAGTCAATGGATATTTTTATGGTAGAGATAGATTCTTGATTAGTACGGGTGTCAGGAGTTATGGGGAGAAGGCAGGAGAATGGGGTTAGGAGGGAGAGATAGATCAGCCATGATTGAATGGCGGAGTAGTCTTGATGGGCTGAATGGTTTAATTCTACTCCTATCACTTATGAAGTTATATATTGAATCCAATGCAGCCTTACACATTATTTGGATAATTTTGAAAAACTGCTCTTTTTTCAAAGTTGGAATTTGGAATGTATTGGTTGTTTAATTTGGCGCCAGCCTTTCTGACTTAAAAAAAAGGAATCCATTTGATGCCTCATGTGGAGCATGAGATAGTGACAGCTGGTAGAGCTGCTGCCTCACAGCACCAGAGACCTGGATTCAGCCCAGACTTTCAGTGCTGTCTGTGTGGAGTTTGTATATTCTCCCTGTGAATGCGTGGGTTTCCTCACGATGCTCCAGTTTCCTCCCACATCCCAAAGACACGTGGCTTGTGTATCGTGTGCAGTTTTGGTCCCCTAATTTGAGGAAGGCCATTCTTGCTATTGAGGGAGTGCAGCGTAGGTTTACAAGGTTAATTCCCGGGATGGCGGGACTGTCATATGCTGAGAGAATGGAGCAGCTGGGCTTGTACACTCTGGAGTTTAGAAGGATGAGAGTGGATCTCATTGAAACATATAAGATTGTTAAGGGCTTTGACATGCTAGAGGCAGGAAACATGTTCCCGATGTTGGGGGAGACCAGAACCAGGGGCCACAGTTTAAGAATAAGGAGCAAGCCATTTAGAACGGAGACGAGGAAACACTTTTTCTCACAGAGAGTGGTGAGTCTGTGGAATTCTCTGCCACAGAGGCCGGTGGATGCTTTCAAGAGAGAGCTAGATAGGGCTCTTAAAAATAGCGGAGTCAGGGGATATGGGGAGAAGGCAGGAACGGGGTACTGATTGGGGATGATCAGCCAAGATCACATTGAATGGCGGTGCTGGCTCGAAGGGCCGAATGGCCTACTCCTGCACCTATTGTCTATTGGCCTTGTGGCTAAATTAGCCTCTGTAAAAACCCTGTCCCACGGTACGAGTTCATTCCAAGAGCTCTCCCGAGTTTAAACAAAATCAAACTCGTGGTAAGTACGGAGAATGAACGTAGCGGGTACGTCGGAGCTCGGGGACGTCTCTTAGCGGCTCGTAACGCTAACAGCATGTACTCGGGAAGACTCGCTAACGGCAGGTAAGCTCGTGAAGACTCGTGAAGATTTTGCAACGTTGCAAAATGTCGACATGAGCCCAGAGTACCGACGAGCGGCCATTACCGTAAATCTCCGAGTTCGAATCAGGGCAAACTCTGGAGAGCTCTTGGGATGAACTCGTACCGTGGGGCAGGGCTTTAAATAGCCCCCAAATGTGTAGGGAGTGGATGAGAAAGTGGGACAATATAGAACCAGTGTGAACAGATGATCAATGGTTGGCACGGACTTGGTGGGCTGAAGTCCTGTTGCCACGCTTTTAATAAAACGTTAACCCTCTCCAATTTGCAGGTGAGACCAAAGGTGGAGTATTGGACATATGTTTAGATACCATACTTTCAGTTTTGTTCAGTTTAGTTTATTGTCATGTGTGCTGAGGTACGATGAGTAGCTTTTGTTGCGTGCTATCCAGTCAGCGGAAAGACAACACACGTTTACAGTCGAGCCATTTACAGCGTATAGATACACGATTGGGGAATAACGTTTAGTGCAAGGTAAAGCCAGTAAAGTCTGATCAAAGATAGTCCGAGGGTCACCAATGAGGTAGATAGTTGTTCAGGACCGCTCTCTAGATTTGGCAGGATGATTCAGCTGCCGGATAACAGCTGGGAACAGACTGTTCCTGAATCTGGTGGTGTGTGTTTTTGCACTTCTATACCTTTTGCCCGAAGGGAGAGGGGAGAAGAGGGGGTGGCCAGCGTATGGTCTGGCCTTGCCGAGGCAGCGTGAGGTACAAATGGAGTCAGTAGAAGGGAGTTTGGTTTGTGTGCTGGTCTGTGCTGCGTCCACAATTTGTTGCAATTTCTTGCGGTCTTGGATCAAGCTATGACATGTAGGCCGGTGTGGGCAAGTTGGGCTGAAGGGCCTGTTTCCATGATGTACAGTGGCTTGCAAAAGTATTCATACCCCTTAAACTTTTCCACATTTTGTCACGTTACAACCACAAACGTAAATGTATTTTGTTGGGATTTTATGTGATAGACCAACACAAAGTGGCGCATAATTGTGAAGTGGAAGGAAAATGATACATGGTTTCCAAATTTTATTACAAATAAAAAACTGAAAAGTGTGGCGTGCAAAAGTATTCAGCCCCCAGAGTCAATACTTTGTAGAACCACCTTTCACTGCAATTACAGCTGCAAGTCTTTTGGGGTATGTCTCTACCAGCTTTGCACATCTAGAGACTGACATTTTTGCCCATTCTTCTTTGCAAAATAGCTCAAGCTCAGTCAGATTGGATGGAGAGCATCTGTGAACAGCAATTTTCAAGTCTTGCCAGAGATTCTCAATTGGATTTAGGTCTGGACTTTGACTGGCCATTCTAACACATCAATATGCTTTGATCTAAACCATTCCATTGTAGCTCTGGCTGTATGTTTAGGGCCGTTGTCCTGCTGGAAGGTGAACCTCCGCCCCAGTCTCAAGTCTTTTGCAGACTCTAACAGGTTTTCTTCCAAGATTGCCATGTATTTGGCTCCATCCATCTTCCCATCAACTCTGACCAGCTTCCCTGTCCCTGCTGAAGAAAAGCATCCCCACAGCATGATGCAGCCACCACCATGTTTCACAGTGGGGATGGTGTGTTCAGGGTGATGTGCAGTGTTAGTTTTCCACCACACACAGCATTTTGCATTTAAGCCAAAAACTTCAATTTTGGTCTCATCAGACCAGAGCACCTTCCTCCACATGTTTGCTGTGTCCCCCACATGGCTTGTGGCAAATTGCAAATGGGACTTCTTATGGCTTTGTTTCAACAATGGCTCTCTTCTTGCCACTCTTCCATAAAGGCCCGATTTGTGGAGTGCACGACTAATAGTTGTCCTGTGGACAGATTCTCCCACCTGAGCTGTGGATCTCTGCAGCTCCTCCAGAGTTACCATGGGCCTCTTGGCTGCTTCTCTGATCAATGCTCTCCTTGCCCGGCCTGTCAGTTTAGGTGGACAGCCATGTCTTGGTAGGTTTGCAGTTGTGCCATACTCTTTCCATTTTCGGATGATGGATTGAACAGTGCTCCATGAGATGTTCAAAGCTTGGGATATATTTTGTTAACCTAACCCTGCTTTAAACTTCTCCACAACTTTATCCCTGACCTGTCTGGTGTGTTCCTTTGGCTTCATGATGCTGTTTGTTCACTAATGTTCTCTAACAAACCTCTGAGGACTTCACAGAACATCTGTATTTATACTGAGATTAGTTTACACACAAGTGGACTCTATTTACTAATTAGGTGACTTCTGAAGGCAATTGGTTGCAATGGATTTTATTTAGGGGTATCAGAGTAAAGGGGCCTGAATACTTTTGCACGCCACACTTTTCAGTTTTTTATTTGTAAAAAAATTTGAAAACCATGTATCATTTTCCTTCCACTTCACAATTATGTGCCACTTTGTGTTGGTCTATCACATAAAATCCCAATAAAATACATTTACGTTTGTGGTTGTAACGTGACAAAATGTGGAAAAGTTCAAGGGGTATGTAAACTTTTGCAAGCCACTGTATCACTCTATGACTCTAAGACTTGAGGTTCCACCTCAATAACAGATGATGGCGAAAAAAAATCTGGAGGCCACGGTAAAAACATCCTTCAATTAGGGCACAATAATTTTAAATACAGGCAGTTCTATTTGCTGGAGCCGACCTCAGTTCAGTTCATGGCCCAGCTGCACTAGTCCCACCTGCCTGCGTTTGGTCCATATCCCTCCAAACCTGTCCTGTTCATGTATCTGTCCAACTGTTTCTCAGATATTGGGGTAGTCCCTTCCTCAGCCGCCTCCTCTGGCAGCTTGTTCTTCATGAAGAATACTGTTATTTAGAGTCGGGGAGAGGAAAACATTACAAGCAGCCCGAGAGTGGACCACAGAGTGCTGGAGTATCTCAGCAGCTCAGGTCAGCATTTCTGGAGGATGTGTGTTGATGGGCCCATGTGGGCATCATGACCCTTCTACAGCCTACCTGACCTGGCAGTCTTGGCACCATCTTAAAATTTACACTCCACTGGACTAATGTGGATGTAGTGAGGAACATCTGGGATTAGCTTATTCTCACGTGTACCGGGGTACAGTGAAAAGCTTTTGCTGTGTACTAACCAGCCAGTGGAAAGACAACACATGATTGCAATCGAGCCATTCTCAGTGTGCAAGGTAAAGCCAGTAAAGTCCGATCAAGTCCCCGCTGCGATAGATTGTAGTTGAGGACAGCTCTCTGGTTGCGGTGGGATGGTTTGGTCATCCCATTCCGACATCCTACTTTTTTTTCTCTGGAGATGCTGTCTGACCCGCTGAGTTACTCCAGCTTTTATTTGGGTGTGTCTCTCTTCGGTTTTAAAACCAGCATCTGCAGTTGCTTCCTACACACATTCGACCCCCCCCCCCCTCCCACCCCTCCCACCCCCCAGTTCCAGCAATCTATCCCACTTTTCTGCTGACCAAATTCAAGCAAAGTGTTCCCTTTGTAAAAGTCCAGGGCAACAGCACAGCTCAGGACCACACACAGTTGTAACTGGACTCCCAGTGGATTAACCTACAGCCATACTTATGGGGATTTCTACCAACCTGCATATGTGTCTACTAATTGCAATTCACACGCTTTCAAATGCATCGAGGAGCTGGTTTATGGGGGGGGGTGGAGGGGGGGGGGGGGGGGGGGGGTTGGAGGGGTGAAGGGTGAAAAAGATTCAATCGTTTCTGTAAAGCCCTCGCAGAGAACAGGGCTGCGGTTTGGAACTGCAGAAGCCCACTAGAATTTGTCTTACTCAATTCTCGACTCCCAAAAGGCAGGACCTTCTGAAGGGGGCTGCTGCTCCTCAAGTGTTGGCTCCACTTTAGTCCGACGTTATAGATTTTTGGGCACACGGTACAGAGGGGGGCAGCGTCGGGAGGGAGAAGGGGGTCTCCCTGTCGGTCTGCTCCTGGGCCTGGCCAAGATGGCCATTCGCGGGTCCAGGCAGCGGGCAGTCGACGGCCGCACAGCAGTCAGCTGCCTGCTCCTTTACTGGGGTTACGTCCATGCCTGCGTGTCCCTGGAGAGGGGCAGGGAGGTTCTACTGCAGTTGTACAGGGTCTTGGTGAGGCCACACCTGGAGTATTGCGTACAGTTTTGGTCTCCAAATCTGAGGAAAGACATTCTTGCCATAGAGGGGGTACAGAGAAGGTTCACTAGACTGATTCCTGGGATGTCAGGACTTTCATATGAAGAAAGGCTGGATAGACTCGGCTTGTACTCGCTAGAATTTAGAAGATTGAGGGGGGATCTTATAGAAACTTACAAAATTCTTAAGGGGTTGGACAGGCTAGATGCAGGAAGATTGTTCCCGATGTTGGGGAAGTCCAGGACAAGGGGTCGCAGTTTAAGGATAAGGGGGAAATCTTTTAGGACCGAGATGAGAAAAACATTTTTCACACGGAGAGTCTCTGGAATTCTCTTCCACAGAAGGTAGTTGAGGCCAGTTCATTGGCTATATTTAAGAGGGAGTTAGATGTGGCCCTTGTGGCTAAAGGGATCAGGGGGTATGGAGAGAAGGCAGGTACGGGATACTGAGTTGGATGATCAGCCATGATCATATTGAATGGCGGTGCTGGCTCGAAGGGCCGAATGGCCTACTCCTGCACCTATTTGCTATGTTTCTATGTCCACGGGGACTGTGGAGGCCTTCAGTGAACGCTGGTCACCGTGAGGGGTTGAATGTATTGTTGATAAAAATGTTAATATTTTAATATGATAACTTTGTAAAATGCCAATATAGGCATTCTTTGATCGTGTTACTATGTATTTTTGTTTGTTCTGAATAAAAGCATTTTGTATGGGGAAAAAAAAGGCAGGACCTTGACCTAATGAATAATATGAAGGGGGTAACCACGGTTTGCAAATGAAGGGCCGGATTATTGGACGCATATATTCAGTACAACTCTCCCTCCGGAGCTAGTAGATTGGGTGGGGTAGTCAGACTAGCCCCCCACCAGTAATGCAATGAGTTGGCAATGGTTACCTAACCTCCGCCACATCTAACATCCAGAGAACAGGAAGAAATTGATTGGCCCTAACATTTCCAACAGCCTTTCTTTCCCAAAGCCTTAGCTAAAAGGATCCTAAATGCAGAGTAATAATAAACCTCAACCTAAATTAACCTGCACCCGAGGCAAAGCGGGATCGTTTAAAAAAATAAAATACCGCACAGACTCGCGTTACATGTGCAAATGTAAATTGTAAAGGAACGGAAATCCTCCGGTAGGTCAAAAAAATAATTCCTCTAAAGCTCCGTCGAAACCAAAATACAACAGCAGCTTTTCACCATTACTAAATGTCAAGCATATTAAAACAAATGTCAAACGAGCAGAAATGCCAAGCGTTGCAGCGTGGGCTGTAGCTGTGGTTTAGGGTGGGAGTGGGGGGAGGAGGTAAGGCGAGTTCCGGGCAGTCAGCAGTTCAATGCAAAAGTTTGTTTGGCGAGTCAGATCGCTGCATTTTGTTATTCTGCTGGTAGGATTGTTGTTGAGTTTTTCTCTTGGCCACCTGACAAAGTGCAGGGTACGTTGCAAGCACCCTAAAGGTACCCTATCGGATTACACTTTGCACATTGCAGCGTGCTACTAGGGGCGGGCTGGAGTTTAAATCTCATGAAGCACCAAACGAATAATTTCATGAAATAGCGTGTGTTGAATGTGTGCACTTTGAGGGAAACAGAGAGGTTAAGATTCAGCCAGAACAGGAGGAATTCTTTTGTGTGTGTGTGTGTAGGAAGGAACTGCAGATGCTGATTTTACACTCAAAATAACCAGCGGGACAGGCAGCATCTCTGGAGAGTAACTCAGCGGGACAGGCAGCATCTCTGGAGAGAAGCAATGGGTGGCGTTTCGGGTCGAGACTCTTATTCAGTCTGAGATTCAGGAGGGGAAAGGGAGTCGAGGGATACGTTGAAGGATAAGGTGGAAAAACAACAGATCGAAGCAGACGATGATCAAGGAAATTGGACGTTTTCCAAGCAGGGGGGGGGGGGGGGGGTGTTTTCTTTTGTGTAGGAAGGAACTGCAGATGCTGGTTTGCACCGAAGGCTGGAGTAACTCGGCGGGGCAGGCAGCGTCTCTGGAGAGAAGGACCGGGTGGCGTTTCGGGTCGAGACCCTTCAGGCTCTTTTGATTAGTGTCCTTTTGATTTTTGTGCAACTTCAACTGCTGAACCAGTTCGTGGTGCCTTCTTCTTCGAATTGGAGGCGGACAAAAGTGCGGCGGAGGGCAGCGGGCGGGCGCCCGGCACACACAATGACAGCCCTTTCTCGCTGCTCCATTCATTCATTCATTCATTCATTCATTCATTCATTCATTCATTCAGCTGCTGCTGCTGCTGTGTGCAGGCGAGAGAGGCAAGGCGCCGCCAGAGGCGGGGGTTGAACGGCAGCTGCCACGCCAGACCTGTCCAACATAGAAACATAGAAAATAGGTGCAGGAGCAGGCCATTCGGCCCTTCGAGCCTGCACCGCCATTCAATATGATCATGGCTGATCATCCAACTCAGTATCCTGTACCTGCCTTCTCTCCATACCCCCTGATCCCTTTAGCCACAAGGGCCACATCTAACTCCCTCTTAAATATAGCCAATGAACTGGCCTCAACTACCTTCTGTGGCAGAGAATTCCACAGATTCACCACTCTCTGCGTGAAAAATGTTTTTCTCATCTCGGTCCTAAAAGACTTCCCCCTTATCCTTAGACAGTGACCTCTTGTCCTGGACTTCCCCTATATCGGGAACAATCTTCCTGCATCTAGCCTGTCCAACCCCTTAAGAATTTTGTAAGTTTCTATAAGATCCCCCCTCAATCTTCTAAATTCTAGCGAGTACATTCTAGCGAGTACAAAAGATGGGAGGAAGGTGGAGGGAGAGAGGAGGAGAGGAGGGGAGGAAGGAAAAAGGAGGCAGGGGGAGGGAGAGATGTGTAGGGGAGGGAGGGGCTGAGAAGGGGAGGAGAAGAGGAGGAGGGAATGAGGAAGGGGAGGGGGGGAAGGAGGGGGAGGGTCTACTCTACTCTGCCATTCGACCCATCGTGTCTACTCCGCCATTCAATCATCGCTGACCTATCTCTCCCTGCTAACCCCATTCTCCTGCCTTCTCCCCATAATCCATGACACCTGTACTAATCAAGAATCTATCTATCTCTGCTTTAAAAATATTCATTGGCTTGGCCTCCACAGCCTTCAGTGGCAATTCGTTCCACAGATTCACCACCTTATGAATAAAGATTGTCCTCCTCGTCTCCTTTCTTAAGGTACGTCCTTTTATTCTGAGGTTGTGGCCTCTGGTCCTGGACTCTCCCCACTAGTGGAAACATCCTCTCCACATCCACTCTATCCAGGCCTTTCACTATCCGGTAAGTTTCAATGAGGTCCCTGTCCCCCCCCTTCATCCTTCTAAACACCAGCGAGTACAGGCCTAGTGCCGTCGAACGCTTATCACAATCATTCCTGGGATCCTTCTCATAAACCTCCTCCGGACCCTCTCCGATGCCAGCACATCCTTCCACAGATGAAGGAGTCAAAACTGCTCACAAGACTCCAAGTGCAGTCTGACCAGTGCCTTACAAAGCCTCCGTTTTAAAGTCCTTTCCCACTGGGGAATTTTGTCGGCGACTGCCGGCGTCGTATCTATGTCGGCAAAAGATTGTGAACATTTCAAAATCCAGCGGCGACAAAAAAAATGTTGCGACACTTGAAAAAACACCGCGCGTTGTTCGTCATCACGCCGCACATTTTTTGGTGACCTGGTACGTCAGTCAATGATGCCGGCAGGCAGTCGCCAAAAAAAATCACCAAGTGGGACACGCCCTTTACATTCCTGTTTTTATATTCTAGTCCTCTTGAAATAAATCCTGGCATTGCGCTTGCCTTCCAAATGCAACATGCACCTTCACCACTAACAATACAAATTTATATCCAAAATATAAAATTGATTGTAGTAATAATTATAGTGCTGTTCAAAATCAGTACTTTGATCAGTACTGAGACTAACTGCTTCTGATTTAGCTGTACGGTTTTGCTTTGAACTGAGTATCGTGAGATCTATCAACATGCAAATCCAATATAAATAAATCTAATCAAAGTTACTTTGTTTCTGATTCAGCCATTGTGATTGTGTCCATGTTTGCTTTACTCATAAGGATTGTCCTCATCATAGTGTCATCGAGCCACAGGGTTATACAGTGTGGATCGGGCACTTTGGCCCAACTTGCCCACACCAGCCAACACGATCCAGCTACACTGGTCCCACCTTCCTACACTTGGCTCAATTCCTTCTAAACCTGTCCTATCGGGAACAGTCTTCCTGCATCTAGCCTGTCCAACCCCTTAAGAATTTTGTAAGTTTCTATGAGATCCCCCCTCAATCTCCAGAGAGACTCTGTGCATCTGCCCGATCTATTCCTCTCATGATTTTATACACCTCTATAAGACCACTCCTCATTGCGCTCCAAGGAATGGAGTCCCAGGCTAAGAAAAGCAGTCTAGAAAAGCCTGTATTTACAAGAACAGAATGAAACGAACATGGTTTGCATCTTACTGCACCCCACTCCTTCCCCGCATAAAATAGGAATGATGGAAATCTGAAATTGAAACAAAAAAAGCTGGTGCTGGAAACGTGGAACACTAGAAAACTTGAACGTCTGATAACCTGAATGTTCAGATTTATGTCGTCACAATAGATACATAAGAATTCTCAGAACATAATCAATAGCAACTATATGACAAGATATCACCATTACTCTGGTTATTATTATTTCATCCTACAGAATTCCAGGCCTATTTAAGCTCGTGTTCTAAGAGCAGAATTAGGCTATTTGGCTCATCTTGGTTACTGCACCGTTCAATCATGGCTGATCTGTCTTTCTCTCTCAACCCCATTCTCCTGCCTTCTCACCACAAACTCTGACACCCGTACTAATTAAGAATCTGTTAATTTCCGCCTTCAAAATATCCATTGACGGCCTCCACAGCCGTCTGTCGCAATGAATCCTATAGATTCACCATTCTCTGACTAAAGAATACCTCTCATCTCCTTTCTAAAGGTACGTCCTTTTATTCTGAGGCTACGATCTCTGGTCCAAAAATCTGTAGCCTCTCTTTGATCTGGTATTTTGTTGGTTCACATGCTTGATCAATGGTGTTTTATCATTAATGTTTTATTATTATTCATGTTTAGTGTTTTCTGAGTCATTCATAACTGTCACTACATGTCATGTTGTTACTTGTGGGCGGAGCACCAAGGCAAATTCCTTGTATGTGAATACTTGGCCAATAAACCTACTTGCATACTTATACTCTCCCACTAGATCTTAGCTTCATTATTCTAGCTCCAAATAATGCTGGTGACAAGGTTGTGTTGAGCTGAAAATGAACACAAATATGTGCATGAATTGGGAACAGTTGCAGGCCATGGACTCTTGAGCCCGATGCACTTTTCAATAAGATGAAGGCCCACCTGTGGACCATCAGATCCTAGCATTCCTGGCTTTCTCCAACAACTTTGCTTAGCAAGTATCTCTATGGACCTGACATGGAAGCATTGTTTCCGTCACCCTTTGAGCGGCTTAGTTCCAAAGATAGTTCACGATTTGTCCTGCCTCTCACCATTCCCAGTTCTCTTCCCTACCCCCCCCCCCCCCCACCTATTCCTTCTCTCCAGAGATGCTGCTTGTCCCGCTGAGGTATAGTAATGTTAGGAATATACAATAGACAATAGACAATAGGTGCAGGAGTAGGCCATTCGGCCCTTTGACCCAGCACCGCCATTCAATGTGATCATGGCTGATCATTCCCAATCAGTACCCCGTTCCTGCCTTCTCCCCATATCCCCTGACTCCGCTATTATTAAGAGCCCTATCTAGCTTTCCCTTGATAACCTGCCTCCACCGCCCTCTGAGGCAGAGAGTTCCACAGACTCACCAGTCTCAGTGAGAAAAAGTGTTTCCTCGTCTCCGTTCTAAATGGCTTACTCCTTATTCTTAAACTGTGGCCCCTGGTTCTGGACTCCCCCAACATCGGGAACATGTTTCCTGCCTCTAGCGTGTCCAAACCCTTAACAATTTTATATGTTTCAATGAGATATCCTCTCATCCTTCTAAACTCCAGAGTGTACAAGCCCAGCCGCCACATTCTGTCAGCATATGACAGTCCCGCCATCCCGGGAATTAACCTTGTAAACCTACGCTGCACTCCCTCAATAGCAAGATTTGCCTTCCTCAAATTAGGGGACCAAAACTGCACACAAAACTCCAGGTGTGGTCTCACTAGGGCTCTGTACAACTGCAGAAGGACCTCTTTGCTCCTATATTCGATTCCTCTTGTTATAAAGGCCAACATGCCATTCGCTTTCTTCACTGCCTGCTGTACCTGCATGTTTACTTTCATAGACTGATGTACAAGGACCCCCAGATCCCGTTGTACTTCCTCTGTTTCCAATTGCTACCAAAGTGGATAACCTCACATTTATCCGCATTAAACTTCATCTGCCATGCATCTGCCCACTCCCCCAACCTGTCCAAGTCACCCTGCATCCTCATAGCATCCTCCTCACAGTTCACACTGCCACCCAGCTTTGTGTCATCTGCAAATTTGCTAATGTTACTTTGAATACAATAGTGTTTTCCTGAATTATCAATAGGTTACGTTAAACTTCAGACGAAAGATTAAACCAATGATTTTTAGGTGTTAATTGGTTTGCCACCTGTATTTGTGTTTTTATTCCAGGTTTCCGGACTTAACAGTTTACTATTTACGGGAAAACATTCTCTCGGCCGTTCCATTTGGCAATAAGGCAAGGTTGAACTGTACTATTTTTCATCAATTTATCAATACGTGTTTTTATTAAAATGGGAATATCAATTAACATTAGATGTCAAGAACCTATGTGGTGATCCAGTTTTTCCATGGATCGCTAATTCAGGTGTAGGTTTAGAGAGACACAAAAAGCTGGAGTAACTCAGCGGGACAGGCAGCATCCCCGGAGAGAGGGAATGGGTGACGTTTCGCGTCGAGACCCTTCTTTAAAATAAGGTTGACAGCCCCGTTTTAAAAGTGCACAGAATTCAGCCATTTTTTGCTGCGGCTGTCGGTAAAAACACTTGACAGTGAGCATAGTTTACAATGAGCTGATATGTTAATTATTTTCGTCTGGGAGATGAGGAAGGGTGTTTATGTTTAAGTTTCTGCTTTGCAGAGAGTGGAAGGCGGTCCTAATATTACTGAATGGGAACAAAACGTCGTATTGTGTTGGGAAAGTCAGGCTGGAATCATATTGAAAAGAAGCCCTTGTCATGAAAAGTACTCCATCTGCAATCAGATGAATAGGCTGCATGCGTGTGTGCCTCAGCCTCAGGACTAATAGACTGCCAATCTGATTTTAACTTGTAATTTGTGTTTTCTTCTGTTGCCAGCACTGGCAGATGTGAGAGGGTGTCCGTTAATGTTCGACTTCATTATTCCTTTCGAAAGGAGGTCTGAGCTGATCATAATTACAGAAGGAGTTTGATCCTGAACTCTTTGTGTGCATATTGCAGCTTGGCTTCGTACCCTCGTACAGCAGTGGGGCTCATTCTTTCTTTCCCTTTGCAAAAAAACAAACCAAACTCGTTTAAAATGCGATTGCTAATCCTGATCCACTGCATCTGCGGCGGCAAACTAACATTGCCACAAAGTGTGATTATATGTTAACGTCAAATACATTTCTGCCGTTACATTTTGCCCTCCGTCACACTGGGCAACAAAGTTTGAGATCATCAGTGTCAAATGAATCAGTTGGTGTAACGGTCGAGTTGCCGCCTTATGCCCCTGTCCCACTTAGGAAACCTGAACGGAAACCTCTGGAGACTTTGCGCCCCACCCAAGGTTTCCGTGCGGTTCCCGGAGGTTTTTGTCCTCCGGCAACCACCTTCAACTAGCATCGCAACCGGCTTCGACTAAAAAATCACCGATTTTTAAAACGGAAACCACTTTCGACCATTAGGGAGACTGACGAATACCTCTGGGAACCGCACGGAAACCTTGGGTGGGGCGCAAAGTCTCCAGAGGTTTCCGTTCAGGTTTCCTAACTGGGACAGGGGCATTACAGCGCCAGAGACCTGGGTTCAATCCTGACTACGGGTGCTTGTCTGTACGGAGTTTGTATGTTCTCCCCGTGACCTGAGTGGGTTTTCTCCGAGATCTTTGAGTTCCTCCCACACTCCAAAGACATACAGGTTTGGCCTGGTATCTATTTTTGCACTGTATTTCTAAACTAAAATCTAAACTAAATTTAGGTCTGAGATATCTGGAAAGTTGTCTCCCAACTTAGTTCGAATGAAAGCCAGATTTCTGCCACTAATTGTCACTTATATTCTTTGACAATTTTACATTAGTTTAGTTTAGAGATACAGCGTGGAAACAGGCCCTTCGGCCCACCGAGTCTGCAACGACCAACGATCCCCACACATTAACAACATTTACATACACTAGGGACAATTCACAATTTTACCAGGGAAATTAACCTACACACTTGTACGTCTTTTGAGTGTGGGAGGAAACCGGAGCTCCCATGGAAGACCCACGGCGAGAACGTGCGCACAGACAAGCAACCGTAGTCAGGATCGAAACCCGGTCTCTGGTGCTGTAGGGCGGAAATCCTACTGCTGTTCCTTCCGACACAAGCCCCCCAAACCCCTCAACTCTCAGACGATGAGGAAAGGTCGTTTTGGTTCAGCACAAAGTTGCCAAGGAAGATTCATGCAAATTGGCAAACAGAGAGAACTACTATAAAGATAATCTTTTAAATTGTATAATTATCCAGATTTTTAATGCCTGCCCACCTGTTGGCTTGTCTACAGTACACTAATCCTGTATGCCCACATTAAAGTCCATATTCGTCTATGCCTCGCCTTTTCAAGTGTCTGTCTGAATGCCTCTTGAACATCATTTTATGTTGAATTCTAACACCTCCTCTGGCAAGTATTCCAGATACTTGGCGTACAGGTTTGGTCTCCTAATCTGAGGAAAGACATTCTTGCCATAGAGGGAGTACAGAGAAGGTTCACCAGACTGATTCCAGGGATGGCAGGACTTCCATGTGAAGAAAGACTGGATAGACTCGGCTTGTACTCGCTGGAATTTAGAAGATTGAGGGGGGATCTCATAGAGACTTACAAAATTCTTAAGGGGTTGGACAGGCTAGATGCAGGAAGATTGTTCCTGATGTTGGGGAAGTCCAGGACAAGGGGTTACAGTTTAAGGATAAGGGGGGAAGTCTTTTAGGACCGAGATGAGAAAATCGTTTTTCACACAGAGAGTGGTGAATCTGTGGAATTCTCTGCCACAGAAGGTAGTTGAGGCCAGTTTGTTGGCCATATTTAAGAGGGAGTTGGATGTGGCCCTTGTGGCTGAAGGGATCAGGGGGTATGGAGAGAAGGCAGGTACAGGATACTGAGTTGGATGATCAGCCATGATCATATTGAATGGCGGTGCAGGCTCAAAGAGCCGAATGGCCTGCTCCTGCACCTAATTTCTATGTTTCTATGTTTCTATATCAGCCACTCTGTGTAAAATTTGGGGGGACCTCATTGAAACTTACCCAATAGTGAAAGGCTTGGATAGAGTGGATGTGGAGAGGATGTTTCCACTAGTGGGAGAGTCTAGCACGAGAGGCCAGCCTCTGAATTAAGGCACGTTCCTTTTGGAAGGAGATGAGGAGGTTCTTCTTTAGTCAGAAGGTGGGGAATCGTTGGATTTCCTTGCCACAGAAGGCTGTGGCCATCAATGGATATTTTTAAGGCAGAGATAGATAGATAGATTGATTAGTACGGGTGTAAGGAGGTATGGGGAGAAAGCAGGAGATTGGGGTTAGGAGGGAGAGATAGATCAACCATGATTGAATGGTGGTGTAGACTTGATGGGCCGAATGGCCTAATTCTGCTCCAATCACATGACCCAAAACCTAACCTCGCAGATTCCCCTTAAAACTCTCATCTTAGGCCAACGTGCACTTTTATTTACTACTCATGGGAAGAAGATTTGGATCATCTACCCAATCTGTACCTGTTATAATTTTATGAACTTCTGGACTTTAGTAAGTTTGACAAAGATTGGGCCGCACAGTGGCGCAGCAGTAGAGTTGCAGCCTCACAGTTGCTATTTCACAGAGACCCGGGCTCAATACTGTGTGTGGGTGCTGTTTGTACAGAGTTTGTACGTTCTCCCTGTGACTGCGTGGGTTTTCTCAGGGTCCACTGGTTTCCTCCCACACTCCAAAGACGTACAGGTTAGCAGTTTAATTGGTTGTTGCGAACTGTAAATTGTTCCTCTGCACACAATATTTCAAGTGCAATCTAACCAGTGTTTATAGGTTTGCAAACCTGTAAAAACGAGTAAGTCATATGCCTTATGACCAGCCTGAAGAAGTGTCCATGCCCAAAACATGCTCTTGTCTATCCTATCCATAGATGCTGCCTTACCCACCAGTATAGTTCCTCCAGCACTTTATACTTTGCTGAAGATTCCAGCATCTGACTCCATTGACAGAGTGAGGCCAAACCTAAATTGGAGGAATAGGATCTCATATTCCGCTTGGGCAGCTTACAGCCCTGAATGGATATGGATATTCTCCAACTTTGTAACCCCGGCATTCCCTCTCTCTCTCCATCCCTCCCCAACCCAAGTTGCACCTGCTTCTCGCTTTCACCCAACACACAGCTAACAATGGCCTGTTTCCTTTATCATCGTTACTTTTTTGCCTCTCTTTCATTCATTGTTCTCTCCATTTGGAAAGGATTTTCTTGGATGTCTCAAATTTCCATTGCCGTCTAGAATTCATTCACTGTTTATCCTATTTCTTGGCTTCATCTGCAATATTCCATCAACCGCATCGTACAGTTCTATCTACAGTGCATTCATAAAGTATTCGGACCCCTTCACTTTTTCCACATTACGTTACATTACGTTACGTTACAGCCTTATTCTAAAATGGATGAAATTCTTTTTTTTTTATCATCAATCTATACACATTACCCCACAAAGTATTTAATGCAGCAGAATTATAATTATACTAGAGCGAGCGACACAGTGGCAGAGCCAGTACCTTACTGCGCCAGAGACCCGGGTTCGATCCCGACTACGGATGCTGTCTGTACGGAGTTTGTACGTTCTCCCCGTGACCTGCGTGGGTTTTCTCCGAGATCTTCGGTTTCCTACCACGTTCCAAAGACGTACAGGTTTGTAGGATAAATGGCCTGGTAAATGTAAAAATTGTCCCTAGTGGGTGTTAATGTGCGGGGGTCGCTGGTCAGTGCGGACTCGTTGGGCCGAAGGGGCTGTTTCCGTGCTGTATCTCTAAAACAAACTCAGCTAATCTCTGACCCACAGGGTGAGTGCACTGGCGCAGCGGTTGCGCTGCCGTACAGCGCCGGAGACCCGAGTTTGATCCTGACTACGAGTCAGACTAATTGGCTTCGGTAAAACAAAATTGTAAATTGCCGCTGGTGTGTAGGATAGTGCTAGCGTATGGGGAACATACGGGCTCGGTGGGCTGAAGGGCGTACTTTCTCGCTCTATCTCTAAACTAAACGGAACGAAAAAGAGATATTCATGCAAAAGCATAATTAGGAGGAAAAAAATAAGTCAATAGTCGTGCGAGTGGCGGGCTGTTGTGTTGAAGGTGGAATTGGGGTCATGGTGAAATTGGGTAAAACACAAAATGCTGGAGTAACTGTGAGTCAGATGGCATCGCTGGAGGATAGACACAAAGAGCTTGGATAGACACAAAAAACGTCTTCAGTCTGAAGAAGGGCCTCGACCCGGAACGTCACCCATTCCTTCTCTCCAGAGATGCTGCCCGTCCCGCTGAGTTACTCCAGCTTTTTGTGCCTCTCTTCAGTTTAAGCCAGCACCTGCAGTTCATTCCTGGAGGACATGTGCAGATCCAATTTCCCAACTCTGGGCAAGACGCTCCGTGCATCTAACCGATCTGTTCCCCAAAACTGATGGAAACAGTAAGTGTGAAATGACAGCAGGATATAAACAAGGGTGCAAGTGTGTTTCTGGCTGCTTAGCCATACAGGCAACCGACAGTTGGGATAAGGGAAAGTGTCTGTGGGGTGCCTTGAATTGATATTCAATCCCTATTCATTACCACATTGTGTGCCATGTGTCCCAGCAGATTGAGGACAAGCCTTAATTAATCTGCAAAAATACTCTCAAGTTTTTGTAAACCTCTATCTTCCATATTCTTGCAAAGAAACAAGAGCGTTTCAGTTATGAAACCAATCCACTCACTCGTGGTCCTAACAACAAAATAAATGTTCAACTTTTAATTTTATCCACAATGTTACCTGAAAAAGGCTCCAAATGTAACTCAACAGAATCATACTACTGTCTGCCTCCTCGGTGACACTCGGACTACCCTTGATCGGACTTTGCTGGCTTTACCTGGCACTAAACGTTATTCCCTTATCACTGTAAATGGATCGATTGTGATCCTCTTCTGTCTTTCAGCTGACTGAGCGTATGTTGAGAGAATGGAGCGGCTGGGCTTGTACACTCTGGAGTTTAGAAGGATGAGAGGGAACCTCACTGAAACATGTAAGATTGTTAAGGGCTTGGACACGCTAGAGGCAGGAAACATGTTCCCGATGTTGGGGGAGTCCAGAACCAGGGGCCACAGTTTAAGAATAAGGAGTAAGTCATTTAGAACGGAGTCTGTGGAATTCTCTGCCACAGAGGGCGGTGGAGGCAGGTTTTCTGTATGCTTTCAAGAGAGAGCTGGATAGGGCTCGTAAAAATAGCGGAGTCCGGGGATATGGGGAGAAGGCAGGAACGGGGTACTGATTGGGGATGATCAGCCATGATCACATTGAATGGCGGTGCTGGCTTGAAGGGCCGAATGGCCTACTCCTGCACCTGTTGTCTGTTGTCTGTTGTCTATTGTTTATTGGCTATTGACTGGATAGCACACAACAAAAGCTTTTCACCATACCTCCGTGGTGAATCTGTGGAATTCTTTGCCACACAAGGCTGTGGAGGCAAAGTCAGTAGATATATTTAAGGCAGAGATAGATAGATTCTTGATTAGCACAGGTGTCAGAGGTTATGGGGAGAAGGCAGGAGAATGGGGTTAGGAGGGAGAGATAGATCAGCCATGATTGAATGGCAGAGTAGACTTGATGGGCCGAATGGCCTAATTCTGCTCCTATCACTTATGATCTGATGATTAGATAGAGCTCTAGGGGCTAGTGGAGTCAAGGGATATGGGGAGAAGGCAGGCACGGGTTATTGATTGGGGCCGATCAGCCATGATCGCAATGAATGGCGGTGCTGGCTTGAAGGGCCGAATGGCCTCCTCCTGCACCTATATTCTATGTTTCTATGTTTCTATGACCTCGGCACACGCGACAATAAACCAAACAAAACATTCTGCAAAAAAGAAATACCTTCAGGGGCAATATATATTTTTTTAAAGAACGGCTCTTCCTTATGTTAATAGAAAGGCCAATTAAATATAAGCACACCATATTGTATGTTCAGCTGTGCCTGACTTTGAAACAGATGTGAGTGTATAACAAATACTTTATGAAGTATGGCAGCATGAATGGTTTTTCCAAATTTATCTTGGTTTGTTAAAAATGTAACACCTTTACTGAAAAGTTTGATTTCAAGTATCCTATAGTAGATAGTATGATTTGTTTACACATGGCAGGTGTACAACAGGTTATCTTATCAGTAATATAATACACAGCAGCTGCGGATATCTGTTTCAATTAATAATTTACCAGTATTACAAGGTACTTATTCAAATATTTTGTTCAATGTTCACTGAATAATGAAGTAGCTTCTTTGTCAAATAGCCTTATCTGCGCAATGATAGACACAAAGTTAACTTTGGTATCAAGCAGCATCTGCAGTTCCCTGTTTCTGAAACGTGTCAACATTGTGGGCTCAGCACGATGGTCTGAACTGGATAATATTACACGGTGGAGAATGTGAGATGGAAAATTGGAATTCAATGCTAAATAGCCAAAGGTAGACACAAAAGGCCACAAAGAACAACTCAAGCGGGTCAGACAGCATCGCTGGAGAAAAGGAATAGGTGACGTTTCGGGTCGAGACCCTTCTTCAGACTGAAGTTCTCAGCGATTCACATACATGAATTCAACACACACGTGGCAGTTTTTGTTTTTGCTCATAAAAAAATTTGGGAAGGGTGGCTGAGCAGTGGGAGCTCTGACGAATCGTCACACTTTGGCGGCATGCACACTTGGTTGCCAGCTGTCTTGTAGCTTGGTCCCGTGCTGTGGTGAGTCGAACCAGCTTAGACTACCTTATATTCAACAAGGGAAAATTACCTGACGGCAATGACGGTGAGAAATAGTAGTCAATTCAGCGGGGGCGGTACAGCGGTAGAGTTGCTGCCTCACAGCGCCAGAGACCCGGATTCCATCCCGACGAAACGAGTAGGAAGGAACTGCAGGTGCTGGTTTTAACCAAAGATAGACACAAAAGGCTGGAGTAATTCAGCGGGACAGGCAGCATCTGTGGAGAGAAGGAATGGGTGACGTTTCGGGTCGAGACCCTTCCTCAGACTGGTTAGAGAAATGGGAAACAAGAGATGATGTGGAGAGATAAAGAACAATGACTGAAAGATATGCGTATAAGTAACGATGATAAAGGAAACGGGCTACTGTTGGCTGTTTGATAAAAGAAAACAGGCCATTGTCAGCTGCTACAGTTTCCAAATGTATGGAGTTTGTACCATTTCCCTGCGACCGCGTGGGTTTTCTCTGAGTGCTCTTTTTTTCTTCCAAATACATGCAAGTTTGCAAGTTAATTGTGTTCTGTAAATTGCCCCTGGTGGAAAGGATGCAAAAATGAGAGAACACAGAAAAAGTGTACAGGTGATCGTTGGTCGGGGCGGACCTGGTGGGCCGAAGGGCCTGTTCCACTTTGCATCTCTAAACTAAATTAAACAAATTTTAAAATTAATTTGATTTGAATTATTACATGTGACAATAAAGTTATTCAAATGCAGGCAGGTGGGACTAGTGTCGATGGGTCATGTTGGCAAGTTAGATCGAAGGGCCTGTCTCTACACTGTATCACTCTATGACTCTATTTGGTGGTATTTGTACACACTGTGTTCTGGGGACAATGATGGCAGATGCCCTGTAACCTGGACAATTAAGTACCAGGGACTCTAGTGTCCCACCCCGGTAATTCCATCTACTCCCGGCCCATCCGCTAGATGGTACAGAATTTCCTAGGAGCAGAATTAGGCCATTTGGCCTATTAAAGGGCCTGTCCCACTGTATGAGATAATTCAAGAGTTCTCCCAAGTTTTCCCCTGATTCGATCTCGGAGAATGTCCGTAGCGGGCCCTAGCGTAGGAGTTCGTGGATGTCTCGCCGCGGCACGTACGAATAAAAAGTAACCATTTTTTTCATCACGAGTATTTTTTTACTCGTGGACATTTTTCACTGTGTAGAAAAAACGTCACGTGTTTACCGGATTTCCCGAGTACCTACCGTTACTCGTACGAGCCGCTACGAGACATCCACGAACTCCTACCGACCCGCTACGGACATTGTCCGAGTTCGAATCAGGGAAAAACACGGGAGAATTGAATTACCACGTACAGTGGGACAGGCCCTTAAGTCTACTCCACTATTCAATCATAGCTGATCTATCATTCCCTCTCAACCCTATTCTCCTGCACTCGCCCCATAACCTTTGACACCCTTACTAACCAAGAACCTGTTAATCTTTGCTTTAAAAATACCATATGACAGGCTCCACAGCCTTCCGTGGCAATGAATCCACAAATTAGAGAGAGCTCTTAAAGATAGCGAAGTCAAGGGATTATGGGGGGAAGGCAGGAACGGGGTACTGATTGTGAATGATCAGCCATGATCACAGTGAATGGCGGTGCTGGCTCGAAGGGCCGAATGGCCTACTCCTGCACCTATTGTCTATTGTCCAAATTCACTAGAAATTCACTATTCACTAGAAATTCCTGCTCATCTCCTTTCTCACATCCCAGACATCCTCTCCACATTCTCCCTATCCAGGCCATTCACTATTCAATAAGTTTCAATAGACAATAGACAATGGGTGCAGGATTAGGCCATTCGGCCCTTCGAGCCAGCATCGCCATTCAATGTGATCATGGCTGATCATCCCCAATCAGTACCCCGTTCCTGCCTTGTCCCCATATCCCCTGACTCCGCTATCTTTAAGAGCCCGATCTAGTTCTCCCTTGAAAGCGTCCAGAGAACCGGCCTTCAATCTAGCTCAATGAGATACCCTCCCCCCTCCCCATCTTTCTAGACTCCAACGACTAGAGACCCATAAGCTTGAACGCGAGCACCATCACACTCAGGAACAGCTTCTTCCCCTCTCTGATCAAGATGCGAGGGTACTGTCCAATTCATTCCTACCCCATTGAGGACATTGGGCATTGTGTATGGAACTGATGCACTACAAAGCGTTACAATGCTGAGAACTATACACCACACTGTGGATCTTCTCCTTTGTTCTATCTATTGAACTTGAGTTTGATCTGTTGTATCCAATCTGTTGGGATAGCATGCAAAACAAAGCTTTTCGCTCTACCTCAGTCCATGTGACAATAGTAAACCTAAACCCAAAAATCTATTTTTATACCAACACCAGAGGGGGTCTGATGAAGGGTCTCAATCCGAAATGTCACCTATTACTTTCCTCCAGGGATGCTGCCTGACCTGTTGAATTACACCAGCATTTAGTGTCTATAAGCTGGTGTCATAGTTCACTGTAAACACCTGTCCAGGTATGCTATAGTACGACATCATCTCCATTACACATGTAAAGGGGCTGGAGGCCATTGTTCATCGAACATTAATGACCTTAATACACTCCTGTCAAGGTGGGAGGGCACTGTGCAATAGATGTCATTGTCTCTTGATAGCAATGTACCAAATATATTTGCAGGAGGGCTAAATCATTGTATCTACATTAAAGTGGCACAGTGGCTGCCTTACAGCGCCAGGGATCCGGCTTCGATCCTGACTGCGGCTGCTATCTGTACGGAGTTTGTACATTTTCACCATGACCACGTGGGTTTTTCCCGGGTGCTCTGGTTTCCAACGACACTCCAAAGACGTACAGGTTTGTAGGTTAATTAGCTTCGGTAAAAATTGTAAATTGTTAAGTTTAAGAATAAGGAGAAAGCCATTTAGAATGGAGACGAGGAAACACTTTTTCTCACGGAGAGTGGTGAGTCTGTGGAATTCTCTGCCTCAGAGGGTGGTGGAGGCCGGTTCTCTGGATACTTTCAAGAGAGGGTTACATGGAGCTCTTAAAGATAACGGAGCCAAGGGATATGAGGAGAAGGCAAGAACGGGGTACTGTTTGTGGATGATCAGCCATGATCACATTGAATGGCGGTGCCGGCTCGAAGGGCCGAATGGCCTACTCCTGCACCTGTTGTCTATTGTCTATAAAAGATCTTTGAAACCTTTGAAACTAATGGAACTGGCGGGTTGAGCCCTGCATGATACAGTATGTATCACATTGCACCAGGGAATTGGCTAAACAATTATGCAGCCTTTTCCACCAAGAAAGAAGCAGGCTTTAGTTTAGTTTAGTTTAGAGATACAGCGCAGAAATATGCCCTTCAGCCCACTGAGTCCGCACCGACCGACGTTCCCCGCACACTAACACTATCCTACACATAGGGATAAACATAGAAACATAGAAATTAGGTGCAGGAGTAGGCCATTCAGCCCTTCGAGCCTGCACCGCCATTCAATATGATCATGGCTGATCATCCAACTCAGTATCCCGTACCTGCCTTCTCTCCATACCCTCTGATCCCCTTAGCCACAAGGGCCACATCCAACTCACTCTTAAATATAGCCAATGAACTGGCCTCAACTACCCTCTGTGGCAGAGAGTTCCAGAGACTCACCACTCTCTGTGTGAAGAAAGTCTTTTCATCTCGGTCTTAAAGGATTTCCCCCTTATCCTTAAGCTGTGACCCCTTGTCCTGGACTTCCCCAACATCGGGAACAATCTTCCTGCATCTAGCCTGTCCAACCCCTTAAGAATTTTGTAAGTTTCTATAAGATCCCCTCTTAATCTCCTAAATTCCAGAGAGTATAAACCGAGTCTATCCAGTCTTTCTTCATAAGACAGTCCTGACATCCCAGGAATCAGTCTGGTGAACCTTCTCTGCACTCCCTCTATGGCAATAATGTCCTTCCTCAGATTTGGAGACCAAAACTGCACGCAATACTCCAGGTGTGGTCTCACCAAGACCCTGTACAACTGAAGTAGAACCTCCCTGCTCCTGTACTCAAATCCTTTTGCTATGAAAGCTAACATACCATTTGCTTTTTTCACTGCCTGCTGCACCTGCATGCCTACTTTCAATGACTGGTGTACCATGACACCCAGGTCTCGCTGCATCTCCCCTTTTCCTAATCGGCCACCATACACACATTAGGGACAATTTTACATTTATACCCAGCCAATTAACCTGCAAAACCTGTACGTCTTTGGAGTGTGGGAGGACACCGAGGATGTCGGAGAAAACCCACGCAGGTCACGGGGAGAACGTACAAAGTCCCTACAGACAGCACCCGCAGTCAGGATCGAACCCGGGTCTCTGGCGCTGTAAGGCAGCAACTCAACCGGTGTGCCGCCGTTAGCAGGCTCTGAATGCTGGCTGAGGGCAGTGCGATGTGGAACAGATGGATGATAGGTAGCAGTCGACAAGTCTGACCACCTGGCTGTTTGTTTACCCAAGTCGCTATCTTTGGCAACCCTGTTGTAAAAGAGCCTCCTTGTGCCTGACTTTTGTTCTGATAAAGCTTTCAGAAATACTGAACATAAGGGATCTGTTTGCATACATATGGCACGGTTTAGTTTGGTTCAACAGCAGAAAAGCAGGTGCTGGGAAGTTTAGAAGTTTTTATCACATGCAAAACGCACCCCCCATTAACTGCTGAGATTGTATTTGATCAGCTGGTATTTAATTTAGACTTATTTTGTTTTAACATCGAACATTTAATAATAGTGAGATACAGGAGAGGGAAGGAGATGTAGTACAGTTAAGGGCCTGTCCCACTTGGCCGTCATTTACGCCTCTTTTACGCGTCATATGTAAAATAGGTCGATGCGTCGTGATGCGCGACGTCGCGCGCCAATCACGTGTCAGCACAGCAGTCTGGTGCGCGTGACGTCATTAGAAAACCCAGCGGCGCGCGGCGACGCATGGTTACGCACGTCGACGCACGGTGACATAACCATGCGGCACCACGCGATACACGTGAAACGTCGGGACGTCAGCGTGCGTAGCCAATGCGTCAGCGATACGTCACGCAGGTGGCGCGCGAGGATTTCGTTACACTACGAAATCCTGGAGCGCCGTGCGATACCACGTGCCAGCGCATGCGATTCCACGCCTCACCATGCGCAATGCGTGCGTCACCCACGTGCATCCCACGCGTCACGACGCATCGACCTATTTTACATATGACGCGTAAATGACGGCCAAGTGGGACAAGCCCTTTAGTGTGGGCGAGAGGGAAGGAGGGAGTGTGAAAGTGTTTGATCAAGGGGTGAAACCACTTGCATAGGAAGGAACTGTAGATGCTGGTTTACACCGAAGATAGACATAAAAAGCTGGAGTAACTCAGCAGGTCAGGCAGCAGCTCTGGAGAAAGGGAACAGGTGACGTTTTGGGTTGAAACCGTTTTTCAGACTGAGAGAATTAAGGGTGAGGGAAACTGGAGGTTTGAAAAGTTTCGGAACAAATCGGAGCCGGCACCGATGACTAAGGAAAGGTGGAGCTCACAATGGTCCATTGTTGGCTGTGGAAGAGCTGATAACGAAGGAATATGTGGATGTGAACAGTGGAACTGGCAGGACGACTATGGTGGGGGAGAGACGGAGAAAGAGAGAATGCAGGGGTTACTTGCAATTAGCGAAATCAACATTATGAACTAATGATTAAAATCATCTGTTTGTAGCAGTGGGATTTCACCTTTATGGTCATAAGGTCATAAGGAATAGGAGTAGAATTAGGCCATTCGGCCCATCAAGTCTACTCCGCCATTCAATCATGGCTGATCTATCCCGGCCTCCTAACCCCATTCTCCTGCCTTCTCCCCATAACCTCCGACACACGTACTAATCAAGAATCTACCTATTTCTGCCTTAACAATATTCACAGACTTCGCCGCCACAGCCTTCTGCGGCAAAGAATTTCACAGATTCACCACCCTCTGACTAAATAAATTTCTCCTCCTTCCTAAAAGAACATCCTTTAATTTTGAGGCTATGACCTCTAGTCCGAGACTCTCCCACTAGTGGAAGCATCCTCTCCACATCCACTCTATCCAAGCCTTTCACTATTCTGCGCGTTTCAATGAGGTCCCCCCCACCCCCTCATCCTTCTAAACTCCAGCGAGTACAGGCCCACTCATCATAGGTTAACCCACTCATTCCTGGAAGTAGCCAGTTACTGCCTCAAGAAGAGGGGAACTGGTCATTCCTCAAACAACCCATTGGCACAAGAGCTGCCATTCAGGAGATGGCAACCAGTCACTCTCCCAAAAATAAGCAGTAGTGGACCCCAGCCCTGGTAGTGAACCGGTCAAACATAGGACGTTGCTTCTCACGGCATGGCTGGCAGGCTCACCACTGACACAGCCGTGAGTTCTCACGAGAGAGTTCCATTTAGCTCTTAGCGCTGAAGGAGTCAAGGGATATGGGGGAAAAAACCGGAACGGGGCACCGATTTTAAATGATCAGCCATGATCATATTGAATGGTGGTGCAGGCTCGAAGGGCCGAATTCCCTACTCCTGCACCTATTTTCCATGTTTCATTGTTTCTAATCAGACAATAACAAGATCCGAATGACTTAAAAACACAAAAGTGCTGGAATAACTCAGCTGGTCAGGCAACGTGTGGAGAGAATGCAGATAGGCTCTTGAAGATAGCGGAGTCGGGGGAAATGGGGAGAAGGCAGGAACGGGGTACTGATTGGGGATGATCAGCCGTGATCACATTGAATGGCGGTGCTGGCTCGAAGGGCCGAATGGCCTACTCCTGCGCCTATTGTCTGTTGTCTATTGTCTCTGAAACCCATCGCTCAAAACTGGAGAAGATAGACCCTGATAATAAGTATTTGCGATGAATCTTTGAGAGCAGCACTTGAAGTTTAAAAAGCCAGGGTTTGACATGAGAGAACAGTAACAGGATCAGGAAGGTGGAGATTATTACTCAATCCAATGTTTAATGGCGATTATCTTTAATTTACTAATGTCCATCCATGACCTAACTCATCCATCCAAGCTCCGCTGTTCCATTTCAACCCCTTTCCTTCCCAACCTCACCGCATTCCCCGTCTCAGCTTTTCAGCTCAATCTTAATTTCTGTCACTGGACGTCGCAGATAAACTAACTCAACTGAAACTCTTTCCGTATGCATAGGAAGGAACTGCAGATGCTGGTTTACACTGAAGTCAGTCTCAAAATGCTGGAGTAGCTCAGAGGGCCAGGCAGCATCTCCGGAGAGAAGGAATAGGTGACGCTTCGGGTCGGAAACTCTTCTACAGGCTGAAAGTCGAGGTGGGCGAGAGGTGGGAGGGGGAAATCAACTGGAGGTGAGAAAAGGCCAGAATACTTTTTCTCTTTTTCCTCCTGCACCTATTTTCTATGTGTTTCTATATTTAAGAGAGAGTTGGATAGAGCTCTAGGGGCTAGTGCAATCAAGGGATATGGGGTGAAGGCAGGCACGGGTTATTGATTGGGGACGATCAGCCATGATCACAATGAATGGCGGTGCTGGCTCGAAGGGCCGAATGGCCTCCTCCTCCACCTATTTTCTATGTTTCTATGTTTCTAAAATAATGTTCTGGCCTTTATGTTCTGGCCTTTTCTTACCACAAATGTATTTCATCCCCTCCCCCCCCCTCTCTACTTTCAGTCTGAGGAAGGGTTCTGACCCAAAACGTTACCTATTCTTTGTCTCCAGAGATGCTGCCTGACCCGCTGAGTTACTCAAGCATTTTGTGTTTAAATTCATAACATTGCCTTGTTTGGAGGAATATTCAAATTTGGCAGAATAACGTTAGTGTTCATCTCAGAGCATGATGATTAATTTGCTCTGGTATTCCATCTGCATTCTAAAGGGCCTGTCCCACTTTCCCGAGTTGTTCACAAATTCTCCCGACTTTTCCCCTTGATTCAAACTCACAGAATGTTCGTTACGAGTCTATTACAACCGTAGGCACTCGGGGCATCAGGTAAGTCGGGGCGTTTTTTCCAGCCTGATGAAAAATGTCAACGAGTAAGTAAATAGCTCCGAGTACCTACGGCTGGCATAATGAGCCGCTACGATATATCCACGGACTCTTACGACCTCCTACAGACTCGTTACCAACATTCTGTGAGTTTGAATCAAGGGGAAAACTCGGGAGAATTCGTGAATAACTCGGGAGAATTCGTGAATAACTCGGGAAAGTGGGACAGGCCCTTAAGAAAATAGTAAGCAGGTTTATCAAAATACTTCTCCGCAGTTTGAAGAGATAGGAATCTCTCCTACAAGCTGGCAAACATTTACTGTTTTAATTTCCAATTAGTATCTGTAATCGGATGATTTGTCGCGTTCTCGTAAGTTCTCAGAAGTGATAGGAGCATAATTAGGCAATTTGGCCCATCAAGTCTAGTGGTGAAACGGAAAAGATTGAATAGGAATCTGACGGGTGGCTTTTTCACACAAAGGATGGTGGGTATATGGAACAAGCTGCCAGAGGAGGTAGTTGAGCCAGGGGCTATCCCAACATTTAAGAAACAGTTAGACAGGTACATGGATAGGACAGGTATGGAGGGCTATGGACCAAACGCAGGCAGGTGGGACTAGAGTAGCTGGGACATGGTTGCCGGTGTGGGTAAGTTGGGCTGAAGGGCCTGTTTCCACACTGTTTCAACTCTATGACTCTATATGGGTTAAGTTGGGTTTTAACTTTTCTGCTATTCGCAGACAAAAAAAGTATCGGCCCAGACATGTTTAGAAAAGGATTGATTGCACCACCTCCGTTTATTGGTTTATACATGTCCAAAAGGGGTGATACCACACACTCATACTGTTTGCATTTAATTATATAGATTTTTAAAATGTAACCTTCTCTTCCTACTTATTAATCTGAGTGGCAGAGGAACAGGATACAGCTGGAAAGAGCATTAATGACAGATGAGGCACAGAGCTGATCCTGTGAACATGCACCTTCCCCACCCCTCCTCCGCTCAGCCCTGGAGCACATCAGACAATGGCAGGGAAGCAACTGGGGGGGGCACGGTGGTGCAGCGGTAGAGTTGCTGCCTTACAGCGCCAGAGACCCGGGTTCAATCCTGACTGTGGGTGTTTGCCTGCACGGAGTTTGTACGCTGACCTGCGTGGGCTTTCTCCGAGATCTCCCGTTTCCTCCCATACTCCAAAGGCGCACTGGTTTGTTGGCTAATTGGCTTGATGTAATTGTGAATTGTTCCCAGTGTGTAGGATAGTGTTAGCGTGCGGTGATCTCTGGTCAGAGCAGACGGAGTGGGCCGAAGGGCCTGTTTGCTCGCTGTATCTCTAAACGAAACTGCCTCTGTGGCACAGAGCAAACCTTCTAACAACCGACTGCCCCGTTCTGCTTGAGCACTGAGATGTCCCAGTCCTCAAGGCTTGTATTCACTGGAATTTAGAAGGATGAGGGGGCATCTTATACATAGAAACATATAAAATTATAAAAGGACTGGACAAGCTAGATGCAGGAAAAATGTTCACAATGTTGGGCGAGTCCTGAACCAGGGGCCACAGTCTTAGAATAAAGAGGAGGTCATTTAAAACTGAGGTGAGAAAAAACGTCTTCACCCAGAGAGTTGTGAATTTGTGGAATTCCCTGCCGCAATGAATGGTGGTGCTGGCTCGAAGGGCCGAATGGCCTCCTCCTGCACCTATTTTCTATGTTTCTATGTTTCCATGTCTCCACTTGGCATTTCCCCTAGAAAGATTTTGACTGGGACGAGACAGTAAGAGAAACGATGCTCTCATGCAGCAGAGCCGTTAATCAGGGTCCCAGCAAATTCATGTTCATCAGTTCTAGGAGCAGAATTAAGCCATTCGGCCCATCAAGTCTACTCCGTCATTCAATCATGGCTGATCTATCTTTCCTTCTCAACCCTATTCTTCTGCCTTCTCTCCATAACCCCTGACAACCATTCGAATCAAGAAATTGTCAATCTCCGCCTTAAATACATCCATTGACTTGCCCTCCACAGCCGCCTGTGGCGATGAAGTCCACAGATTCACTACCCGCTGACTAAAGAAATTCCTTCTCAATTTCTAGAGGAACGGCCTTTTATTCTGAGGTTATGGCCTCTGGTCCTAGACTCTCCTACTAGTGGAAACATCCCCTCCACACCTACGCCACCCAGGCCTTTTGCTATTCGGCAATTATAAATGAGGACCCCCTCTTCCTTCTAAACTCCAGCAAGTACAGACTCAATGCCTTCAAATGCTCATCATTTGTTAACCCAATCATTCCTGAGATCTTAGTTTAATCTAAGTATGAAGTCATAGAGAGTCATATTGTCATAAAGCACAGTAAATAGGCCCTTCATTCCAACTGATCCTTGTCGAACAATATGCTCCATCTAAGCTCATTCTATTTAAGTTTAGGTTTCTTATTGTCACAATATCCTTAAAAATAACCACTGAACTTGTAAATTGGTAGAGTTGCTGCCTTACAGCGCTTTTTGCACCAGAGATCTGGCTTTGATCCCGGCTACGGGTGCTTGTCTGTACGGAATTTGTACGTTCCCCGGTGACCGGGTGGGTTTCTGCGAGATCTTCGCTTTCCTCCCGCACTCCAAAGATGTACAGGTATGTAGGTTATTTGGCTTTGTATAAATGTAAATTGACCCCAGTGTGTGTAGGATAGTGTTAATATGTGGGGATCGCTGGTCGGCGTGGTGGGCCAAAGGGCCTGTTTCCGTGCTGTATCTCTAAACTATACTAAACAAAACTATACTAATCTAAATTAAATCATACTATATGAGTACAATCAATCCATATATAAGAGCAACAAGGAGAAAGATAATAGAGTGTTGAACTTAGTTTTAGAGCATTGCCGAGTTCCAGTTCCAGAGGAAAATAGTGCAATGTCCACAATGCGGTAGGTTGGAAGATTGGGACAACACCTTAGTTTATGGGTTAACCGTTCGGAAGTCTGATAACAAAGGGGAGGAAGCTGTTCCTGAGTCTGGTGTAACATGTTTTCAAGCTTTTGTATCTACTGCCCAACAAGAGAGGGGAGAAGAGGGAATGACCGAGATGAAAAAACATCGTCAATAACTTATTTGAAAATAATCTATTCAAACAATATTAAAATAGCCAATTCCAGTGCTACAAACGTCTTCCACAAACAAACACCTTTTTGCTCCTTTCACCCGTTTTGAATCATAAATTTAGAAAGGATGAGAGAAAAAGCCCATGCCACCTGAGGTGAGCCCCAGCAGCATGGAACAAAATACTTCATTTTTGGACCGAGACCCTTCTTCAGACTGTGCCTCTTTCCTCTCCCATTCTCAGCTCTCCCACAGCCCGCTGTCTCCGTCCCTTCCTTTCTTCTTCCTGCCCACCCCTCCACCCCCACATCAGTCTGAAGAATGGCCTCGACCCGAAACGTCACCTATCCTTCGCTCCATAGATGCTGCCTCACCCGCCGTGTTTCCCCAGTATTTTTGTCTACCTTCGATTATTCCAGCAACTGCAGTTCTTTCTTAAACACTCTCTTTTCGACAAATTGCAATTCCGCCTTTCTCTGGTTCTCTCTCTTACCACTCTTCATCTTTAGACTTTAGAGACAGAGAGCAGAAACAGACCCATCGGCACACTGAGTTCACACCGACCAGCGATCACTCTGCACACTAGCACTATCCTACACACACTAGGGACAATTTGCAATTTTACTGAAGCCAATTAACCTACAAAGCTGCACGTCTCTTTGGAGTGTAGGAGCAATCCAGGGCACCCGGAGAAAACTCACTTGGTCACCGAGAGAAATTACAAATGTCATGCAGTCAGCACCGGTAGTCAGGATCGAACCTGGGTCTCTGGCGCTGTAAGGCAGCAACTCTAGGGTGTCAGGGGTTACGGAGAGAAAGCGCGAGGATTGGGTTGAGAGGGAAAGATAGACCAGCCATGATTGAATGGCGATGTAGGCTTGATGGGCCGAATGTCCTAAATCTTCTCCTAGAACGTACGACCTTATGACTGTGCAACTGTGCTGACCCCCTTTTTTGTGGTGCCATTTTGTTCCACGGTTTTCTTACTGGTTAGGGGGAAACTGCATGTGTGAATACCCAATGTTTTAAACTCAAGTCACATGGAAAGGGCAGGTTTGGAGGGATTATGGACCAAATGCTGGCAGGTGGGACTGGTGTAGCTGGGACGTGTTGGCCGGTGAAGGCAAGTTGGGCCGAAGGGCCTGTTTCCACACTCACTGTATAGACTCCACGACTCCCTGATTGTGATCATAGTAGGGAGAAAAAAACTGTCGGGCGAACAGTTCGCGGCTGCACTGGTTAAAGTAAGCTGGTAAATGATCTAATCTCTGCTGTTTTAATAAGGCACTTTCTCTGTTGCTACCGATTCTCTCTGGCTGGATAATAAGAGAAAGCAATGTAAACACTACAGAATCGAAACTGGGTGACGCGCCAGAGGATTACTAAGGTTCTAATGAGGTCAGATTCTTCAGAGGCCAACATAATTATTACACTGATCCAGTGACTTAATAAGAGGGTTTTTTTTCGTGAAAAAGTATTGCTTGGAACCAAAGTCAAATTTTCACATTTTTACAGTTTCAGTGCTAAATAGTACAAATTATTGGACAGCTGCCCCATGTAGTTTTTTTTGTTTAAGTTTCCCAATCTTCTTCTTCTTGCTTATGGCGTGCACATAGAAACATAGAAATTAGGTGCAGGAGTAGGCCATTCGGCCCTTCGAGCCTGCACCGCCATTCAACATGATCATGGCTGATCATCCAACTCAGTATCCTGTACCTGCCTTCTCTCCATACCCCCCGATCCCTTTAGCCACAAGGGCCACATCTAACTCCCTCTTAAATATGGCCAATGAACTGGCCTCAACTACCTTCTGTGGCAGAGAATTCCACAGACTCACCACTCTCTGTGTGAAAAATGTTTTCCTCATCTCCGTCCTAAAGGAATTCCCCCTTATCCTTAGACTGTGACCCCTTGTCCTTAGACTGTGCAGGCTAAAGTTGTAGGACAACTTGTTCTATTTGATCGTATTTGACTGTGCACGCTGGGTTGATTGCACTCGTCGAAACAGGGCGGACCACGTGAAGGTTGCAATCTCCCACCCCAGTTTCCCAATATTACCCTATAATGTACACAGAGGGACTGCCCAATAATGTACACGGAGGGACAGCCCAGGATCTCAATACCACCCGGCCACCCAGTGACTCCAACTGATGATAGTAACTCAGGCAGCATCACTGGAGAAAAGGAATAGGTGGCGCATCCGGTCACCATCCTTCATCATACTGAGGGGCCAAACTGTTCACTTTGATCTCGGATGCCGCTTAGATCATCTGAGGACCTGTTCTCTCTCAGCGGCACAAGCGGTGGAGCTGCTGCTTTACAGCGCCAGAGACCCGGGTTCGATCTTGACTGCTGGGGTGTGGAGTTTGTACGTTCTCCCCGTGACCTGCGTGGGTTTCCCCCGGGATCTCCCCCGTTCCAAAGACGTACGGGTTTGTCGGTTAATTGGCTTGGCGTAATTCTAAATTGTCCCCAGTGTGGGATAGCGGTAGTGCGTGTGGATCGCTTGTCGGCGCGGACTCAGTGGGCCGAAGGGCCTGTTTCCGTGCTGTATCTCTAAACTAAACCCTCATGAAGTGCAAATAAAAACTATAAAACAGCTCTTACCTCAGCATTACCCACTCGTTATTGCCCTAATTTAAGCCTGTCATTGCCATTTTAAATGGGAATAGAACATTCGGAATAGTTAGACGAACATAAATATTTTTGCTCAAGAAGGAACAGCAGATGCTGGAAAATCAAAGGTAGACAAAAGTGCTGGAGAAACTCAGCGGGTGCGGCAGCATCTATGGAGCGAAGGAAATAGGCAACCTTTCGGGCCCAAAACGTTGCCTATTTCCTTCGCTCCATAGATGCTGCCGCACCCGCTGAGTTTCTCCAGCACTTTTGTCTACCATAAATATTTTTGCACAGCTTGCTTCAAGATTGGATAATCAGTTCATAGCTCCTTTTCCTTGTTTTTACAGGTTGAAAGTGCCACTTTTGTATTGGCGACCTCCATTTGCTTCTGGACCGCGGAGACGTATATAGAGTCAACAGCTTTGGTGGGACCGGAGACACGTGTAGGCTGGATGAGGTAAGGATGGCTCTTGCCCTTCTCCGATGGGCATGGAGGAACCGGGTTTATTTCAGGACATTGCAATCACATCGCAGCTACCGACCCTCCAGGCTAACTTCAATTCCCAACCCGTTGAGTTAAGCGAGTTTATGTTCCCTGTCACCTTCGTGGAACATCACTTTGATTCCAAGGATCGGTGGTGCAGAATTCAAGTTCCCAAGCAGTAATTTAAATCTCACCTTTCATGTAACACAATAATCTCTCCAAGCCTGATCACAAACTGCATGGGCACCGCTTCCCTTCCTGAAGTCGATCGCTATCTCCTTGGTCGAGCTGGCATTGAGAGGAAGGTTGTTTTCTTGACACCGCATCACGAGGTTCTCAATCTCCTTCCTGTACTCCGTCTCATCAATATTTCACAACCGGCCCACAATGGTGGTGTCACCTGCGTATGTGTAGATGGAATTGGATTTGTACTTGGTTGCACAGCCCTGGGTGCTTAAGAAGTAAAGAGGGGGCGGAGAACACATCCTTCAGGAACACCAATGTTGAGGATTATCGCAGAGGATGATTTGTCCCCTGTCCTTTCTGATTGGCACCTGTTGGTGATTAACCTGGACCATTGATTCCACTGTGTAGGAAAGAACTGCAGATGCTGGTTTAAATTGAAGATAGACACATAATGCTGGAGTAACTCAGCGGGACAGGCAGACTGATCAGTCTCGACCCAAAACGTCACCCATTCCTTCTCTCCAGAGATGCTGCCTGTCCCGCTGAGTAACTGAGTATTTTGTGTCTAGAATTGTGTCCAGAGCAGCTGGGCTTGTACACTCTGGAGTTTAGAAGGATGAGAGGGGTTCTCATTGAAACATATGAGATTGTTAAGGGCGTGGACACGCGAGAGGCAGGAAACATGTTCCCGATGTCGGGGGAGTCCAGAACCAGGGGCAACAGTTTAAGAATAAGGAGTAAGCCATTTAGAACGGAGACGAGGAAACACTTTTTCTCACAGAGAGTGGCGAGTCTGTGGAATTCTCTGCCTCAGAGGGCGGTGGAGGCCGGTTCTCTGGATACTTTCAAGAGAGAGTAGATAGGGCTCTTAAAAATAGTGGACTCAGGGGATATGGGGAGAAGGCAGGAACGGGGTACTGATTGGGGATGATCAGCCATGATCAAATTGAATGGTGGTGCTGGCTCGAAGGGCCGAATGGTCTACTCCTGCACCTATTGTCTATTGTCTATTGTCTATCTTCCACTGTTCCACACCAACCCCTTCCACTCCTTTTTTTAAAATCTTCAGACCCACGCTGTACATCCTTAATCCTCACCACTGAGCACCCATGATCTGAAAACTAAGGGAATTAACATAGAAACATAGAAACATAGAAATTAGTGCAGGAGTAGGCCATTCGGCCCTTCGAGCCTGCACCGCCATTCAATATGATCATGGCTGATCATCCAACTCAGTATCCCGTACCTGCCTTCTCTCCATACCCTCTGATCCCCTTAGCCACAAGGGCCACATCTAACTCCCTCTTAAATATAGCCAATGAGCTGGCCTCAACTACCCTCTGTGGCAGAGAGTTCCAGAGACTCTGTGTGAAAAAAGTCTTTCTCATCTCGGTCTTAAAAGATTTCCCCCTTATCCTTAAGCTGTGACCCCTTGTCCTGGACTTCCCCAACATCGGGAACAATCTCCCTGCATCTAGCCTATCCAACCCCTTAAGAATTTTGTAAGTTTCTATAAGATCCCCTCTCAATCTCCTAAATTCTAGAGAGTATAAACCGAGTCTACCCAGTCTTTCTTCATAAGACAGTCCTGACATCCCAGGAATCAGTCTGGTGAACCTTCTCTGCACTCCCTCTATGGCAATAATGCCCTTCCTCAGATTTGGAGACCAAAACTGTACGCAATACTCCAGGTGTGGTCTCACCAAGACCCTGTACAACTGAAGTAGAATCTCCCTGCTCCTATACTCAAATCCTTTTGCTATGAAAGCTAACATACCATTCGCTTTTTTCACTGCCTGCTGCACCTGCATGCCTACTTTCAATGACTGGTGTACCAGGTCTCGCTGCATCTCCCCTTTTCCTAATCGGCCACCATTTAGATAATAGTCTGCTTTCCTGTTTTTGCCACCAAAGTGGATAACCTCACATTTATCCACATTATACTGCATCTGCCAAACATTTGCCCACTCACCCAGCCTATCCAAGTCACCTTGCAGTCTCCTAGCATCCTCCTCACAGCTAACACTGCCCCCCAGCTTAGTGTCATCCGCAAACTTGGAGATATTGCCTTCAATTCCCTCATCCAGATCATTAATATATATTGTAAATAGCTGGGGTCCCAGCACTGAGCCCTGCGGTACCCCACTAGTTACTGCCTGCCATTGTGAAAAGGACCCGTTTACTCCTACTCTTTGCTTCCTGTTTGCCAGCCAGTTCTCTATCCACATCAATACTGAACCCCTAATGCCGTATGCTTTAAGTTTGTATACTAATCTCTTATGTGGGACATTGTCGAAAGCCTTCTGGAAGTCCAGAATTCTTCTGCTAGTTTAGTCTTCTAGTTTATTTTAGTATAGAGATGCATCATGGGAACAGGCCCTTCGGCGCACCAAGTCCACGGCAACCAACTACCACCCATACGCTAGTTCTATCCTCCAAAACAGGGACAATGTGGGAGGAAACCGGAGCACCCGGAGAAAGCCCACGCTGTCACGGGGAGAACGTACAGACTCCGTGCAGACACCACCTGTGGTCAGGAGCGAACCCGGGCCTCCGGCGCTGTGAGCCAGCAAATCTACCGTGCTCTTTTCACCATACCTCTTTTCACCCAGAGAGTTGTGAATCTGTGGAATTCTTTGCCACACAAGGCAGTGGAGGGCAATTCACCGGATGTTTTCAAGAGAGGGTTAGATTTAACTCTTAGGGCTAGAGGAAACAAGGGATATGGGGAAAAGGAACGGGGTACTAATTTTAGATGATCAGCCATGATCATATTGAATGGCGGTGCTGGCTCGAAGGGCTGATTGGCCTGCTCCTGCACCTATTTTCCTATGATTCTTTGCGCTGCCCCAAAATCCATGATGTGTCAGATGCCTGGGGACAACAAGACGTTGATTTAAACAAAATATTACCCGTACATGAAATCCACGATTCTCCCTCAATAGTGGCAGCCCCCTCCTCATCACTTATCATATTGTTTCATGTGTAAATGGAAAAGATGACAAATCTACCTGAAATAACTGTGACAATTTCAATCAATATTTGTTGTAATCAGCCTTCTCAGCTAAAAGAGGTGCATTAGGTCAGACTCGGGGAAACTATCTCAATAGACAATAGACAATAGGTGCAGGAGTAGGCCATTCGGCCCTTCGAGCCAGCACCGCCATTCAATATGATCATGGCTGATCATCCACAATCAGTACCCCGTTCCTGCCTTCTCCCCATATCCCCTGACTCCGCTATCTTTAAGAGCTCTGTCCAACTCTCTCTTGAAAGCATCCAGTGAATTGGCCTCCACTGCCTCCTGAGGCAGAGGATTCCACAGATTCACAACTCTCTGGGTGAAAACGTTTTTCCTCATCTCCGTTCTAAATGGCCTACCCCTTATTCCCAAACTGTGGCCCCTGGCCACTCTGTGACCACTCTGCATTAGATCAGGCCAATTCCATCACAACAGATTCAATGAAGGATCAGAACCAATTGAAAATAGATAGGGCTCTTAAAGATAGCGGAGTCAGGGGATATGGGGAGAAGGCAGGAACGGGGTACTGATTGGGGATGATCAGCCATGATCACATTGAATGGCGGTGCTGGCTCGAAGGGCCGAATGGCCTACTCCTGCACCTTTTGTCTATTGAAAAATAATCATACATATCTGCCATTTCTAGTAGCTATCTCAAACGGCATCAAAATGATCACTCCGTGCCATTAACTGATATGGACACAAAGAGTCGGAGGAACTCAGCGAGCCCAGCAGCACCCCTGCATTTCTGCAGTCTCTGCAGATCCTTGCCTCTACATTATTGTTTACGAAGAAAATGTGGAGGAATATAATATACAATTTGGGAAGAGGGTTATGGTGGTGGTGAGGATTGGGACAATTAGCGGAAACAGCTTCTTTGCTGCGATTTCAGTAAACCGCTCCATGGTTTAACTTGTCTCTTTGTTAATTAGAACTTGGTGGGACAGCCCAGAAACAGGCCCTTGGGCCCACCGGTTCCGTGCCGACCGGGGATCCCCACACACTAACACCGCCCTACACGCTCACTAGGGGACAATTTACGATTTTTACCGAAGCCAATTAACCTGCAAACCTGTACGTCCGTGGAGATGCAGGAGGAAAGAGGAGCACCTGGAGAAACCCACGCAGGTCATGGGGGAAAAGTGCAAACTCCATACAGACAGCACCCGTAGACGGGATCAAACCCGGGTTCTCTGGTGCTGCGAGTCAGCAACTCTACCCCTGCGCCACCGTGCCACCACTACCTGAACACTATGCAATGCCAGCACAGTGGATAGTCATGTGTCGAAAGGAACTGCAGATGCTTGTTTATACACAAAGTGCTGGAGTAACTCTGCCGGTCAGGCAGCAATGCACAAAGTGCTGGGGTCTGAATAAGGGTCCCGACCCAAAACGTCACCCATCCTCCTTCTCCAGAGATGCTGCCTGACCCACTGAGGTACTCCAGCTCTTTAGGCCCATCCTCAGTGCATATTCATTGAAGCTTAAACACGCGAACAAGGGACAGAAATAGCCAAAGCACTTCCCTGAATTTTTTTTTTTTTTTTTTTAATTTGCTGTTATTGCACGGTTATTTTTAGATTTGTGTTTAACTGCGGCCTATTGCCCTTATCCTGCTTCGTCCTTTTCAATGAAACCATGGCATATTTGTTGCAAAGCTATTTATGCTGCCTTCTATGTTGACGTTACGGAATGAAAAATGACTGTGTAAGTCTAAAATGAGGGGCATCATCTTAGAAAGCACATACTTCCAACCATTGTTTATCTAATGCATACTTTAAATATTCTGCTGCAAACCTTTTGAGAATAGGCCACCATTTGGGACGTGCTATTTTTAAACGTGAACCAATTCTAAGCAGCAGCTTGGAGAGGAAAGTTGCGCAGCGCTGCCTGTTAAGGGGTTACAAGAGCCAAGGAAACTGTCGACAGGAACTGCACTGTAGCTGAGGGCTGGATTAAATATATCTCTTCGCAGATCCGATTAATGCTGTTATTCACACAGGCATTTCACAGGGCAGGTAGGGGAAAGTTTGCTCCGGTTTCTGCGTCAAGTGGGCAGAGGGACACCGCTCCCCTGCACACCTGCCAAAAA
The DNA here is from genome assembly GCA_035221665.1 of Okamejei kenojei. NCBI lineage: Eukaryota > Metazoa > Chordata > Chondrichthyes > Rajiformes > Rajidae > Okamejei > Okamejei kenojei. Next base: position 148,212,207 of record CM069132.1, read on the forward strand.
GTTGCACCAACTGATGGTGTCCGAGAGGAAGAGGTGAAGCCGGGATGTTTTCTTGCAGGCGCGCCTGCGTGCGCCGGGCGGGACCTTCCCCCGCAACCGACCTCCTCCCCCCCCCCCCCCCGTCACCGGGAGGGAGGAGGGTCCCCCCCCCCCCGTCGTGTGACGCCACACGCGGACGTTGGGTGAAGCCTGCGGAGCACCACTGAGATGATAACACCACACACAGCGTCAGCTGACTGCAGTGTCACTGTGCTGCTGGTTCTCCTCACGATCGCAATTCTGCCAGAGAGCTCCGTGGCTCCGAGTGCTGCAGCTTCCCAGTCGCAGTGCGGCAAAGCAGCCAATGCAGCAGGAACAAAGCAGCGACGGGATCCCGTCTCACCCACGCCGCCGCTCCGAAGGAAGGAAAATGTTACCGGGCAGCGCAGAAAACCGGGGGAAGTGGGGGTGGTAGAAAATAAAGAGAGAGAAGAAACTGGCTGCTGGATTTACAGGTTAATTTTCCTGGCATGCAGTTAAGCAGAGAGACCATGCAAGAAGTCTGCATCCACAATATAGGGCAAGGGAGACTGTGAGGAAGGATGCCCAGTTCTTTGTAAATATTTCCTGTGCCGTGCCGACATACCTGCAAGGGTTGAGACGGAGGATACAGTACTTTTCATCAACCGTTTGATCAAGGCCTCTTTTTTTTTATTTAAAGAAATTGTTTTTGCAAAGCTCGCCGCCTGATGTTCCCAGTCTGAACAGCGATCAGGAAGCGCAATAATAGCAGCGGACGGACGACGGACGGCTCCTGGCTCTCTCTGGCTCGGCGCAGAACTCAGATTAAAGGGCAGCTTTTGGTGACCCACTTCTCCCCCTTCACATCTTTGTTGGATGCAGGAACAGCAGCTGCCTGGTACCACACATCATTGGCCATCATGTGGAGGATCTCAGGGATTGCACTGCTGGAGAGTGCCCGGAGAGAGCGGGGACTTGCACACAGTCACGCTAACCCCCCCCCCGCTGCCACAAACATTTCCCAACCGCCTAACCCATTCAGTGCATCTCTGCAGCCGCACCGGGGTTAAACCGCTGCCTCTCCATGCCTGCCTCCATCCCTGCCTTCGGCCACCGGAATGAATAGCTCAACCTGTTTTCTTCTACCGTTCCAGGGATTTCACTTGAAGGGATGCAACGCAGCCCGGGGATGAGAGAAACATCCCCGGGATAACAAGTGGTGGAGCTATCACCTGGATGGGCGATCTTTGTTATCCTGGCTGCGTCTTTGCACATCTCTGCCTCAAGTTCAGGAGCTGCACTCAAGGGCAGGTTGCGGTGTCTAACGAGCCAAAAGCAAAAAATATATATATATTACAGGCAGCGAAGGCTGCATCAGGAGTTAGTAGCACATTTAGGATGCTGCCAATTTGATGCATATGGCACGTGAGCCAGAGCCCCTCCAGGGACAGCTGTACAAAGGAGGGGGGGGGGGGGGGGGAGAGGATGCGTTTGAAGGAATAAAAAAAAAACTAAAGCCTTAATGGAGAGTCTGCATTTCAAAATGCCACCAAAACCCCCTTGCGCACATAGCAATTCCACCAGGCACTTGCAGCTGAATAATTAATGGATTAAATCATTCCGGATTCACCTTTCGCATAGGTTGGTACGATCGGAATTTTGTATATGTGTAGAGAAATTCATAACGGGAAGAGAAAATCTCCATTGGGATCTGACAGGCTGTCAAAAGGTGGGTGCTTAATATGAATAAACATTCCGATCCCTCAGTAACAATGCTGCAGGGACTGCGATTCCATCAGGAGGCTGCGTTGAGTTAAATGTTATTAATGGTGATAGAGGTAAACGGATTGTCCTGACAGCGTTTTCCTTCATTGTGTGTCTTTTTTTGTGTTTTATGGAGCTGGTTCAGGGCGCTCGCAGGATTTGGAAAAAGGTTTTCCATTTCTCAAATCTGTGGCCGTGTAAAAATCGGTTCTGGTTTCCCAGTAACACTCGGACCCGACCCTCTTCTGATATCGTTCGCAGTGGTGTAAATCGGCCGCTTGGAGCCACACAGTCCAAACCGTAGTGGGTTTTAACCCGATAAATGATCCCCCAGCCAAAAAAAAAAATAAAGGTCCTTAAAAGGCTGCACAGCACAGCACAGCGTCCTCTTAAAAGACTCAGTGCAGGCTGGTGCTGCTCGTTCCATTGTTTGCAGGGGGAATCCCACCAGAGGATGATGTCCACGGCAAAAATGAAAGACTACCAATCTGTGCCTATCGACCTTGCAATCCACGGTGCCGACAATTTTAATTGAGAGAGCATTAATCAAAATCAACCAGCGTAGAATCTTCTTACAAAATATACCTTCATCTGCCTAGAAAGCTGCGGGATTGTCCCCTGTCAGCACAAACGCCTTATAAATATCGTGGGGAGGCAAATTAAAACAAAAAATCCGAACAGGGTTTCTTTTATCCACAAAACTGTAAGTAAATATCCCTAACGTAAAAAGCATTGTCTTAAATCCTTTTGTTTGCCCGGCTGCCATTTAATGCAAGGTAGATGACCGATTAAGTGCAAAACATGCAGTCTTCAGAGATTAAAAATCTTTAATAATGCTTTTTTGTTTAAAAAAGAAAATAAATCACTGCAATCTAAAGTGCCACACTGTATCTGATGCAAATCTGAGCATGAGATACATGGTTTAAGACAATGGTAACATTGAATAAAATGCTTTGTTTCTCAAGTGGTGTACAATTTGTTGGTCCTCGATTGAAGGGAACAAATCCAGTATTCTAAATCACTTTCATCCCTGAGATTTGCTTTTTGCCTTTGAATCCTGTGAGTCTTTACACAGTGCTAAGGCAAGGACTTTCAGACAGAATCGCCACCTCACTGCTGACATATGTCTCGTTCAGTTAGAATTTTCCTTCAGTGTTGAAATCTCAGAAATCTCAAGTCAGATTATTGTAATAAAAGGCCATTTTTAATAAAACCAGGTGGAATTACCGACCCGACCTGAAACGTCTGCCTACCCATGTTCTCCAGAGATGCTGCCTGACCCACTGAGTTACTCCAGCACTTTGTGTCCTTTTTGGTAAACCAGTATCTGCAATTCCTTGTGCCTCTAAAATAAATATCCATCTGTTGTATATTGCAGAATAAAACGGGGAACCAAGTTATGGACGCTGAAGTCTATTTTTAGACATTTGTCGGGAAATTTTCAGAATGTGGTTTTTTTTTTTCCGTTTCCCAGATGCATTTTATAAAACCAAGCTAAACAATAAACTGAACTATTTCATAGGAAGTGAGTACAATGCTATGTTATCCATATGTTATCCGAATGCTGTCCACATTTGGTATTTTCGAAATCCTAAACAACAAGTTTATTTTTTTTTAAATTTAGAGACACAGTTATAATTTAGAGCATAAATTCTAGCGGGTCAAACGTGCCAACACTGTCCTTTTTAGAAATATAATCTGATTGATGGTATATGGATTTCACAGGCGAAAGTCAGTGAAAGAGTTAACCACATTTGTGTAGGAAAGACCCGCAGATGCTGGTTTAAATCAAAGGTAGACACAAAATGTTGGAGTAACTCAGCGGGACGGGCAGCATCTCTCGACCTGAAATGACACCCGTTCCTTCTCTCGGGATGGGCGATGCTGCCCGTCCCGCTGAGTTACTCCAGCATTTTGCGTCTGCCTTCGAGTTCACCACATTGATGTTCTCTTCCCTTGAAAACATTATGGGAGCAATCAGGTGTTTCCACGTTCACCAGAGTGCAGATATTTGCATTTAAATTACAGATTACAATTAAATGTAATGGTTTATTTGCTGTATGCACCAGATACAGTGAAATACATTTTGTTGCATACAGCTCAGCAAGACTATCACCCCGGTCAGTACAGATTGTGCAGAACAGTCCTTGTGCAAGGGACGGCATCTTAGTGCCCTTTTATAGTTCCAGCTGCAGATGGCCATAAAGGTTCGCTGTAGCCATCACCTACATTTCCATCATCCCGCGAAACGATGTCCCTCTCCTCTCCTGGTCCTCTTCGTCTGCTTTGATCTGTCGTTTTCACACCAAACCAATGAGTGCAGTTTTGGTCGCCTAATTTGAGGAAGGACATTCTTGCTGTTGAGGGAGTGCAGCGTAGGTTCACAAGGTTAATTCCCGGGATGGCGGGACTGTCAAATGCTGAGAGAATGGAACGGCTGGGCTTGTACACTCTGGAGTTTAGAAGGATGAGAGGGGATCTCATTGAAACATATAAGATTGTTAAGGGCTTGGACACACTAGAGGCAGGAAACATGTTCCCGATGTTGGGGGAGTCCAGAACCAGGGGCCACAGTTTAAGAATAAGTAGTAAGCCACTTAGAACGGAGACGAGGAAACACTTTTTCTCAGAGAGAGTGGTGAGTCTGTGGAATTCTCTGCCTCAGAGGGCGTTGGAGGCAGGTTCTCTGGATGCTTTCAAGAGAGAGCTAGATAGGGCTATTAAAAATAGCGGAGTCAGGGAATATGGGGAGAAGGCAGGAACGGGGTACTGATTGGGGATGATCAGCCATGATCACATTGAATGGCGGTGCTGGCTCGAAGGGTCAAATGACCTTCTCCTGCACCTATTGTCTATTGTCTATTTTCTATTGTCTATGAGCGCTTGTCGGCACTGGGCCTGCACTCGCTGGAGTTTAGATGAATGAAGGGAGACCTCATTGAAACGTACAGAATAATGAAAGGCTTGGATAGAGTGGATGTGGAGAGGATGTTTCCACGAGTTGGAGAGTCTAGGACTAGAGGTCATAGCCTCAGATTTGAAGGACGTTCTTTTAGGAAGGATATGAGGAGAGGGTGGTGAATCTGTGGGATTCTTTGCCACAGAAGGCTGTGGAGGCCAAGTCAGTGGATGGTTTTAAGGCAGGGATATCTAGATTTCTGATTAATACAGGTATCAGATGTTATGGGGAGAAGGCAGGGGAATGGGGTTAGGAGGGTGAGATAGGTCAGCCATAATTGAATGGCAGAGTAGGCTTGATGGGCCGAATGGCCTAATTCTACTCCTATCACTTATGACCTTATGACCTTACCCTTCCATATCTCTTCCCTGACTCTCGGTTTGAGGGTGGGCCTCGACCAGAAACGTCACCCATTCCATCTCTCCGGAGATGCTGCCTGTCCCTCTGAGTTACTCCAGCACTTTGTATCTGTCTTTGGCGTAGACCAGCATCTGCATTTCCTTCCTACACACATCGCCCGGTGGTGGGGTCTCCTGCGGCCGACCTTGCGGGCGCGGAATGTGAGACCCTCCCCCCCTGGTTCGTCTTACCGGGCCCCTTTGTCCAGTGCCCACTGCCATCGCCCTCGCCCCCCCCCCCCCCCACCCCGCCCACCCCCTCCGATTCTCGATCCACGGGGTGAGCAGGAGCTCCAAGCTGCTCTGACACCATTGAACTCTGTATCAATAATCCAAATGTCCGGCAGCCAGTGCACCAGATTAACCACAAAGCTACGAGCCGTCTGTGGGCAAACGTGCCCGTAAGAATTGAAAGGTTGTTTGGTGCACCTTCTTTAGCCTTTGACTTGCTGCCTGGCGCTCCAGCTCACAATACTGTTTTTTTTTACGGTTCGAACAAGCTTTACCTTTCTCAATGCAAGTGGAAGCAGTTGAGGCAGGCACAATAACGACATTTAAATGGCACATGGATTGGAAAGGTTTAGAGGGATATATTGGCAAAAGCGGGCAAATAAGTTCATAAGTGATAGGAGAAGAATTAGGCCATTCAGCCCATCAGGTCAACTCCGCCATTCAATCATGGCTGATCTATCTCTCCCTCCTAACCCCAATTCTCCTGCCTTCTCCCCATAACCCCTGACTAATGGGATAGCTTAGATGGGGCATCCTGCTTGGTTGGCATGAACAAGATGGGCCGAAGGGCCTGTTTCTGTGCTGTTTTATTCCATGGCTCTATGTACTCATTCATCGCATGAGGGAGCAACAGAAAGTTGTAATATGGGATCTGGTCGCTGCCTCATAGCTTCTGTGCCACGCTTGGAAGAACTACCTGTGTACCTCAGATAGTTACAAAATGCTGGAGTTACTCAGAGGGTCCAGCAGCATCTCTGCAGAAAAGGTACAGGTAATGTTTCGGGTCGAGCCCCAACTTCAGACTGGTCAGCCTGACCAAGTGTCTCGACCTGAAACGTCACTTATTCCTTCTCTCCAGAGATGCTGCCTGACCTGCTGAGTTACTCCAGCATTTTGTGTCTATCTTTTGGGTAAATCAGTATCTGCAGTTTCTTCCTTAACATTTTATCTACATATCTCCATTCATTTGTTTTTTATCCTATACGGTACTGTACTATACTTGGATTGGATCGAGTGGATGTGAAGAGGATATTTCCACTAGCGGGAGAGTCCAGGACCAGAGGTCTTAGCCGTAGAATTAAAGGACGTTCTTTTAGGAAGGAGATGAGGAGAAATTGTTTTAGTCAGAGGGTGGTGAATCTGTGGAATTCTTTGCCACAGAAGACTGTGGAGGCCAAGTCAGTGGATATTTTTAAGGCAGAGATCGATCGATTCTTGATTAGTACATGTGTCAGAGGTTATGGGGAGAGGGCAGGAGAATGGGGTTAGGAGGGAGAGATAGATCAGCCAGGATTGAATGGCAGAGTAGACTTGATGGGCCGAATGGCTTAATTCCACTCCTATCACTCATGATCTTATGACACAAGGAACATCAGATTAACTCAGTCAGGCAGCATCTTCGGAGGACAGGGAGAGGTGACGTTACAGGTGAGGACCCTTCTTCAGACGTGGTCTTCTGGACTAAAGAAGGGTCCCGACCAGTAACGTACCCTATCTGTATCCTCCAGAGATGCTACCCGAACCGTTGAGTTACTCCATCAGTTTGTGCTTTTTTTTTAGATTAGTTTGTGTGAGTTTGAAATAACGTCCCAGAGGGGTGCTACATTTTCCAGTAACTCGAATGAAAACTAGTTAGAGAGAAAAGGGTCATGGATTCAGCGGCAGTCTCAATCAGTAATAGAGGTAGGATTTTAAACACCAGAGTGTGCAGAGAAGATTTACAAGGATGGTGCCAGGGCTCGAGGGCCTGAGCCATAGGGCGAGGTTGAGCAGGCTAGGGCTCTATTCCTTCGAGCGCAGGAGGATGAAGGGCGGTCCTATGGAGGAGCGCAAAGCCAGGCTAGGAATAGATCGGGTCAACGCAAAGTCCCTTTCCCTGAGTAGTGGAATTGAGAACCAGTGAGGGGAAGGTGAGGTATACGGTGAGGGGGGGGAAAGATTTAATAGGAGCCTGAGGGGTAACTCTTTCACACAAAGGGTGGTGGGTGTATGGAACGAGCCGCCGGAGGAGGTAGTTGGTGCAGGTACTATTGCAAGAAACATTTATACAGGTACGTGGATAGGACAGGTTTAGAGGGGTATGGGCCAAAGGCCCAGCAGGTGGGACTGGTGTAGATGGGATATGCTGGTCGGTGTGTTGGCAAGTTGGGCCGAAGGGCCTGTTTTCACACTGAGTGATTCTATGACTCTATGACAAAAGGAAATTAGCCACGTGCAGAACTTGAGATCAGGGTCTCACTGACAATTCCCAATTATGGAAGCTTCTCATGGCCCAGCAACTTCAAGGGCATAGAGGTGAAATTAAAAATCTTGAAGATAAACACAAAATGCTGGGGTAAATCAGGGAAAGGCAGCATCTCTGGTGAAAAGGAATGGGTGACGTTTCGGGCCTTCAGGCTGAGAGTCAGGGGAAAGTGAAACGAGAGATATAGACGGTACATGAGACAAATGAGTGAAAGATATGCTAAAATATTAAAGATTTGTCCGACCCTAGTTTACTGGATATTAGTTAACAGAGAAACCTGGACATACCATCGCTAAATCAAGGACGAGTCTCGCCCTGGCCCTTTGCTCCCCTCTCCCATCAGGCAAAAGGTACAGGTGTGAAAATGCACACCACCTGATTCAGGGACAGTTTCTTCCCAGCTGTTATCAGGCAAGTGAATCATCCCACGATAGCCAGAGAACAGTGGTGAAAGACAATAGACAATTGGTGCAGGAGTAGACCATTCGGCCCTTCGAGCCAGCACCGCCATTCAAAGTGATCATGGCTGATCATCCCCAATCAGTACCCCGTTCCTGCCTTCTCCCCACATCCCCTGGCTCTGCTATCTTCAAGAGCCCTATCTAGCTCTCTCTTGAAAGTATCCAGAGATCCGGCCTCCACCGCCCTCTGAGGCAGAGAAGTCCACACACTCAGACAGATCTACCTCATTGGTGACCCTCGGACTATCCTTGATCGTACTTTGCTGGCTTTCCCTCGCACTAAACGTTATCCCCTTATCATGTATCTGTACACTGTAAATGGCTCGATTGTAATCATGTGTTGTCTTTCTGCTGACTGGATAGCACGCGACAAAAGCTTTTCACTGTACCTCGGTACACGTGGTAATAAACTGCACTAAACTAAACTAAATAGCCACAAAAAGCTGGATTAACTCAGCAGGACAGGCAGCATCTGTGGAGAGACGGAATTGGTGATGCTTCGGGTCAGACTTGGTTAGTTTGACCCGAAATGCCGCCCATTGCTTCTCTCCAAAGATGCTGCCTGTCCCGCTGAGTTACTCCAGCTTTTTGCGTCTATCTTCGGGTTTGAACCCAGCATCTGCAGTTCCTTCCTGAACTAAATAAACATTGTTTCCTTAATTTGAAGGTTTAACTGTCAAACATCCCAAAGCTTTCAACGCACTATGGTTTTCAGTTATAATTTCATAAAGTTTGGGAAATTTAAGCCAATCCTTTTCTCCTTCACCCATGAAACTGTAAACCCATTATTATTTAACACTGCTTAATTTCACCAGTTTAACATTTTGTGACACGTCCCTTTTCCACCCCCCCTTTGCCACTGAGGTAGTGATCCAGATTGATGGTGCCGAAATGCAAGTTAAAACAGATGTTCGGATTTTTTACACAGCAATAAATAAGCGGGAAAAGAATACAAACACGGACAAGATCATTGTTGCAATGTTGATCTAAAGAGCCAATTCCGTTCCGTGCGTGTCTGACATCAACTGGAAAGGGTGCAAAGGAGATTTACGAGGATGTTATTGGATTTGGAGGTTATGAGTTATAAGGGGAGGTTAAATGGGCTTGGACTTTATTCCCTGGAGCTTAGGAAGCTGACGGGTGATCGTATAGAGGTGTATAAAATCATGAGGGCCACAGATGAGGTGAATAGACAGCCTTTTCCCCAGGGTGGGGGAATACAAAACAAGAGCGCGGAGGCTTCAGATGAGAGAAAGCAAATGTAAAGGGGACCAGAGGGGGCAGTTTTTTCATACAGATTGTGGTGCGTATATGGTTTAGTCCAGTTAAGCGTATTTAGTGTATTGTCACATGTACCGAGGTACAGTGAAAAGCTTTTGTTGCGTGCTCTCCAGTCAGAAGAAAGGCAATACGTGATTGCAATCGATCCATTACGGTGTGTTGATATATGATAAGGGAATAACATTCAGTTTACACCCCAGCGGTATGAACATTGACTTCTCCAATTTCAGGTAGTCCCTGCTTTCTCCTCCCCTTCCCAGCTGTCCCTCAGCCCACTGCCTCCGCCTCTTTCTTTCGTCTCCCCCCCCCCCCCCCCCCAACGTCACATCAGTCTGAAGAAGGGTCTCGATCTGAAACGTTCCCCTTTTCAGATCGATGTCGCTCCACAGATGCTGCCTCACCTGCTGAGTTTCTCCAGAATATTTGCCCACCTAACATTCAGTGCAAGGTAGGTCCGATCGCGAATAGTCCGAGGGTCACCATATTGCAGAAGCAGTGGGTCGAGGCGGTAACAATTACGACTGTGAAAAGACATTTCTAACTGGTACCTGTTTAGGAAAGGGTTAGAGTCATATGGACCAAGAGCAGGCAAGTGGGACTAGCTCAGCTACGCACTTTGGTCATTATGATCGAGTTGGTCCAAAGAGCCTTTTTTCTGTGCCATGTAGCACATTCCAAAGATGTGCAGGTATGTAGGTTAAATGGGTTTGGTTAAAAATTGAAAATTGTCTCTAGTGTGTAGGATAGTGCTAGTGTATGAGGCTCGTTGGTCGGCGCAGGATCCGGTGGGCTGATGAGCCTGTTTCCACGCTGTATCTCTAAAGTCTAACGATTCCCTCCAGACCACACTGAGGCAGTGTATCCATACACTGTGGATGGCTCGATTGTAATCATGTGTAGTCTTTGCACTGACTGCGTCGCACGGAACAAAAAAGCGTTTCACTCTACCCCGGTACCACGTGACAATAAACTAAACTAGACTCTGTGATTCTATAAGTCTGTCGGGAAATAAATGCCTGCATTTATAGTTTAAGAAGGAACTGCAGATGCTGGAAAATCGAAGGTAGACAAAAATGCTGGAGAAACTCAGCGGGTGAGGCAGCATCTAAGGAGCGAAGGAAATAGGCAACGTTTCGACCCCAAAACGTTGCCTATTTCCTTCGCTCCATAGATGCTGCCTCACCCGCTGAGTTTCTCCAGCATTTTTGAATACCTTCTATTTATAGCCTTGTTTGGGATTCCCAAAGCATTTTATAACCAGGGAGGTTCCTTTGAATTGTTATAACAAAGATAAATCTAATTGATATTTTTTGCAAAGTGAGCTCTGCACATGGCACTGTGATATTAATTGGATCATCTTTGAAAAAGCTAATGTTTAATTGTTAATAAATGATATTCACAATAAGATATTCACCAAATCACCAGGATAATTCCCATGCTCTATGAAATGGCGGTGTTAGATCCTTGATGTTAGACAATAGACAATAGGTGCAGGAGTAGGCCATTTGGCCCTTCGAGCCTGCACCGCCATTCAATGTGATCATGGCTGATCATCCAACTCAGTATCCCGTTCCTGCCTTCTCCCCATATCCCCTGAATCCACTATATTTAAGAGCCTTATCTAGCTCTTTCTTGAAAGCATCCAGAGAACTGGCCTCCATCGCCCTCTGAGACAGAGAATTCCACAGGCTCACCACTCTCTGTGAGAAAAAGTGTTTCTTCCACTCCGTTCTAAATGGCTTACTCCTTATTCTTAAACTGTGGCCCCTGTTTCTGGACTCCCCCAACTTCGGGAACATGTTTCCTGCCTCTAGTGTGTCCAAACCCTTAACATTTGAGAAGGAAGACAGGACTTTGATTTAATATCTCTTCTGAAAGACCACTCCTCTAACTCTGCAGTATTACATTGAAATCATTATGTCATATAGTCATAGCAAACAGAAACAGACCCTTCAGCCCAATTTGCCCATACTGACCAAGGTGCCCCATCTGCAATTGTCTACCATGCCTGCGTTTGGCACATATCCCACCACCCCTATCCTATCCATGTACAACCTGTCCAAATGCCTTTTAAATGTTGGAAAGCTGGGAAGGGTGCAGAGACGAGCTCGAATGGGTGTAGAGAAGATCTATGAGGATGTTGCCAGGACTCGAGGGCCTGAGCTATAGGGAGAGGTTGAGCAGGCTGGGATTCTATTCCTTGAAGCGCAGGACGATGAGGGGCGATCTTATCGAGGTGTACAAAATCATGAGAGGAATAGATCGGGTAAACACACAGTCCCTTGCCCAGAGTAGGGGAATGGAGAACCAGAGGACATAGGTTGGTGGTGAGGGGGGAAAGATTCAATAGAAACTGAGGGGCGATTTCTTTACGCAAATGGTGGTGGTTGTGTGGAACGAGCTGCCGGAGGAGGTAGTTGCGGCAGGGACTATGGCAAATTTAAGAAATTTACAGTGCCAGAAAACCGGGTTCAATCCTGGCCATGGGTGGTTTTGGTATGGAGTTTGTATGTTCTCCCTGTGACCACGTGGGTTTTCTTTGGGTGCTCTGGTTTCCTCCAACACCCCAGAGACGTGCAGGTTTGTGGGTTAGTTGGCTTCTGTAAATTGTCCCTAGAACAAGTGTATGGGTGATCGTTCGTCAGCTGAAGGGCCTGTTTCCATGCTGTATCTCGAAAACCAAATCTCCTTCAATCAACTCTACCTATGAATGTGATGGACAGTTTTTGGACAGTTCAACACAATGGCAGTAAGGAAGGCAACCACAATGCTAGCATTTATTTCTAGAGAGCTAGAATACAAAAACAGGGATGTAACGCTGAGGCTCCATAAGGCGCTGGTCAGGCCGCATTTGGAGTATTGTGAGCAATTTTGGCCACCATATCTGAGGAAGGATGTGCTGGCTCTGGAGAGGATCCAGAGGAGGTTTACAAGAACGATCCCAGGAATGTGGGTCAACGTGTGACGAGCATTTGACGGTATTGGGCCTGCGCTCGCTGGAGTTTAGAAGAATGAGGGGGGACCTCATTGAAACTTGAATAGTGAAGGGCATGGATAGAGTGGATGTGGAGAGGATGTTTCCACTAGTGGGAGAGTCTAGGACCAGAGGTCACAGCCTCAGAATTAAAATACGTTATTTTAGGAAAGAGATGAAGAGGAATTTCTTTAGTCAGAGGGTGATGAGTCTGTGGAATTCATTGCCACAGAAGGCTGTGCAGGCCGTCAATGGATATTTTTAAGGCAGAAATAGATAGATTCTTGATTAGTAAGGGTGTCATGGGAGAAGGCAGGGGAATGGGGTTAGGAGGGAGAGATAGATCAGCCGTGATTGACTGGCAGAGCAGTTCTGCCCCATATCACTTATGACCTTATGACATCTTCAGCAAGTCAATGGAGGTAATGTGTTTGAAATTGTGAATTCAAGCATTACAGCAAAATGGCCACGATGTCTCTAGATACATTCCAGCACAGTGCTGGAGTACTGCTGCGCTGCTCCAGATTGTGTCTAACAAATGAAACACTAAGCTGCGACCCTGTCTATTCCCTCATGTAAATGTAAAAGATTTCATTGGCGTAGTTGAAGAGCATAATAGCTTGCCGGGTATTCACTCCCAATAACATTTCCCAATAAAATTCACAAAAGTAATGTCAGCCCATTGTTTCTTGCCTGTTTGTAGAACCTTTAAATTGTTTTTCATATTTCCTACATTACAATTATGAATGACATTTCAATGGTTCTTTGGCTATAAACCACTTTGGGCCATACTGACAATTTAAAATATATCATAGAAGCCCTTTAGTTTCATCCTTAAAACGATATAACCTATCTTCTGATCAACCTTTCAATTACAATTGCCCCACCATCAGCCCACCCATCTCATAGTTCTCATAAAGTCATAGAGTGATACAGTTTGGAAACAGGCCCTTCAGCCCAACTCGCCCACACCGGCCAACATGACCCAGCTACACTACATTCATGGAATTATAGAAAATAGGTGCAAGAGTAGGCCATTCGGCCCTTTGAGCCTGCACCACCATTCAATATGATCATGGCTGATCATCCAACTCAGTATCCTGTACCTGCCTTCTCTCTATACCCCCTGATCCTTTTAGCCACAAGGGCCACATCTAACTCCCTCTTAAATATAGCCAATGAACTGGCCTCAACTACCTTCCGTGGCAGAGAATTCCACAGACTCACCACTCTCTGTGCGAAAAGTGATTTTCTCATCTCGGTCCTAAAAGACTTCCCCCTTATCCTTAAACTGTGACCCCTTGTTCTGGAGTTCCCCAACATCGGGAACAATCTTCCAGCATCTAGCCTGTCCAACCCCTTAAGAATTTTGTAAGTCTCTATAAGATCCCCCTTCAATCTCATAAATTCCAGCGAGTACAAGCCGAGTCTATCCAGTCTTTCTTCATATGGAAGTCCTGCCATCCCAGGAATCAGTCTCGTGAACCTTCTCTGTACTCCCTCTATGGCAAGAATGTCTTTCCTCAGATTTGGAGACCAAAACTGTACGCAATACTCCAGGTGTGGCCTCACCATGACCCTCCAAGCAGTAGAACCTCCCTGCTCTTGTACTCAAATTCTTTTGCTATGAATGCCAACATACCATTCGCTTTCTTCACAGCCTTCTGCGCCTGCATGCCTACTTTCAATGACTGGTGTACCATGACACCCAGGTCTCGTTACATCTCCCCTTTTCCTAATCGGTCACCATTCAAATAATAGTCTAACTGCCCCCCCAGCTTCGTGTCATCCGCAAACTTGGAGATGTTGCATTCAATTCCCTTATCCAGATCATTAATATATATTGTAAATAGCTGTGGTCCCAGCACTGAGCCTTGCGGTACCCCACTAGTCACTGCCCGCCATTCTGAAAATGACCCGTTTATTCCTACTCTTTGCTTCCTGTCTGCCAGCCAGTTCTCTATCCACATCAATACTGAACCCCCAATACCATGTGCTTTAAGTTTGTATTCTAATCTCTTATGTGGGACCTTGTCGAAAGCCTTCTGAATGTCCAGATATAACACATCCACAGGTTCTCCCTTATTACTCTACTACGAAAATTCATAAGATTCGTCAGACGTGATTTATCTTACATAAATATGTATATATTATATTCTATGTATGTATTATAGATTGTGAAGAGAAATGAGGTTAGTTAAAACAAATGTAGGTCCCTTGCAGTCAGAAACAGGTGAGTTGATCATGGGGAACAAGTTCTAGACTTAAATAATCTGCCTGAACAGACGGTCAGTCGAAATTGAATAGATTAAAGGGCCGATAAATCCCCAGTAATATATCCCTCTTTTTAAGTTACATTTCTAACATCGGTAGTGGGGACTTTCAGTCAGCACATCATTACAAAGTCAGCATGGATTTACAACATGTTGACGAATCTTGTGAATTTTCGAGGATGTAACTGTACGCAGTTGTCTTTTTCGACAAAGGTCCCACATAAGAGGATTAGTATACAAACTTTAAAGCATACGGTATTAGGGGTTCAGTATTGATTCTGGCTGGCAACATTTCCAAATGTGGCAGATTGCAGTATAATGTGGATAACTGCAGTTATGTCTGCTCCCATCTGGATTATACTCTCTGGAATTTAGGAATTAAAGAGGGGATCTTACTTACAAAATTCTTAAGGGGTTGGACAGTAGATTCCCGATGTTGGGGAAGTCCAGGACAAGGGGTCTACCTTTGGGACCGAGATGAGAAGGACTTTCTTCACACAGAGAGTGGTGAGTCTCTGTCTCTGCCATAGTTGAGGCCAGTTCATACCTTGTGGCTCTGTACGGGATACTGAGTTGGATGATCAGCCCCGGTGCAGGCATCGAAGGGCCTGAATGGCCTACTCCTGCACCTAATTTCTATGTTTTCTATGTTTCTATAAATCCATGCTGACTTTGTCCCACCACTTTCAAATGTGCTGCTGTCCCATCTTTAATAACTGACTCTAGGGATGTTAGACTAACTTCTGTAGTGTGGGGTTACATTAGCTACCCTCCATTCCTCAGGAACTACTCCAGAATCTAAAGAGTTTTGAAAAATTATCACAAATACATCCACTATTTCTGGGGCTACTTCCTTAAGTACTCTGGGATGCAGCCTATCTGACCCTGGGGATTTATCCATGTGCCTGCCTAACTTTCTTAAATGTTGGGATCTTCCCTGCCTCAACTACCACCTCTGGCAGCTTGTTCGATGCACCCACCACCCTTTGTGTGAAAAGGTTACCCCTCAGATACCTATTAAATCTTTTCCTCTGCAACTTTAAACCTATGTCCTCTGGTCCTCGATTCACCTTCTCTGGGCATCTACCCGATCTATTCGTCTCATGGAAAATATTTGTGGAAAATATTTTTCTGCGAACAGCGTTTTATAAACTCGCAGTGTTTTTGTCCATGCATGCATTAAGTAATAAGCTGGTCTTATTTATTCACCAAGAAAAATATGAACTGTGTGGAAATCTAAGGGACGTTAATATAAACAGTTCATGTTATTGTTTTGTAGAACTGACCTGAATGTCTTTCTGGGCCAATAGAGTCTTATTACTGAAAAATTATAATTTGGGTTTACTAAACCTACTGTACAGCGTCATAAGAACATTTGTACTGCAACCAATATGGCTTTCACAAGGGAATGACAGAATGATTCATTTTTTGGAAGCATTTGAAATATTTGGAGAATTTATTTTTTGACATTTGTAGAATGAATGACATTTGCGCAGCAATTTGGAATAAATATTAGAGGACACAAAGTGCTGGGGTAACTCAGCGGGTCAGGCAGCAGCTCTGGGGAACAGGAGTGGGTCAGGACCCTTACTCGTGAATACATCCTAAAATGGTTCATAGAAACATAGAAACATAGAAAATAGGTGCAGGAATAGGCCATTCGGCCCTTCGAGCCTGCACCGCCATTCAATATGATCATGGCTGATCATTCACAAACAGTACCCTGTTCTTGTATCCCGTACCTGCCTTCTCTCCATATCCCCTGATCCCTTTAGCCACAAGGGCCACATCTAACTCCCTCTTAAATATGCCAATGAACTGGCCTCAACTACTTCCTGTGGCAGAGAATTCCACAGATTCAGAATTATTTTTTTCTCATCTTGGTCCAAAACGACTTCCCCCTTATCCTTAAACTGTGACCCCTTGTTCTGGACTTCCCCAACATCAGGAACAATCTTCTTGCATCTAGCCTGTCCAACCCCTTAAGAATTTTGTTCGTTTCTATAAGATCCCCCCTCAATCTTCTAAATTCTAGCGAGTACAAGCCGAGTCTATCCAGTCTTTCTTCATATGAAATACCTGCCATCCCAGGGATCAGTCTGGTGAACCTTCTCTGTACTCCCTCTATGGCAAGAATGTCTTTCCTCAGATTAGGGAGTTCATTTCAGAGGGTCCCAACCTGAAACATCATCTACCCATGTCCTCCAGAGATGCTACTTGATCCGCTGAGTTACTTCAGCACTTGGTGTCTCTTATTGTGAACCAACGTCTGCAGTTCATCGTATCTCCTCTCTGGTTCATTTCATTATTTATCTCACTGAATGCGCAGGGAAAAAAATGAAACATTTTTAGTCTTCATTGTGCAAAAGATTTTCACATCACACTCAGAGAATTAGCACCCAGTGAGCCAGTGAAAACATGCCTGACGCAAGACTCCAGCATAATTCAAGGACGACTCTCACCGCGGCCACTACCTCTTCTCCCCTCTCCCATCAGGCAGGAGGGACAGAAGTGTGAAAACGCACGCCTCCAGGGACAGTCTCTATTCAGGGACAGTTTCTTCCCAGCCGTTATCAGGCAACTAAACGGGCCCCTCGCCAGCTAGAGTGTGGTCCCACCGACCCATCTATCGTTTTGGAGATCTTTGAGCTCCCTTTCACACAGACCTTATCTTGCAATAAATGTTGTAACCCTAATCCTTTATCTGTACACGATGGGCGGCCTGATTGTAATCATGACTACTCGTTCCATTGACTGGTTAGCACGCACCAAAAAGGCTGCACCTCGGTACACATGACAAACTAAATGCCCCTTTGCTTGCCCATGGTTGGCATTTAGTATTTAGATTTTCACTGCTGAATCAGAGAGGATGCAGGAATGACAAAGATTGTCATTAATTCTTCACTTCCTATCCAGGTTCTGCATTGTACAGTTTTATTCTCTTTCCTGCAAAGACACTAAAGTGTAGGTTTGAACATCTGGGACTTCGGCAGGCGACTATACAAGTAGACGTGTATAGTCTTTCTGCTGACTGGTCAGCACACAACAAAAGCTTGTCACCGTATCTCGACACACGTGACAATAAACTACACTGAACTATCCAAGTACCTACCCAACTGGCCTATCAATGTTGTGATAGTAACAGTAGTATCAGTGTATTATAATGACACAAGTCACTTAAACAGTCTGGTTCATTCCAATTTACATTCCACATAACCTTGCTGCTTCCTTCCTTCAGTTAACCCTGACAGCAGAGCCACTTCTCTCTTGTGGTTCTCTATATTCTCCATTAATACAACTGTCTTTTCAATTTGATGATGAGCAGAGCGATGGTCGGGGCTGATGCAAGGGGGTTGACGGGTAAGGCAGATGAGCTTGGGGCGTGGATAGGTACGAGCGACTGGGACAATAGGCGATAGACAATAGACAATAGGTGCAGGAGTAGGCCATTTGGCCCTTCGAGCCAGCACCGTCATTCAATGTGATCGTGGCTGATCATCCCCAATCAGTACCCCGTTCCTGCCTTCTCCCCGTATCCCCTGACTCCGCTATTTTTAAGAGCTCTATCTAGCTCTCTCTTGAAAGTATCCAGAGAACCTGCCTCCACCGCCCTCTGAGGCAGAGAATTCCACAGACTCACCACTCTCTGTGAGAAAAAGTGTTTCCTCGTCTCCACTCTAAATGGCGTACTCCTTATTCTTAAACTGTGGCCCCTGGTTCTGGACTCCCCCAACATCGGGAACATGTTTCCTGCCTCTAGTGTGTCCAAGCCCTTAACAATCTTATATGTTTCAATAAGACATCCTCTCATCCTTCTAAACTACAGAGTGCACAAGCCCAGCTGCTCCATTCTCTCAGCATATGACAGTCCCGCCATCCCGGGAATTAGCTTTGTAATTGGGAAGTTGTAGCCATGACTGAAACCTGGTTAAGGGAGGGGCAGGACTAGCAGCTCAATGTTCCGGGGTACAGGAACTTCAGGAGAGACAGGGGTGAGGAAAAAAAGAGGAGGAGGGGTTGCATTGTTGGTTAAGGAGGATGTCACGGCTGTGTTCAGAGGTGACATTACGGATGGTTCGTCTATATGGGTGGAGCTGGGGAACAAGAAATGGATGATCACCTTGTTGGGGGCGTACTACAGACCCCAAATAGTCAACAGGAATTAGAAGAGCAAATGTGCCGGGAGAATGCAGACAGCTGCAGGTCAAATAAGGTTGTTGTAGTAGGGGATTTTAACTTTCCCAATATAGACTGGGAAAATCATCGTGTGAAAGGTTTAGATGGGGTGCAATTCCTCAAAAGTGTTCAGGAGAGTTTTCTTAAAGCTGTATGTGGAGGCTCCCACACGTGAGAGGGCAACGTTGGAGTTAGCATTGGGAAATTGGGAAGGGCAAGTTAATGAAGTGTTTGTGGAGGAGCCTTTTGGGGCCAGTGACCACAATTCGATTCGGTTTAAGATAGTTATGGATCGGGATGGAGAGGGTCCACATGTTAAAATGCTCAACTGATGTAAGGCCAACTTTGAGGGTATGAGAGAAGGTCTCCCTCAAGTTGACTGGAGCAGGTTATTTGCTGGAAAAGGAACATCGGCCAAGTGGGATGTTTTTAGAAGTGTACTGAAGAGAGCTCAGGATGTGTACGTCCCCGTTAGAGTGAAGGGCAAAGCAGGCAAACGTAAGGAAGCTTGGCAGACGAGGGAATCTGAGACGTTGGTCAGGTGCAGGCAGCTGGGATCAAGTGAATCGCTGGAGGAGTTTTGGGATATTTTTTAAGGCAGAAATAGATAGATTCTTGATTCGTAAGGGTGTCATGGGAGAAGGCAGGGGAATGGGGTTAGGAGGGAGAGATAGATCAGCCGTGATTGACTGGCAGAGCAGTTCTGCCCCATATCACTTATGACCTTATGACATCTTCAGCAAGTCAATGGAGGTAATGTGTTTGAAATTGTGAATTCAAGCATTACAGCAAAATGGCCACGATGTCTCTAGATACATTCCAGCACAGTGCTGGAGTACTGCTGCGCTGCTCCAGATTGTGTCTAACAAATGAAACACTAAGCTGCGACCCTGTCTATTCCCTCATGTAAATGTAAAAGATTTCATTGGCGTAGTTTGAAGAGCATAATAGCTTGCCGGGTATTCACTCCCAATAACATTTCCCAATAAAATTCACAAAAGTAATGTCGGCCCATTGTTTCTTGCCTGTTTGTAGAATCTTCAAATTGTTTTTCATATTTCCTACATTACAATTAAGAATGACATTTCAATGGTTCTTTGGCTATAAACCACTTTGGGCCATACTGACAATTTAAAATATATCATAGAAGCCCTTGGTTTCATCCTTAAAACGATATAACCTATCTTCTGATCAACCTTTCAATTACCACAATTGCCCCACCATCAGCCCACCCATCTCATAGTTCTCGTAAAGTGTTAAAATGCTCAACTGGGGTAAGGCCGACTT
This sequence comes from Okamejei kenojei, assembly GCA_035221665.1. Taxonomy (NCBI): domain Eukaryota; kingdom Metazoa; phylum Chordata; class Chondrichthyes; order Rajiformes; family Rajidae; genus Okamejei; species Okamejei kenojei. Next base: position 148,232,256 of record CM069132.1, read on the forward strand.
TGAGGGTATGAGAGAAGGTCTCCCTCAAGTTGACTGGAGCAGGTTATTTGCTGGAAAAAGGAACATCTGCCAAGTGGGATTTTTTTAGAAGTGTACTGACGAAAGCTCAGGATATGTACGTCCCCGTTAGAGTGAAGGGCAAAGCAGGCAAACGTAAGGAAGCTTGGCTGACGAGGGAAATTGAGACGTTAGTCAAAAACAAGAAGGGTGCGTGGGACAGGTATAGGCAGCTGGGATCAAGTGCATCCCTGGAGGAGTTTTGGGAACTAAGGAGCAAACTGAAAAGGCAGATGAGAAGGGCAAAAAGGGGCCAGGAGATAGCTTTGGCAGGTCGCATAAAAGACAATCCCAAAAGATTTTATAAATACATAAGGGGGAAAATGGTGACTAGAGAGAGAGAGTGGGACCTCTCAGGAATCAAAGCGGTTACCTCTGTGCAGAACCACAGGAGATGGGCAAGGACCTCAATGAGTATTTCTCCTCTGTATTTACCGAGAGGGACTTGGGGCAGTCGCTGGAAGTGTAATGAGAGCAGTCAGGGTTACTGTCGAGGAAGTACTGAAGCTACTGTCGTGTTTGAAGGTAGACAAATCTCCAGGGCCAGATCAGATACATCCGAGGGCATTGCGGGCAACTAGAGGGGAAATTGTGGGAGCCCTGGTTGAAATTTACGAGTCGTACGTAAATACAGGAGAGGTGCCAGGGGACTGGAGGGTGGCAAATGTTGTGCCTCTTTTCAAGAAGGGCTGCAGGGAAAATACTGGGAACTATAGGCCGGTGAGCTTAACACCTGTAGTTGGTAAGTTACTGGAGAATATTCTGAGAGATAGAATATACGGGCATTTGGAAGGGCAAGGGCTGATTATGGACAGTCAGCATGGTTTTGTATGTGGGAGGTCGTGACTCACAAATCTGATCGAGTTTTTTGAAGACGTGAGCAAAAAGGTCAATGAAGGCAGAGCTGTAGATGTGTTCATGGACTTTAGTAAGGCATTCAACAAGGTGCCGCATGGCTGGAAGGTTGGATCTCATGGGATCTAAGGAGAGATAGCTGAATGGATAGCAAATTGGCTCCATGGAAGGAAGCAGAGGGTGATGGTGGAAGGTTGCTTCTCAGACTGGAGGCCGGTGACTAGTGGTGTGCCACAGGGTTCGGTGCTGGGCCCGTTCCTGTTTGTCATCTACATCAATGATTTGGATGAGAACATACAGGGCAAGATTAGCAAGTTAGAGGTTTTGCAGATAGTGAAGATGGTTGTGAACGCTTGCAGCAGGATCTGGATCGATTGGCCAGGTGGGCGGAGGAATGGTTGATGGAATTTAATACAGAGAAGTGTGAGGTGTTGCATTTTGGGATGTCGAACAAGGGCAGGACCAACACGGTGAATGGTAGGCCTCTGGGTAGTGTTGTAGAGCAGAGGGATCTAGGAGTACAGGTGCATGGTTCCTTGAAGGTCGAGTCGCAGATAGTTGAGGTGGTCAAAAAGGATTTTGGCACTTTGGCCTTCAACAGTCAGTGTATTGAGTACAGAAGTTGGGAGGTCATGTTGCAGTTGTATAAGACGTTGGTGAGACCGCATTTAGAATATTGTGTTCAGTTCTGGGCACCATGTTATAGGAAATATATTGTCAGGCTTGAAAGGGTTCAGAAAAGATTTACGAGGATGTTGCCAGGACTACAGGGTGTGAGCTATAGGGAGAGGTTGAGTAGGCTGGGATTTTATTCCATCGAGCGTAGGAGGATGAGAGGAGATCTTATAGAGGTGTACAAAATCATGAGATGAATAGATCGGGTAGATGCACAGAGTCTTTTACCCAGAGTAGGGGAATCGAGGACCAGAGGACATAGGTTTAAGATGAAGGGGAAAAGATTTAATAGGAATCCGAGGGGTAACTTTTTCACACAGAGGGTGGTGGGTGTATGGAACAAGCTGCCAGAGGAGGTAGTTGAGGCATGGACAATCCCATCATTTAAGAAACAGTTAGACAGGTACATGGATAGGACAGGTTTGGAGGATTATGGACCAAGTGCAGGCAAGTGGGACTAGGGTAGCTGGAACATTGCTGGGCGGTGTGGGTGAGTTGGGCAGAAGGGCCTGTTTCCACACTGTATCACTATGGCTGTAACTCTATGACTCTGAGGGGTAACATTTTCACACAAAGGGCGGTGAGTGTATGGAACGAGCTGCCAGAGGAGGTAATTGAGGCAGGTATTATCGCAATGTTTAAGAAACATCTAGGCACGTTCATGGATAGGACTGGTTTAGCGGGTAATTTTTTTTATTATTAATGTTTAATGTTTTATGTGCCATTCCTAACTGTCACTGTATGTCATGTTGTCACTTGCAGGCAGAGCACCAAGGCAAATTCCTTGTATGTGAATATACTTGGCCAATAAACTTACTCATCCATCCAAATGGGACGTGTTGGCCAGTATGGGTCAGTTGGGCCAAAGGGCCTGCTTCCACTCGGTATGACTCTATGACTCAAAACCACTAACTTTTACGAGGCTCACATAAGCTCAATGGGGTACAATCAATTTCTAGCTAAATATCCCTGATAAATCAGTTGATCACACAATATTTGAGTGGGTCTATTTCAGCCTAGAACACAATGCCAAAGGCATAAGTTGTTGACGCAGAGTATGGTGATAATAGTAAAGCATCTGAATGCTTGAAGAAATTACTCTTTTACAACTGTAGGAAAGATGAACGATAATAAACGTCACTACAATTGCTGAAATACATTCAATTGATGAAAAACTTCACTACAAGTTACCAACTTCACTACAATTGCTGAAATACATTTGTAGGCTATTCTTGTTATTTTATGCTTTTCCTACATCAGAAATTGGAGAAAATATTCGGTGTGTTTATACTGATGGTTTCAGGGAAATTCTGTTATTATTGAACTACCATGTTGCTTTAGTTTCATATCGCCTTACTCACTACAAGAATATTACACTTTTAGTGCATGCCGTTTTTCACTGCCATGTTGCTTCATCTGTTCCACCGTTTTGGACGTGTTCTTCATTGCTTAATTTATTCAGCACATACACATTGGTTTGGGAACAGCTCCATCCGAGGCGCAACAAACAAATTGCAGAGAATTGAGCGTGCAGCCCTGACCATCGCACAAACCAACCTCCCTTCCATTGACTCCATTTATACCTCAAGCTTCCTCGGCAAGGCCAGCAGCATGATCTAGGACGAGTCGCACCCCGGCCACTCCCCCTTCTCCCCTCTGCCATCGAGCAAAAGGTATAGAAGTGTGAGAACGCACACCTCCAGATTCAGGGACAGTTTCTTCCCAGCTGTTATCAGGCAACTGAACCATCCTCCCACAGCTAGAGAGCGGTCCTGAGCTACCTAATTGGTGACCCTTGGACTATCTTTAATAGGACTTTACTGGATTTACCTTGCAATAAATGTTGTTCCCTTTATCATGTATCTGTACGCTGTGAATGGCGCGATTGTAATCACGTATTGTCTTTCCGCTGACTGGTTAGCAGGCAACAATAGCTTTTCACTATGACAATAAACTAAACTAAACTAAACTAAACATAGCTTTTTTTTACAGAATTAATAAAATATGCTGGATCTCTACACCTGCGGAAAGAATAAATTAATATCTACAAAATCACTTTTGGCAAAGACATTGATAAATATTCAATTCAATAAAATTCCCTGGAGCAATAAATGGGTTATGGGATGTCTTAAGTGATAGGAGCAGGATTAGGCCATTTGGCCCATCAAGTCTACTCTTCCATTCAATCATGGCTGATCCAACTCCTCGATATCGAACTGCTGTTACCTTCAAAGAACAGTCGACAAAGTGAAAAATATACATCTTCTAGATGAGCTGGGACGCATCCTCAGTGATGTGACCTGGGGTCATCGGGTGTTTCGGGTCTCACAACATCAGACACCCTCGTCCAGGCGACCCAGCCGGGGTTGACTTGCGTCCCAGCAGCAACTGCCCACGGATCAGCCATCTTAATAACTACTCTGCAGGGGTTGGGAGACTCTAGTGCATGGAGGGACTGGGCTCTGTGGGGTGAGTCCAGGCCGGGCTCCTCCTGCGTCTCACCAGGTTCAAGGCCTGTGCGTGCGCTGCGCCTCTTTCTCCTTCTCCGAGCATTTCATTAACCATATAACCATATAACCATATAACAATTACAGCACGGAAACAGGCCCTCTCGGCCCTTCCAGTCCGTGCCGACCATTTGTTTTCCCCTAGTCCATCTACCTGCACTCAGACGTCCATATACCTATCCACTTTACTCTTAAATGTTAAAAATCGATCTGGCTCACCATTCTGCTGGAAGCTGATTCCACACAGCCACCACCTCTGAGTAAAGAAGTTCCCCCTCACGTTACCCCGAAACCTCTGTCCCTTAATTCTCATGTCATGCCTCTTGTTTGAATCTTCCCTACCCTCATGGGAAAAAACGTTCAACTCTGTCTATCCCTTTCATCACCTCAATCAAGTCCCCCTTAAACCTTCTGCGCTCCAAAGACCTAATTTGTTCAACCTTTCTCTGTAACATAGTTGCTGGAACCCTGGCAACATTCTAGTAAATGTACTCTCTCTATTTTGTTGACAGGCGACCATAATTGTACACCATACTCCAGAATTTCATTCTCGCCTGATGGATGTTTAGGCCACGATGGTTCATTAGGCCTTTCCGTAGCTTTGTTGGGTGTCCTTCTCACGAAAGACACAGACTGGGGTTGCTAACCCAGCCTTTCCCGGGTGCCGTCTTTCTGTGCCATCAACTGTCTCTCCAGTAGTCACCAAACTATTCTTGGTTGTCATTAATTCAGAAATATTGAACTTTAATCACAAGATCATTTGAATGGCATTTAAATGCTGTTACACTGCAGTAGTTTAATTGGAATGAATGAATGAATGAAGACTTTATTGTCATGTGTGACAAGTCACAGTGGAATTCTTTCCTTGCATACCCAAGGTATGCAAATAGTCGCTGCATATGGGCGCAGACAAAGTTACAAAGTATACACAGTATACTCTTCAGGTCCCTCTTTGTTCTACCCCCCCCGCCCCCCCCTCCCCCCTCATGGCGGTCCCCCCTTGCCGGGTCATCCATTGTGTATCATTGCCTTTACAATTAACACGCAAAGTACTTGTTGCTATAACTCCAGGATAAGCATCAACTAAAAAAAACAAGCCCAAAACCAAAGTATTATCTAACTAAATACACCAACTTACAATAAATGACTCCATATGCAAAAAAAAAACAGCCACCCACATATTAATTAGCTGTTAAAAAAACTAATCCCGAAGATGCAAGTATATCCTTGTGGTTATCAAGTGGGCAGCTCCCTTCATTGGTGTTTTGTGTTTTGTTGAGGTAGGCCCACAACACCTCGGGAAGGCTCAACAGTTGGTTCTGATCCCAAAACAACTCCCTAGTCCCCCCTTCTCCCCCCACCCCCCCCCCCCCCCCCCCCCCCCCCCCCCCCCCCTCCCCCACCTCTACATCCCACCTCTACAGGGCCTTCTCGTGTTCTTCTTCCTCGCTGCTCAACTCTACATATCTAAGTCTTTTCCTTTCCTAAGCCTCATCCACTAAGTTCTCCCAAGGCACCGTCAGTTCTACACAATACACTACCCGTTGACTAACTGACCATAACATTATATCAGGCCTCAAACTAGTAGCAACTATTTCCTGTGGAACAACAAGCTTTCCTCCTAAATCTTCATGCATCTCCCAATCATTGGCTCCCCGTAACTGTAGTCATCTGAAATTCAATTCACTTGAGTAATGCTCTCAGTGAAAGCAATTGATACAAAGGGACTCAAGGTGCTGGACCAACTCAAAGGCTCAGGCAGCAACTCCGGAGATCATGGATTGGTGACGTTTCTGGCCCGGACCCTTCTTAAGACTGGATTACGGATGTCAGGGGTTATGGGGTGAAGGCAGGACAAGGGGGTTGAGATTGAAAGACAGATCATGTATCTGTACACTGTGAGTGGCTCGATTGTTATCACGTATTGTCTTTCCGCTCACTGGTTAGCAAGCAATAATTGAATGGCAGAGTAGACTTGATGGGTTGATTGGCCTAATTCTGCTCCCATAACTTCTGAACTTACGAAGAAAGGTCCAGACCTGAAACGTCACCAATCCATGGATGCTGTCTGTGTGGAGTTTGTATGTTCTCCCTGTGGCCTGTGTGAGTTTTCTCCGAGAACTTCGGTTTCCTCCCACACCCCAAAGACATACATGTTTTGTAGGTTAATTGGCTTTGGTATAAATGAAAACATTGTCCCTTGTGTTGGACGGAAGAGCCTGATTCTGAGCTGTGTGAAAAAAATATATATATACATATATAAAAGGAAGGGGAACGTTACTAATGGGAGAGACCTGATAAACCAGATGATCCACTGCTGTGATGTTATAAGACAAGAATTAGTGCCATGCCTCTGCTGTTTACTCAAAGCAATGTGTTTTCACTCATTTCAAGTACATAATATATCCAATTCCTTTCTGAAAATTATCTGCCCTTCTTCCACTAACCTTTTAGTTAGAAAATTCCAGATAAATGATTAATGGCCCAATGTTTTCTCTACCAGTTTTCTAAATGTTTCCCATCTCCCTGCCAGTGGAAACAGCCTTTTTCTATCTGCCCCGTCAAATCCCTGGAATATTTTAAATCTCTTTAATCTCCTGTGTACTGAAAGAGAACAAAGCTCACCCTACAAAATGGAGCCAAATATCCACGAAAGAGCAAGTCACCGTTATCTTCAGCAGCCTCCCCATACAAGTGAATCCGCCCCCCCCGAAGGTGTCAGCTCCTGATGGCATGAGGGCACAATTCTTTCCATATCAACCTCTCATCAACTGCAAAGCTAAGGAGAAATACTGCTGAGAAATACTCGTATCCTTTTGACCACATCCTTTTTATTAAAAAATATGCTTTTTATACATCTACATTCCATGCATGATTGCAATCTGACTGCAAGTCTGCTTTCAATACCATTATCCCATCCCAGCTCATCTCCAAACTCGTGGAACCCGGAGTCTGCAATAGGATCCTCGACTTCCTGACCAACAGATCACAATCATTGCGAATAGGGGACACATCGTCCTCTGCAATAATCCTTATTATTACCCATATCAGCCATCTGAGGTATGGTTTTACCAAATCATATTCCCTTCATTTTTACTGCCAGCAGGGGTAACAGGGGAATATTTTCTTGTATTCCCCTTTCTTGCGAACGCCTATGGACTTTACCTGTTAAAACAGCGGGGAATATAATCTTATATTCCCCGTTGATCTCACATCCGGGAACTTGGCAACGTGACGCTGCGTGGGAAATTTAGAATATTCAAACGGCAGACAGGAAGACTGCCGCGTCCATTTTGGTTAAATTTTACGTGGAAGTCCGCCGAGCTGAGATGTTCAGATTTTCCTCTAGATGTCTGATATGGGTAATAATAACAATATTGACTGTCCTCTTTCGGGGGATGCGACATATATTGCCCTCACTAGATCCATATTGCCCTCGTCTTCGACTCGGGCAATATGAATCTACTTCAGGCAATATATGTCGTATCCCCCTCAAGGCCAGTCAATATTCTATTAATATTGGTACCCCACACGGACACATTTTCAGCCCCCTTCTTTACTCCTGATACATCCACGCCTGTACAGCCCAATATAAATCCAACTCACTTTACAAATTCGTAGATGGCTGGATAACTCTCAACAAAAAAGCTTTTCACTGTACCTCGGTACACGTGATAATAAACTAAACTAAACTGTCTTTGACATTTCCCTTCCTGAGAAAGTAAGTAGGTAAGTTTATTGGCCAAGTATTCACATACAAGGAATTTGCCTTGGTGCTCCGCCCCAAGACTGGCCACCCCTATCCAGCCCTCTCATAATTTTATACGCTTATGTGCCTGTCCCAATTACGTTACTTTTCGGCGACTGCCGGCACCCGTCATAGGTCGTTGCAGGTCACCGAAAATGACCAACACGTTCAAATTCCAGCGGCGACCAGAACAAGGTACGACTCTTTGTGCGACTACCCGCGACCATACCGGCTTCGCCCTCCGACATCTCGCCGATGTGTCGCCTGTACGGTCGTGAGTAGTCTCCTCAGTCGCCCAAAGAGTCGTAGCGTCTCTCTGGTCGCCGCTGGATTTTCAACACGCAAAAGTCACGTAAGTGGGACACAGGCCCATTCGAGCTCATGTTCATAAGATCATGTGATAGGAGCAAAATTAGGCCATTTGGCCCATCACGTCTACTCCGCCATTCACTCATGGCTGATCTATCTCTCCCTTCTAACCCCATTTTCCTGCCTTCTCCCCATAACCCCATACAACCGCACCATCTCGGCCTTAAAAATATCCACTCACCTGGCCTCGATTGCCCTCTGTGGTAATGAATTTCCACAGATTCACCGACCTCTGACTAATGAAATTTCTCCTCACCTCCTTCTTAAAGGAACGGCCTTTAATTCTGAGGCTATGATTATGGCTATGAAACATCCTCTCCACATCTGAGAAGAGGGTGTCCACCCGAAACGTCACCCATTCCTTCTTTCCAGAGATGCTGCCTGTCCCGTTACATTACTCCAGCATTTTGTGTCTATCATTCGGTTTAAACCAGCATCTGCTGTTCCTTCCTGCACTCTCCACACCCACTCTATCCAGGCCTTTCACTATTCGGTAAGTTTCAATGAGGTCCCGCCCCCTCCCCCCCCCCCCCCCCCCCCCCCCCCCCCCCCCCCTCCCCGACACTTCCTGATAAGCTCCAGCGAGTACAGGCCCAGTGCCGTCAAATGCTCGTCGTATGTTAACCCACTAATTCCTGGGATCAATGTCGTATCATGATCTCTAGTTGTGGTGGAGTTCATGATCAGGTAGAGCACTCACTCATCTGGAAAGGTTACAACAAGACGAATCGAATATAGGAGCAAAGAGGTCCTTCTGCAGTTGTACCGAGCCCTAGTGAGACCACACCTGTGCAGTTTTGGTCCCCTAATTTGAGGAAGGACATTCTTGCTATTGTGGGAGTGCAGCGTAGGTTTAGAAACATAGAAACATAGAAATTAGGTGCAGGAGCAGACCATTCGGCCCTTCGAGCCTGCACCGCCATCCAATATGATCATGGCTGGTCATCCAACTCAGTATCCTGTACCTGCCTTCTCTCCATACCCCCTGATCCCTTCAGCCACAAGGGCCACATCCAACTCCCTCTTAAATATGGCCAATGAACTGGCCTCAACTACCTTCTGTGGCAGAGAATTCCACAGATTCACCACTCTCTGTGTGAAAAACGATTTTCTCATCTCGGTCCTAAAAGACTTCCTCCTTATCCTTAAACTGTGACCCCTTGTCCTGGACTTACCCAACATCGGGAACCATCTTCCTGCATCTAGCCTGTCCAACCCCTTAATAATTTTGTAAGTCTCTATGAGATCACCGCTCAATCTTCTAAATTCCAGCGAGTACAAGCCGAGTCTAAGCAGTCTTTCTTCATATGGAAGTCGTGCCATCCCAGGAATCAGTCTGGTGAACCTTCTCTGTACTTCCTCTATGGCAAGAATTAGGTGACCAAAACTGTACGCAATACTCCAGGTGTGGCCTCACCAAGACCCTGTACAACTGCAGTAGAACCTCCCTGCTCTTGTACTCAAATCCTTTTGCTATGAATGCCAACATACCATTCGCTTTCTTCACAGCCTGCTGCACCTGCATGCCTACTTTCAATGACTGGTGTACCATGACACCCAGGTCTCGCTGAATCTCCCCTTTTCCTAATCGGTCACCATTCAAATAATAGTCTACCTTCCTGTTTTTGCCACCAAAGTGGATAACCTCACATTTATCCACATTATACAGCATCTGCCATGCATTTGCCGACTCACCCAGCCTATCCAAGTCACCTTGCAGCCTCCTTGCATCCTCCTCACAGCTAACACTGCCCCCCAGCTTTGTGGCATCCGCAAACTTCGAGATGTTGCATTTAATTCCCTCGTCCAAATCATTAATGTATATTGTAAATAGCTGGGGTCCCAGCACTGAGCCTTGCAGTACCCCACTAGTCACTGTCTGCCATCCTGAAAAGGACCCGTTCACTCCTACTCTTTGCTTCTTGTCTGCCAGCCAGTTTACAAGATTAATTCCCGGGATGGCGGGATTGTCATATGCTGAGAGAATGGAGCAGCTGGGCTTGTACACTCTGGAGTTTAGAAGGATGAGAGGGGATCTCATTGAAACATATGAGATTGTTAAAGGCTTGGACATGCTAGAAGCAGGAAACATGTTCCCGATGTTGGGGGAGTCCAGAACCAGGGGCCACAGTTTAAGAATAAGAAGTAAGCCATTTAGAACGGAAACGAGGAAACACTTTTTGTCACAGAGAGTGGTGAGTCTGTGGAATTCTCTGCCTCAGAGGGCGGTGGAGGCAGGTTCTCTGGATGCTTTCAAGAGAGAGCTAGATAGGGCTCTTAAACATAGCGGAGTCAGGGGATATGGGGAGAAGGCAGGAACGGGGTACTGATTGGGGATGATCAGCCATGATCACATTGAATGGCGGTGCTGGCTCAAAGGGCTGAATGGCCTACTCCTGCACCTATTGTCTATTGTCTGTTGTTACACGACATGGAGGCAGACAGCTGTGACAGATGTTCTCTTTGCACGTATCCGATTTGTAAATTCTATTATTTGTTTGTTTGCATGATCTTTTCATTGCCTTGATAACCAATGCCGCAGTTCCCTTCTGCTCAAACATTAATCAACAACTTGACATATTTTCAAACACCACGCCCAACACCTCTGCTTTCAATTATCTCACTGCACTTGGATCCAGCCTGCCCTGGTTAGTCATTCCGTTGATTACCTGGTACACCCATTCTTACTCAAATATTTATATCAACACATAATTTTCTTCTCAAGCTCGGATGGCTTTTGCATTTCTTCCATTGCAACTGAATTCACCTTCTGGAGAAAAACTGGCGTAAAAAGAAATAATAATAATTGTAGGTGCTAATATTTCCACTTCACCTCCTGTAGCGAAGGAATACTGTAGAGCCACAGTTGCTGTCGTTGAATCTTGCTCTTAAGCAGAAGCCTCATCGAGTTTTTTCAGAGACACAGCGCGGAAACAAGCCCTTCGGCCCACTGAGTCCGCGCCGGCCAGCGATCCCCACACACCTACACTATCCGACACACACTGGGGACATTTTACAATTGTACCAAGCCAATTAACCTACAAACCTGCACGTCTTTGAAGTGTAGGCGTGGAGACAGCAAAATTCTGGAGTAACTCAGCGGGGCAGGCAGCATCTCTGGATAGAAGGAATGGGTGACGTTTCGGGTTGAGAACCTTCTACAGACTGTCAGGGGAGAGGGAGATACAGATATAAGGGAGAGTAAGGTGTGAAAACGAGTCAAAAGGGTTGGAGATCAAGGAAAATGTAGAATTGATCATTGTTAGCTAGGAGAAGGTAACAACAAAGCAGACAGAGGTAAAATGTAATCGAGGATACAGTTGATAGAAGCCTGGAGTCAAAGGGTTAGATTATTCAAGGGTGGGTGCTTGCATTCAGAATTATGGGATGAGCTTCAAGGCAGAGAGAGGCTAGGGGAAAAAGACATGAGATTTCTAAATCAGAGCCATGGGGAACATTGACTGATGTGCTTCCCCCCACTCTATGATCAGGCTTCTGAATGGTCCCTCCATGAGCTGGGTACTGTTCGATTCACCTCTCTCCCATTGCCGATACTGGATATTGTCTACAGAATGGCAAATTGGTGCAGTGGCGTGGCACATAGGCGCAGCTGGTAGAGCTGCTGCCTCACAGCACCAGAGAACCTGGCACAACCCTGACCTCAGGGGCCTGGCTGTGTTGAGTTTGCACATTCTCCCTGTTTCCTACGGGTCCTTCCATTTCCTCCCACATCCCAAACCCGTGCTGGTTTGTAGGGTTGATTAGTCTCTGTGATTTGCCCCGAGTATGTCGGGAGTGGATGAGAAAGTGGACTAATGCGAACAGTTGATCGATGGTTGGTGTGGACTTGGTAGGCCGAAGGGCCTGTTTCCGCGCTTTATCTCTGGACAATGTTGAGAACCACCTTCTGCACTTCATACTTTCCCCTTTGCTTTACCTTTTAAAGTTGAATTGGGCTCGATTGTATTTATATACAGCATTATCTGATCAGATAGCGTGGAAAGCAAAGCTTTTCTCTGTACTTGGGTACACGGGCCAACAATAAACCTAACCCTGAGCCTGTACAAGAATTAGTTTAGTTTAGCGATACAGCGCGGAAAGAGTTGGTCCTCGCCGACCAGGCGATCCCCGCACACTACCACTATCCTACACACGCCAGGGACATTATTTTCATTTATACCATGTAGAAACATGCACGTCTTTGGAGTGTCGGAGGAAACCGAAGATCTCAAAGAAAACCCAAACAGGCCACGGGGAGAACGCACAAACTCCGTACAGACAGCAGCCGTAGTCAGGACCGGACAGGCTGTAAGTCAGCAACTTACTGCTGCGCCAACGTGCCGCGCATAATTTAGCTTCATCGTATCCGTGCCCAGCATTATCTGATCAGATAGAATGCAAAAGAAATCTTTTCACTTTACCTGGGTACACCTGCCAATAATAAAGCTAAATCTTGCTGGAGATCATGCAAGCTAAGGCACCGGTGGAAATGCCATAATGTCAGTTGATTCCAGAGCTTGTGGATTGTAAACGGAAAGAAAGAGCCAAGATTTCATTGGAGGCACAAAGAACTGCAGATACCATAATCTTGCGCAGAATGGTGGATTAGTTTGATTAGTGCGGGTGTCAGGGGTTATGGGGAGAAGGCAGGAGAATGGGGTTGAGAGGGAGAGATAGATCAGCCATGATTGAATGGCGGAGTAGACTCGATGGGCCGAATGGCCTAATTCTGCTCCTAGAACCTAGTGCTGGAGTAACTCAGTGGGTCAGGCATAGGGTTGCCAACTGTCCCGTATTAGCCGGGACATCCCATATATTGGGCTAAATTGGTTTGTCCCATATGGGACCGCCCTTGTCCCGTGTTTGACTGCTACTACTCGGGTCGAGGGGACTGTCGGGTCGGAGGGCCGCGTCGTGCCCCGCCTCACCCGTCCCGACGTAGGTGCAGCCCGTGGAGTACAGCAGCAGCAGCAGCGCTCCGCCCGTGGTGCCGTCGGTCGGCAGCCCGGCCGGCTGTCCGACCTTCGCTTACTGCCGCCACCACCACCCCTCCTTCTCATGGCCGACCACCGGTTCATTAGTTGGATGGGGCGCCGGACTTTGCGCGTGATGTCGCGCGGCCCGGGCCAAAACTCCTCAGCTGGCCCGCCGGCTGGGCTTTGTGACGCAGTCCAGCACCCGGGCCAGCTCATCATTCACCCAGCCACGGCCGAGTCGGTCAACGAATTGCCGTCAAGAATTTGCCCCTTATTTTGACCGTTTGTCCTTTATTTGGGAGTGAGAAAGTTGGCAACCCTAGTCAGGCAACATCCCTAGAGGGCAGGGATGGCAACGTTTTGGGTCGGTAACCTTCTTCAGACTTTATTGATTTCGGGATTTCATTGGTTTTAAATTTGTCAGGAAGAATTTAAAACATTTAAAAAGCAACGTCTTGGTTTCGCAGAATAATTACATATATTCTAGTTAGCTGCTACACAAAGAAACACATTACTGCTTTTCCTTAACTCAAGCCTGCTAATTATTGGTAATTACTTTGAGCATCAATCTAAACAACAGGAACGATTTAGAGGGATGTGAGCCAAATACAGGTAAATGGGATTAGCTTGTGGTCGGCAAGGACTAGTTGGGCCGAAGGGCCTGATTCCATGGTGTATGACTCTATCTATGACTATCTACCAATCCATTTATTTTACATAGTTGATTAATTTGTAATTTGTCATTGAATCATCTCTAATCAAGTAAAATGACACTGCAATTATACAATTTAATCAGTGGTTTACCAACTTCACCAGATATGCTGATAAAGAAAATTCATGCAAGCGATTCAAGTTTTATTGCACAACCAACTCCAGGCCTCAATTTGTTTGCAGAAGGAGGAGAAACATTCACAACTTAGTCCATGTGGTTTCCTGGTGCTTTCTGTAACTATATGGCAGTTTATGTGACTTTTATTCTATTTGCAGATCAAACAAGGACACGTGTGTGCAAGCCCCATAATGCCCAGGCCTTCTGCATGGTCAGGCAGAGTTTAAAAATACCTCCGCGTCTCCGGCTTTGGTAAGGGTTATAGAGTCAAAAGGTCATAGGGTCACACAGCGTGGAGACAGGCCCTCTGGCCCAACACGACGAACATGTCCCATCTACCCTAGCCCCATCTGCCTGTGTTTGGCCCACATCCCGCTAAACCTGTCAATAAACAATAGACAATAGGTGCAGGAGTAGGCCATCCGGCCCTTCGAGCCAGCACCGCCATTCAATGTGATCATGGCTGATCATCCCCAATCAGTACCCCGTTCCTGCCTTCTCCCCGTATCCCCTGACTCCTGCAGATGCTGGGTTAAACCGAAGATGGTTTAAAAAGATGGAAAAAGCGGGACTGGTAGCATCTCTGGCGAGAAGGAATGGGTGACGTTTTTGATCGAGACCTTTCCTCAGTCTGTATGCTGGTGGTCTTGCCAAGGCAAAGTGAAATGTATTTACAGGTAGACTCCTGCAATTTACATTCTCAGCAGAAGTGCAAAAACGCATTTGGTAGCAATCAAACTTTGTACTCGTTCATGTTGTACGTAATAATGCAAATGTGTAATGCCTGCCTTCCAAGCTGTAGCGGCAGATTTTTATATCGTTCAAGAGATTACTCCCTCTAGCCGCTAAGTGGACTGCACGGTTAAGGGGAATGTCGTTACATGCATGCGAGCTCTTCAGAGCTTCTTTTTTTTTTAAATTCATTTTATTAGAAGCAATTGTACAAGGAGAAAGTAATCAACGTAACAATTATACAATTTTGGTACAGCTTCAATTTTAACATTTTATAAACTAATAACTAAATCAGAAAAAAAGGAAAAGGAAAAAGGGGAAAGAAAAAAGAAATTAAAAAGAAAAGAAGGAATTTCGAAAAAAACACAAAAGAGAAAAAAGAGAAACCTCTGAACAAACGAAGAACCTTCAGAATTCTTCACAGATAAATCTTCATAACACAGATTTTGATTAATATATTCTTTATTGTTGATGAAAAACTTTAAAGGTTAGGAAACTCCTCGTGTCTCCGTTACACTTCGCATGGTCAAAGGGTAAACCTTCCCCATGCTGGTCCAAAACTAAACTAAAAAACTAAGCTTCTACGCAAGAAACTTGTCTCCAAACACGCCCTAAAATACGTCATAAATCCCACCCACAATATAACGGGCAGTGTAAAATTTAATGCCATGATTAGTACCACACAAAACAAGCCAAACGGCCACTACACAGGCCAATGTGTCTAATTCTAACTCACAACCACGGCAAGCCTACATCATCCGAGGGAAAGTGCAGAGGAGATTTAATAGAATTATTACCAAGGATGATGGAGTTCTGTGAAAATTCAACAATTATCAAATATACCAGATAAATTAATATTCATATCCTTCCAACAGAAAATGTTAAGGACAGGTTTTATAGTTTTTGTTTTTTTTTACTCTAAAGGGTTTTGGTAAAGTAACTGCTGAGAAATGTTCTTCAGTGGCAGAAAATTGAATTTTCAGACAGTGTGGATTTAAGGTAATTGTTAAAAAAAAAGAGGTAGTGCGAAGAGGGGGTGTGACGAGAAAGTAAATTACTTTGTAAATGGAAACGATCAGGAACATCCCAACTGAAAAGGTGGTGGAAGCAGATTCAGTAATAGATTTCAAAATATAATTGGATATATTCTTGAAACGGAAACATTTTACAGTTGAGGAGTGAGAGTGGGGGCGTGATTCTAATACCTAACTAAGTATGTGCAGAAAGGGACGGCAGATGCTGGTTTAAACCGAAGATAGACACTGTGTCTGGAGTTTAGAAGGATGAGAGGGGATCTTATTGAAACATCTAAGATTGTTAAGGGTTTGGACATGCTAGAGGCAGGAAACGTGTTCCCGATGTTGGGGGAGTCCAGAACAAGGGGCCACAGTTTAAGAACAAGGAGTAAGCCATTTAGAACGGAGACGAGGAAACACTTTTTCTCACAGAGAGTTGTGAGTCTGTGGAATGCTCTGCCTCAGAGGGCGGTGGAGGCCGATTCTCTGGATACTTTCAAGAGAGAGCTAGATAGGGCTCTTAAAGATAAGCGGGGTCAGGGGATACGGGGAGAAGGCAGGAACGGGGTACTGATTGGGGATGATGTTGGTCTGTGCGGGCAAGTTTGTAACCTCCCGTGACTTCGCCCACCCCCCCCCCCAGCACCATGCCTAGGCACACCTCCCCCTTCACCCAATATCACACTCCACAACCCCTGCAATCTCTGATCCACATCTTCCATGGTCTTCATACCTTTCCATGCAGTTATCCAGATCCTTCACTGGCCCACACTGTGTTCTACTCCACATACTGTGTCATCTACTCCACCTATCCAGGATCTAATCCTGAGCTACTCTCCTGTTCAACAGCAAAACCGGGTTAGACACTGGAGGTATGCATCCTTAACCAGCCTGAAGAAGGGTCTCGACCCGAAACGTCGCCCATTCCTTCTCTCCAGAGATGCCGCCTGTCCCGCTGTGTTACTCCATCTTTTTGTGTCTGTCTTTGGCTCAAACCAGCATCCGCAGTTCCTTCCTAAACAAAGCAGTCTTGTCAGTCGAGCTGTATTTTAGGTATTAAACCTGCTGAAGCTCTTAAACAACACCTGCACTGACTTACTGGAGAGTACCAGGCAAATCTAATTTTTCCATCCAAAATCATCCTTCAGAGCCTGTCAGTATTGGGGCCCTCTTACCTCAATCTGATTTCCATATGGCATGTCCAGTTCCAGACTTATAATCACATTTAATACTTTTCAATGCACGACATTGCTAACTATATCCTGCCTTCTGCATCTTCCTCCTATGCTGTATCTATTGCACTTGAATGTATTTATGCATCTGATCTGTCTGGACAACATGCAGGGATGTAATGCTGAGGCTCTCTCTGTAAGGCACTGGTCAGGCAGCATCTAGAGTACTGTGAGCGATTTCTGAGGAAGGATGTGCTGGCCCTGGAGAGGGACCAGAGATAATGATCCCAGGAATGAGTGGGTTAGCAGATGATGAGCTTTTGTCAGCACTGTCAGCGTTTGTCAGTACTCGCTGGAGTTTAGAAGATTGAGGGGGGGACCTCATTGAAACATACAGAATAGTGAAAGGCCTGGATACGGAGAGGATGTTTCCACTAGTGGGAGAGTCTAGGGCTAGAGGTCATAGTTTCAGAATTAAAGGACTTTCCTTTCGGAAGGAGATGAGGAGGAATTTATTTAGTCAGAGTCTCTGGAATTCCTTGCTATAGAAGGCTGTGGAGGCCAAATCAATGGATATTTTTAAGGCAGAGATAGATAGATTATTGATTAGTACAGGTGTTAGGGGTTATGGGGAGTAGGTAGGAGAATGGGGTTAGGAGGGAGAGATAGATCAGCCTTGATTGGATTGTCGAGTAGACTTGATGGCTGAATGGCCTAATTCCGCTCCTATCAATAGACAATAGGTGCAGGAGTAGGCCATTCGGCCCTTCAAGCAAGCACCGCCATTCAATGTGGTCATGGCTGATCATCCCCAATCAGTACCCCGTTCCTGTCTTCTCCCCATATCCCCTGACTCTGCTATCTTCAAGAGCCCTATCTAGCTCTCTCTTGAAAGTATCCAGAGAACTGGGCCTCCACCCCCCTTTGAGGCAGAGAATTATGACCATATGACCTTATGAAAACAATGCTTTTCATTATACCTGGGTACGTGTGACAGTAATAAACCTAAACCTAAATGTTGTCTTAAGTCGCAATTTCAATGATTCGATTTGAGTTGCAATGGTAACTGACTCAGCACATCAGGAAATTGTGTTAAAGCATTTCCACTGGGAGTGAAGATGTTTAGTTTTTGATTCACCAGGATTGTTGGTACGATTCTGTTAATGTTTAGGAAGGAACTGCAGATGCTGGTTTGCACCAAAGATCGACAAAAAATGCTGGAGTAACTCAGCGGGACAGGCAGCATCTCTGGATAGAAGGAATGGGTGACGTTTTGGGTCGAGACCCTTCTTCAGACTGTCCCAATTCTGTTAATGTCTGGTTCTTTTGATAATGATTCAACTTGTTAAAGTGCAAGTTATAGTGCAGAAGGTCATTTTCCTAGCTTCAGGTCTCTAGGGCAAATCAGTCGTCACTGGACATGTTTGCATGGGTAGGTATTTCCAATTGGGAGGATGAGCAGAGAGTCTTGGAAACCAACAAAAAACTGCTGGAAGTCAAATCAAGTTTATTGTTATATACACAAGTGCCGCCTGCCGCAAAAGGCATTGGAGGCCAATTCACTGGATGTTGTCAAGAGAGAGTTAGATTTAGGGCTAACGGAATCAAGGGATATGGGGAGAAAGCAGGAACGGGACACTGATTTTGGATGATCAGCCATGATCATATTGAATGGCGGTGCTGGCTCGAAGGGCCGAATGGCCTACTTTTGCACCTATTTTCTGTTTTCCATGTTCTCTAAGTACAGTGACCTACAGGTTCAATGAAAATCTTGCTCGAAGCAGGATCACAGGCACCTAGACTCAGACGACAAACAAAAAATATAAATTTTACATAAAAATGCACACATTCTATCATACAGTGAATAGAAAAACACTGTGATAAAGACATTAGTGCAAATTAGTGCAAAAGAGGGTTAGAAGGAATGTTGGAAAGAGCCAGAGGGTGTTGAATCTGTCGAAGAGTTAAAATTGGCATGTAATAAAGGTCATACTACAGTTGTTATGGGGAATTTCAACATGCAGGTAGACTGGGAAAATCAGGTTGGTACTGGACCCCAAGAAAGGGAGTTTGTGGAGTGCCTCCGCGATGGATTCCTAGAGCAGCTTGTACTGGAGCCTACCAGGGAGAAGGCAATTCTGGATTTAGTGTTATGTAATGAACCGGATTTGATAAGGGAACTTGAGGTTAAGGAGCCATTAGGAGGTAGTGACCATAATATGATAGGTTGCCTTACATTGTGGATGCCACACTCAATGGCGCAACTCAATGAGCAAAAACAGGAGGGTGGGGGCTATTATCTGAATGGTGGCAAATTAGGAAAAGGGGAGATGCAACAAGACCTGGGTGTCATGGTACACCAGTCATTGAAAGTAGGCATGCAGGTGCAGCAGGCAGTGAAGAAAGCAAATGGTATGTTAGCATTCATAGCGAAAGGATTTGAGTATAGGAGCAGGGAGGTTCTACTTCAGTTGTACAGGGTTTTGGTGAGACCACACCTGGTGTATTACGTACAGTTTTGGTCTCCAAATCTGAGAAAATACATTCTTACCATAGAGGGGGTACAGAGAAGGTTCACCAGACTGATTCCAGGGATGTCAGGACTTTCATATGAGGAAAGACTGGATAGACTTGGCTTGTACTCGCTAGAATTTAGAAGACTGAGGGGGGATCTTATTGAAACTTACCAAATTCTTAATGGGTTGGATAGGCTACATGCAGGAAGATTGTTCCTGATGTTGGGGAGGTCCAGAATAGGGGTCACAGTCTAAGTATAAGGGGGAATTCCTTGAGGACCGAGATGAGGAAAACATTTTTCACACAGAGAGTGGTGAGTCTCTGGAATTCTCTGCCACAGAAGGTAGTTGAGGCCAGATCATTGGCTATATTTAAGAGGGAGTTAGATGTGGCCCTTGTGGCTGAAGGGATCAGGGGGTATGGAGAGAAGGCAGGTACAGGATACTGAGTTGGATGATCAGCCATGATCATATTGAATGGCGGTGCAGGCTCGAAGGGCCGAATGGCCTACTCCTGCACCTATTTTCTATGTTTCTATGTACTAGGGATTAATCTCTCTCACCAACTACGGTGACGGCACGGTTGTGCAGCGGTAAACCGCCAGCCTTACAGCGCCAGAGTCCCGGATTCCACCCTGACTGCGGGTGCTTGTCTGTTGGGAGTTTGTACGTTTTCTCCGTGACCCGTGAAAAAATTTGTTTTTTCCGAGATCTTCGGTTTCCTCCCACACTCCAAAGACGTGCAGGTTTTTTTTTGCTTGGTGGGTTTGGGCATAAATGTATGAATGCATTTATTGTGCCCAGTTTGTGTAGGGTCGTGTTAATGTGCGGGGGATCGCTGGTCGGTGTGTGGAATCGGTGTTTCTGTGCTGTATCTCTAAAACTAAATTAAACTAAGCCAGCTGGTCTGGGCCAAAAGGTTAAAAAAAAATCACACAGGTCGCTACCTGGTGTCCTGACAATGCTCACAAAGTCTTAACACAAAGCTGGGGTGGCACAGTGGCGCATGTGTGAAGTTTCCACCTTACAGCGCCAAAGGCCCGGGTTCAATCCTGACTACGGGTGCTGTCTGTACGGAGATTGTACATTTCCCCCGTGACCACGTGGGTTTTCTCCAGGTGCTCCGGTTACCTTCCACATTCCAAGTGGTGCAGGTTTGTAAATTAATTGGATTCTGGAAATTGTACCGAGAGGTACGGGCTGATTGTTGGCCGGCGCGGACTCAGTGGTCCGAAGGGCCTGTTTCCACGATGCTTCTCTAAAGTCTAAAGCCTTCGTTTTAGAACATAAAGTACAGCATGGGAACAGGCCCTTCGGCCCACAATCCCTGTGCCAAACATGATGCCAAGACCAACGCTAAACTTTTAAAGAAGGTACTGCAGATGCTGGAAAATTGAGGGTTTACACAAAATGCCAGAGAAACTCAGCGGATGCAGCAGCATCTATGGAGCGAAGGAGATAGGCAACGTTTCGAGCCGAAAACCCTTCTTCAGACGGACACTAAACTGCCTGCACGTAATCCATATTCCTGCATTCCCTACATATCCATATGTCTATCCATACTACATTCCATCTCTGTCCCGCCCACTCCCCTGACATCAGTCTGAAGAAGGTTCTCGACCCTAAACGTCACCCATTCCTTCTCTCCAGAGATGCTGCCTGACCCGCTGAGTTACTCCAGCATTTCGTGCCTATCCAAATTCTGATGGTCCACCCTATCTATGCCTCTCATCATTTTGTAACGTAATAATTTTCTGATTTAATTTTGCACCAGTCCACTGAGCATTCGGTGTTTGTGCCACCAAGGCACACCAAAAATGTGGCTATTCGGCAACACGTGCAATCTACTGTTGGCATGGCTCATAACTCTCCGCGCACTCTTTAACAATGTGCCTACAATCAGAGTACACTGGTCTTAGGCAAGAAAAATTAATGCAACACAGTTAACAGCAACCAAGTGTGAAAACGCACACCTCCAGATTCCGGAACCGTTTCTTCCCAGCTGTTATCAGGCAACTGAATTATCCCAGCACAGCCAGAGAGCAGTGCTGAACTACTATCCACCTCGTTGGTGGCTCTCGACTATCCTTGATCGGACTTTGCTGGCTTCATTGCTTGCACTAAACATTATTCCCCTATCATGTACCTGTTGATGGGTTGATTGTAATCGTATTGTCTTTCCGCTGACCGGATAGCACGCAACAAAAGCTTTTCACTGTACCTCGATATACGTGACAATAAACTGAACTAAACCAGGTCCCTCGATTCACTGACAGCCCCACTTTCTCCAGTAATACACCTCGGCCACAACACAAAAACAGAAGCAACCATTAAAAGATCTCCAATGAACCAAACTTATCACTGAAATTTAAGCCAAAAATGTTTGTGCATGTTCTTCCTGTCCTCTGCTTCTTGTGGCTCATACTAGGCGTAAGAAAGAACTGCAGATGCTGGTAAAATCGAAGGTAGACACAAAATGCTGGAGTAATTCAGTGGGTGAGGCAGCATCTCTGGAGAGAAGGAATGGGTGATGTTTCAGGTTGAGACCCTTCTTCAGACTCCTACTTGAAGATCTTTTGAGGTTATCTAAGGAAAGTGCTTCTTCTGTCCGAGTTAGAATTAGCTCTTAGGGCTAACGGAATCAAGGGATATGGGGAGAAAGCAAGAACGGGGTACTGATTCCGAATGATCGGCCATCATCATATTGAATGGCGGTGCAGGCTCGAAGGGCCGAATGGCCTACTCCTGCACCTATTTTCCATGTTTCTATGTTAGTATTCACAAGCTATTTTTAATCGGACTTTACTGGACTTTATCTTGCACTAATAGCCCTGTCCCACGGTGCGAAGTTCATTCGAAGAGCTCTCCCGAGTTAAAAAAAAAATCAAACTCGTGGTAAGCACGGAGAATGAACGTAGCGGGCACGTCGGAGCTCGGGATGTCTCTTACTGCTAACGGCAGGTACTTGGGAAGACTCGCTAACGGCAGGTAGGCACGGGAAGATTCGTGAAGATTTTTCAACATGATGAACAATGTCCACGAGAGCCCCGAGTACCGACGAGCGGCCGTTACCGTAAATCTGCGAGTTCGAATCAGGGGAAGCTCGGGAGAGCTCTTGGAATGAACTCGTACCGTGGGACAGGGGTTTAAACGTTATCCCCTTTATCCAGTATCTGTATACTGTGGATGGCTTTATTATGTTGTCTGGCGCTGCACGGCAGCAACGCTATTGCTGCCGCACCGCAGATTAAGAACGCTACACCTGCAGCTACCAGGACTTGAAAATGGCGCCAAGTCTAGCGACTTTAAATACTCTCCAAGTGTACTACTCCGATACACTTCTACTGCATCTGCGATGCTTATCTAAGATGTATCTTTGTGCTGATGTGTAGTGATATTTCCACAAAAAATGAATGTCACTGTATCTCAGTGCAATAAAGTGCCATTGAACCGTTGATAAAGGTCTTTCAAGAAAGGATTAGATCTAGCTCTCGATATGCGTAAAAAGCAGGAACGGGGTACTGATTTTAGATGATCAGCCCTGATCATATTGAATGGCGGTGTTGGCTCGAAGGACAGAATGGCCTAGTCCTGCAACTATTTTTTTATGTTTCCATGTTAAAAGATCCTACTGCCGCAGTGAAAAGTTTGCAACGGGTTTAGTGCAGCCATGTTGATTTTCCCTCTGTGATTCAACATAGAAACACAGAAACATAGAAACATAGAAAATAGGTGCAGGAGTAGGCCATTCGGCCCTTCGAGCCTGCACCGCCATTCAATATGATCATGGCTGATCATCCAACTCAGTATCCTGTACCTGCCTTCTCTCCATACCCCCTGATCCCTTTAGCCACAAGGGCCACATCTAACTCCCTCTTAAATATAGCGGCCCGGTGGCACAGTGGTAGAGGTGCTGCCTTAAGCCCCCCGTCCCACTTTCCCGAGTTACACACAAATTCTCCCGAGTTTTCCCCTGGATTCAAACTCGGAGAATGTCCGTAGCGAGTCCGTAGGAGTCCGTGGATATTTCGTAGCGGCTCGTAATGCCAGCCGTAGTTACTCGGGGCATCGGTACCTACGTCCGGCTATTACCGTAATCCCCTGAGTTTCAATCAAGGGGAAAACTCGGGAGAATTCGTGAGTAACTCGGGAAAGCGGGACAGGGCCTTAACAGCGCCAGAGACCCGGGTTCGATCCTGACTACGGGTGCTGTCTGTACGAGTTTGTACGTTCTCCCCGTGACTCTGCGTAGGCTTTCTCCAGGAGCTCCGGTTTGCTTCCACACTCCAAAGACGTACAGGTTTATAGGCTAATTGACTTGATATAATTGTAACCAGAGGAGCAGAGCTGAACTATTATCTACCTCGTTGGTGACCCTCGGACTATCCTTGATCGGACGTTGACAGCTTTGCCTTGCACTAAACATTATTCCCCTATCATGTATCTGTACACTGTAAATGGCTCGATTGCGATCAGGTGTCGTCTTTTCACTGTACCTCGGTACACGTGACAATACGCTAAACTGAACTGAACTGAAATTGTCACCAGAGTAAGTAGGAAACCGTTAGTGTGCGGGGATCGCTGGTCGGCGGGGACTCAGTGGGCCCAAGGTCCTGTTTACGCTCTGTATCTCTAAACTAAACCAAACTAAACTAAACTAAACAAAACTAAACTAAACATGCTGAAGTTCTCAACATGAAGCTCTTAAAATGAATTAGGCTAACTGAGCGAGATGGATTTACCATTGGGGGAAAATGCTCCACATTGTTAACATTAATCATACCCAGTAATGGACTAGACTACAGGCTGATCATCTCCAGGGTACGAGATTGAATTGATGCTAAACTGAAGGCACGAAAGCTTCTGTGATTGTTCCCAGCTGCTTTAAGATTCCAAGTGAAATAACTTTCGGCGCAATCAGTCACTCTTCTCCTGGGTGCAGGTCAAGGTTTAGTTAGAGATACAGCGCGGAAACAGGCCCTTCGACCCACTGGGTCCGCGCCGACCAGCGAACCCCGCACATTAACGCTATCCCACACACACACGAGGGACATCTTTTACATTTACCAAGCCAATTTACCCAAATACCTGTACGTCTTTGGAGTGCGGGAGGAAACCGAAGATCTCGGAGAAAACCCACGCAGCTCACGGGGAGAACGTACAAACTCCGTACAGACAGCGCCCGTAGTCGGGATCGAACCCGGGTCTCCGGCGCTGCAAGCGCTGTAAGGCAGAAACTCTACCGCTGCGCCACCCTTAAGGTGATGAAATAATCTGCCACAAAATGGCACCAAAATGGCATCTAGTAGCGTACGCTTGGAACTGGAAATGAAGTGCAGGTATTTGAGCTCAGCATTCAAACATTATATCACTAACATTTTGAAAAAGTGAACGGAACCACTGGCTGCATGGGAAGCCCCAAAGACCGGTGAGTCAGTCGAGGCGGGAGGTGGCGGTCGGGTTACGGGCCTGCAGCAGCCTTGAGCTTACCTGGGACTTACCTGGGCTCACCTGGATCAGGGGGCGCTCCAGCACTTCCAGTATGTGGACCAGATTTGGACTTTTTATTTTTCTTTATAAACAGCATCAAAATTTGTCGACTGTGCATTTGTGGGTCGCGCAAAAGTATTTCACTGCGCTCTGCATACGTGACAATAAAGAACATTGGACCAGTGGAAATAGCCAGTCCTCAACTTGAACTGCACTATCTGGCCACAAAGGTGCAAGGTGATTTATAAATCGGTGATGACGAACAGATGGTAGGGCCACGCATTCCTGTTATACAATGCGGAACTGAGGCCTCTGCTTTCAAAGAAATTAGAAAGCCTCACTCAACTCTTTCCCAACGCAATGGTCCTGTTAATGAGAATCAGCCTCAGAGAATCCAGGTTGCATTTTCAGTTTAGGCTAGAGATACATCGCGGAAACAGGCCCTTCCTGGGGACGATTCACATTGATACCAAGCCAATTCATCGACAAACCTGGACGTCTTTGGAGGGTGGGAGGAAACCGAGGATCTCGGAGAAAACCCACGCGGTCACGGAGAGAGCGTGCAAACTCCACACAGGCAGCACCCGTGGTCGGGATCGAACCCGGGTCTCTGGCGCTGTGAACGTTGTGAGGCAGCAGGTCTACCGCTGCGCCACCACTTTATGGAACCATTCTTGATGATTTTTTTGTTCCCTCAGCCCCGCATACAACAGCAAGTTCATCTATCAATGTCTTTTCAGATCATTGCACTGTTGTTTTGGAAACTGATATCTTAAGAATGCATCGCACCAACAAGAAAACGAAAACTGATCATTCAAAGCACCAAATATAATCCTCTCAGGAATTTGTGAGCGATCAGAGAAAGGAAGGCATTTTTCTAATGTACAGGTATTTTCATGGCCTCAAATACACTGAATGGTTTAGAGATTTAAGTGCATTTGAAATGCACTAAAGTCAATATGGTAAATTAATAAAATGGGATAGCCAGTTTGTACAGAGCAAGGTCACGCAAACACACAAACCTCAGACAAAGGGTGGTGAGTGCAGGGAACGAGCTGCCAGAGGAAGTAGCTCAGGCAGCTCGTTTTATCACCACTTTTAAGAAACATTTAGACAGGTACATGGATAGGACAGATTTAGAGGGATCTGGGACTAGCGTAGGCAGGTCTCATATCCCTCTAAATTAGGCGTACGCAGGCAGGTGGGACTAGCGTAGATGGGACATGTTGGCCAGTGTGGGCAAGTTGGGCCAAAGGGCCTGTCCCACACTGTAAGACTCTATGACTCTATAACATAAATATGAGGATAAATATTCGAGAGGGCTCTAACAATGCAGACACATAATGTCATAAACTGTTATAAATAATACAGCAACAGCAAGATATGTTTACTTCTGTGCAAGCAGCCTTATTTATTTTTTTCTCTCTGACTCTCTCTCTGAAGATTAACTACTTTTTAAGCCAGCATTCAGGCAGGCGTCTGTTTACAAACACAAACTCAAAATCTTATATTTAGTCTAGTTTAGTTTGCTTTATTGCCACGTGTACCGAGGTACAGTGAAAAGCTTTTGTTGTGTGCTAACCAGTCAGCGGAAAGACAAGACATGATTACAATCGGCCCATTTACAGTGTATAGGTTTCGCCCCCATAGGTTATACTTCCATTAAAGAAGGCATATGGTATGCTTTCTTTCACAGGTTGGGGTATTAGATATAAGAGGATGTCATGACTGTAGCTTTTCATGCCTCTAGTTTACCTCTGCCCTGACTCGCAGTCTGAAGGAGGGCCTTGACCCAAAACGTCACCTATTCCTTTTCTCCAGAGATGCTGCCTGATACTCTGAATTTGTGTCTATCTTCTATTCATAGGAGCAGATTAGGAGCAGATGAGGAAATTTGATCCAATTTGAGATACCAGCTACCAACAGATGTGTACAGCAATTCATTCTTCCCCTCCACAATTAAAGCATGGAATAGTCTGCACCCTACCATCGTTACCCAACCAGATGCAACTAAATTTAAGGTAGATCTCTCTTCCCAAAAACCCTTTCTGGCCTAAGTCCTCCCTCCACGACCTCCAGTTTAAATTCCATTTGGAATATTTCGGGGGAGCAAGAAACTAAGGATGTTGGTCATGCTGAATTTGGACCACTGCAGTCAGTTCTGACCACTCCATTACAGGAAGAATGTGGAGGCTTTGGAAAGGCCACAGAGGTGGTTTACCAGACTGCTGCTTGGATTAGGGGCTGTTTGCCATGGGGACAGGCTTGGAGTGTATTCTCTGGAATGCCAGAGGTTGTGGGGAGGCCTCATAGAAGTATCTTGGTAATCCATATTCTGACATTGTCTTTATTTATATTTTTCATGAACCACAAGGTCAAACCCATGGTGAAATTCAAGTCTGTGGTGTTCAAATCAGATGATCCTGACCTATTTTCTATGTTTCTATGTTTACAGGGTGGCACAGTGGTACAGTGGTAGAGTTGGTGCCTTAGAGCGCCGGAGACTCTGGTGCGATCCTGACCACGGGTGCTGTCTCAACGGGGTTTGTACCTTCTCCCCGTGACCTGCGTGGGTTTTCTCCGGGCTCCCCGGTTTCCTCCCACACTCCAAAGACGTACAGGTTTGTAGGTTGATTGGCTCGGTATAATTGTAAACTTTCCCTTGAGTGTGTAGAACTAGCCTAATCTGAGGAAAGACATTCTTGCCATAGAGGGGTACAGAGAAGGTTCACCAGACTGATTCCTGGGATGGCACGACTTCCATATGAAGAAAGACTGGATAGACTCGGCTTGTACTCGCTGGAATTTAGGAGATTGAGAGGGGATTTTATAGAAACTTACAAAATTCTTAAGGGATTGGTCAGGCTAGATGCAGGAAGATTGTTCCCGATGTTGAGGAACTCCAGAACAAGTGGTCACAGTTTAAGGATAAGGGGGAAGTCTTTAGGACCGAGATGAGAAGATCATTTTTCACACAGAGAGTGGTGAGTCTGTGGAATTCTCTGCCACAGAAGGTAGTTGAGGCCAGTTCATTGGTTATATTTAAGAGGGAGTTTGATGTGGCCTTTGTGGCTAAAGGGATCAGGGGGTATGGAGAGAAGGCAGGTAAGGGATACTGAGTTGGATGATCAGCCATGATCATATTGAATGGCGGTGCAGGCTTGAAGGGCCGAATGGCCTACTCCTGCACATATTTTCTATGATTCTATAAGTGTTCTGTGATCGCTGGTCGGCACGGACTCGGTGGGCCGAAGGGTCTGTCTCCGCGCTGTATCTCTAAACTTAACTAAACTACACAGATAACCACTCTGGAGACCGGGGACATGCCCAGGTAGGCCCAGCTTACCCAGTGTGGCGGTGTACTTGCGTCGTGTCGCAGAGCCTGGCCGGTAGGCCCAGCCCTGCCCTCTCACCACAGGCTGGGCACTCACCCACCACGGACAGAGGAACCCCACCACAGACCGGAATCCGCCCGGAAGGCCCGGCTCACCAGCCGCAGGCCGAGGGCCCACGGGAACCCACCTGGAGGGCCGGTAAGCAGACCGGCCTCAATGGGGGAGTGGGCCTCTGGAGGCCCTGCAACAGCCTGGGGCTCGGCTGGACCGGGCGCTGCTCCAAGAGGCCGAGCACATGGATCTAACGCGGCCTACAGCGGTGGGCCTACGGTGGAGGACACCACGGCTACGCCTGGGCAGACAGACCCTGCCACGCCACCAGGACAACAGACCTTCATGGTCACGTCAAGATCCCTTCACTTACAACTGGGATTTGAAAATGGCACCAAACTGGAAACTCTGTATACTGTCTCAGTGTACCACAGCTGTACACCCGTACTGTATCTGAGATGCTTATCTAACATGTATCTAAGTGCTTATGAATAGTGATACTTGTTTTAAACTGTATACAAATGGATTTAGCTGTACCTCGGTACATGTGACACATGACGTACCATACAGGTAGGCAAAACAAAATTCTCACTCTATCTTCACACATACTTACAACAATAATAAACCAATAAAAGCTGGTATAGGATGCCAACTCACTGGTGTTCCTACAGACATGCTTCAAAGACCTTTTAATCAAACAGGCTGACATACAAATTAAATTCTCACGTGATTTGTAATTGTGGAACGGTGGCGCAGCGGTAGATATGCTGCCTTTCGCCTCCAGAGACCCAGGTTCGATCCTGACCTCGTGTGCTAGTCTGCACGGCGTTTGTACATTCTCCCCGTGACCTCGTGGGTTTTCTCCGGGTGCACCAGTTTCCTCCCACCTTCCCAATACCTGCGGGTTTGTAGGTTAATTGGCTTTGGTAAATTGCCCCTAATGTGCAAGATGTGAAACTGGGATAACACAGAACTAGTGTATGGGTGATAGTGAGTCGGCATGGACTCAATGGGCCGAAGGGCCGGTTTCCGCCCTGTATCTCGAAACTAAAACAAAAATTTATCATAAGCTTCCCCTCAGAAACCACAGACAAATTGCCCTCATCGTCTAGAAACACATCAAGATCGCCGGAGCGTGCCAACCCTTTCAATTAAACGATGCAGTCTGCAGAATGTTCTCCTTTCTCTGGCTGCCTGCAGTGAAATTTGAAACTTTCACTGCCATGAGAATTGACTCGGGCTTGAGCTGAATTGACAGTGTTTCAGTGTTATTTTAATGTAAAACAAATCCACAAATTACTTTGACACAGCCAGGGTTTTGAGAAGTGCAAGCCCCATATGGCTTAAAATTAACGAGGAATATATTTGCCGTTTTCTCATCTGCAAAATTAGAAGCTAAAGTTTTCTTTTGATGCCTCGCATTGTGGTACCTGCCCAATTGTTGAAATCTGGTGGTTCTGCAGTTTTGTTTATCAACGGTAGAGTCACAGAGTCATACAGCATGGAGACAGGCCCTTTGACACAACTTATCCATGATGACCGAGAAGCCCCATCTCACCTAGGCCGCATTTACCCCCATATTGCAATTGGCCCATATTCTAAACCTTTCCTATCTACGTACCTTCACAAGTTTGCCTTAAATTTAGCTTAGTCTAGTCTAGTTTAGTTTAGTTTAGTGATACAGTGTGGAAACAGACCCTTCAGCCCAGCGAGTCCATGCAATCCAACGATCACCTGTACACTAGGTCTATGGTTTCCCAGTTTCACATCCTGCACACCGGGGGCGATTTACGGAAGCCAATTAACCTACAAACTTGCACGTCTTTGGAATGTGGGAGGAAACTGGAGCACCTGGAGAAATCCAAAGTGGTCACCAGAGAGAACGCACAAACTCAGTACAGACAGCACCCAAAGTCAGGATCGAACCCGGGTCTCTGGCGCTGTAAGGCAGCAACTCCACCGCTGCATCACGCTGCTGCCCTATTGCTGTTGATACTGTACCTGCCTCAAGTGCTTCGTCTGGCAGTCAATCTGCCCTCTGCAGTATGAACATTGACTTCTCTAACTTCAGATAGCCCTTGCTTTCCCTCTCTCTCTCCATCCCCTGCCCCTTCCCAGTTCTCACACCAGTCTTACTGTCTCCGACTACATTCTATCTTTGTCCCGCCCCCTCCCCTGACATCAGTCTGAAGAAGGGTCTCGACCCGAAACGTCACCCCTTCCTTCTCTCCAGAGATGCTGCCTCGCCCGCTGAGTTACTCCAGCTTTTTGTGTCTACGTATATATACATACACATGCATACATACACTTAGACACACATATAAATACATGCACACATACATACATACATGCATGTACACATGCATAAGCACATACATACATGCATGCATGCATGAGTGACAAGGTGGTGCAGTGGCAGATCTACTGCCTCACAGCGCCAGAGACCCGGGCTCAATCCTGACTACGTGTGCCGTCTGAACGCAGTTTGTACCTTCTCCCCGTGACCTGCGTGGGTTTGCTCCGAGATCTTCAGTTTCCTCCCACACGCCAAAGACGTACAGGTTTGTAGGTTAATTGGCTTGGTGTAAATGTTTCCAAAAAATAGTCCTTAGTGTGTGTAATTGTCAGTGTAACGTCCCTGCCCCACTTAGGAAACCTGAACGGAAACCTCTGGAGACTTTGCGCCCCACCAAAGGTTTCCGTGCGGTTCCCGGAGGTTTTTGTCAGTCTCCCTAATGGTCGAAAGTGGTTTCCGCTTGTTAAGGTCCACCTGGTCCGCGCCGACCTGTGATCCCCGCACACTGGGACTATCCTACACACTGGGGACAA
Source organism: Okamejei kenojei (assembly GCA_035221665.1). Classification (NCBI taxonomy): domain Eukaryota; kingdom Metazoa; phylum Chordata; class Chondrichthyes; order Rajiformes; family Rajidae; genus Okamejei; species Okamejei kenojei. Next base: position 148,263,413 of record CM069132.1, read on the forward strand.
TTTACGATCTTTACCGACCCCGATTAACCTGCAAACCTGTATGTCTTTGGACTGTGGGAGGAAACTGGAGCACCCGGGGAAAATCCGCACAGGTCACGGGGAGAACGTACAGACTCCATACAGACAGCACCCGTAGTCAGGATTGAACCCGGGTCTCTGGGGCTGTGAGGCAGCAACTCTACCGCTGCACCACCGTGCCCCCCTGTCAGAACAATAGTTTAACAGAAAATAACCTGCGCGAGTTACACTATCCATTTATGGTGAGTATGTTTACATTTTATCCACAAGTATCTCATCAGTCAGCACACATCACAGTCTGAGCAACAATGCAGAATGGGGTTGAGAGGGAAAGGTAGATCAGCCCAGACTGTATGGCGGAATGGACTAAGTTTTAGTTTTTGTTTTAGTTTTTGGTTTTGCCTTTCGGCCCACGGTATCCACGAAGAACAGCGATTTCCGCGCACTGACGCTATCCTGCACGCACTCGGGACAATTTACAATTATACCAAGCCGATGAACCTACAAACCTGTACGTCGTTGGAGTGTGGGAGGAAACCCGCAGAGGTCCCAGGGAAAACCCACGCGGGTCACGGGGAGAACGCACAAACTTTGTACAGACAAGCACCCGTAGTCGGGATCTGGCCAGGATCGGAGAAGGTTTGCCAGAATAATGCCTGGGTGTGGCGGCAGGCAGTAGATACGACTGGTCCGTGAGCTTTTGTCACTTTATCAGCACCAAAGCGGGGCAACACTTGCGTACTGGCTAGTATGATTGAATCATTGAGTGTCAGGGACGCGCTGCCAGAGGTAGTGGTTGAAGCAGTTACGTTAGTGGCATTTACAAGACTTTGAATAGGTGTGTGGATATACAGAGAATGGGGTGTGTGTGTGTGTGAGGGTGGTATATGGGTTATGTGCAGGTAGATCAGCACTTGTCGTCTGGATCCAACCCGGATCTTTGACTCTGCCGCTGCGCCACCGTGCCACCCTTGCGACCCGATGGTCCGATTGGCCTAATTCTGCTCCGAAAACCTATGAACTTACGAACAAAAGGAAGAGGGGGTAGGTGGAGGAGGATATTGTAGGATTCGGGTGGAGGAAGTGTATTAGTAGAACTAATAGACAAAAGTGCTGGAGAAACTCAGCGGGTGCAGCAGCATCTATGGAGCGAAGGAAATAGGCAACGTTTCGGGGTACAAGCTGTTTGTCAGTCTGAATCCAATTTTTTATTTAGTTTAGTTTAGAGATACAACGCGAAATCAGGCCCTTCGGCCCACCGAGTCCGCGACGACCAGCGATCCCCGCACATTAACACTATCCTACACGCACTAGGGACAATTTAAACATACACCAAGCCAATTAACCTACATACCTGTACGTCTTTGGATTGTGGGAGGAAATCAGAGGTCCCAGAGAAAACTCACGCAGGTCACGGGGAGAACGTGCAAACTCCGTACAGAGAGCACCCTTAGTCAGGATCGAACCCGGGCCTCCGGCGCTGCAGGCGCTGTAAGGCAGCAACTCCACCGCTGCGCCACCGGGGGCCGCCCCTGATGTGAGCCCAGTCCTTGTGAGCAACATTCTATCAGGCGGACAACTGACCCACTCAAAATAAAATCTATAACTCTCCAGACCCATTATGTGAAGGTGACATTTGATTTCACTCACTACTCGCATCACATGTGTTGATAAAAAGCCCCGGAGAGCTCATGTATTAACCACGGGGTCTCTGTGCCACATTTATAAAAAAGCCATGTCGGTCTTTTTCTATAAGACACGAGACAAATAAGAGCAACTTGGCATTTTCACTGTTGATGTGACGGAGGATTTTTGAAATGCCACTGCTGTAATTGGAAATTAGCCACAAATAATATTCCCAGTCTGTCGAAATGGTGTCAATTATTCTTGTTGGTTGGTCGAGGGGGCGGGGGGGAGGTGGGTGAACTCGAGATTTTGTTTGGCTTCAGCTGATATTGTATTCACTTGGGCAGGTCACGGGGAGAACTCAATGACATTAGGCCTCAGAATTTTAGTGTAGAGATACCGAGCGGAAACAGGCCCTTCGGCCCACCGAGTCCGCCCTGACCAGCGATCCCTGCACACTAACACTATCCTACACACACTAGCGACAATTTACAACTTAATACCAAGCCAATTAACCTAGAAATCTGTACGTCTTTGGAGTGTGGACGGAAACCAAATATCTCGGAGAAAACCGAAACAGGTCAAGGGGGGAAGGTACAAACTCCGTGCAGGCAAGCACCCATAGTCAGGATTGAACCCGGGTCCTTGGCATTGTAAGACAGCAAATATACTGCTGTGACACTGTGCCCTGACCTCAGCCGCTGTATGTGTCAGGGATGGACACAAAGAGATGGAGTAACAGCGGGTCAGGCAGCCTCTCCGGGGAAAAGGAATAGGTGACGTTTCGGGTTCACACCCTTCTTCAGGGAGATTGATTTGCAGGTTGCTCTCCAATCTTTTGTGTTCTGGTTCCGTGCCGCGCATAACCAAACAAACAGAAATGAGTATAATTTATCTCTTCATCTTTTTCCGCCAATACATCTTGGGTGGCACGGTGGCGCAGCGGTAGAGTCGCTGCCTTACAGCGCCAGGGACCCCGGTTCGATCCTGACTTCAGACGCTTGTCGGTACAGAGTTTGTACGTTCTCCCCATGACCTGTGTGGGTTTTCTCCGAGATCTTCGGTTTCCTCCCACACTCCTAAGACATACAGGTTTGTAGGTTAATTGGTTGGTATAAATGTAAAAATTGTCCCTCGTGTGTAGGATAGATACAGCGCGCAAACAGGCCCTTCGGCCAACCAAGTCTGTACTGACCAGCGATCCCCGCACACTACCACTATCTTACACACACAAGGGAGAATTTACATCTGTACCAAGCCAATTAGCCTACAAACCCGTACAGCATTGGAGTATGGAAGGAAACCAGAGCACCCAGAGAAAACCCACGCAGGTCACCGGGAGAAGGTACAAACTCTGTACAGACAAGCACCCTTAGTCAGGATCGAACCGGGGTTCTGGGACTGTAATATTCCCAGTCTGTCCAAATGGTTTCAATTATTCTTGTTGGTTGGTCATAGCAAAAGGATTTGAGTATAGGAGCAGGGAGGTTCTACTGCAGTCGTACAGGGTTTTGGTGAGACCACACCTGGAGTATTGAGTTCAGTTATGGTCTCCAAATCTGAGGAAAGACACTCTTGCCATAGAGGGGGTACAGGGAAGGTTCACCAGACTGATTCCTGGGATGTCAGGATTTTCATATGAGGAAAGACTGGATAGACTCGGCTTGTACTCGCTAGAATTTAGAAGATTGAGGGGGGATCTTATAGAAACTTACAAAATTCTTAAGGGGTTGGATAGGCTAGATGCAGGAAGATTGTTCCCGATGTTGGGGAGGTCCAGAACAAGGGGTCACAGTCTTAAGGATAAGGGGGAATTCCTTTAGGACCGAGATGAGGAAAACATTTTTCACACAGAGAGTGGTGAGTCTCTGGAATTCTCTGCCACAGAAGGTAGTTGAGGCCAGTTCATTGGCTATATTTAAGAGGGAGTTAGATGTGGCCCTTGTGGCTAAAGGGATCAGGGGGTATGGAGAGAAGGCAGGTACGGGATACTGAGTTGAATGATCAGCCATGATCATATTGAATGGCGGTGCAGGCTCGAAGGGCCGAATGGCCTACTCCTGCACCTAATTTCTATGTTTCTATGTTTCTATGTAAGACAGCAACTCTACTGCTACCGCGTGACAGTGAGAGTAGGAATGAAATGAGGTGGAGGATAAATGCGTGGCTGAGGGACTGGTGCAGTGGGCAGGGATTCAAGTTTCTTGATCACTGGGACCTCTTTTGGGGAAGGCATGATCTGTACACAAAGGACGGGTTACACTTGAGCCCGAGGGGGACCAATATCCTGGCAGGGAGATTTGCAAAGGCTATTGGGGAGACTTTAAACTAGAAAGGCTGGGGGGAGGGACTCGGGTAGAGGGGGCTAGGGGTCAGGGTGTGGGGCAAGAGGCAGAGAAGGGAAGCACTCGGATCCAAAATGTAGGCGAGAAAGATGAAAAAGATAATAGACAGAGAATAAGGGATGGTGGGTTTCTAAAATGTGTATATTTTAATGCTAGGAGCATTGTAAGTAAGGTGGACGAACTTAGAGCCTGGATTGACACCTGGAAATATGATGTTGTGGCAATCAGTGAAACATGGTTGCAGGAGGGCTGTGATTGGAAACTAAATATTCCAGGATTTCGTTGCTTCAGGTGTGATAGAATTGGAGGGACCAGAGGGGGAGGTGTTGCATTGCTTGTCAGAGAAGATATTACAGCAGTGCTTTGGCAGGATAGATTAGAGGGCTCGTCTAGGGAGGCTATTTGGGTGGAACTGCGCAGTGGGAACGGTGTAGCAACACTTTTAGGGGTGTATTATAGACCGCCAAATGGGGAGCGTGAATTTGAAGAGCAAATATGTAAGGAGATAGCAGATATTAGTAGTAAGCACAAGGTAGTGATTGTGGGAGATTTCAATTTTCCAAAAATAGACTGGGAAACACATTCTGTAAATGGCTGGATGGTTTGGAGTTTGTAAAATGTGTGCAGGATAGTTTTTTGCAGCAGTACATAGAGGTATCGACCAGAGAAGGGGCAGTGCTGGACCTCCTGTTAGGAAATGAGGCAGGTCAGGTGACGGAGGTATGCGTTGGTGAGCACTTCGGGACCAGTGATCACAATACCATTAGTTTCAATATAATTATGGAGAGAGTCAGATCTGGACCCAGGGTGGAGATTTTTGATTGGAGAAAGGCTAACTTTGAGGGAATGCGTAAGGATTTTAAAGGAGTGAATTGGGACACTTTGTTTCATGGGAAGGATGTAGAAGAGAAATGGAGGACATTTAAAGGGGAAATTGTAAGAGTACAGAATCTTTATGTCCCTGTTAGGTTGAAAGGAAATAGTAAAAATTGGAAAGAGCCATGGTTTTCAAGGGAAATTGGACACTTGTTTCGAAAAAAGAGAGATATCTACAATAATTATAGGAGGCATGGAGTAAATGAGGTGCTAGAGGAGTATAAAGAATGTAAAAAGAATCTTAAGAAAGAAATTAGGAAGGCTAAAAGAAGATATGAGGTTGCTTTGGCAAGAAAGGTGAAAGTAAACCCAAAGGGTTTCTACAGCTATATTAATAGCAAAAGGATAACGAGGGATAAAATTGGACCATTAGAGAACCAGAATGGACAGCTATCTGCAGAGCCAAAAGAGATGGGGGAGATATTGAACAATTTCTTTTCTTCGGTATTCACCAAGGAGAAGGATATTGAACTCGGTGAGTTAAGGGGAAAGAGTAGAGTAGCTATGGAAACTATGAGATTCAAAGAGGAGGAAGTACTGACACTTTTGAAAAATATAAAAGGGGATGAGTCTCCAGGTCCTGACAGGATATTCCCTAGGACATTGAGGGAAGTTAGTGTAGAAATAGCAGGAGCTATGACAGAAATATTTCAAATGTCATTAGAAACGGGAATAGTGCCGGAGGATTGGCGTACTGCGCATGTTGTTCCATTGTTTAAAAAGGGTTCAAAGAATAAACCTAGCAATTATAGACCTATTAGTTTGACGTCAGTGGTGGGCAAATTAATGGAAAGGATACTTAGAGATAATATATATAAGCATCTGGATAAACAGGGTCTGATCAGGAACAGTCAACATGGATTTGTGCCTGGAAGGTCATGTTTGACAAACCTTCTTGAATTTTTTGAAGCGGTAACTAGGGAAATTGATGAGGGTAAAGCAGTGGATGTTGTCTATATGGATTTCAGTAAGGCCTTTGACAAGGTTCCCCATGGAAGGTTGGTTAAGAAGGTTCAATCTTTGGGTGTTAATGGCGGAGTAGCAAGATGGATTCAACAGTGGCTGAATGGGAGATGTCAGAGAGTAATGGTGGATGGCTGTTTGTCAGGTTGGAAGCCGGTGACCAGTGGGGTGCCTCAGGGATCTGTGTTGGGTCCACTGTTGTTTGTCATGTACATCAATGATCTGGATGATGGGGTGGAAAATTGGATAAGTAAGTATGCAGATGATACTAAGATAGGTGGTGTTGTGGATAATGAAGTAGATTTTCAAAGTCTACAGAGAGATTTGGGCCATTTGGAAAAGTGGGCTGAAAGATGGCAGATGGAGTTTAATGCTGATAAGTGTGAAGTGCTACATCTTAGCAGGACAAATCAAAATAGGACGTACATGGTAAATGGTAGGGAATTGAGGAATGCTGTGGAACAGAGGGATCTAGGAATAACTGTGCATAGTTCCCTGAAGGTGGAATCGCATGTAGATAGGGTGGTAAAGAAAGCCTTTGGTGTGCTGGCCTTTATAAATCAGAGCATTGAATATAGGAGTAGGGAAGTAATGTTAAAATTGTACAAGGCATTGGTAAGACCAATTCTGGAGTATGGTGTACAATTTTGGTCGCCTAGTTATAGGAAGGATGTCAACAAAATAGAGAGAGTACAGAGGAGATTTACAAGAATGTTGCCAAGATTCCAGCAACTATGTTACAGAGAAAGGTTGACCAAGTTAGGTCTTTATTCTTTGGAGCGCAGAAGGTTAAGGGGGGACTTGATTGAGGTCTTTAAAATGATGAAAGGGATAGACAGAGTTGACGTGGATACGTTTTTCCCATTGAGGGTAGGGAAGATTCAAACAAGAGGGCATGACATGAGAATTAAGGGACAGAGGTTTCGGGGTAATGTGAGGGTGAACTTCTTTACACAGAGGGTGGTGGCTGTGTGGAATGAGCTTCCAGCAGAAGTGGTGGAGGCAGGATCGATTTTAACATTTAAGAGTAAAGTGGATAGGTATATGGACGTGAAGGGAATGGAGGGGTATGGTCTGAGTGCAGGTAGATGGGACTAGGGGAAAACAAATGGTCGGCACGGACTGGAAGGGCCGAGAGGGCCTGTTTCCGTGCTGTAATTGTTATATGGTTATATGGTTATATGGTTACTCCACCGAGCAGAAAAATGTGTTGGAATAAATAATACTAATTCACCCTTGGAGACTTTAGACTTGAGATATTGTTCCACTGACAAAGCTCTGAGTAAGATCAGGCTTTTCAAGGAAGGCTGTTATCCAGTGAAATGAATTAAAAGGCTACTTAATAGGTTTAATGAAATTATGTATTTTTATGATGCTTTTATCTCGCTAAATTGAATTTCACAGATAGAAAATTCACTTATGACTAGACGGGTTTCACTATAATTGAATAAAGAATAGTTTGTCTTGGATCATCTTTCTGTATTAGTGAGGCGGGGAATGGAGTTGCCCGCCCACACTGGGTACAGGAAACCATCTAGGCACAGAGCGATGTGTAGGAAGGAACTGCAGAAGGTGGTTTACACTGAAGATAGACCGAATGCTGGAGTAACTCAGCGAGTCAGGCAGCATCTCTGGAGAGAAGGAATGGTCTGATGGAGGATCTCGACCCGAAACGTCACCCAAGCTCTCCAGAGATACTGCCTGTCCCGCTGAGTTAAGGGCCTGTCCCGCTTTCACGACCTAATTCACGACCTTTTTTACTCGTGGACATTTTTCATCATGTTGAAAAAACGCCCCGACCTACTTGATGCCACGAGTACCTACGACTAGCAACATGACCTACCTACGACCTACCTACGACCTCCTACGACCTCGTGACGACCATGCTCCGAGTATGAGTCAAGGGCAAACTCGGCAGAGGTCGTGAATTAGGTCGTGAAAGTGGAACAGGCCCTATACTCCGGCCTGCCATCTGGGAAGAGGTACAGGAGCATCAGCGGCAAAACCGCAGGCTATTAGACTGATAAACGGACTTTGCCCCCTGCCAAAGTATCGCGCACCAAACACCAACCTGGACACACTGAAGCAGAGCCATTGTCGTGCCACTGCCGATCGGAACTCGTGATATATGTACTTTTATTCTTTATTTCTATTTATTTTTTAGCACACACTGAATGGACACTGGTTGAGAAACGCTTTTTCGTATTCCTCTGGCTATGTAAGTACTCAGAAAAATGATAATAAAGATATACAATACATTTTGTATCTATCTTAGGCACAGACAGATGTGGCTAAAGGAAGATTCAGTAACCAAGGGCAACAAGGGAAAGCACACAGTTTCTTCCCAGCTGTTACGTAGCAGGCAACAGAACCATCCTACCAAAAACTAGAGAAGAGTGCTGAACACTCCAATGATATATAGCCATGTGGGTTCATTGGCTTGGTATAAATGTAAATTCTCCCTTGTGTGTGTACGATAGTGTTAATGTGTGGGGATTATTGGTCGGTGAGGACACGGTGGGCCAAAGGGTCTGTTTTTGCACAATCGCTAAACTAAACTAAACTAAACTAAACTAAACAAAACTAAACTCCAGCATGTTGTTGTCTATCTTACATAGAAACATAGAAACATAGAAAATAGGTGCAGGAGTAGGCCATTCGGCCCATCGAGCCCGCACCGCCATTCAATATGATCATGGCTGATCATCCAACTCAGTATCCTGTACCTGCCTTCTCTCCATACCCCCTGATCCCTTTAGCCAAAAGGGCCACATCTAACTCCCTCTTAAATATAGCCAATGAACTGGCCTCAACTACTTTCTGTGGCAGAGAATTCCACAGACTCGCCACTCTCTGTGTGAAAATAAAAATTCTCATCTCGGTCCTAAAAGACTTCCCCCTTATCCTTAAACTGTGACCCCTTGTTCTGGAGTTCCCCAACATCGGGAACAATCTTCCTGCATCTAGCCTGTCCAACCCCTTAAGAATTTTGTAAGTTTCTATAAGATCCCCCCTCAATCTTCTAAATTCTAACGAGTACAAGCCAAGTCTATCCAGTCTTTCTTCATATGAAAGTCCTGCCATCCCAGGAATCAGTCTGGTGAACCTTCTCTGTGCTCCCTCTATGGCAAGAATGTCTTTCCTCAGATTAGGAGAATAAAACTGTACGCAAAACTGTACGCAAACCAGCATCCGCAGTTCCTTCTTACACCCTTTTAGTATTTGTTTACCCCCTTCAGACTTAGTCTTAGATGGTCTTAGATTGATTCAGACTAACCCGGCTAGATTGCGGCAATTCAGACGCGGGAAATCGACCTTAATGGTACGCTAACGCTCGCAGTGCGGTGCTGGCTCGAAGGGCCGAATGGCCTACTCCTGTACCTGTTGTCTATTGTCAGTCAACTGCCCAGACAAGGCGACAGGTCACAGATAGCCTAGAGCTGAGAGTCACTTCTGGTGAAAAGTGACCCGGAGCCAACAAATGAAACAAAAAGCAACCCTGGTCTCAGTTCCCTGGAAACGAAGTTCACTCGAGTTCAAACGAGAATTTCAAAGGAGTTAATATCACTGTGGAACACTGATGAATATGCCCAGTGAAACACTCGGTGCATTTGCAAACCCAATGGAGAATATGCATGAAATATCAAAGGGCAAGAGGATCAACCTTGTATGAGGATATGCGTGGGGCCTGGAGCTTTTCTAGCCAGTGTGGGTGTTTGCATATTCCAAGTAAAGTTCCAGCCAACTAGCATTCAAACACCATCTACAGAAATGTCATTGGCTTTGGAGATCAGGTGTGGGATCAGGGAGCAATCCAATTTGTAGTTCAGTTTAGTTTATTGTCACATGTACCGGGGTACAGTGAAAAGCTTTTGTTGCGTGCTATCCAGTCAGCGGAAAGACAACACATGATTACAATCGAGCCATTTACAGCGTATAGATACATGATAACGGAATAAAGTTTAGTGCAAGGTAAAGCCAGCAATATCCGATCAAGGGTACACAAAAGGCTGGAGAAACTAGCGGGTGCAGTCTGAAGAAAGGTCACCAATGGGGTAGATAGTAGTTCAGCCCTGCTCTCTGGTTGTGGTGGGGTGATTCAGTTGCCTGGATTATTGATCGGCTTTAGTAAGAATTGTAAATGGTCTCCAGTGTGTAGGATATGTAGCACGCAAATGTGTAGCAGCGTCCCTCATCTTGTATCTGTACACTGTAAATGGCTCGATTGTAATCATGTGTTGTCTTTCTGCTGACTGGTTAGCACGCGAACAAAAAAGCTTTTCACTGTACCTCGGTACACGTGACAATAAACTAATCTGAACTGAACTGAATAGTGTTGGCATACGGGTGATCGCTGGTCGGCACGGACTCGGTGGGCCGAAGAGCTTGTTTCCATGCTGTATCTCTAAGTGAGTAAGTTTATTGGCCAAGTATTCACATACAAGGAATTTGCCTTGGTGCTCCGCCCACAAGTAACTGTATGACATACAGTGACAGTTACGAATGACTCAGAAAACACTAAACATTAATAATAATAATAAAACATTAATGATAAACTGAACTAAACACAAACTGGAGTTCTTTGAAGTATCCTGTGTTCTAGAGTACGTGGTAAATCATGGAAGGGTGGGCCATGGGCCAGAGGGATTGAAGGTTGCGAAGGATAGATGTCTGGCACTACTGAGGGTGAGAGATTAACAGCACACAATCAAAGAGTCACTGACTGTACAGCACAGAAACGGACCCTTCGACACAGCTCGTCCTTGCCAACCAAGTTGCCTAACCCAGCCAGTGGTGGCACCTGGCGCATATTCCTCCGAACCTTTCCTTTGATTAGAACGGGTGTCAGAGGTTATGAGGATAAGGCAGGAGAACGGGGGTTAGGAGGGATAGAAAGGTCAGTCATGATTGAAACGGCAGAGTAGACGTGATGGGCCAAATGGCCTAATTCTACTCCTATCACTTATGATGTTATGATCTATCCATCAGCCCACAGTGCCTGTTCGGGAGAGAGGTCTTCGAAGAAAGTGCAGAAGAGATTTAACAGAATGCTGATAAAAAAGGAACTGCAAATGCTGGTTAATACCATAGATAGACGCAAGATGGTGGAGCAACTCAGCGGGCCAGGCAACAGTTTGGAGAAAATGGATAGGCGAAGTTTCGGGTCGGGACCCTTCAGACTTCTGCAGTCTGGAAGAAGATCGCGACCCGAAACGTTGCCTATCCATTTTCTCCAGAGATGCTGTCTTGCCAGAATGCTTTTCCTGGACAGACGTTTAGGGGTAACGTGAGGGGGAACTTCTTTACTCAGAGGGTGGTGGCTGTGTGGAATCAGCTTCCAGCAGAAGTGGTGGAGGCAGGATCGATTTTAACATTTAAAAGTAAAGTGGATAGGTATATGGACGTGAAGGGAATGGAGGGGTACGGTCTGAGTGCAGGTAGATGGGACTAGGGGAAAACAAATGGTCGGCACGGACTGGAAGGGCCGAGAGGGCCTGTTTCCGTGCTGTAATTGTTATATGGTTATATGGTTATATGATTTATTAGCTAGAAGGAGGTAGACAAACTTGGATTGTCTCCTCTGGAGCTTCAGCGGTTGAGAAGTAGATACAATTGCGAGAGGCATAGATAGGCACACAAGCAGAATTTTTTTTTCCCCAGGGTGGAAATGTCAAGAACTAGAGGATGTGGTTTTTAACATGAGAGGAGCAATATTTAAGAGGTGTGCGTGACAGGTTTTCCACACAGAGAGTGGTGAGTGCCTGGAACATGCTACAGGTGTGGGTGGTGGAAGAAGGTAAAGGTATGTAAAGAGACTTTTAGATAGTTACATGGATATATGCAGGGAGTGGAAGAATATGGATCTAGTGCAGGCAGGGGAGATTGGTTTATCCTCATTGAAACATACAGAATAATGAAAGGCTTGGATAGAGTGGATGTGGATAGGATGTTTCCACCAGTGGGAGAGTCTAGGATAAGAAGTCATAGACTCAGAATTAAAGGACATTCTTTTGAGAAGGAGATGAGGAGAAATGTCTTTAGTCAGAGGGTGGTGAATCTGTGGAATTCTTTGGTTTAAATCTGTGGAATCTTCGGTTGAAACCAGCATCTGCTGTTCCTTCTTGCAGCATTCTGGTAAGGCAGCATCTGTGGAGAAAATGGTTAGGCGTCATTTCGAGTCGGGACAAAGAAGGCCGCGACCCGAGACGTCACCTATCCATTTTCTCCAGAGATGCTGCCTGACTGGCCGAGATACTCCAGCATTTTGTGTCTATCTTCAGTGTAAACCAGCATCTGCAGTTCCTTCCTACATCTTTTAAATAGAGGCAGTTTGGCTGTGAGAGCTTGGTGGCTGAGGGAATAATCAACGACAGGCATTTCCTTGCAGCACTATAACCTATTTCCCCGGGCTTTACATAGGGAATCACAATTGATATGGAAATCACATTATTGGTGCAAGGATAAATTGTTATTGGGAATCCCCTGGGACATTTCTGCAGTTGTGTTATTCAAACCAGAAATGGTTGCAATCGCAAACCATTCCAAAGCGAACTTCACATTGTATTGAGAAAAAAAATGTTATTCTACTATTTATATCGCAACGACATATTGGTTTAGAGATACAATGTGGAAACAGGTCCTTCGGCCCCCCGAGTCCACACCAACCAGCGATCATCTGTACACCAGAACTATCCTACACACACTAGGGACATTTTTTTTTTGCACGGAAGCCAAATAACCTACAAACCCGCACGTCTTTGCAGTGTGGGAGGGAAACCGGAGCACCCGGAGAAAACCCATGCGGTCACAGGGAGAACGTGCAAACTCCGTCCAGATAGCACCCGTAGTCAGGATGGGAACTCTGGCGCTGCAAAGCAGCAACTCTACCGCTGCGCCACCGTGCCGCCAAAAGCCGCTGGCTCCCACGGATACCTTTACTGCACCTCCACCCACCATGCCTCTTGAAACCCGCAGTAAAGCTTTCACCCCAGTCCATCTGAAGTGTCCTCTTTCTTCAGGAAACATGGTTGCCCCCTCACCCGCCAGCATTGGGTGGTGCCCTAACTGGATCTCCTCATCGTATCAACAGGTTTGATCCCCCATGACCTGGGTGGGATTTCTCCGGGTGCGCCTGTTTCCTCCCACACACCAAAGATGTGCAGGTTTGAAAGTTAATTGGTTTGATACAATTGTAAATTATCCCTTATGTGTGTAGGTTAGTGTCAGTGTGCGGGGATCATAAGGTCATAAGGTGATTGGAGTAGAATTTGGCCATAGCAGTACAGCACAGAAACAGGCCCTTCAGCCCACAGCGACTTCACTGAACATGATGCCAAGTTCATAAAATCATAAGGAACAGGAGTAGAATTAGACCATACAGCCCATCAACTCTACTCTGCCATTCAATCATGGCAGATCTATCTCTCCCTCCTAACCCCATTCTCCTGCCTTCTTCCCATAGCCCCTGACACCCGTACTAGTCAAGAATCTATCTATCTCTGCCTTAAAAATATCCACTGACTTGGCCTCCACAGCCTTCTGTGGCAAAGAATTCCACGGATTCACCACCCTGCGATATAAAGACATTTCTCCTCATCTCCTTCCTAAAAGAACATCCTTTAATTCTGAAGCTATGACCTCTAGTCCTAGACTCTCCCACTAGTGGAAACATCCTCTCCACATCCACTCTATCCAAGCCTTTCATTATTCTATTGCTGGTGGGTGCTGATCGGTGCATGCTCGGTGGGCCGAAGGCCCTGCTTCTGCGCCGTTTCTCTAAACTACAGTAAACTAAATCTCTCACCCCTCAACTCTTCTACCAACCATCTCCCCTCTCCACCACCAGTCTGTAGAAGGCTCCCAACCAGGGTAGGCAAGGTATGCAGTGTCTACCCTGACTAAAATTATAAAATGGTGATTATTAAATATAAATAGTAAAGGCACATAAGAGATTGATCTCCTAGGTAGGCATAATTCCCCGTGCCTTTCATCCGCAGTACATGTAAACACGCAAAAGTATGTGCAACTCACGTGCCGTCGACGCAGCTTCAAGCCTTCAATGACAACGGTCTATAAAGGCAGCTGAAATTCTGCCTTTGCGTGCATGTGCTGTGCAGCGTACTGTGCATGCGCGGTGCACGTGTCGTGTTGGGTTTTGCAAACATGGATTGTCATTATCTTAAGAGTTTCTCTAAGCAATCCTATGAGGAAAAGACCAACATAATTAAAATTGGCAGGCCAAAGCCAGAACTTAAAGAACTTCAACAGCGCAAACGAACAAAATTAATTAGAACATTTAAAACAACTTGGTACTATAGGAAAGAGTGGCTATGCGGTTGCATTTCAACAAATAGACAGTTTTGTTTCCCGTGCCTGTTATTTTCAGTATCTAGTGGAACTGTATGGGTAGCAGATAGATACAGTGTTTTAAATAATTTGCCTGATGCTTTAAGGGCCTGTCCCACTTGCATGCGATTGCATGCGTTTGGCGCGACCAAGTGGAAGCGGAGTTCACGCGAAGTTCTTGCTAAGTACGCGCTAAGTACTTACTAAATACGTGCTAAGTTCGCGCGTGACGTCATTTGCGTCATACTCACCAATCAGCTGGGCAGGAGGTGGGCCGACTGAATTTGGGAGTCGCACGGCGTCGGGCGGTGAAGTTATCACGCAACGCCACGCCGGGCGGTGACGTCATCGCGCAGCACCAAGCGCTAGGCAAATGCCGTCAAGACGCTGCGTACACCATCAAGACTCTGCGTACGACCGCAATGCGCCTGCATGCCGACAGCCCATTGGCGCGTGAAGATTTCGGACAGTCAGATTTTCAGATACCCGCGCGATGTCGGGACCAGCCCTGCACAACTCCGCGCTTCTAAATGGGACCGGCCCCGCGCGGCCATACGGTGCCAGTACGCCTCAAGCGACCACGTTTGGTCGCGCCAAAGGCATGCAATCGCATGCAAGTGGGACAGGCCTTAAAACAAGCACAAGAGATCAGCTGCACATTATGAAAGCCAAATAGAATTGAAGACATTTGGACCTACACGGGTCGACTTGCTCATAGATACGCAGAAGAAACTCAGCATCGATATTCACAACTAAAATGTTAAGGGAACAGAGAGATGCTAAAAAAGTTAATATGCGCTACTTGCTTTTTGATCAGACAAGAACTTGCTTTATGCGGTGATAATGAAAACAAAGAGTCGCTAAATCGTGGAAACTATATTGAGTTACTGAAATACACAGCAAAATTTGATGAAAAATTGCCACATCATTTACAGAATTCATCCGTTTTTTCTGGCATTTCTAATAAGATACAAAATGACTTGATTGAAACAGTAGGCACAGTTGTAGAAAATAATATTAAAGAAGAGATTGCAAAAGCCCCATTCATTGCCATACAGCTCAGTGCTCTTCAGTATTAAGGTATATATTGGACTCTGAAATTAAAGAAGCGTTCATAGGCTTTGACAAACTTAAGGACAGAACTGCTACTAGTGTAACAGAATGCATATTCAATAATTTAGACAAATATACTTGTGCTGAGAAACTTGTAGCACAGACATACGATGGAGTAATGGCAATGGCATCAAACTTAAATGGTGTTCAAGCTAAAGTAAAAGACGAGGCACCATCAGCTTTATTTACCCACTGCTATGCTCATCAGTTGTATCTTGTCCTGTCTCAGTCAGCTAAATTCATACCTGAATCTACGGGCCTTTTCAAGACCATTGACCATTGACTTTTTTTCATTTTTCAGTCATTCTACAAAATTGACGTTTACCATTTTTCAGTCATTCTACAAAACGAACGCAATTTTTTTGATGAAATAGTGCAGAAACGCATTCCAAAGGCCGTGCCAACCAGATGGACTTCATACTCAGTCAAACTCAAACTCAAAGAAAACCCAAACTATTTTGCAATGTCATGGAGACTCTGTAAACGTTTTGACAGCATTAACAGCAATCCTTTATTGTGGGACCCTGAAACCTTGGTGAGGAGCAAAGGGTTTCAAGTTCAAGTTCCAGTGAGTTTATTGTCATGTGTCCCTGAAAGGACAATGAAATTCTTGCTTTGCTTCAGCACACAGAACATAGTAGGCATTTACTACAAAACAGATCAGTGTGTCCATATCTCATTATATAAATATATACACACATGAATAAATAAACAAATAAAGTGCAAATAACAGATAATGGGTTATTAGTTATCAGAGTTTTGTCCGAGCCAGGTTTAATAGCCTGATGGCTGTGGGGAAGTAGCTATTTCCTGAACCGGGTCGTTGCAGTCTTCAGGCTCCTGTACCTTCTACCTGAAGGTAGCAGGGAGATGAGTGTGTGGCCAGGGTGGTGTGGGTCCTTGATGATGCTGCCAGCCTTTTTGAGGCAGCGACTGCGGTAGATCCCCTCGATGGAAGGAAGGTCAGAGCCGATGATGGACTGGGCAGTGTTTACTACTTTTTGCAGTCTTTACCTCTCCAGGGCGTTCAAGTTGCCGAACCAAGCCACGATCCAACCGGTCAGCAAGCTCTCTACTGTGCACCTGTAGAAGTTAGAGAGAGTCCTCCTTGACAAACGGACTCTCCATAATCTTCTCAGGAAGTAGAGGTGCTGGTGAGCTTTCTTGATAATTGCATCAGTGTTCTCGGACCAGGAGAGATCTTCAGAGATGTGCACGCCCAAGAATTTGAAGCTCTTGACCCTTTCAACCATCGACCCATTGATATAAATGGGTCTCCATCCTACTCCTTCCAAAGTCCACAGTCAGTTCCTTGGTTTTGCTGGTGTTGAGGGCCAGGTTATTGTGCTGGCACCATATGCTGTACATTGCATACGTTTTATGCTTGGCTAACGAAAGATTCAACATTCTCATGGTTTATTATGAAATTTTAAATTGTAGAGAGTGTCATTAAAACTGACACTCTCTACAACATTTTGATAGACTGAATTGATAGATATTCCATATCGCATTGAAAGAATCAATGAAACAATACATGTTTAAGAAAGAACTGCAGATGCTGGAAAAATCGTAGGCAAAAATGCTGGAGAAATTCAGGCAGCATCTATGGAGCGAAGGAATCGGTGACGTTTCGGGTTGAGACCCTACTTCAGACTGAATGAAACAATATATTTGCTTGAGGATATCTACCAATATTTTGATGACACCCATGAAATGTTTGAAGAATATTGCAGAGAAAATGACCTGACTGAATCAGAATCGCGTTCAAAACGTCCAATTAAAGAAGAGAGAGCACGAATATTTGATCTGATATTGGTTGATATATTGAAGCATATGGAAGCAAGATACAGGGACTTCAAAAATGTACAATTCATTTCCTCAGTTGATGGAAACAAGTCTCAAAATCTGATCGGGAGGCAATAGAAAGTTTAGAAAAAACTAAGGCAACTTCTTTGATGTCATAAGACTGAAGGCGGATCTTGCTGGGATCTATAATGCACAAGTGTTTTCGGGATAAGTCATTTACTTGTTTTTATATTTCAAAATGGACTGGAACAAATGTCCCCTGAAGCTGTGAAGCTGCTACAATTAATTTTAACAATTCCTGCAACAACAGTTTCTGTTGAGAGATCATTTCCAGCTTTGAAAAGAATTAAAAGCTTCACCAGGAATAGAATGTCCAAGGAAAGGCTTTCAACACTTGCTTTAATTTCTAATGAAAAGGAAAGATTTAGTCTTGGTTTCTTGGTCCTCCAAAATATTCCAAATGGAATTTAAACTGGAGGTGGATGGATCTAATCAGATGGAGCAAAGTCCGAACTGCTAATTTCTATGAAAAAGTGATGGATATTTTTGCTGCAAAGAGAGAAGAATGGAGATCGTGTGCAAATAATGTGGAAAGTAAATTTGAATTGAATTTAATTGAATGTAATTGAATTTTATTTTTGTCTGAATTTTATTTTGGTCTGAACGAAATTTTGTTGCCTTGCAGTCATACATATAATAAAAATGACAAAAACACACAATAAACACAAATTTAACATCCACCACAGTGAGTTCACAAAACACCTCCTCATTGTGATGGAAGGCAAAATCTTAAAGTCTGTCTCTTCCCTCTTTGTTCTCCCCTCTGCGCCGAGGCGATCCAGGCTTCAGATGTTGTGACCCCACCGGGTGATGGTAAGTAAGTCCCGCGGCTCAACCGTGCTCCGCGAACGGGCCGGTTCAAACTCCGCGGCCCGGGGCGGTCGAAGCTGCCGAAGCTGCCGCCCTCCAGTCCAGCGGACAAAGCTGTTGCTGCGGGAGCTCCGGAAAAACAGGTCACCAACCTGTGACCTGCGAGCTCCCGACGATGTCGTCCACTGGGCCCGCGGCCGAGCCTCCGTGGTAGGGCCGCCGCCGGAACGCCGCTGCCGCCGTCAGAGCTCCGAGGCCGAGTCGGGTCGCTGCTGCCGCCGTTGCCGCCGCCACCGTTCCGAGGCTGAGATAAATGTTTTTAAATACTTTATTAAGAGATAAGGCTTTTGAAGACAAATTACTTTATAAAAGCTGACTCACAGCTTACTGGAGAGGAGAATAATCTTGCGCATGTTTTTAAGATTTTTAAAAGTCGACTGACAGCCTACCCTGAGTAATTACTCACGGCACGTGCCTGCTCCCAACCTATAATGGTGTCTGTCCATTCCCCTCCACGGATGCTGCCTGACCCGTTGAATTCCTGCAGTAGTCTACGTTTTGCTCTGTTTCGCATAGTTTCTGTGTTTTAAGACTTTTAGTTAAAAATTAATTTTAAAAAAAAACAGAAATCTGAACGTGGATGTGAAGAGAAAGAACATTTAAATTGGACTGACACAAGACTCAAGAAGGTGAAGGCAGGCACCAAAAGCTGGAGCAACTCAGCAGACGGAACAGGCAGTGGAAAGGGCGACGTTTCGGGTCGAGACCTTCTTCAGAGGCACTCATTCCTTCAGTGGTACCCATTCCTTATCTCCAGAGGTGCTGCGAGTTACACCAGCATTTTGTGTCTATCCTCGGTGTAAACCAGCATCTGCAGTTCCTTCCCACACATTTTGCAGTCATACCACGTCACCCACCTTTTATGAGTTAACATCTTAAGAAAGAACAGCAGGTGTCTGCCTCTGATGAGATCTTAATAGAGAAGGAGAACGTTTTAAGCAAGGCTTTGTTTGAGGATGTGGCCCTTGTGGATAAAGGAATCGGGGGGTATGGAGAGAAGGCAGGTACAGGATACTGAGTTGGATGATCAGCCATGATCATATTGAAGGGCGGTGCAGGCTGGAAGGGCCGAATGGCCTGCTCCTGCACCTATTTACTACGTTTCTATGTTTCTATGTTTCCTGAAGTGAAGCTTTATATATCCATTCAACAGTTTGTATGAAACTCCATGAAATGTATAAATCCTTTCAGGGTGAAAGAGGCATAGCCTTCAGCTCAAAGAATGCACTCATGAATGCGAAGATACTCGGCAAAACAAACAGCCTAGAAATTGGACTGCACAAATCAACAAATCTGTGTGCAACGTGATCAAGTTAAAAAATACCGATCTTCAGCCACTATCGACTCTGAATTGGGCGCAGCGGCAGAGTTGCTGCTTTACGAGGCTAGAAACCGGGGTTCAATCCCAATCCCAACGGTCGCTGTCTGCACGGAGTTCGTACGTCCTCCCCGTGACCTGCGTGGGTTTTCTCCGGGAGCTCCGGTCTCCTCCCACAAATCCAAAGATGCACAGGCTTGTAGCTGAATTGGCTTCGGTAAAATTGTAAGTTGTCCCTCCTGCGTACGGGGATCGCTGGTCGGCACGGACACGGTGAGCCGAAGGGCCTGTTTCGAAGGGGTGTATCACTGAACTGAACGAAACTAAATTCCCCGTCATCACCAAAATACAGTTGCTCATTCCTCCTGAATGTTCACTGAATTTTAACTTCCCTCACATGTCCAACGCCAGTAAAACTAATCCCTCCCCCACTCCTTATGTACCATTTCAAAGGCAGTTGACCTAGCAAGCCCTTCAATTATCAGTCTGATTCAACCTCTCTTCCCATACATTCCCCCACCACCACCATTTCCAGGACAATTTAGTTTAGTTTAGTTTAGAGTTACCGGGTGGAAGCAGGCCCTTCGGCCCACCATTTGTTTTTCATACTATCCAATCAGAACAGATAGTTTTATACATAAAAGGTAGATAAAAATGCTGGAGAAACTCAGCGGGCGAGGCAGCATTTATGGAGCGAAGGAATAGGCAACGTTTCGGGTCGAGATGCTTCTTCAGACCGAAATGATATACACAGATATAATCAATGTCAAACTCAGGTACGATAAGGTATTTTTCATATCAAAATATCAAATTTCAAGGATGGTAAATTTTAAGGTGGTAATCGACAGATTCTTGATTAGTGTGGGTGTCAGGGGTTATAGGGAGAAGGCAGGAGAATGGGGTTGAGGCTGGAGAGGAAAATACAGATCAGCCTCGATTGGATGGTGGAGTAGGCTCGATGGGCCGAATGGCCGAATTCTGCTTCTCTCACTTGTGAACTTATAGGCAGAGCAAAGGGGTAGATACAGAATGCAGAATATAGTTCTCAGCATTGTAGCAAAACATTTCCAATGTCTGCAAAGGGGTAGAGATGAATCGGACAGTACCCCAGCTGATGCACGAAGCGTTCACAAGCTTGATACCAAACGGGAAGGAGCTGTGCATGAATCTGGTGGAGCGCTTTTTTAATTATCCGCACCTTCTGCCGGAGGGGAGCAGGGGGAACAAGTCTTTGGTTATGTGTAGGAAGGAGCGGAGATGCTGTTTTACACCAAAGATAGACTCAAAATGCTGGAGTACCTCAGCGGGACAGGCAGCAGCTCTGGAGAGAGGGAATGGGTGACGTTTCGGGTCGAGACCCTTCTTCAGACTGAGAGTCAGGAAAGAGGGAGACTGGACAAGTGAACGGGCACAAAGAGAAGTCTTTGGTTATGTTGGCTGCTTTTCCAAGGATTCATAAAGAGCCAATGGTCGGGAGCTCTGCAACATCCACAACTCTGCAATTTTTCGCGATCTTGGGCAGAGCTGTTCCCAAACTAAGCTGTGATGCAACCCGACAGTGTGCTCTCGATGGTTCATCTGTAGAAATTTGTAACAGTCTTTGGAGACGGGCCAAATTTCCTCTGTTTCCTGACGAAGTAGAGGCATTGGCGTACTTTCTTTGAGTCATAGACTGATACAATGTGGAAACAGGCCCTTGAGCCCAACTTGCCCACACTGGCCAACAGGCCCCAACTACACTAGCCCCACCTGCCTGCATCATCATCACCGTCAAAGGGCGCGGTGCCTTACAATGCTGTGTACGACAGTGATCGCAACGTCTGCTGAAGTGTGGGTGGCCGTTGGCTCACTAGGAGCTCATCCGCCCTTTGACGGATCTAGTTTGGGGGTCCACAGCCCCCTCCTCACCTGGCAAACCGGGGGGGGGGGGTGAGAGACGGTTTAGTCGCCGACTATCCGACCATGGAGCAGGTGGCACGGGATTACACGATACCCGTGGCGGGGGGATCTCCCCCCCGACCTGCGCTTGGTCCATATCCCTCCGAACTTGTCCTATCCATGTACCTGTCTTAACTGTTTCTTAAACATTGCGATAGTCCCAGCTTCAGCTGCCTCCTCTGGCAGCTTGTTCCATACACCCACCACCCTTTGTATGCAAAGGTTACCCCTCAGATTCCTATTAAATCTTTTCCCCTTCACCTTCAACCTATGTCCTCTGGTCCTCGATTCCCTTGCTCTGGGCAAGAGATTCTGTGCATCTACCCGATCTATTCCTTTCATGATTTTATATATCGTGATTCTTAACTGTTGCTTCAATGTTTTTTTGCCATGGCAATGTTTTGGTAATATGAACACCAAGGAGCTTGACGCTCACAACCATTTCCACTTTGGCACCATCAATGCTGACATTGAGGGAGTGAGGTTGTTGTCCTGACACCTTGTTACTAAGTTCTCTATCTCCTTCCCGTACTCCATCTCGTCATTGTTCATGATCTGGCCCACTACTGTGGTGTCAACTGCAAACTTGCAGATGGAGTTTGAGCCAAATTTGCTCACATCACCTTGAGTGCGGTTTAGCTTAGTTTAGTTTAGCAATACAGCGCGGAAACAGGCCCTTCGGCCCACCGAGTCCGCACCGACCACGATCCCCGCACGCTAACACTATCCTACACGAGGGACAATTTACATTTATACCAAGCCAGTCATATAGTGTATTAAATTAAGAGGCGCAGATTCTCACAGTGTGGAAACAAGCCCTTCGGCCCAACTTGCCCACACCGGCCAACATGCCTCAAATGCATTAGTCCCACTTGCCTGCGTTTGGTCCATATCGATGTAAATCTGTCCTGTGGAATTCTTTGCCACAGAAAACTGTAGAGGTCAAGTCAGTGGATATTTTTAAAGCATAGATTCTCGATTAGTACGGGTGTCAGGGGTTATGGGGAGAAAACAGGAGAATGGGGTTAGGAAGGAGAGATAGAACAACCATGATTGAATGGCGGAGTAGACTTGATGGGCCTAATGACCTAATTCTGCTCCTATTCCTTATGACCTTATGACCTTATCCATGAGCCTGGACGTCTTTGGAGTGTGGGAGGAAACCAAAGATCACGGAGAAAACCCACGCGGGTCACGGGAAGAACGTGCAAACTCTGTACAGACAGCACCCATAGTCGGGATCGAACCTGGGTCTCTGGCGCTGTAAGGCAGCAAATCTACTGCAGCGCCAATGTGCGCCCTAAAGGGAGCATGATAGGGGACTGAGAACGCATCATTGCATGTGGAACGGTTGCGAAGGTCCCAATAGACAATATCTTTAAGAGCTCCATCTTGAAAGCATCCAGAGAATTGCCCTCCACTGCCTTCTGAGGCAGAGAATTCCACAGATTCACCTCGTGAACCTACGCTGCACTCCCTCAATAGCAAAAATGACCTTCCTCAAATTTGGAGACTAAAATTCCCTCAATAGCAGGAATGTCCTTTCTTAAATTTGGAGACCACAATACTCCAGGTGTGGTCTCACCAGGGCCCTGTACAACTGCAGAAGTACCTTTTTGCTCCTATACTCAACTCCTCTTGTTATGAAGGCCAACATGCCATTAGCTTTCTTCACTGCCTCCTGTACCTGCATGCTTACTTTCAGTGAGGGTCCCGAAGGGTCGCGGGCCGTGCCATACCCCCGCTCGCCCGCCGCGGAAACTAAACTATTTACATGCTGAGTCTCAAACCTTTGCAAACTGCACTTTCTGGACTATGTGAAACCTGCCTAGATAATATGACCAATGGGATTAAGCAACCTGCAGAAGAATCTTCTCTTTGATATTATTATCTGTTGATGTGCTGAAGGTTAGATAATGAAGTATTTTGTGAGGTGCTAAACATCTTCTGTAGATTAGTTCATGCATTTGATACAACTCCACAATATTAATCTGTCCCTCGCGTGGAAGATAGCGGTCATGTACAGGATGATCGCTGGTCGGCGCAGACTCAGCGGGCCGAAGGGCCTGTTTCTGCCCTGTGTGTCTAAAATCTACATTAAACTCAGCGGGTCAGGCAGCATCTCTGGAGAACACGAATAGGTGATGTTTCGGGACGGGACGGGACACACCTTCAGTCTGAAGAAGGGTCCTGACCCGAAACGCCACCTATCCATGTTTCCACAGACTCTGTCTGACCCGTAGAGTTACTCCAGCACATTGTGTCTTTTTTTTTGTAAACCAGCAACTGCAGTTCCTTATTTATACCCACTGAACCAACATTGCTTATACATAGTCTGAAGAAGGGTCTCGACCCGAAACGTCACCTATTACTTTTCTCCAGAGATGCTGCCTGTCCCGTTGAGTTACTCCAGAGTCTATCTTCGGTTTAAAGCATCTTCAGTTCCTTCCTACACAAATCCTACATAAACGGCATCTGCAGTTCCTTCCTGCACAAAGGGTGGTGGGTGTATGGAACAAGCTGCCAGGTGAGGTAGTTGAGACTTGGACTACCCCAATGTTTAAGAAGCAGTTAGACAGGTACATGGATAGGATAGGTTGGGAGGGATATGGACCAAGCGCAGGCAGGTGGGACGAGTGTAGCTGGGACATGTTGGCCGGTGTGGGCAAGTCTGGCCGAAGGGCCTGTTTCCACGATGTATCACTCTATGACATAGGTTATGGATTGCTGCGATGGGACCCAGTGCCCTTGGGCCACGGAGTGTATCGGAAAACAGCTGGTGATCTCGCCTTTGTTGGAAATGCCTGACGTCAGATGGGGATAAGATTACAGACGCCTAGCGATGCACTCCGTGGAAAAATAGACTCTGCTCAAAATAGATATCTGGCTTCACGCGGGAAGAACCTTTACTTTGATAATGTATTAACGGGGATGAAAATATGGAATCGCATTCCCAGTGGGAATTGGTAGCTCTCGGAAAGGGGTGGGGGAGGCGCGAGTGTAGGATGAACAAACAAAGTCACTGTAAGGTGAAATATGATGCAAGCTATATCCTGTAAGTCATCAATAAAAACAGATAGAAATGTTGGACTGAGAAACAATGAGATCGAGTCATAGTCATGGAGTCTTATAGCGTGGAAGCTGCCCTTTCGGCCCAACTTGCCCACACTGGCCAACATGTCCTATCTACATTAGTCCCACCTGCCTGCGTTTGGCCCATATCCCTCGAAAACCTGTCCTATCCATGTACCTGGATGTTTCTTAAACGTTGCGATTTTACCTGCCTCTGGCAGCTCATTCCATACACTCACCACCCTTTGCGTGAAAACGTTGCCCCTCAGATCTTTGCCCCCTCTCCTTAAACCTATGTCCTCAGGTTCTCGATTGCCCTATTCTGGGCAAGAGACTATGCGTCTAACTGATCTATTCCTCTCATGATTTTAAATATGATTGTATAAGATCCTTACCCTCCTGCTCTCCAAGGAGACCTAGCTCAACCTCTTCCCATAGCTCACGCCCTCGAGTCCTGGCAACATCCTCGTAAATCTCCTCTGCACCCTTTCCAGCCTGGGACAGCCATTGCCCAACAGCCATTCCAACAGGCCACCCAGATACAAATAGTACTTGCAGCATATTCTGGGGACACCATATTTTCATATCTTGCAGACATTTGTTTGTTTGCTCATCAAAGTGTGGCTTCATTGCATAAATAGCTTTGCTATAAAATAGACACAAAGTGCTAAAGTAACTCAGCGGGTTTGGCAGCATCTCTGGAGAAAAAGGATGGGTGAAGTTTTGGGTCTGGACCTCTCTTTAGTATAAGATAGACACAAGTTGCTGAAGTAACTCAGCAGGTCAGGCACAGTCTCTGTAGAAGGATGGATAATGTTTTGGATCAGGACCTTTCTTCAGACACTGTAAAATGCCTCTTTTGCTTTCAAGCCCTCCCCTGCACCACTGTTTCTCTCTTTATTCCTACTTCTGTGAGTATTAATACGTGATGGCAGGTTTATAGGACTTTGGTTAGGCCTCATTTGGAGTGTTGCGTGCAGTTCTGATCACCCCTTCCCAGCAAGGATGTGGAAGCTTTGGACGAGGTGGGGGGAGGTTCATGGGACGATGCCTGGATTATGGGGATTAGGCACAAGGAGAGGCTGGGCAGACTTGGATTCTTCTCTCTGAAACACCGGAGCTTGAGGGGAGACCCGTCGGAAGCACACAAAATTTAAAAAGGCTTAGATAGGGTGGGGTCAGGATGGAAATGTCTTGGTTAGTACGGGTGTCAGTGGTTATGGGGAGAAGGCAGGAGAATGGGGTTGAGAGGGCAAGATAGATCAGCCATGATTGAATGTTGTAGACTAGATGGGCCGAATGGCCTAATTATGCTCCTTTCACTTGTGAAATATCAAATGCTAGAAAACATAGCTTTAAGGCGAGAGGGGAAAAGAGATGTACAGGGTAAGCTTTTTACACAGAGGGCAGTGTGTGCCTGGAACACGCTGCCAGGGGTGGTGGTGGATGTAGATATGTCGGGAATGGAGGGACATGGATTATGTGCAGGCAGATAACACTCGGTCTTGGCATAATGGTCAACCCAGACTTTGTGGGCCGAAGGGCCTATTCCTGTACTGTACCGTTCTACTGTATGTTTACAATGTGTACATTTGACGCACTAATAGCTCAGTCCCACGGTACAAATTCATTCCAAGAGCTCTCCCGAGTTAAAAAAAAATCAAACTCATGGTAAGCACGGAGAATGAACGTAGCGGGTACGTCGGAGCTCGGGGACGTCTCTTAGCGGCTCGTTACGCTAACGGCAGGTACTCGGGAAGACTCGCTAACGGCAGGTAGGCACGGGAAGACTCGTGAAGATTTTTCAACATGATGAAAAACGTCCACGAGAGCCCCGAGTACCGACGAGCGGCCATTACCGTAAATCTCCGAGTTTGAATCAGGGCAAACTCGGGAGAACTCTTGGAATGAACTCGTACCGTGGGACAGGGCTTTTAGACTGCGAATCACATCACTTCAAGGATTATATAATCCTTCTGCGCAGTTCCAATGAATTTCAGACATATGTTTGTTGTGAACTAATTATTCTGGTACTGCATTTGAGAGTGCAGCCTGTTAGGAGGGAACTGAGTGGGAAGGAACTGCAGATGCTGGTTTAAACTGAAGATAGACACAAAAAGCTGGAGGAACTCAGCGGGACAGGCAGCATCTCTGGAGAGAAGGAATGGGTGATGTTTCGGGACAGGGATAAGGGAAACGAGAGATTTAGCCGATGAAGTAGCGAGATAAAGAGCAACGAATGAAAGCTATGCAAAAAAGTAACGATGATAAAGGAAACGGGTCTAGAGGGAACTGAACTAATTTGTCCCACATTGAGCCAGTAGAATGGCTTCCCACCAACTTTGTTAATCAGTGCATCAACCTCGTTGCAGGCAAGTTCAGACAGGACCATCACAGCGAAGTGTGGCGACTGGCAATTAGCGCAGCAATTTGCACGGGTTGATTTCTTCATCTCATCAATCCAACCGGGGCAGCAGGGTGGCGCGGCGGTAGAGCGGCCGCCGCACAGCGTTGGCAGCGCTGGAGACCCGGGTTCCATCCCGACTGCGGGTGCTTGTCTGGACGGGGTTTTACCTTCTCCCCGTGACCTGCGTGGGTTTCCTCTGAGATCTTCCCATTTCCTCCCACACTCCAAAGACGTACAGGTTTGTAGGTTAATTGGCTTGGTGTACATGTGTAAAAACAGCGCCCACAGTGTGTGTAGCGTAGTGTTAATGTGCGGGGATCGCTGGTCGGTGCGGACCCGGCCTGCTTCCGCGCTGTATCTCTAAATTAAACTAAACTAAATCATTTTTTCAACCTGAAGGCGTTGAAAACCTTTTTCTTTTCTTCCCCCCCCCCCCCCCCCCTCCCTCCCCTTCTTCATTATTGTATATCTGTCTAGACCTGGCCCAGCATTGGAGAGAACGCTGTTGTTTTGAAACATGTATTTTATGACAATGCAGAATGTCTCTCTTGTGGCTTCTCACAAAATACCTGGAGGGTAGAGATATGCACAGAGACAGCTTGGAAGCGTGTGTGGCTGCCGAATGACTAATATGCAAGACCAGCAGATGGTGAGAGCATGGTAATCTAATCCACCGAAGGATTACTTCCAAAGCTCTTTCTCCCGCCCCTAAGATCTTTGTCAAGGTTGGAATGTTAAATTTATTCAACCTTTGCACTTCAACATGATCATTTCATCTGATTTTTTTTTAATTGCGTACTTTCCATCAGAATTAGTTTTAGTTTAGTTTAGTTTAGTGTAGGAAAGAGATTCAGTCGAAGGTAGACACCAAATGCTGGAGTAACTCAGAGGGACAGGCAGCATCTTTGGAGAGAAGGAATGGGTGGCATTTTGGGTCGAGACCCTTATTCAGACTCTGTGTCTGCCTTTAGTTGAGTTGAGTTGAGTTTATGGTCACGTGTACTGAGGTACAGTACAAAGCTTTTGTTGCGTGCTAACCAGCCAGCGGACAAAATACGTGATTTCTTTTTTTTTTTTATTTCTTTTTATTAGAAGCAATGTACAGTCCAGTAATATAAGCCAAAAATAACATAATGCGTTTCATGTACCACTTTTTGGTTTAAACTTGAATAATAGGAAAGTAACTGAGGGAAGAAAAAGAGAAATAGAGAAAGTTAGATAAGATAGTGAGTACGTGAGAAAGTGAAAAGAAAGAGCCCGTAAAGACGTAGAACGCGATGAAGAATAAAAGAAAGAAAAGGAGAAATTTAAAAAGGAAAATATAAGAAAATAGGATAAGATAAAAGGGATATACCTACCTACTTCAAATCTTTACACACCCCTCACCAGGTCCTGAAACCGTTTATTTTGCAGAGTTGTGTTGCACCCTGTGCTTGTAATAAGTCGATAAATGGAGACCAAAATCTTTCAGAATTGGTCTGATTTGCCTGCGAGGACGAATCTCATGTCTTCGAGGTGTAACATTTCGGACATATTTGAAATCCACGTTTTTACCGTTGGTGTGGGTGCATTTTTCCAAAACGTAAGTATGAGGATTTTTTTTTGCCGTTATTAAGCCATAATTAAGGAAACTCTTTTGGAACGAAGTCAGCTCAAAGCCGACTTCCATTGTTCCAAACATTGATCAATTCTGCGTTGGGTTTCATTCCTATTTTTAATAATTTTGTGCAAATTTCAAAAACTTCATTCCAAAATTTTTGGATTTTTATGCAAAAAAACAAAGGAATGTGCTATAGTTGCATCTTGCGATAAAATACGTGATTACAATCGAGCCATTTACAGTGTATAGATACATGATAAAGGAATAAAGTTTAGTGCAAGGTAAAGCCAGCAATGTCCGGTCAAGGATAGTCCAAGTGTCACCAATGAGGTAGATAGTTCAGCCCTGCTCTCTGGGTTGCCGTAGGATGGTTCAGTTGCCTGATAACAGCTGGGAAGAAACTGTCCCTGAATCTGGAGGTGTGCGTTTTCACACTTCTATATCTTTTGCCCGATGGGAGAGGGGAGAAGAGGGAGTTTTCACACTTTAACACCCTGGTTGTGGTAGGATAATTCAGTGATGGATGATTTCCTTATCATGTATCTGTGGATCGTTCAATTGTAATGTATTGTTCCCATGCAACATAGGCTTTTCACTGTACATGGTACATGGGACAAGTAACTTAACAAAACTAAACTAAACTGTCCTGTAAATTGCTAACGAAGAAACTGCAGATGCTGGAGAATCGAGGGTTACACAAAAAGCTGGAGAAACTCAGCGGGTGCAGCAGCATCTAAGAGGCGAAGGAGATAGGCGACGTTTCGGGTCGAGACCCTTCTTGAGACTGGTCAGGGATCAGGGAAACAAGAGATATAGACAGTGATGAGGAGAGGTAAAGAACAATGAATGAAAGTTATGCAAAAAAGTATCGATGATAAAGGGAACAAGCCATTGTAAGCTGTTTGTGGTGTGAAAATGAGAAGCTAGTGCGACTAGGGTGGGGGAGGGAGATAGAGAGGCCCGAGGGCTGAGGGAGAGGTGGGAAGGGGAGGAGACAGCAAGGGCTAACAGAATTAAGAAAATTCAATGTTCAAGCCCAAAGGATGCAGACTCCCCAAGCGGAATATGAGGTGATGTTCTTCCAACTTGCGGTGTTGCTCACTCTGGCCGTGGAGGAGGCCCAGGACCGAGAGGTCGGATACGGAATGGGAGGGGGAGTTGAAGTGCTGAGCCACCGGGAGATCGGGTTGGTTTTTGCGGACCGAGCGGAGGTGTTCCTGTAAGTTGTTTTTTTTTAGTTTAGCGATACAGCACGGTAACAGGGGGGTGGGAGAAGGGGGGGGAGAAGGGGGGGGGGAGAAGGGGGGGGGGGGAGAAGGGGGGGGGAGAAGGGGGGGGAGAAAGGGGGGGGGGAGAAGGGGGGGGAGAAGGGGGGGGAGAAGGGGGGGGGAGAGGGGGGGGAGAGGGGGGGGAGAGGGAGGGAGAGGGGGGGAGAGAAGGGGAGAGAGAGGGGGAGAGAGGGGGGTATTTTTACAGCAGAGTATTTTTTTGGGAGTTAGAGTTAGCTCTCAGTGCTAAAGGAATGTAATACAGTACAGTAATATTTCTACTGTACGAAGGAATCAAGTTGTAAATGCTTGCCTGCACACAATTTACACAGTTGGCATTTCCCATTGTACAGTCAAATTATATTTTTCAATCAACATGAATGAAATATAAACAGTCCAACTTTCTTTTTTTGTTAAGCAAAGGATACGTGAATTTTAACTGTTTAACTGTTTCTTGAGAAAAAACCCACACAGTTTTAGGGGAGAACGTACAAACTCCGTACAGACAGCACCCGTAGTAAGGATTGAACCGGGATCTCTGGCGCTGTAAGGCAGCGACTCGACTGCAGTGCCACCTTGCCGCCCTCGTTCTGAGGAATTACAAACATAGATCAGAGACTAAGATATCTGTTGAAATGCATTACCTTTCTCTTTGGTCCCAAAGGCAAAACTAGGTTAATAGAAACTGAGCTTCTAAAAACAATACGAGTCAGATAGGTATTGCATTCCACCCATTTAGTTGATACATAGAAACATAGAAACATAGAAACATAGGTGCAGGAGTAGGCCGTTCGGCCCTTTGAGCCACACTGCTGGCCCTTTGAGCCATCCTTCTACGTTTTCCTATACACTCCGTAAGACACAAAATGCTGGAGTAACTCAGCGGGTGAGGCAGCATCTCTGGAGAGAAGGAATGGGCGACCCGAAACGTCGCCCATTCCTTCTCTCCAGAGATGCTGCCTCACCCGCTGAGTTACTCCAGCATTTTGTGCCTACCTTCGATTTAAACCGGCATCTGCAGTTCTTTCCTACACCTTAAAAATACCCAATGACTTGGCCTCCACAGTTGTCTGTGGCAATGAACACCACAGATTCACCAACCTCTGACTAAAGAAATTCCTCCTGATCTCCTTTTATTCTGAACGTCCTTTTATTTTTATGGCTTGTGGCCGTAGACACTCCCACTAGAGTCATAGAGTCATAAAGTGAAACAGTGTGGAAACAGGCCCTTTGGCTCAACTTGCCCACACTGGCCAACATGTCCTAGCTACACTAGTCCCACCAGTCATCTCCCTCTGCTTTCTTCCATAATGCCAATTTTCTATCCATTCAGCTCTCTCCTTGGATCCCATCCGATCTAACCTTCCAGAGCAGCCTGCCCTTCGGAATCTTGTTGAATGCTAGTGGAAACATCCTCTCCGCATCCACTCTATCCAGACCGTTCACTGTTCGGTAAGCTTCAATGAGGTCCTCCCTCATCCCTCTAAACTCCAGCGAGTACAGGCCCAGAGCCGTTAAACGGTCATCAGACGTCGACCCAATCATTCCTGGGATCATTTTCGCAAACATTGAACTCAGCGGGACATTGGTTCCCAATGTTCTCTTTCAGCTGACCAAAGTCCCTTAAGATTGTTAAGGGCTTGGACACGCTAGAGGCAGGAAACATGTTCCCGATGTTGGGGGACTCCAGAACCAGGGGCCACAGTTTAAGAATAAGGAGTAAGCCATTTAGAACGGAGACGAGGAAACACTTTTTCTCACAGAGAGTGGTGAGTCTGTGGAATTCTCTGCCTCAGAGGGCGGTGGAGGCAGGTTCTCTGGATGCTTTCAAGAGAGAGCTAGAGAGGGCTGTTAACAATAGCAGAGTCGGGATATGGGGAGAAGGCAGGAACGGGGTACAGATTCGGGATGATCAGCCATGATCACATTGAATGGCGGTGCTGGCTCGAAGGGCCGAAGGTCCGAATAGCCTACTCCTGCACCTATTGTCTATTGTCTATTGTCCCGTTTCCTGCGCCCCCACTAAGCTTACCAAGTTCATGGAGAATCCGATCCTGTTGGGACAAGGCTGGTTAGCTAAGCATACACTAAATCAATATCTTCATCATAAAAGCCATAAGGCAGTGCCAGCAAACATTGTACAGAACACTCTTCCTGCAAGACGTTTAGTTTGATATCTTTTTAAAATCAACATTTCTTTGTGCCCAAGGGACGCTAAATGCTGGAGTAACTCAGCGGGTCAGGCCGCATCCCTGGAGAACATGCACAGGTGACATTTCAGGTCAGGACCCTTCTTTAGACTGAAGACACCAAACCGTCACCTATCCATGTTCTCCAGGGATGCTGCTTGACCTGTTGAGTTACTCCAGTACTTTGCATCCTTTTGAGTATTAACCAGCATCTGCAAGTCTTTGTTTCGGGTCGGGACCCTTCTTCAGACTGAAGAGCCGGAACATCACTTATCCATGTTCTCCAGGGATGCTGTCTGACCTGCTGAGGTACTCCAGCACTTTGTGTCCTCTTGAGCATTAACCAGCATCTGCAGTTCTTTCTTTCCATGCCTTTTCTTTGCACCATGTTCAAATTGGTGAGAAAACTCAGCTGACGAGTCCCATACATCTGGTATCCACAGATCCCTTGCCTAAATGTTTCCTTCCATAAAAAAAGTACATGTAGGAGGCGCTTACTTGCTTTACCGACTCTGAGGTACAGTGGTAACTTGTGGCACATTTTCTGATCGTTGGTTCATTGTATTTTTGAGGCTCTTTTCTCATTTACAAGGTTCACATTTCCATACGCCTTATCTGGCACTAGAGGTTTATTCACACTAAATCGGTAGTAATCCTGTATTGTCCTTCCGCTATCTGCTTAGCACGCAACAAAAGCTTTTCACTGCACCTCGGTATACGTGACAATAAACGAAACTGCAACTTAAACTGAGCTGGAGGCCTAGGTCAAAATGGAAAACTACTATAGCTCCATGTACCAAATTAATAAAGCCCAAAATATCAAAAATGCTGGAAATGCTGGGCCGGCACGGCGGCACAGTGGTAGAGTTGCTGCCCTGCAGCGTCACAGACCTGAGTTCAATCCTGACTACGGGTGCCGTCTGTACGGAGTTTGTACGTTCTCCCCGTGACCGCATGGGCTTTCTCCGAGTACTAAAAACAGGAAGGCAGATTACTATCTAAATGGCGCCAAGTTGGGAAAAGGGGAAGTACAACGGGATCTGGGGGTCCTTGTACATCAGTCTATGAAAGTAAGCATGCAGGTACAGCAGGCAGTGAGGAAAGCGAATGGCATGTTGCCATTTCAATAAAAAGAGGAATCGAATATAGGAGCAAAAAGGTCCTTCTGCAGTTGTACAGAGCCCTAGTGAGACCACACCTGGAGTACTGTGTGCAGTTTTGGTCCCCTAATTTGAGGAAGGACATTCTTGCTATTGAGGGAGTGCAGCGTAGGTTTACAGGGTTAATTCCCGGGATAGCGGGACTGTCATATGCTGAGAGAATGGAGCAGCTGGGCTTGTACACTCTGGAGTTTAGAAGGATGAGAGGCTATCTCAATAAAACATATAAGATTGTTAAGGGCTTGGACACACTAGAGGCAGGAAACATGTTCCCGATGTTGGGGGAGTCCAGAACCAGCGGCCACAGTTTAAGAATAAGGAGTAAGCCATTTAGAACAGAGACGAGGAAACACTTTTTCCAACAGAGAGTGGTGAGTCTGTGGAATTCTCTGCCTCAGCTAGATAGGGCTCTTAAAGATAACGGAGTCAGGGGATATGGGGAGAAGGCAGGAACGGGGTACTGATTGGGGATGATCAGCCATGATCACATTGAATGGCGGTGCTGGCTCGAAGGGCCAAATGGCCTACTCCTGCACCTATTGTCTATTGTCTATTGCTCTGGTTTCCTGCCACACTTCAAAGATGTACCGATTTGTAAAGTAATTTGGCTTCGGTAAAATTTGTAAATTGTCCCTAGTGTGTAGGATAGTGTAGATAGCATGGGGATCGCTGGTCTGTGTGGACTCAGTGGGCCGAAGGGCCTGTTCGCGCGCAGTATCTTTAAACTAAACTATGAAAAAATCTTAGATCACACACAGAAAATGCCGGAGATCCTCATCAAGGTAACCGACATCTGTGGGGGACGCAGACCGGTTAATATTTCCAATCTGCAGCTTTAAAAAAGCTTTAAAGGGCAGACTGACAGGTTAATAGAATCAGTGAGAGAGGAAATTAAATAAAAACATGCAATACAAGCAGAGGAAATCATAAAGGAATCAGACTTTGATGACACTACTCAGCCGTGTACTGTACAGATATACTGAACTAATAACAAACACTGGCGTATAAATAGTCTCATGTGGGATGTCAGAGAAACTCGAATGATGCAAAACATGGCAAGTCTACAGCTATCCTGACCGCACCTCCTCCCACCATCTTGCAAGGGGTCCACTCCATTCTCCCACTTTCCCTGAAGCCCCCATTTTAATGACAGCACTTTTCACATGAGTGCAACTGATGTGTAGGAAGGAACTGCAGATGCTGGTTTATACTGAACACAGACACAAAGTGTTGGAGTAATTCAACGGGCGGCACGAGTCACTGCCTTACTGCGCCAGAGATCCGGGTTCGATCCCGACTATGGATGTTGTCTGCACGGAGTATGTACGTTCTCTATGTGGCTTGTGTGGGTTTTCTCTGGGTGCTCTGGTTTTCGCCCACACTCCAAAGACGTGCAGTGTTCGTAGGCTAATTGGCCTGGTGTACATATAAATTGTCACGCGTGTGTGTAGGACAGTGTTAGTGTGCGGGAATCGCTGGTCGGAGGGCTGACTGGCCTGTTTCCGTGCTCTATCTCTAAACTAAACTAAAGTAAACTAAACGGGTCAGGCAGCAACTCTGGAGAAGAAGGATGGGTGACGTTTCGGGTTG
The DNA here is from genome assembly GCA_035221665.1 of Okamejei kenojei. NCBI lineage: Eukaryota > Metazoa > Chordata > Chondrichthyes > Rajiformes > Rajidae > Okamejei > Okamejei kenojei. The sequence continues at coordinate 148,297,978 of CM069132.1, forward strand.
GAATCCTTCTTCAGACTGAAAGTAGAGAGGGGTGGGAGGGTAACTGGAGGTAGGAAATGGCCAGAACAAAACAGGGCCGTCAACGGATGACCAGCGAAGGGTGCAGCCCATAATGGCCAAATGTTGACTGGAGAAGAGGTGATAACAAATGGGTGTGAACAGTGGAACTAGGGGGACAAATAGGGTAGGGGAGGGGCGGGGAGGGGGAAAGCAGGGGTTAGTATAAATTAGAGAAATCACTGGATAAACACAAAATGCTGGAGCAACTCAGCGAGACAGGCAGCATCACTGGAGAGAAGGAATGGGTGACGTTTCAGGTCGAGACCCTTCTTCAGACCTCATACTGAGGGGAATCTGAGGGGTAACATTTTTCACGCAAAGGGTGGTGGGTCTACGGAACGAGCTGCCCAGAGGAGGTTGTTGAGAAAGGGACTATACCAATGTTCAAGAACCAATTAGACAGGCACATGAATAGGACAGGTTTAGGGGGATGTGGGCCAAATGCAGGCAGGTAGGACTAGTGTAGATGGGACATGTAGGTCGGTATAGGCAGGTTGGGCAGAAGGGCCTTTTTCCGCACTGTATGACTCTATGACTGAAGGCCTAGTGAGTCACAACTAAAGACATGTTCCTCAATGGAATGGTGGGCTTGTGGGTGGGGGGGGGGGGGGGGTGAGTTATTATTCATTTAGTGTTATGTTACCTGTTTTATTTGCAACCCAAATATTTAAAGAATTTAAAACCTAATGCTTTCATCCAATCACCATTTGGTCTCCAAGGTGTGTAAACAACATTTTCCATTTCCACTTATAAAATATGCGTTTTTCCTGCAAAAAATGTCAAGAACCTTACACTGCAGTTGGTTTCTCGTAATGAATGGCACAACGTACATTCTTGAGGTTGACAAAATTAGTTTGTATAGAAGTACGCTGTTTCAGTATTAGGAGACGGATCTATTCCTTGGAGATGCGCTCTTCCTCATAACACTGTTGTTACAGCCGGATTGACAGCAAACATGGAACTTAATGTGTAGGAAGGAACCGCAGATGTTGGTTTAAACTGAAGACAGACACAAAAGGTTGGAGTAACTCAGCGGGGCAGACGGCACCTCTGGAGAAAACGAATAGGTGGCGTTTCGAATAGGTGACGTTTCGGGTCGAGACTATTCTTCAGACATAACCATATAACCATATAACCATATAACAATTACAGCACGGAAACAGGCCCTCTCGGCCCTTCCAGTCCGTGCCGACCATTTGTTTTCCCCTAGTCCCATCTACCTGCACTCAGACCATACCCCTCCATTCCCTTCACGTCCATATACCTATCCACTTTACTCTTAAATGTTAAAATCGATCCTGCCTCCACCACTTCTGCTGGAAGCTGATTCCACACAGCCACCACCCTTTGAGTAAAGAGGTTCCCCCTCACGTTACCCCGAAACCTCTGTCCCTTAATTCACATCTATTCCTTTTCTCCAGCGATGTTGTCCGACCCGCTGAGTTGCTCCAACCTTTTGTATCTTTCATGGAACTTCGTGAACCCCGTAATCTAGTCTTCTTTCAAAACTCTCGGCTGACTGCCATAGGTTCACTGGTTACATGAATGGGCGACCATTTTCGGGGCAGGGAGAAGGGAAACGCTGTTCAGTGTTGTGAAGTTATAAACCCGTCACTCTTAAATGCACTTGCAACTCCGCTGCACAGAGAGTAACTTAAGGACATGTCGCGGGGTGACGCCTGTATAGTCGTGAGTAGTCGCCCAAAGAGTCATACCTTTTTCGGGTCGCCGCTGGATTTTCAACATGTTGAAAATTTTCGGAGATCTGCTGCGACTATGACGGGTGCTGGCAAGTCGCCGAACAAAATATCGCGTAAGTGGGACAGGCCCTTAAGTCTCTCAATGCCGAAGATGGTGCCAGATTGTGGCAACTCTTTGTTTAGTCTAGTTTAGTTTAAAGATACAGCCTGAAATCAGGCCCTTCAGCCCACAATTAGTCTGCAAACCTGTACATCTTTGGATCGTGGGAGGAAGTTGGAGAACCCGGTCCTGGGCGACACGGTGGTGCAGCGGTAGAGCCACTGCCATACATCACCAGAGGCCCGAGTTCGATCCTGACTACAGGTGCTGTCTGTGTGGAGTTTGTGCATTCTCCCTGTGGCCTGCGCGAGTTTTCACTGGGTGTTTCCTCCCAGAGTCCACAGGCGTACAGGTTCATAGCCTACTTGACTTTGGTAAAATTGTCGCCTGTGTGTGTAGTATAGCATGAGCGTGCGGAGATCGCCAGCCGGCGCGGACTCGGTGGGCCGAAGGGCCTGTTTACGTGCTGTCTCACTGAACTAAACTCCCGGAGAAAACCCGCGCAGGTCAGGGGAAGAACGTACAAACACCACACGAGCAGTACCCTTAGTCAGGATCGAACCGGGGTCTCTGGGGCTGGAAGGCAGCAGCTCTACCTCTGCGCCACCGTGCCGCCATCCTTCTTTTTTTTGGTTGTCGTGTCAGTCCACAGGGACGCGGCAATCCTGGGCGAGTGGCTCTCTGGATGAGGAGTCCTCTGCAAGTGTGCACCGTGTTATAGAGATAGTGTGACACAGTGTGGAAACAAGCCCTTCGGCCCAACTTGCTCACACCGGCCAACATGTCCCAGCTACACTTGTCGCACCTGCCTGTGTTTGGCCCATATCCCTTCAAACCTGTCCTATCCATGTACCTGTATAGCTGTTTCTTAAACGTTGGGATAGTCCCAGCCTCAATTACCTCATCTGGCAGCTCGTTCCATACACACACCACCCTTAGTGTGCAATGGCTACCCCTCAGATTCCTATTGAATCTTTTCCTCTTCACCTTGAACCTATGTCCTCTGGTCCTCAATTCACCTACTTTGGGCAAGAGACTCTGTGCATCTACCCGATCTATTCCTCTCATGATTTTGTACACGAGACTGTTGAACAACACTACCAGGTTAAAGGGTGCATGCAGGGACATGGAGAAGTCATGTCCCACCCAAGCCTGTCTGGGATGTACTCCGATCAATGAGGGGGAGCCTGGGGAGCAGGCTCAGTAAAAGTCGTCAAGAAACCTCTAACATCAAAAAGGTAACCACAAATCCTTTAAGGGTTCATAAACGGCATCAAGCCCTGATGATATATTTTAAAGGTCTTTGTTAGCATGTAAAAAACATCAGTCCCGTGGCCTTAAAAGATTTTTTAGACCTTTTGAACTGTTGGAATAAAGAGATAATGATCAAAGTCACTTCAGCTATTTGCAGGAGTGGGAGCAAAAATAATAGAAAATGCACGCAGGCAAAACATAAAGATAAAAGGGGGAGATATAGTTAAGGAAGGTCTTGCAGATGAGACTTGTAATGACAAGCAGTAGAAACAAGGAAGGCATTTGTTTTAAGACAGTACTGGGTGTTCAATGAAGCACAGTGTGTTAAGAAATACTCATAACCAGAGGTCACAGGTTTAAGGCGAAAGGAGGGGAAAAGATTTAATAGGAATCTGAGGAGTAACTTTTGCACACAAATGGTGGTGGGTGGTGGGAACAAAGCTGCCAGAGGAGATAGTTGAGGCTGGGACTATCCCAACATTTAAGAAACAGTTAGACAGGTACATGGACAGGACAGGTTTAGAGGGATTATGGACCAAACGCAGGCAGGTGGGACTGGTGTAGCTGGGACTTGTTGGCCGGTGTGGGCAAGTTGGGCCGAAGGCCCTGTTTCCACTCTGTATCACTCTATGACTCTATAACAAAGAACAACACATTTTCTTGTTCTTCCGCTTCACATGAGAAGAGAAATGTTATGTAAAAAATGTGAAAGATAGGTAGTATATTAAGAATGAATATTATTTTAGAGCATGATGTTTATACTTCTATTTCATTTGAAAACAGGAGTCTGGAGTACACCACGACGAGTGCGCCTCAAGTCACGGCGCCCCTTTGCCACGCAAGCCCGAGAGCTGCTCTGCACAACACCGGCTGACGCTTCCAAGGCCACCTGGGTCAAGACGAGATGGAGAGACCAGTGGAAGTCAGAGGAACCATCTAGGCTACACCTGTACATCAATGACCCCATGGACGTCCCTGGCCAGGACCTGCCCCGAAAGCAGTGGACAACCCTCAACCGCTTGAGGGCAGGCGTCGGACGCTATGGAGAAGCGATGAAGAGGTTGGGGCCTCGTGGACAGTGCCTCCAGCGAGTGTGGGGACCCAACCCAGACAGTGGAGCGCATCGTCACCAGTTGCCCCAAACACCGCCCACCGAATGGTGAACGAGGTCTGATTGACCTGGACGATGACACCTTGACCTGGCTCGCCTCAACGGAGTTGCAGGTCTAAAAGACACACGTAAGAAGAAGACGAGTACTCCAGAAATGTAGAAGGGACAGTCTGAAGATCAGTCTCGACCCCGAAACGTCTATCACTGGCAGACAGGGCAGGAGAAGCCAACCCTCAGCATCATTGTTAACAGCTCGGTCCGATTCGTTGATATTGGTTTTGCCCACTTGGACGTGAACTGTAGCCTCGCTGTGTTTCCCTGTTGCAGGTTGGAGGAAGACTGAGTCACTGGGACAGAACCCAAGACCACCAGCGCCACCGTGTGGTAACGGCTAAGCTGCCGGGATAAGCCCCAGTCTGCCAGCGCCTCCACTGAGGCTATGTCTGAGTGGCCGGGACAAGCCTGAGACTGCCCAGTGACTCTTACATTTTTTTAAATTTTATATAGATGTATGATAATCTAATTTTGTTCTCTGTAAAGCACTTTGGCTACAACATGATTTGATTTAAAAGTGCTATATAAATAAATATTACTTACTTACTTACATGCCCACAGCCAACGACGGACTGCACCCACACACAGAAAGGACTCAATGACCCAGTAACATCATGGGGCAGCATGCTCCCCCTCCTCCTCTCCCCCTGTTCGGTCCCCTCCTCGGGCTTAGGGTGAACTGCCAGGACCAGCCTGAGATCGCCAGAGCCTCCTCCTTTAAGACCAGCACTGAGTTGCCGGGACCAGCCCGATATCGCCAGCGCCCTGACGACGAGGCTCAGTGGGCCGATGTGGACCTGGACTGTCCTACCACTGGAAATAAACCACATCTCGTGAGCTCACCCCACTGCGAGTGTCGGTGTGGTCATTACCGAACCCAGAGTCATCCCTGATGCCACAAATTCTATTCTGCGCTCTGTATATTTTCTCTTTTGTACCAGCTGTGGTAGTGCTGTGAACTGTCTGCACCGCATGCAAACTAATGTCACTGTGACAATAACAAACCTACACCCATATGTCTTTATGTGACCTAGTTGCCCCACATGTGCTTGTGATCTGAAATCCAGCTCCGATTTTTTTTAGAGTGACTGCCTTACAGCGCCAGAGTCCCGAGTTCAATCCTGACGACGGGTGCCGTCGGTATGGAGTTTCCACATTCTCCCCGTGTCTGCGTGGGTTTTCCCCGGGTTCTCCAGTCTCCTCCCACAAAGATGTACAGGTTTGCTGGTTAATTGGCTTCGCTAAAATTGTAAATTGTCCCTAACGTGTAGGATAGTGCTAGTACAGGGGCCCAGGGCTGGTCGGCGGGGACTCAGCGGGCCGAAGGGCACGTTTCCACACTGTACCTTTAAACTAAACTAAACTAAACGAAGGTAAGGTAAACTCAGCTAAGCTCTGATCTTTTCAACACTTGTCCTATCGTCTGTTGTCTATTGGGCGTGTCGAGAACCAGGGTCCACCGTCTTAGAATAAAGGGGAGGCCATTTAAGACTGTGGGAAAAATCTTTTGTCACCCAGAGAGTTATGAATTTATGGAATTCCCTGCCACAGAGGGCAGTGGAGGCCAAATCACTGGATGGATTTAAGAGAGAGTTAGATAGAGCTCTAGGGGCCAGTGGGATCAAGTGATATGGGGAGAAGGCAGGCACGGGTTATTGATAGGGGACGATCAGCCATGATCACAATGAATGGCGGTGCTGGCTCGAAGGGCCGAATGGCCTCCTCCTGCACCTATTTTCTATGTTTCTGTGTTTCTATGATCATGTTAATCCTTCCTTCCACACCGGACGTGAGCTTTTCATTTCTATGCCTTTTATTTTCTTCATGCTTGTGGACTTAGGAGTATTTTCCTTGGCTGAAATCCTTCTACTCGTTTGGGAGGATGACCTGCATCAATTATGAAGTGTTCATTTTGAACTCAGTCATCCCAATAGGAAGAAGTTTTGACATTTGTATATACTGGCTGGCAGCCATTTTTCCCACAGAGCCTTTGCCCTTCATTCTTTTAAAAGTCCATCACAGGAATGACTTTTATAGCATGGACTTTGGAGGTGAGAAAGATGATTACTGCAAGTTAATACAGACTTTAATGAGGACTTTAAACCTTAATAAGGTTTACGCTTATTAATGTCACATGTACCAAAATTGGAGGAAGGACATTCTTGCTATTGAGGGAGTGCAGCGTGGGTTTACAAGGTTAATTCCCGGGATGGCGGGACTGTCATATGCTGAGAGAATGGAGCAGCTGGGCTTGTACACTCTGGAGCTTAGAAGGATGAGAGGGAATCTCATTGAATCATATAAGATTGTTAAGGGCTTCGTCACACTAGAGGCAGGAAACATGTTCCCGAGGTTGGGGGAATCCAGAACCAGGGGGCACAGTTTAAGAATAAGGAGTAAGCCATTTAGAACGGAGACGAGGAAACACTTTTTCATACAGAGAGTTGTGAGTCTGTGGAATTCTCTGCCTCAGAGGGTGGTGGAGGCAGGTTCTCTGGATGCTTTCAAGAGAGAGCTAGATAGGGCTCTTTAAAATAGCGGAGTCAGGGGATATGGGGAGAAGGCAGGAACGGGGTACTGATTGGGGATGATCAGCCATGATCACATTGAATGGCAGTGCTGGCTCGAAGGGCCGAATGGCCTACTCCTGCACCTATTGTCTATTGTCTAAAATGCAGTGAAAAGCTTTGCTTTGAACTCCATCCAAACAGATACATGGATAAGAAATGTTTAGAGGGATATGGGCCATTCGCGGGCAGGTGGGACTGGTGTAGATGGAGCATGTGGTCTGTGTGGGCAAGTTGGGCCGAATGGTTTGTTTCCAGGCTGTATGACTCGATGACTCCGTGAGATGTGCCACTATGCCTTACATGTACCACCACACAAAAGCACTACGCAGGTTTATAGATTTGTTTTCTCTAACTGGAAGAAAAAAAGGTTTGGTTTATAACTGTGTAAGATTAGCTTAGCACTGGTGGGGCATCTGGGATAACATGGACAAGTTAGGTCGAAGGTGCCTGTTTCCACGCTCTATCACTCTATGGTCATCGCTGAGAGCTAATAAACTGCCACGAACAACAAATGAAATGTTTCTGTTTCAGTTTCAGTTTCAGTTTATTGTCATGTGTACCAAGGTACAGTAAAAAGCTTTCGTTGCGTGCTAACCAGATCTTCGGTTTCCTCCCACACTCCAAAGATGTACTGGTCTGTAGGTTAATTGGCTTGGTGCATGTAAAAATTGTCCCTAGTGGGTAATAGGGTAGTGTTAATGTGCGGGGATTTCTGCTCGGCAGGGACCCGGTGGGCTAAACAGCCCTGTTTCCACGCTGTAGCTCTAAACTAAACCAATCTAATACACGATTACAATCAGGAGGTGTGCGTTTTCATACTTCTATACAAGTTTGCCTGATGGGTGAAGGGAGAAGAGGAAGTGGCCAGGTGCGACTCGTCCTTGATTATTTCGTTCTTAAGTTCGGTTTACAATTGTGTAAATTCAGATTAGCGTAGGTGGGGCATCTGGGTTAGCATGGACAAGTTGGGTCGAAGGGCCCGTTTCCATGCTCTATCACTCTATGGTCATTGCTAAGGGGTTTTTTAAACTGCCACAAACAACATATGCAAACTTGTCTTCATTCAGTTAGTTGGCACAATGCGTGCCAGTGGCACTCACTGCAGCTTTGCTGTCTTGTTTACGTCCACGGACAACCACACACATCACAGCTGCCTGGGTCGCCAAGCACCAAACATGTCAATTGAATGTTAACTATACTCATTAAACCCTTTGTAGATTTCGCCCAAGTTTCAGATGGGACAGGCCCCAAAACAGCGTGATTCAAACCAGCCAACTGCAGCAAAACCAAACATAAAACTTCCATTACAGAAAAGCTTTAGCAAAACAAACTATTGTTTGTTGCCAGGATTCGAAGGCCTGAGCTGTCGGGAGAGGTTGAGCAGGCTAGGGATCTATTCCTTGGAGCACAGGAGAGTGAGGGGTGATCTTATAGAGGTGTACAAAATCGTGGAAAGATTTAATAGACGATAGGTGCAGGAGTAGGCCATTCGGCCCTTCATGCCAGCACCGCCATTCAATGTGATAATGGCTGATCATCCACAGTCAGTACCCCGTTCCTGCCTTCTCCCCATATCCCCTGACTCCGCTATCCACAAGAGCCCTATCTAGCTCTCTCTTGAAAGTATCCTCCACCGCCCTCAGAGGCAGAGAACTCCACAGACTCACAACTCTCCGTGTGAAAAAGTGGTTCCTCATCTCCGTTCTAAATGGCTTACCCCTTATTCTTAATAGGGACCTGAGGGGTAACTTTTTCTCACAAAAGGGTGAGTGGGTGTATGGAAGGAGGAAGTCGTTGAGGCAGTTACTATCGCAACATTTAAGAAACATTTAGACTGAGGTTTAGAGGGATATGGGCCAAACCCAGGCAGATGGGACTAGAGTAGATGGAACATTTTGGTCGGTGTGGGCAAGTTGGGCCAAAGGGTCAGTTTCTTCAGAAACTGAGATTAACGTTTTCACACAAAGGTTGGTGGGTGTATGGAACGAGCTGCCTGAGGAGGTACTTGAGGAAGGGACTATCACAACGTTTAAGAGCCAATTAGGCAGGTACATGGATAGGATAGGTTTAGGGGGATATGGGCCAAATGCAGGCATGTGGGACTAGTTTAGGTTGGGCTTGTTGGTCGGTGTGGGCAAGTTGGGCCCAAAGGTCTGTTTCCAGGCTCTGTGACGCTATGACTCTATAAACAAACTCAGGTCTTTGAATGAAAGCTCCTGGTACATTGACAACAGCGTTTTTGTGCAAATACGAGGAAGACATCAAAGGAGAAATACGAACTTAGGTTTCCAAAATTAAACCTGGATTTTCGTCCACTGAGCAGAGTTTCTTGGCACGGAACATTGTTAGCACAGATCCAATCCTGCCACGATCTCAACATATTTTTCTTCAGCCCACAGTGTCTGTGCTGAGACATGATATCAGTGGATATTTCTAAGGCAGGGATAGACAATTTTTATATTAGAAAGGGTGTCCAGGGTTATGGGGAGAAGGCAGGGAAATGGGATTAGGAGGCGGAGATCATCCATGATAGAATGGCATAGACTTGATGGGCCGAATGGCCTAATTCTACTCCTTATAACTTGTGAATCTGTGATACTAAGATAAACATATCTCATCTGCCGGCACATCATCCATATCCCTCCATACCCTGCATGTTCATGAACCTAAATAAAAGCCTGCTAAATGCAACGATTGTATCTGCCCCCACCACCACCCAGAGCAGACCCACGTGGGACAATTTACAGAACTCCCAAACCTGCTCGTCTTTGGAATGTGGGAGGAAACCCACCGAGGTCACAGGGAGAACGTACAAACTCCATACAGACAGCACCCGTAGTCGAGATATCTGGCACTGTAATAGGCCTGTCACATTAAGGCGATTTTTTTTCAGCGACTGCCGGCAACTGTCGTAGTCGTAGCAGGTTGCCGAAAAAACGCCGACTGGACCCCCCTCCCCCCCACCATGACAATGTCTACAGCAACCTACCACCTAGTCGACGGCAAGCCAAGGCAAGCTACCGACGACCGGCGGCCCACCAGGACGTCCACCTACGACCACACCTACCTCGCCTGGCGACAGCCTACGGCATCCTGGCAACACCCAACGCCAAGCTGGCGACGGCACCCACATCAGGCTACGATCGTTGACATCAACCCCATGGGCGCCGACTGTCACCAAAAAGTTTTGAACATTTCAAAATCCAGTGGCGACCCGAAAAAAGGTACGACTCTTTGGGCAACTGAGGAGACCACACAGAGGACACCCCGGCGACCATATGGTGACAGCCTGTAGTCGTCTAAAAAATCACCTAAGTGGGACAGGCCCATCAGGCAGCAACTCTACCACTACACCACTGTACTGCTACATTACAAGACTACTTATGTCCCATGAAGTGGTGATCGATGAGGCACAGGCCTCTGATAACAAGGGACCATAAATGCTCACCTAATGCAAGCAGTATCATAGAGTCATAGAGTGATATTATGTGGAAACAGGTCTTTCAGCCCAACATGCCCACACTGACCAACACGTCCTATCCATACTAGTCCCACCAGCCTGCATTTGGCCCATATCCCACTAAACCTGTCCAACCCATGTACCTGTCTAACTGCTTCTTAAACGTTGCGATAGTACCTGATGGGTACACAAAAAACTGGAGAAACTCAGCGGGTGCAGCAGCATCTAAGGAGCGAAGGAGATAGGCGACGTTTTGGGTCGAGACCCTTCTTCAGATAGTACCTAATGGGTGGGCGACTGGCAGAGATTTAGCAGTTGGTTCATGCTGTAAAATTTGAACGAGCATTGTTTACATCCTCAACAAGCCCTGGAATCACATTTGCCAAAATAGAACAGGGCTGGGTTTTTCTCATTTTCGTGAAAGAAAAGAAATCGAGACAATCAGTGATCTTACAATTAACATAATGTTGTTTCTCCCATCATGTTCCATTGTCCCTTGCTTTCTGCATGGCTCTCCTGCTGTGCATTACTCATTGTCTTTTTTCCACTGTTGGCAGACATGCCTTCAGTTGACTTGGGAATATCCTCCCTGCATGTTCCTGGCTCTCTATTTCACTATCCTCCTTTAAGATATTCCTTTAAAGCTCCCTCTTTGATCTGGTGGTTTGTTTATCCACGATATTTTATGTGGCCTGGTGTCATGCTTTGTTAAGTTTCCTGAGTGGTGCCTTGTTCTCAAACGTTGCACGGACCAGTTGGCAGGAGTACTCACCGACATCATTAATCCATTCCTACTTCACTCTGTGGTTCCCACCTGCTTTAACCATGACCAGTCTGTAGAAGGGTCTCGACCCGAAACGTCACCCATTCCTTCTCCCCAGCCTGTCCCGCTGAGTTACTCCAGCTTTGTGTGTCTAGCCTTGGTTTAAACCAGCGCCTGCAATTCCTTCCTACACATTTCCTCTGCTCCACTGCAAAATCTCCTCAAGGTATGTCTACTTTGAAGACGCTCTCCTCCTCTCGTTGACGAGAGTTCTACGCCACATCGTCATCTATATCTCTTGTTTCCCTTATCCCTAACCAGTCTGAAAAAGGGTCCCGACCCAAAACGTCACCCATTCCTTCTCTCCAGAGATGCTCCCTGTCCCGCTGAGTTACTCCAGCTCTTTGTGTCTATCTTTGCTTTAAGAAGGCCACTGACAACCCCCTGCCAAAGAAAGCAAGGTGGAGTGTCTTAATGACCATTGACTGTCCGTCCTGACATCCAAAATCATGAATTAATTCAAGATCGTGAAGCTCATAGTCATAAAATCATGCAGTGTGGAAACAGGCCCCTTGGCCAAAACTGTCTTCACTAGCCCCACCTGCCCGCACCTTGCCCATATCCCTCCAAACCTGTCCTATCCCCGTTCTCCCCTCGCCACTCTATCTTCTCCCCTGTCCCATCAGGCAAAAGGTGTAGAAGTGTGATAACGCACTCCTCCAGATTCAGGGGCAGTTTCTTCCCAGCTGTTATCAGGCAAATGAACCATCCTACCACAACTAGAGAGCAATCCTGAACCACTACCCACCTCTTTGGCAACCCTAAGACTATCCTTGAGCAGACTTTACCTTGCACTAAACGCTACTCCCTTATCATTGTATCCATACACTGTAAATGGCTCGATTGTAATCGTGTGTTGTCTTTCCGTTGACTGGTCAACACGCAACCCAAACTGCGCGTTGTTACCTGTGACAATAAACTAAACTAAACTATGCGTGTACCTGTCCAAATGCTTCTCAGACATTGCAATGGTACCTGCCTCAACTACCCCTTCCAGCAGCTTGCTCCATACACCTGCTGCCCCAACTGGCTCGAAGGGCTGAATGGCCTCCTCCTGCGCCTACTTTCTATGTAACTCATCAACTCCAGCCTCCCAAACAGGCACAATCCACTGCAATACGCCGACTGCTGCAACGTCCTTGGCAGATGCCATCTCCCTGCCACATCTGGATAACAAGGACACCTACATCAGACTCCTATTTATTGACTGTAGCTCCACATTCAACGCCACAATTCCAATCAAATGTATCTCCAGTCTCCTGAGGCTAAGTCCCACCACCCACCTCCACAACTGGATCCTTAATTTAGTCACAGAAAGGCATAGAGCCACACAGCATGGAAACAGACCCTCAGCCCAACATGCCCATACCGACCATCATGCCAAATCTATACTCATCTCACCTGCCGATGTTTGGCCCATATCCCTCCAAACCTTTGTTATCCATGTACCAGTCTAAATGTGGTTATGGTACCTGCCTCAAATAGCTCCTCACGCACGCGGTCATAGGGAGAACGTACAAACTCCGTACAGACAGCACCCGTAGGCAGGATCGAACCTGGGTCTCCGGCGCTGGTTTCCTCCCACATTCCAGGTTTGTAGGTTAATTGGCCCCTAGTGTGTGGGATAGAACTAGTGCAAAGGTAATTGCTGGATGACGCTGGTGGACAGAAGGGTCTATTTCCACTCTGCATCTCTAAACTAAACTTCTTCCGTGTGGTTATCAATCTGTACAACTCCTCGCCCTTCTGTCGTGGGGTAGACTGAGACCAACTCCCCCCAACCCCTCCCCAATCTTTGCAATCTTTGATTACAGGTGTTTTCTGTCTGTTGGCAGATCAAAATCTCCCTCCTGGGATAAATAAAGTTCTATTGTATCGTATCGCATCGTAAACAAAACTAAACTAAACTGAACTGAACTAAACTAAATTGAACTAAAATAAACTAAACCAAACTATTCTGATTAAACATAAAAATTATTATTCTTGCTGTCTCGTGAGGTCCCATATGTTACCACTCAGCCTCAAATTAGGGACAACTCACCAATTAACCTCTCGACCTACATATCTTTGGGACGTGGAAGGAAACTGGACCACCCAGAGAAAACTCACACAGTCGCAAGGAGAACAAGCAAGCTCCACTCAGTCAAAACTGGAGGTCAGGATTATATCCGGGACTCAAGCACCGTGAGGCAATAGGTCTCCCAGCTGAGTCACACTGCAGCCCTGTGAAATATTTATTCTGTTCCTGGTGTTCCGTTTAAAAGTATATTGTGACTGAAACTAATGTTTTTTCTTGCTTAATGGTTGCATTATCATAGAAACATAGAAAATAGGTGCAGGAGTAGGTCATTCGGCCCGTCAAGCCAGCACCGTCATTCAATATGATCATGATCCAAAATCAGTACCCCGTTCCCGCTTTCTCCCCATATCCTTTGATTCCGTTAGCACTTGGAGCTAAATCTAAATCTCTCTTGAAAACATCCAGTGAATTGGGCTCCACTGCCTTCTGTGGTAGGGAATTCCACAGATTCACAACTCTCTGGGTAAAAAAAGGTTTTTCCTCATCTCAGTCCTCAATTATCGCTTTACCATCCAAGGACAAATTATTCCTGTCCCATTGACTCACACATAAGGAATAGGAGCAGAAGAAGCCATTAAAATGCTCTGTCATTCAATTGGAATGGGTGACGTTTTGAGTGGAGACCACTGTAAAATCTCCTCAAGGTACGCCCACTTTGAAGAACTTCTTCTCCTCTCTCCGATGAGAGCTCTGGAACATCCCTTTCACTGCTCCCCCTCTGTGATTCCTACAGCTCTCCAGTACTGCGGCCTGAAATAGGGTCTCAACCCAAAACATCACCTGTTTATTTTCTCCAGAGAATCTCCCTGTCCCGCTGAGTTACTCCAGCATTTTGTGTCTATGTTCGGTGTAAACAGCATAGAATCATAGAAACATAGAAACATAGAAAATAGGTGCAGGAACAGGCCATTCGGCCCTTCGAGCCTGCACCGCCATTCAATATGATCATGGCTGATCATCCAACTCAGTATCCTGTACCTGCCTTCTCTCCATACCCCCTGATCCCTTCAGCCACAAGGGCCACATCTAACTCCCTCTTAAATACAGCCAATTAACTGGCCTCAACTACCTTCTGTGGTAGAGAATTCCAGAGACTCACCACTCTCTGTGTGAAAAATGTTTTCCTCATCTCAGTCCTAAAGGAATTCCCCCTTATCCTTAAACTGTGACCCCTTGTTCTGGACCTCCCCAACATAGGGAACAATTTTCCTGCCTGTCCAACCCCTTAAGAATTTTATACGTTTCTATAAGATCCCCCCTCAATCTTCTAAATTCTAGCGAGTACAAGCCGAGTCTATCCAGTCTCTCCTCATATGAAAGTCCTGACATCCCAGGAATCAGTCTGGTGAACCTTCTCTGTACCCCCTCTATGGCAAGAATGTCTTTCCTCAGATTTGGAGACCAAAACTGCACGCAATACTCCAGGTGTGGCCTCACCAAAACCCTGTACAACTGCAGTAGAACCTCCCTGCTCCTATACTCAAATCCTTTTGCTATGAATGCTAACATACCATTCGCTTTCTTCACTGCCTGCTGCACCTGCATGCCAACTTTCAATAACTGGTGAAAGTTCCTTCCTCCAGTAGCTCATTCCATATACCAACCACCCTTTCTTTGGCAAAAAGTTGCCCCTCAGGTTACTTTTATACTTCCCCCCACCCCCCATCTTGAACCCATATTCTCAATTCCCCTACTCCAGGCAAAAGACTCTGTGCATTTATCCGATCTATTCCTCTATGTCCTATCGGAGCTGTTTCATTATCAGGAAGGAACTGCAGATGCTGGTTTATGCCAAAGATAGACACAAAATGCTGGAGTAACTCAGCGGGTCAGGCAGATTCTCTGGAGAAAATAAATAGGTAACGTTTCGGGTCAAGACCCATCAAGAGACTCTCGTCGGATAGAGGAGGAGATCTTCTTCAAAGTCGGCATACCTTGAGGAGATTTCGCAGTGGAGCAGACAAAATGTGTAAGAAGGAAACGGGTCTTGCGTTTCTCCAGAGATGCTGCCTGACCCGCCGAGTTACTCTAGCATTTTGTGTCTATGCTCTATTATCCCACGATATATCTGATGGAATGAGTGTACAATTACTGAACTAGCTTACAGACAGAACGTGAATTGGCTACAACCTCATTCAATCCTTCACTCATCTATTATGGCCTTTAGAACATAGCTAGGTTTTCTCATACACCATAACAGAATACATTCCGGACAACATTTCTTGAAAGACCTAGCACCTTGAGGAACTCAAAATATATTAGATAGACACAAAATGCTGGAGTAACTCAGCAGGACAGGCAGCATCTCTGGAGAGAAGGAATGGGTGATGTTTCGGGTCGAAACCCTTCTTCAGACCCTGGAGAAGGGTCTCGACCCAAAATGTCACCCATTCCTTCTCTCTAAAAATGCTGAGTTACTCCAGCATTCTGTGTCTATCTTCGGTTTAGACCAGCAGCTGCAGTTCCTTCCTCCTCAAAAGATATTAGGATATCTGTGAAGGATACATCTGCATCTATCACCCTCAAGTTTGCCAGCACGGGTCAAGAGCATGCACAATATCATTATTATTTCCCCCAAGTAACATTTGCTACAATCAGAGGTAATGAAACCTGAAGAGAGTTATAGCCTGTGCAAGAATGATTGGAAATAAAATGAATTAGCTATTGGGATTCCCAGTCCCTGGTAACTGAACGTACAATAGAAAGTCCCATTTTAGCCGTGAACCTACGAGGCAGATGGGTCCCAAAACTGTATGTAAAAGCTTGATATAGAAAGTGGTTGCTCTCATTGCAGAAATGTGCAGAAACGGAGCGCAACTGCTTGTTACTATATATTCCGCTTCTGACATTTGCCTCCCTTGCTTTATTTAATCCATGACCTGTGAGATTTTTGTTCCAGATGCAGTTTAATTCAGCTGAGTTTAGTTCAGTTTATTGCCACGTGTAATGAGGTACTTTGAAGAGCTTTTGTTGCGTGCTAACCAGTCAGCGCATCGAGCCATTCGTAGTGGACAGATATACATGATAAGGGGATAACGTTTAGTGCGCGGTAAAGCCAGTAAAGTCCGATCAAAGGGTACACAAAAAGCTGGAGAAACTCAGCGGGTGCAGCAGCATCTAAGGAGCGAAGGAGATAGGCGACGTTTCGGGTCGAGACCCTTCTTCAGACTGGTCAGGGATCAGGGAAACGAGAGATATAGACGGTGATGTGGAGAGATAAGGAACAATGAATGAAAGATATGCAAAAAAGTATCGATGATAAAGGGAACAAGCCATTGTAAGCTGTTTGTGGTGTGAAAATGAGAAGCTGGTGCGACTGGGGTGGGGGAGGGAGATAGAGAGAGAGGGAATGCCAGGGCCCGAGGGCTGAGGGAGAGGTGGGAAGGGGAGGAGACAGCAAGGGTTAACAGAATTGAGAAAATTCAATGTTCAAGCCCAAAGGATGCAGACTCCCCAAGCGGAATATGAGGTGCTGTTCCTCCAGCTTGCGGTGTTGCTCACTCTGGCCGTGGAGGAGGCCCAGGACCGAGAGGTCGGATACGGAATGGGAGGGGGAGTTGAAGTGCTGAGCCACCGGGAGGTCGGGTTGGTTATTGCGGACCGAGCGGAGGTGTTCGGCGAAACGATCGCCAAGCCTCCGCTTGGTCTCACTGATATAGATCATCTGGCATCTGGAGCAGCGGATGCAGTAGATGAGGTTGGAGGAGGTGCAGGTGAACCTCTGTCGGACCTGGAAGGACTGCTTGGGTCCCTGAAAGGAGTGGAGGGGGGAGGTGAAGGGACAAGTGTTGCATTTCTTGCGGTTGCATCAAAGTCCGATCAAAGATAGTCCGAAGGTCCCCGATGAGGTAGATAGTTGCTCAGGAGTGCTCCCTAGTTGCCTGATAACAGCTGGGAAGAAAATGTCCCTGATTCCGGAGGTGTGCGTTTTCATACCACTATGCCTTTTGCCCGAAGGATATAAAGCATGGGAACTGGCCCTTCGGCCCACAATGTTTGTGCCAGACGTGATGCCAGGTTAAACTGATCTCATCTGCCTGTACATGATCCATATCTCCTCTATTTCCTGCTCTTCTTTGCACTTCCTTGCGCCTATCTAAAAGCCTCTTGAATGCCACCATTGTATCTATGGAGAGAGAGGGAAGCAAGGGACCGAGCACACAATCGTGGGGAGGCAGTAGTGTTGCCAATGCAAATTGAGTGTGGTCTGCCGATGAGGAAGTTGGGGATCCAGTTTCAGAAGGAGGAGCGGAGGCCTCGGGGAATAAACAACGGTTGACACAAAATGCTGGAGTAACTCAGCGGGACAGGCAGCATCTCTGGAGAGAAGGAATGGGCGATGTTTCGGGTCAAGACCCTTCTTCCGACTGATGTCAGAGGAGAGGGAGATACATAGATAAGGATGTTAGGTGCGCAAACAGGACAAAGGGAGATGGAGATCAAGGAAAATGTAGAACAGATCATTGGGAAGGGGAAGGGATGGAGAGAGGGGGAAAGCAAGGGTTACTTGATGTTAGAGAAGTCAATGTTCATACCGCTGGGGTGTAAGCTGCCCAAGCGAAATATGAGGCGCTGCTCCTCCAAGCGAATAACGTTTAGTGCAAGATAAAGTCCAGTAAACTCCGATTAAAGATAGTCTGATGGTGTTTAATGAAGCAGGTGGTAGACAATAGACAATAGACAATAGGTGCAGGAATAGGCCATTCGGCCCTTCGATCCAGCACCCCGGTTCAGGACCGCTCTGTAGTTGTTTGTAGGATGGTCCAGTTGCCTTAATGAAACAGCTGGGATGAAACTTTCCCTGAATCTTCCCTGCTGGGAGAGGGCAGAAGAGGAAGTGACCGGGGTGATACTCGTCCTGGATTATGCTGGTGGTCTTGCCGAGGCAGCGTGAAGTGTAGATGCAGTCAATGGAAGGGCGGTTGGGTTGTGTGATGGCCTGGGCTGCGTCCCCAATTCTCTGCAATTTGACGGTGAGTTTGGAAGGGATGTTGGTGTTGAGTACCGAGAATTAGTCAGTGGGCAACAGCCTGACGTATTTGTTCCTGTTGTCCAAGTGGTCCAGCGCAGAGAGGAGAACGAGTAGGATCGCACCCGCTAATGATCTGTTACGGAGGTAGGCAATTTGAGCGAGTTCAGGTCAAGAACCAGAGGACATAGGTCTAAGGTGCGAGGGGTAACATTCAATGGAAACCTTGTGGGTTTATGGAACGGGTTGTCAGAGTTGAAACAGGAACTATAACAAATATTAAAATACATTCGGACAGGGACGTTGATAGGAAAGGTTTAAGAGGGATATAGGCCAAATATGGGCAGGTAGGACTAGTGTGGATGGGGCATCTTTGTCGGCCTGGGAAAATCGTGCAGAAGAGCCTTTTTCCAACGATAGACACAAAATGCTGGAGTAACTCAGCGGGTCTGGAGGCAGCTATGGAGAAAAGGAATTGGTGACGTTTGGGGTCGAGACCCTTCTTCAGACACAAGCATCAAGCATCAAGTGGCCTTTTTCCATACTGTAAGATTTTATGACTGAGACGGTGAATGTGCATCATAACCAATGTCTTGAAGCTCTCCGTCGCAACAAACGCAAGTGCCACCGGTCGGTAGTGGTTGAGGCATGTCAATGGATACATTTAAGCCAGAGATAGCTTCATGATTAGTACAGGTGTCAGAGGATATGGGGAGAAGAGGAGAATGGGGTTAGGTGAGAGAGATAGATCAGCCGTGATTGAATGGACCTGATGGGCCGAATGGCTTAATTCTGCTCCTATCAATTATCACATGACTTCCTCTCCTGGAAGACAGCCTCTTAAGCCAGGTGGGCTCCTCAGACCGTAGCAGTGAAAGGTTGAAGAAGTCCGTGAAAAAAAACAGCAAGTTGGTCTGTGTAGGTTTTAATAGTGCAGCCACCATCAGGGCCAAGCGCTTTCCAGGGGTTCACCCTCGTGAAGGGTCTTCTGACACTGGCCTGGGAGAATGAGGTACCAATGTCACTGGGGGGGGCGTGGGGCCTGTAAAAATACGCCGTCCTTCTCCCTTTTGAAGTGGCACGGTGGTGCAGCGTTAGAGTTGCTGCCTTACAGCGCCGGAGACACAGGTTCGGTCCTGATTTTGGGTGCTGTCTGTACAGAGTTTGTACGTTCTCCCCGTGACCTGCGAGGGTTTTCTCCGGGTGCTCCGGTTTCCTCTCACACTCCAAAGACGTGCAGGTTTGTGGGTTAATTGGCTTCGGTAAAATTGTAAATTGTCCCGAGTGTGTAGTATGGCGCTCGAGTATTTTACACTTGTCTTATTCTATTTTAGCTTGGTGTTTATTTTCCATTCTTTTTAATGACTGTTTCTAATTACTTTTGATTGCTTTCTAATGCTTTGTGTAAAGCACTTTGAATTGCCTTGTTGCTGAAATGTGCCATATAATTAAACTTGCTTGCTTGCTAGTGTGCGGGACGATCGGCGATTGGCGCGGCCTCTGTTTCTCTAAGGGTCTTATCTCCAAAGTCAAAAGTCTCAAGTTGAAGCAAGCATGGAAACCATTGCACCCGTCCATATGCACATTTGACTGATCTTTGTACAATAGACAATATTTCTCAGTCCGATAGGTAGGCTCAGTGAGATGAGGTGAGAAAAAACTTTTTCAGCCAGAGTTGTGAATTTATGGAATTCCCTGCCACAGAGGGCAGTGGAGGCCAAGTCACTGGATGGATTTAAGAGAGAGTTAGATAGAGCTCTAGGGGCTAGTGGAGTCAAGGGATATGGGGAGAAGGCAGGCACGGGTTATGGATAGGGGACGATCAGCCATGATCACAATGAATGGCGGTGCTGGCTTGAAGGGCCGAATGGCCTCCTCCTGCACCTATTTTCTATGTTTCTATGTTTCTATGTAGGAGTTCAAGGAGTTTCCTACAGGAACAGAAAAGGTTTGGGAGTCTCAGTGATTCAGAGAGCAGGGGTAGAGCTTGTTTCTGATATTCAGACTGAATTCCTGTCTGTGCCTGACCCATATTTCACATTTATGATGCACTTTTGAATTTAGTTTAGAATTTAGAGATACAGGCACTTCAGCCCAGAATCCATTCTGACCATCGATCACCCGTTGGCACTGGTTCAACGTTATCCCACATCCTCATTCACTCCATACACATTAAGAGGATCTACTTTGGTTATAGAGACCAATTAACCTACAAACCGGCCCGCCTTTGGGACGTTGGAGGAATCCATAGCAACATAGAAACATAGAAAATAGGTGCAGGAGTAGGCCATTCGGCCCTTCGAGCCTGCACCGCCATTCAATATGTTCATGGCTGATCATCCAACTCAGTATCCTGTACCTGCCTTCTCTCCATACCCCCTGATCCCTATAGCCACAAGGGCCACATCTAACTCCCTCTTAAATATGGCCAACGAACTGGCCTCAACTACCTTCTGTGGCAGAGAATTCCACAGATTCACCACTCTCTGTGTGAAAAATGATTTTCTCATCTCGGTCCTGAAAGACCTTATCCTTAAACTGTGACCCCTTGTCCTGGACTTCCCCAACATCGGGAACAATTTTCCTGCATCTAGCCTGTCCAACCCCTTAAGAATTTTATAAGTTTCTATAAGATCCCCCCTCAATCTTCTAAATTCTGGCGAGTATCTTGGGTATCTTCCGGAGGACCCGGAAGATACCCAAGCGGCCGGTCACAGGGAGAACGTGCAAACTCCACACAGACAGCACCCAGGGTCAGGATCGATCCCGGGACTCTGGCGCTGTGACGCGGCAACTTTATCAGCTGTGCCACTGCGCTGCCTTGTATCAGTTTCACCGAGGAAGCCACTGTACGTTTTTCATTGCTAGAGCAATTCACTTCATGCCATGACAGTCACAGGGTTTTAGACGTGTACAATTGATGGGAGAACCTTTATCTTCATTATCTGCAAGGCATGATATGACATCAATTACTATTCATAATCAATTACCCTCCTTAATTCACTTCAGTGGGGTTTACAGTAAATAGCTTTTACCCTAGAACTGAATTTCTCAGACTACATCTCAGCAATCAACCCATTCCCTCGAAAAGAATCACATGAAAGATTTTGGCATCGCTGGTGTGAACTTATATTGCAGTTAATAAAAAGCTGGACTTGTTTCCACCTCGGCTTTCCCATGATGTTTTTCCAAGCTTAGTGTCTGTAAAAAGCTTTGTGAATGGAATGCAATCAGTGTCCATATCCACACATGTTATCACCCCTCCTGCAGCTCTGGGAAGAGAACGTTCACCAGGCAAGTTATTCCATTGCTTTTGGGAGGTAAGATAACATGCATTCAGCTTTGTCAGAATTATGGTGCAGCTACAAGAACTGGTAAGAGTCTGTGGAAAAGAATTCGCTCTGATTAGACGAGTGAGGTTATTTTAAGCTCTGTGGAATGACCAACCCAATGGCACAGAGGCAATGGAAGAATCAAAGAATAGTGAAGTGCTTGAGCCATCTGTAGTCAATGCACATGCGCGGTTGATCTATTTTCCCACTCAAACCCATTCTCCTGCCTTTTGACACCTTTGTTAATCAAGAACCTAAAATTATATGTACATAAATGTTCGATTAATGTAAGACATAACCTAATTCAATTTAAAATTTTACACAGATTATATTACTCGAGAACCAGCTTGAATAAAATATTTCCAAATGTTTCCCCCATTTGTGATAAATGTCTAACTCAAAATGCCACTATAGCACATTCCTTTGTCTCTTGTACAAAACTGCATACATTTTGGAATGAAATCTTTGGAACTTTTACAAAACGATTCAACACAAAATTGAACCCCAATACAAAACTGATTATCTTTGGATCCATGGAAGAGGGACACAAATTAACTATGTTCCAAGAAGCTCTTCTTAATTACGGTTTAATAACAGCAAAAAAGCGTATACTCAAATTCTGGAAAAACGCAACCACGCCAACGTTCAAAATGTGGATTTCAAATATGTCGGAAACGCTACATCTTGAAGAAATGAGATTCTTCCTACTAGGCAAAGTAGACCAATTCTTAAAGACTTGGTCTCCTTTTATCGACTTTTTACAAGCATATGGTGCAACATAACATAACCTTAGAAATTAAATGGTTCAGAACCGGATGACGGATGGGTAAAGATACGAAATAGGTAGATCTCTCCTAATTTATTTTCTCTCTATTTTCTCTTTTTCTTTCAACCTTCTTAGCTTTTTATCTCTGCTCACTGTCTCTTTCCCTATCTGTTTCTACTCGCTTGTCTATCTATCTCGACACCTTTTATTTCCCCTTTTCTTTCACTGATCTTTTATTATTAAATTAAAAACAAGAAGTTGTACAAGAATGGTAATGTGTATGTATGTATTAGGTACTTGGGTTACCACACTACTGTACTTAATTCTAACAAAAATAAAAAAATTTAAAAAATTAAAAAATATTTTTTTTTTTAAAAAGAACCTAAAATAGCAAGTTTTCTTTGGTGGTGCGGTGGTGCAGCGGTAGAGTTGCTGCCTCACAGCGCTTGCAGCACCGGAGACCCGGGTTCGATCCCGACCACGGGTGCTGTCTGTACGGAGTCTGCATGTTCTCCCCGTGACCGCGTGGGTTTTATCCAAGATCGTCGGTTTCCTCCCACACCCCAAAGACGTATAGGTGTGTAGGTTAATTGGCTTGTGTATGTGTAAATTGTCCCTAGTGTGTGTGGGATAGTGTTAATGTGCGGGGATCGCTGGTCGGCGCGGACTCGGTGGGTCGAAGGGCCTGTTTTTGCGCTGTATCTCGAAACTAAACCAAACTAAAAATGACTTGGCCTCCACAGATTCACCACCCTCTGGGTAAAGAAATTCCTCCTCATCTCCATTCTAATAACATTGCAGCCTGAGGAAACAATAAAAGTGGATACAATGATAACTTTAAATAATAATTGGACAGATATGTGGATAGATAGAGTTTAGAGGGCTATGGGCCAAATGCGGGCAATGAGACTTGCCCAATGTGCCAACTCAGTTGACATGACTCTCTAAGGCACTGGTCAGGCCGCATTTGGAATATTGTGAGCAATTTTGGGCACCATATCTGAGGTAGGATGTGCTGGCTCTGGAGAGGGTCCAGAGGAGGTTCACAAGAATGATCCCAGGTATGCGTAGGTTAACCTCTAATGAGTGTTTAGCCACACTGGGCCTTTACTCGCTGGGGTTTAGAGCAATGAAGGGGACAATGAAACATACAGAATAGTTAAAGGCTTGGATTGGGTGGATGTGGAGAAGATATAGGAAAGTCTGGGACTAGAGGTCATAGCCTCAGAATTAAAGGATGTTCTTTTTGGAAGGAGATGAGGAGGAATTTCTTTATTCAGAGGGTGGTGAATCTGTGGAATTCTTTTCCACAGAGGGCTGTGGAGGCCAAGTCACTGACAGACAGACAGACAGACAGACAGACAGACAGACAGACAGACAGACAGACAGACAGACAGAAAGACAGAAAGACAGAAAGACAGAAAGACAGAAAGACAGAAAGACAGATCGATAGATAGATAGATAGATAGATAGATAGATAGATAGATAGATAGATAGATAGATAGATAGATAGATAGATAGATAGATAGATAGATAGATAGATAGATAGATAGATAGATAGATAGATAGATAGATAGATAGATAGATAGATAGATAGATAGATAGAAAGATATTTAAGAAGGAACTGCAGACAGAAACATAGAAACATAGAAATTAGGTGCAGGAGTAGGCCATTCGGCCTTTCGAGCCTGCACCGCCATTCAATATGATCATGGCTGATCATCCAACTCAGTATCCCGTACCTGCCTTCTCTCCATACCCTCTGATCCCCTTAGCCACAAGGGCCACATCTAACTCCCTCTTAAATATAGCCAATGAACTGGCCTCAACTACCCTCTGTGGCAGAGAGTTCCAGAGACTCACCACTTTCTGTGTGAAAAAAGTCTTTCTCATCTCGGTCTTAAAGGATTTCCCCCTTATCCTTAAGCTGTGACCCCTTGTCCTGGACTTCCCCAACATCGGGAACAATCTTCCTGCTCTAGCCTGTCCAACCCCTTAAGAATTTTGTAAGTTTCTATAAGATCCCCTCTCAATCTCCTAAATTCTAGAGAGTATAAACCAAGTCTATCCAGTCTTTCTTCATACGACAGTCCTGACATCCCAGGAATCAGTCTGGTGAACCTTTTCTGTACCCCTGCAAGATGCTAGAAAATCGAAGGTAGACAAAAGTGCTGGAGAAACTCAGCGGGTGCGGCAGCATCTATGGAGCGAAGGAAATCTGGGTAGATGGGTAGATGGATAGATGAATAGATGGAGAGATGGATAGATGGACAGATGGATAGATGGATAGATGGATAGATAGATATTCTTGATTAGTTATGGGGAGAAGGCAGGAGAATGGGGTTAGGGGGGAGAGAAAGAACAGCCATGATTGAATGGCAGAGTGGACTTGACGGGCCAAATGGCCTAATTCTACTCCTGTCCCGTATGACCTTATGACAACCTGACATATACATTTTATCATGGTGCATTGGTCTTGTCATGCCTGCTCACCAAATCAATAATAACACCGTTCATCTGACTGCAAGCTCAACATCTCAGCAGAATCATTCCCAATCTATCACTCACTTCGAAACAGGAACTGAAACATTACCTACTGCCTGTAAGCTGAAAAAACGTTCACATCTAACCTACCGCAGAGTTCCTGCCTTATAGCCATTACTCTCGGCTTCTGAT
>CM069132.1:148927932-149156312 GCA_035221665.1 Okamejei kenojei
TGAAAGAAAATATTCCGAATTTTCCTGCAGAAAATGTATGGGCAAAATCAAATAAATGTCCAAAAGAGGGTGCAGAAATGTCACCTATCGACATTCTCCAGAGATGGTGCCTGACCCGCTGAGTTACTCTAGCACTTTGGGGTTTTTTTGTAAACCAGTTCCTTGTGTCTAAATGCAAATAATTATTGCATCTTACAACAGAACACGCATGTTATTTTTAAAACAATTCTGCATCCCATTTGTATCTGCATTTTTCTTACAAATAGGATGTAGAATTGTTTTTGAAAAGCTAAGCAAACTCTTCAACCGTTATACCCCTATCATATGTCTACACACTGCAAATGGATCGATTGTAATCATGTCTTATCTTTTTGCTGACTGTTTAGCACGCAACTAAAGCTTTTCACTGTACCTCGCAAAACGTGACAATAAACTAAACTGACTGACTGACTGTTTGGCCGATTAAGGGTCTCGACCTGAAATGTCACCTATTCCTTTTCTGCCTCACCCACTGAGTTACTCAGGCTTTTTATGTCTATCTTCGGTGTAAACCAGCATCTGCAGTTCTTTTCTACACAAACTGTTAAGGGCCTGTCCCACTTGGGCATCATTTGCGGGTCACGCAGGTGGCCGGGGAGGATTTTGAGAATCCCAAAATCCTGGGGTACCGCGCGCGCTACCGTGCGTCACTGCCGACGCCACCACACACCGTGCGCGCGTAATGCATGCCAGGCACGTAAATGATGTTGCGTAAATGACGCACAAATGACACCCAAATGGGACAGGCTCTTTACGGCTCTCATCAGACAACTGATTTATTATACAGCATAAGCACTGTGTTCGAATTTACAGTAAAATCTGGGTTTACACAAGAAAAATCAATCAAAATTTACAAGGTTGTCTGATAAACATTTCATTTATTTACAGGGTGACAGAAACAACACATAACATCTTGAATGTACCACCTTGCTTTTGAGGAGAGAAACCAAACCAGTTGTTACAATTTTTTCTCTTGTGCAGAGGAGGAATAGAAAAAGGGCTGTATTTCTTTACTCCCACAGTAGTACTTCTGCTGTTTGTGACTTGACAATATAATTCGGCGTCTTTGTATAACCAGGGCAACAGAAGCCTTTATAACACGTAGTAGTTAACAGAGTTTGCGATTGCCCCTTAAAATGTGCTAAAACAATTAACAGTAAACAAAATCGCATCAGGCATAGAGTAGGAACTTGATAAGCAAGAATTGCTGGGAATTATGGTTCTTCTCTCATTTGTATCAGCAAGACTAAATGAGAAATCAATGTTGATTACTGAGAATCTAAAGTCGCCTTTCTGCAGAGATGCTGCCTGTCCTGCTGAGTTACTACAGCACGTTGTGTCTATCTTCAGTGTAAACCAGCTTTGGCAGTTCCTTCCGACACATTACGCCTTTCTCTACGATTATTTTGCTAATATAGCATTATTTTATTCATGCATCTTGTACCAAAGCTAAAATTACAGCCTGTGAGAAAAATGCCAGTCACACACTCGCGTGTACAATCATGATCTTCATAAGTTTTGTATGATGTGCTTTGTTAAGTTAATGACGCCCTAAAGACTACCTGGAACAAAGGCACACAAATTCACCTGAAATCATGCCCAGATCACAATAGAGCATAAAAATGCAAAATAGATTCAAGCCTAGTTGCCGGTTTTTATGCAAATGTCTAAGAGCTCTCCGAAGTCAAAGGAAAGCATTCTATTAGAACATTTAAACCATTTGCATGGAAAAATATCTTAAACATGGTGGAGATACAAACATATGCAAATTACCCCACTGTGAAATGAAAGCTGGTTTTGCAAACCTGACAGATGTTTTTCATAAGCCCAACTGAAATAAAAATTGTGTGCTATTACAGTTCAGCATCTGTGCTGCTTATGAGATCATATTCACTTTATCTAAAGTACACAAACAATGATGAGTTAATGATCAACCACCTCGAGTAGCTCTGCAGGAAATTCAGTTCAAATCTCAACATGCAGCAGGTTGGTATATTTTTCAGCAATAGAATGTTGATGTCCAACTGAAGAACATAAAATAGTGGCTGAAGATGGACACAAAAAAGACCTCAAACGTCACCCATTCCTTCGGTCACCCATTCAAACGGTCACCATTCAAATAATAGATGCAGTATAATGTGGATACATGTGAGGTTATCCACTTTGGTGGCAAAAACAGGAAAGTAGACTATTATTTGAATGGTGACCGATTAGGAAAAGGGGAGATGCAACGAGACCTGGGTGTCATGGTACACCAGTCATTGAAAGTAGGCATGCAGGTGCAGCAGGCTGTGAAGAAAGCGAATGGTATGATGGCATTCATAGCAAAAGGATTTGAGTACAAGAGCAGGGAGGTTCTACTGCAGTTGTACAGGGTCTTGGTGAGGCCACACCTGGAGTATTGCGTACAGTTTTGGTCTCCTAATCTGAGGAAATACATTCTTGCCATAGAGGGAGTACAGAGAAGGTTCACCAGACTGATTCCTGGGATGGCACGACTTCCATATGAAGAAAGACTGGATAGACTTGGCTTGTACTCACTGGAATTTAGAAGATTGAGGGGTGATCTCATAGAGACTTACAAAATTCTTAAGGGGTTGGTCAGGCTAGATGCAGGAATATTGTTCCCGATGTTGGGGAAGTCCAGGAAAAGGGGTCACAGTTAAAGGATAAGGGGGAAATCTTTTAGGACCGAGATGAGAAAATCGTTTTTCACACAGAGAGTGGTGAATCTGTGGAATTCTCTGCCACAGAAGGTAGTTGAGGCCAGTTCGTTGGCCATATTTAAGAGGGAGTTGGATGTGGCCCTTGTGGCTGAAGGGATCAGGGGGTATGGAGAGAAGGCAGGTACAGGATACTGAGTTGGATGATCAGCCATGATCATATTGAATGGCGGTGCAGGCTCGAAGGGCCGAATGGCCTGCTCCTGCACCTAATTTCTATGTTTCTATGTTTCTCGCCAGAGATGCTGCCTGTCCTGCTGAGTTACTTCAGCTTTTTGTGTCTATCTTCGGTTTAAACCAGCATCTGCAGTTCCTTCCTACACACTCCTACATAAAATAGTTGCTTTTTGCTTTAGTGGTTTGGTCAATCCTGTCCCAAATTATTATAATTTTCTTGAGGCGACTGAATTGATTTCTCTGCACCAATCAATACCGTCTTTGTAACACTGTCATCATAAATCTGAAACACAGGATTTAAGTCTGTCGACCAAGCTAGAAATGAACAACTTACATTTAAAGAAACACCATTCATGGCCAAAGCATCATTAAATACCATGTTAACTGTATATCAACCACTTGACTGTTGTAATTTCCCTGAATGAAATAAGTGATTAGGAAAGGTTTAGATGGATGTGGGCTGGAATGTGGATAAATGGGACTAGCTGAGACGGGGCATCTGGATAGAGTGGTTATGGCCCAGATAGAGTGGATGTGGAGAGAATGTTTCCAGTGGTGGGAGAATCTTGCTTTAAAATAAAAGGAAGACAAAAATGCTGGAGAATCTCAGCGGGTGAGGCGGCATCTATGGAGCGAAGGAAATAGGCAACGTTTCGGGCCGAAACCCTTCTTCATAAAAGGATGTACCTTTTGAATGGAGATGAGGAGGAATGAGGACGTTAATTCCTGGGATGGCAGGATTTACAAATAATGAAACAATGGATCGACTGGGATTCACTAGAATTTAGAAGAGAGGGGAAGATATAACATTCTTAAGGGTTTGGACAGGTTAGATGCAGGAAAAACGTTTGTGATGTTGGGGGAGTCCAGAACCAGGGGTCATAGTTTAAGAATAAGCGGTAGGCCATTTAGGATTGAGATGAGGAAAATCTTTTTCACCGAGAGAGGTGTAAATCTGTGGAATTCTCTGCCACAGAAGGCAGTAGAGGCCAATTCACTGGATGTATTCAAGAGTTAGATATAGCTCTTAGGGCTAACGGAATCAAGAGATATGGGGAGAAAGCAGGAAGAGGGTACTGATATTAGGTAATCAGCCATGATCATATTAAATGGTGGTGCTGGATCAAATGGCCGAATGGCCTACTCCTACACCTATTTTCTATGTGTCTATGAATTAAGTTAAGTTTAGTTTATTGTTACATGTACCAAGGTACAGAGTTAAGTTTAGTTTCGCTTTTTTTTGGTGCGTGCTATCCAGTCAACGGAAAGATTATACATGATTATAATCATGGCGTCCACACTGTACAGTGTACAGATACAGGATACAGGGAATACCGTTTAGTGCAAGGACAAACAGTAGTGGAGGCCGTCGTAGGGTATTTTAAAGCGGAGATTCATAGGTTCTTGATTAGTAAGGATGTCACAGGTTACGGGGAGAAGGTAGGAGAATGGGGTTCAGAGGGAAAAATAGATCAGTGAAAATAGTTCAGAGGGAAAAATAGATAGTAGACTCAATGGGCATCTTGGCCAGGCCCAGGAGCATACCGACAGAGAGATCCCCCCATTCCCCGATCGGCCCTCCCCACTCCATGCCTTGTGTCCAAACACCAGGATCGTGGGATTAAAATGCAAACAGAACTTGAGGAGCAGCCCCTTCAGATATTCGTACATGGGCACCAACCTCTCACACTCCATATACACGTGGAACATGGTCTCTACCTCGCCGCAGAAAATACAGGGGACCAGTGAGCCCATGAACTGGCCCTGTCCAACACTCTCCACCCCTCTCTCTCTCTGCATCTCACTCTCTCCCTCTACGGCAGCTTTGGCCAGGCCCTCTCATAGATGAACAGAGACCCAGGCCAATAACCATTTAAGAGGCCCCCAAATGAAGAACCCTTTGAAGCGGACAGGCATGAGGCTCAAATGGCACTCATTGCCCCCCCCCCCGACAGGAACTGCTTTTGGCAACCTCTCCTTCTGTGATTGGTGCACTGTGAGTGGCATTGTGACATCATCATTTTAGCTGCTGGAAAAAGGCTCTCTGTGAGAAGCGGTTTTTGGCTTTTTTTTTTACGTTAATCGAGAATGACTTTTGAAATAGAGCATGAAATCTGAAGTGAACTTGATGAGGTCGTGGAGGGGAAAAATATGAGTAAGAATATGTAAAAATTTAAGCGTCAGTGCGTAGCATTTTGAGGAAGATACAATGAATACACAGACGCAGGCATACACCCACAAGATCCCACTTTTATAGGTATAGAGATGCATAGGTCAGCATGTCCAATAATTCTCTTTCAGCTTTTTCAGTACAAATATCATGGTTGAGGCTACAGGACTGGCACGGTGGCGCAGCGGTAGAGTCGCTGCTTTACAGCGCCAGAGACCAGGGTGCAATCTGTAAGGAGTTTGTATGTTCTCCCCGTGACTTGCATGGGTTTTCTCCGGGATCTCCGGTTTCCTCCCACACTCCAAAGACGTACAGGTTTGTAGGTTAATTGGCTGTGTATAATTGTAAAAATTGTCCTAGTGTGTGTGTGGTAGCATTAGTGTGCAGAGATCGTTGGTCGGAACGGACTCGATGGCCCGAAGGGCCAGTTTCCGCGCTGTAGCTCTAAACTGGACTGCAGTGACAATCTAAAGAGGGGAAAGAAGGCGTTTTCATACCTCCATGGTGGATCTACCCCTTTCAGACTCCATTAACAAACAAGGCTGTCAGTTTAGACACAAAAGTGCATGAGTTCAGCACACAGACTGTTCTGCTTGTGCTTCAATCGTTCGTCAACTCCAACACCAAAACGATGCTCGATTTCACTGTTCAATGAAGATAACCATTCCTCAGAATAATTACTACCGGATAAATATAATGAACTAAAATACTTTGAGACGTTAAAGTTGTGCATGTTAGTGGACACAAAGTATCTACAACTCTTCACGTAAAAGTGTAACTTGTTTCAAAGACATCAAGATCAAAAAAGACTGCACGGTGGTGCAGTGGTACAGTTGATGTCTTACAGTGCCAAAGACCCGGGTTCGATCCTGACTACTGGTGCTGTCTGTACAAAGTTTGTATGTTCTCCCCGCGACCTGCATAGGTTTTCTCCGGGATCTCCGGTTTCCCCTACACTTCAACGGCATAAAGGTTGGCTTGGTATAAATGTAAAAAGGTAAAAATTGTCCGTAGCGTGCGTAGGGTAGTGTTAGTGTGCGGGGATCGCTGGTCGGCGCTGACTCGGTGGGCCAAATGGCCTGTCTCCGCACTATATCTCTCTAAATTCTAATCAAAAAAGAACTTTTACAAAACTGGCAAAGCTACATTGGGAAAATAGCATTTCAGATGCTTTTGATAAGGCACTTGGATATATCAGGGAATGAGAGACATGAATCACGTACAGGCAGAGGAGAGTAGTTTAATTTAGCAACATGTTTAATGTGAATAATGTGGACTGAAAGGCCTGTTCCCCTGCTCTACTGTTCCTATTTACCAGCCTTACAAAATGCTTAACCACTGTTATGTCAACAGAGAGCCAAATCCAATCTTGAATTTTTACAGCTCAATAAAAAGGCACAGACTGTGCTCTTGCACTTCATGAAAACTGTCGGAGAAAGTAAGAATAAATTATGGGGCATAGGTACACCTTGGCAATAAACATTTTATTTCTGATCACGCCCAACAGCTATTCTATACCCATGAAACTATTCTATTGTATTAAAATTTGGCTGAAGCTTGTATTGAAACCATTTAATGTTCATGCTGGCAATGAATTGAATGGATTAGGGAAACATGGGCATCCAATGATGAAAGGAAGATAACATGCTGTGTGCCTTCTTAGATACTTGTTGGACCTGCCAGCTAACTTTTCTGTGGTTCATGCGCTAGAATACCGAGATCCCTCTGAATTTTACTCACTTGCAGTCTCTCCCCATTTCGATAGTAATCCGGTTTTCAGTACAGAATTATTTGAATAGATTGTTTATCACCTGAAGGGGCGGCATGGTAGTGCAGCAGTGGATTTGCTGCCCTAGAGCACCAGAGACACAGGTTCGATCCTGACTACGGGTGCTTGTCTGTACCGTGTTTTTACATTCTCCCCGTTCTCTGGAATCTCTGGTTTCTTCCCACACTCCAAAGATATACAGGTTTGTAGGTTAATTGCCTTAGTATAATTGTAAATTGTCCCTGGGGGGTACACAAAAGGCTGGAGAAACTCAGCGTGTGCAGCAGCCTAGGATCGAAGGAGATAGGCATCATTTCGGGCCGAAACCCTTCTTCAGACTGATGGGCGGTGGGGGGGCGGGGAGAAGAAAGGAAAAAGGAGGAGGAGGAGCCCGAGGGCTGAGGGAGAGGTGGGAAGGGGAGGAGACAGCAAGAGTTAACAGAATTGAGAATATTCAATGTTCAAGCCCAGAGGATGCAGACTCCCCAAGCGGAATATGAGGTGCTGTTCCTCCAACTTGCGGTGTCCCTAGTGTGTGTAGGATAGTATTAATGTGCGGGATCGCTGGTAGGTGCCCGAAGTGCCTGTTTCCGCGCTGTATCTCTAAACTAAACTGAAGAGTATGTCAGTGATATCCAGATGTTTGAATCTTTAAAATCCATAAATATACTTAAGTTTAATTCTTTAAATCTATTTAACCATGAAAACCTTTCGGCTGTAAATCAAGAAAAATAAAATCATTAAGTATTCTAAAACAGAGACACATTTGCAGAACTTCTGTTTTGTTGCATTCTTGCATCTAAAACATCAGAATGTAAGAGTCAAATATTCAGTCGATAGCTATGAGGCTGATAATGAATAATATTTCATTTGAAACTTCCACTCTTGGTTTTTAACATTGATGTAAATTCTGCTGACCTTGGTGGAAATTGAATGCTGAAACTGCCATGCCATTGTGCCAAATTTTAATTCACACCAGTATTAGGGTTTGGGGATGAAATGTCAAATGTTCTTTCAAAAATAATATTTCAGAATGAAATGGTGGGTTACTTCTTATTTTACTTACTTAATTGAGTTTCTGAAGTGATCTTCGGCTGGGTTTTTCACAGTGCAACTGTTCAGCAGCCATAAATCTGCGCTGGATGAATTTTCTGCAAGTAGAGAGAAAAAGGAGCCTGTTAGAAAATCAGTTTAATTTAGGTAGGGTCACGTGTACCGAGGTACAGTTAAAATCCTTTGTTGCGTGCTAACCAGTCATCGGAAAGACAATACATGATTACGATCGAGCTGTCGACAGTGTACAGATACATGATGAAGGGAATAACGTGAAGAACATTCAGTGCAAGATAAAGCCAGTAAAGTCCTATCAAAGGTAGTCCAAGGATCTCCAATGAGGTAAATAGTCATTTCAACTGTTCTCTAGTGGTTGGGAGGATGGTTCAATAGCTGTTGCTGGGAAGAAACTGTCCCTGAATCTGGAGGGATCAGTGGCCGTTTTCACACTTTTCGTATTTGTATCCAACTAAGTTGGTGTGTTTCATTTAATTTAATGACAATTATTAAGAATTATTGAACCTCCAGTCAAGTGGATACAAGAGGGTTCTGAGAGGGTCGACCTTCTTCGCCCAGAGAGTGGCGAGTGCCTAGAGTACAATGTGGGGAGAGTGGTGGAAGCAGAATCGCTGACACCATTTAAGGGATGTCAAGATGACCGCTTGAATCATCTAGGCATTAAAGACTAGGGGCCAAGTGGTGGAAGATGGCATTAATACAGATGGGTGCCCACGTTAAAGAGGAATGTTGGGTTGAATGGCCTGTTTCCCTGTTATGTGACCTTATGACTCGAAGAGGAATGCAAGAAGTGTAAGATAGACACGAAACGCTGGAGTAACGCAGCAGGTCAGACAGCCTCTCTGGAGAAAATGGAGTAGGTAAAGTTTTGGGTCAGACCCTTCTTCAGTCCGCGAGTTAGGGGAGAGGGAAACTAGAGGTATGGAAAGGTACAGAACAGATCACACTAAATGACACCGATGACTAAAGGGCCAGCAATGGTCCATTGTTGGCCGTGGAGAAGATGATAACCAGCAGGACAACTAAGGTGGTGGATGGACAGAGAGAGGAGAGGCAAGGGTTACTTGAAATTAGAGAAATCATAACTCATACTGCTGGGTTGTAAGCTGCTCAAGCGAAATATGTGCTGTTCCTCCAATTTATGTGTGACCTCACACCGAGAGTGGAGGAGGCTCAGGACAGAAAGGTCAGTATGGAAATGGGGAAAGGTCGGTATGGGAATGGGAAAGGGGCGTTAAGTGTTAAAATGCTTGGCACCCGTTACAGAAGTGTAAGAGCAATTAAGAAAGGATTAGAAAATAAACAAAATGAAACATTCTTGTTATCGGCCCTTTAGGTTAGGCAGCATCTTAGTGCAGTAGTTTGTGTTGCTGCTTCACATATACCTAGATTCAATCTTTAATCTCAGGTACTGTCTGTGTGTAATATGTGTCTCCTCTGTGACTACATGGCTTTCCCCCAAATGCTAAAACCTACCTCCCACATCATAAAGAAATACAGGTAGATTAATTTGCTGTTGTAATCTTCCCCTCAGGTTAGTGGCAAAAAAAACTCAAGGGAGAATTCATGACAATGTGCTTGATAGGATAAGTTACACGGGTACAGGATGTGTGGCACTGATGAGATTGTTCCTCTTGTTTAAAAAAAACTGCAGATGCTGGAAGGTAGACAAATATGCTGGAGAAACTCAGCGGGTGTGGCAGCATCTGGAGGGAAGGAATAGGTGACGTTTCGAGTCGAGATCCTCTTACTGTGACGCAAGCTTAACAGAAGACACCGTACATGCAAAATAAATACAAACTATTCAATCGTGCAGCAAAGTCCAGAAAACATGCGTCCCCGAATTAAACAGTTTATAATATAAATCAGCAAATGAAATTATTTTTCCCCATGGCAAGCAACGCAAATCAAATATGTAGGAAGGAACTGCCAATGCTGGTTTACACCAAAATGCTGGAGCAACTCAGTGGGCTGAATAAGGGTCTCGACCCAAAACGTCACCCATTCCTCCTCTCGAGATGCTGCCTGTCCTGCTGAGCCACTCCAGCATTTTGTGTCCAGCATCGACACAAATTAAAGATGAGAATTAGACAACGGTTAAGATGCAGGAGACTTCTTAGACTGGAGGATGTAACAGTGATGGGGATGAATGAGGGTATGGAGATATGTGAAAATGATGGGAATTTTAAAATAGAGGTGTTGTTAGTGTTGCCAGCGGAGCAGCAAGAAATGAGGTGACCGATGAGCAGCGGATGGTTAGTTGAAATCAATCGTGCCCTTTGAATGAATAATAGTTTCATAAATAGAATGTAAGTCTTGACATGGGGAATAGATAACTGAGGCTACACTATGTACATTAAAACTCTAATAATCTCGCGCACTCAGGACTATGGTGGCGCAAGACAGATTTGGGCAACACTTTAATATTATTTTAATTAATAGCTCACCAAACTTTCAAGTCTGAAAAAGGGTCGTTCCACAGATGCTGCCCGACCCACTGAGTTCATCCAGCACTTTGTATTTTACTTAAGATTCCACCGTTTGCAGTTCCTTATGTCTATATTCTTTTTTTTTTTAAAGTGATGCATAATGTTAGTTTAGTTTAGTTTAGTTTAAAGATACAGTGTGAAAACAGATCCTTCGGCCCACTGAGTTGGCGCTGACCAACGGTGCCTGGTCCTACAAGCTAGTGACAATTTACAGAGGCCAATTAACCTACAAACCTGTAAGGAATCGGAGTGTGGGAGGAATCCGGAGCACCCGATAAAACCCATGCAATCACAGCGAAAACATACAAACTCTGTTTGCACCCATGATACATATGGCAGCACCTGTAGTAAGGATCGAACCTGAGTCTCTGACCCTGTGAGGCAGCAACTCTACCGCTGCGCCACTGTGCTCCCCTTGTATTGGTACAATACGTTTCATCGTGAGGATAGACACAAAATGCTGGAGTAACTCAGCGGGACAGGCAGCATCTCTGGAGAGAAGGAATGGGTGATGTTTCAGGTCGAGACCCTTGTTCAGACTTGGATCTCGACACGAGACGCCACCCGTTCCTTCTCTCCAGAGATGCTGCCAGTCCCGCTGAGTTACTCCAGCATTTTTTGTCAATCTTCAATTTAAACCCGCATCTGCAGTTCCTTCCTACACATCTTCTAGTGAGCAGGTTTGAAGGGTGTGCAAAAATGGGTCTCGCATGAGCTTAAAAGCACTGCGGGAAACAAGACACTAAAGACTGCAAAGGGAGTATGGGCAAAGTTGTCCAGTGAACAAGAGGCGAAACCAGTGGAATTTCAAATTAAAAATGCAGTAGATTATCAGAATTTTACTGTACTCAGTTCCCATAGCGAAATGGAGGCCTGTTGTTTGCACAGCATTTTATTCTTTTGTAATGAATACTTTATAAATACAGAAGCTAGCAAGTATGACCGAGATGGAAAACCTGCCTTTCAGTCAACAGCCTAACAATCAGTTGTTTAACACCAGGCATTTCGGTCAAGGATCATGTAAATAATAAGCAAAAAGAGAGAGTAGTAATGTGCCAGCAATGCATGATATTCAAATCATTTGTAAACAGTCCATATAAAATAGTTACTAAGAAACTAAGAAATCAACAATTGATTTCATCCACAGGGAACATTTGATTGCCGCATATTAAATGGATACAAAGTGAACACCCACAATTATATTGTATTCAAATTATCTTATTTTCTTTAATTTGTTATTTTGCACTTTTCACTACCAATTGCATGATTCATTACCATTTATGTTCCAAGTTCACTTCATGAGAGGAATAGATCGGGTAGATGCACAGAGTCTCTTGCCCAGAGTAGGTGAATCGAGGACCAGAGCACACAGGTCTAAGGTGAAGGGGAAAAGATTTAATAGGAATCCAAGGGGTGAGTTTTTCACAACTTGATGGGTGTATGGAACAAGCTGCCAGAGGAGGTAGTTGAGGCTGGGACTGTCCCAACGTTTTAGAAAGAGTTAGACAGGTACATGGATAGGACAGGTTTGGAGGGATATCGTCCAAATGCGGGCAGGTGGGACTAGTGTAGCTGGGACATGTTGGCCGGTATGGGCATAGAAACATAGAAAATAGGTGCAGAAGGAGGCCATTCGGCCCTTTGAGCCAGCACCGCCTTTCATTGTGATCATGGCTGATCGTCCCCAATCAATAACCCGTGCCTGCTTTCTCCCCATGTCCCATAGAAACATAGCATGTTGGGCTGAAGGGCCTGTTTCCACACTGTATCACTCCGTGACTCTAGGACATGTAATATTTATGGCAAATTCGATATGAGATGTACAATATTGGAAAAGATCATCTAAACATTATTTATAGAATAAAAGTTAGATAATTCGAAACAACAATTAATCTTCCTCATGGCATTTTTCTGCATGCCCTCATTTGCCACCACTAAATATCATATTTTTCAATGGATATCACATCTTCCTGCCAATTCTGCCACCAGACTTAATTAACTTATTCTCATGCTGATACAACCAGCCTCCACTCTTTTCACAGCTGCTCAATTCATTTGTTCAGCAAATTAATGTATTGAATCAGATCGAAATACTAAAATATTAGAATATTGAAGATAGGGTCCCTTACCAAGAGATACAGGTGAATTTATAATGGGAAACAAGGAAATGGCAGAACAGTTAAATGAGTACTTACATTCTGTTTTCACTAAGAAAGACACAAACAATCTCCCAGAAATACTAGGGGACCCAGGATCTAGTGGGAGGGAGTAACTGAAGGGAATCCACATTAGTCAACTTCATCTATTGCATCCGCTGCTCTTGGTGTCAACTGCTCTACATCGGCAGGGCTCTCTCTTAACTTTTTTTCCCTGTTGCCAGCCGGGCAACCGCGGCAGCTTTTTAGGTTGCCAAATGACAGTTTAGGTGGTCATTTAAGACGGCTTGCATAACACGTGCGATAATGTGCTCGGACGAAGTGCGTAGTTACCACTCGGAATTATGGTCACATATTATTTCTGCTTCAAATAAAGTCACAAACTAAACATATTCACCAATCAAGACATGATATATACCACAATGGCATGCAGCAAAATTACAATACAGTATCTCATCTCTTTTTACTCGTTGCAATGCATGCAATTTCTATGATCTCTTTCCACTTCCAAACAAAAATATGGTTATTCAGCGTATGATCAACCTCGGTGAGACCGAGCGCAGGCTTGGCGATCGCTTCGCACACACCTCCACTCAGTTCGCAATGACCAACCTGATCTCCCGGTGACTCAGCACTTCAACTCCCCTCCCATTCCGAATCCCACCTTTCTGTCCTGGGCCTCCTCCATGGCCAGAGTGAGGCCCACCGCAAATTGGAGGAACAGCACCTCATATTTTGCTTGGGTAGGTTACACCCCAGCGGTATGAACATTGGCTTCTCCAATTTCAGGTAGTCCTTGCTTTCTCCCTCCTTACCCTCCCATTCCCAGCTCTCCCACAGCTTACTGTCTCCACCTCTTCCTTTCTTTTTCCAGTCCCCCACCCCTCCCGACATCAGTCTGAAGACTGATAGTGAAAGGATTTGAGTATAGGAGCAGGGAGGTTCTACTGCAGTTGTACAGGGTTTTGGTGAGACCACACCTGGAGTATTGCGTATAGTTTTGGTCTCCAAATCTGAGGAAAGACTTTCTTGCCATAGAGGGGGTACAGAGAAGGTTCACCAGACTGATTCCTGGGATGTTGGGACTTTCATATGAAGAAAGACTGGATAGACTCGGCTTGTACTCACTGGAATTTAGAAGATTGAGGGGGGATCTTGTAGAAACTTACAAAATTCTTAAGGGGTTGGACAAGCTAGATGCAGGAAGATTGTTCCCGATGTTGGGGGAGTCCAGAACAAGGGGTCACAGTCTAAGGATAAGGGGGAATTCCTTTAGGACCGAGATGAGGAAAACATTCTTTACACAGAGAGTGGTGAGTCTCTGGAATTCTCTGCCACAGAAGGTCGTTGAGGCCAGTTCATTGGCTATGTTCAAGGGGAGGTTGGATGTGGCTGTTGTGGCTAAAGGGATCAGGGGGTATGGAGAGAAGGCATGTGCGGGATACTGAGCTGGATGATCAGCCATGATCATATTGAATGGTGGTGCAGGCCCGAAGGGCCGAATGGCCTACTCCTGCACCTATTTTTCTATGTTTCTATGAAGAAGGGTCTCGACCCGAAACGTCGCCTATTTCCTTCGCTCCATAGATGCTGCCTCACCTGCTGAATTTCTCCAGCATTTTTGTCAACCCATTCACACAAGTTCTGTTATCCCACTTTCCTCACCCACTCACTGCACATTAGGGGCAATTTTACAGAGACAAGTTAACCTACAAAGCCAATGCATCTTTGGGATGTGGGAGGAAACACACACGCTTGCAGGGAGAATGTGCAAATTCAACACAGACAGTGCCCGAGAACAGGGTCGAACACATATATCTGGTGTGTGAGGCAGCAAGTCCACCAGCTATGCCACTATATTTTATTTTCCAACACACAAAAAATTATACGTTGATAACTTTGGTTACAAAAAAAAAGAAACTATTCATTTTCAGTCTTAAATCTCTAAGTGACGCTATGTCCCCTTTACAGCTACTGTATGTTT
The DNA here is from genome assembly GCA_035221665.1 of Okamejei kenojei. NCBI lineage: Eukaryota > Metazoa > Chordata > Chondrichthyes > Rajiformes > Rajidae > Okamejei > Okamejei kenojei. Next base: position 148,942,510 of record CM069132.1, read on the forward strand.
TAATTCAGTTCAAGACAATGGGGCAGTACATTGGCCATAAATTTGCTGGCTAAAATTGCCAGAGACCCGGAATTGATCCTGAATATGGGTGCTGTCTGTATGGAGTTTTGTTTTCTCGTTTATAACATTATTTACAGAGTACTATGTTTACATATTCTGTTGTGCTGCTGCAAGTTAGGGTTTCATTTTTCTAACTGGGATATGAGAGAATAAAACACTCTTGACTCTCGTCGCTGATGTGTGGGATAGAACTAGAGTATGGGTGATCGGTGGTCGGCGTGGACTCGGTGGGCCGAAGGGCCTGTTTCCACGCTGTATCATTAAATTAAACTAAAAACACTAAAACCAGAGGAAATGTAAAGAAGAGTTTCTACCCGAAACGTCACCCAATTTTTTCTATCCAGAGATGCTGGCTGCTGCTTGGAGTTCCCCCGCACAATTAAAGCATGGAATAGTCTTCACCCTACCATAGGTACCAACCAGACGCAACTAAATTTAAGGTAGCTTTTTCCCCCCCCCCCCAAGAACCCTTTTTTGCTTAAGTCCAAGTCAAGAGTCAAGAGAGTTTTATTGTCATGTGTCCCAGATAGGGCAATGACATTCTTGCTTGCTGCAGCACAACAGAATATGTAAACATAATACCGAACAGGAGATAAAAGTTCAGTGTGTCTATATACTATTGACCATATATATACACAATAAATAAACAGATAAAATGCAATAGGCTGCTATTTTTCAGAGTTAGGTGGTGTTGGGTCCACCAGTTTAAATTCCATTTCGAATATTTTTGGAGGACCAGGAAACCAAGAAGCAAGAGTTACTCCAGGGAGTTATTCCAGCTCCAGGAGTGATTCTGCGTTGGTTTTCAAGGTGAGGCAGCGACCGGACCAGAACTCCCACAATGCAAAGGGAGGGTGAAAGAGGCCGACGGCGACCAGTTGCCATGGCATTGCGCATGTGCAGGGCCGCACATGCGCACAACCACGGCCGATGTGCTGGCCGTCGCAGTGCGCATGTATAAGGCGGCCGGCCGTGCCGAGCGGAGAACCCGAGACCCGAGTCCCGAGAGCTAGCGCCGAGCGGAGACCTGAGTGCCCAGCGCCGAGCGGAGAGCTAGCGCCGAGAGCCAACGCCGAGCGGAGAGCCGAGAGCTAGCGCTGAACGGAGAGCCGAGACCCAGACACGGATGGCGGGCGGGTGTCCCGGTTGCTTGCCAAGGCGGGCAAAATGGCATGGCTTTTAGGTTGCCAGGGGGGACTCTAAGTTGCCATTGGCACCCAGATAACCACTAATTTCGAGCCCTGATCGGTGAGACCAAGTGTAGGCTTGGCAATCGCTTTGCACGACACCTCCGCACAGGTTGCATTAACCAACCTGATCTCCCGGTGGCTCAGCACTTGAACTCCCCCTCCCATTCTGAATCTGACCTTTCTGTCCTGGGTCTCCCCCATGGCCAGAGTGAGTCCCACCGCAAATTGGATGAGCAGCACGTCGTATTTCGCTTGACTAGTTTGCACCCCAGTGGTATGAAAATTGACTTCTCCAATTTCAGCCAGTCCTTGCTTTCTCCATCCTTCCCCTCCCCAGCTCTCCCACAGCCCACTGTCTCCGCCTCTTCCTTTCTTCTTCCCGCCCCCCCCCCCCCCACCCCCACATCAGTCTGAAGAAGGGTCTCGACCCAAAACGTCACCCTATTCCATCACTCCATAGATGCTGCCTCACCCGCTGAGTTTCTCCAGCATTTTTGTCTACCTACGATTTTCCAGCATCTGTAGTTCCTTCTTAAATATTCTATGTTTCTATGTTTAATACTGACTTTTAGACCAAAGGGCCTGTCTTTGTGCTATAAAGTTCTCTTAGACATAACTGGTATTGCATAGATCAGTTTAGTTTAGAGATACAGCGTGGAAAAGACCCTTCGGCCCAACGAGCCAACGCTGACCAGCAATCCCGTACATTAGCATTATCCTACACACTAGGGATAATTTACAATTTTTACCAAAGCCAATTAACCTACAAACCTTTACCTCTTTGGAATGTGGAAGGAAACTGGACATCCCGGAGAAAACCACGCAGGTCACAGGGAGAATGTGCAAACTCTGCACAAACAGCACCCGTAGTCAGGATCGAACCTGGGTCTCTGGGACTGTAAGGCAACAACTCCACCGCTACGCCACCGTACCTATTTATGGTGTAGGAGCATTGGACCACAATCTGATTGAGTGTATTCCCTGCTAGAGAGAGCCCCATCCTTGTGCCAGTCACTGAAATGGAGGAACACTCAGCCTAGACTTGAAAACAGGCCATTCACCCTCTCCCTGGTGAAGTGTCCAGTGCACTGTCAATAATAGATCATTAAGATCGGGGATAAGTAAACTCCTATTACGATTTTTATAATATTATCACCTTTTCCGCAGATGCTGACTGACCTGCTGAGCATTTCCAGCATTTTCTATTTTTATTGCGACTTTCCTGCATCTGCAGATTTTTTAAATTTTCACTTATCCTGTCTATATTTCCCTAAAACATCTCTACATTCTCCTCCTTACAGCACTACGACTTGACTTGGCACCAAAGATCCTATAGCGGAGCAAGATGGACTTCTCCCACGAAAAACGCGTAGTACGGTCATGGGCAGATTCATGGGTAATTATAGGACCCATTTCAGCAACCAGCCTCCGCCATCTTGCTCCGCCATCTTACTTCCGCCTCCGTCTTCGGGGTTGAGGCGGAGCGGCCCGACGCGGGGCTGAGGCTTTGTCCCGGCGGGGAGTCTGGCCCGGATCAGTGGGGAGGTTTACAATGTTTTTTTATTTAATGTTGTCCCTTGTTTAGTCTGAAATAAAGTTCATTTAATTTTGTGAAATACTTAAATTAGATAACCCCTGCAATTACTGCAGTTGTGAACAGTGTGATTAGATGAATGAATTACAGAATGCAAGTGTCAACTCAACAAAATCAACTCAAACACAGCATATGAGCCATTTAAAAAGAAATGTTTTAAAAAACATTAAAAAAGATTACCAGAATCAAAATTTATAAACATTGTATTCTTTAACAAGAATTAACAGAATTATGAATCTAACCCTATATCACACACACACACAAACTGTTCCCCCGCAACGCTGATTACATTGCGAGTCGGGTCGGGTAGGTTCCGGTTACTATAACATCAACTCAAACACAGCTTAAAAAGAAATGATTTAAAAAACAAAACTACCAGAGTTAAATTTTATTCTTTAACAAGTATTAACAGAATTATGAACTAACAGAATTATGAATCTAGCCCTATATCACACACACAAACTGTCCACCCCGCAACGTTGATTACACTGCGAGTCGGGTCGGGTAGGTTCCGGTTACTGAAATGAACTAAAAAAATGCCCATGTTCCTCTCCGTTGCGCACTACACGTCAGCCCATTAAATTTCGCAGGAGTGGCCTATCTTGCTCCGCTTGGCAGATTTTTTTTTTGCTTGGCACCATCTGAAAACTTGGATGGATTCAATTTTGGAAAATGTCATCGCAATCGCTAATCTAAACCGCATGGGGTCCCAACATCAATTCCAGCCTAACACCCTTTGTCTACTGCCTCCCAACCTGAAAATGTCCTTTTTATTAATCCGTTTTGTGTCCATTTATCAACAGTTAAATCCACAGTCAAGTGTATTGTCATCCATTAACAATTTCTGGATTTCTTAAGAGGATTTCATAAGCGAAGGGATATGCGGCAAACGAGAGTAGGTGGGACTAGTATAGCGGGGACATGTTGGCCGGTGTGGGCAAAGTGGGCCGAATTGCCTGTTCCCATGCCGTATGACTCTATAACTCTGAAACACAAGCTATTCAAATAATCCCAAAACAAAAAAAGACTGGAAGAATTGATTACTAATTCAGCAAGTGGCGCCAAACAATGGCTGCCTCTGCCAACGGTCTGTCTCGTCTTTTGCTGCTTGGTTGTTTTTAGTCTGTTGTTCAATGTATATTTTAGTGTACCTTTAGTTTTTATTATTGGGGGGGTGGGGAGGGGGGAGACTTTTTTTATCTCTTTCCTCGACGGAGATGCGCCTTTTTTTTCGTATCGTATCTCTGTCCGCACTGCAGCCTAACATCATGAAGCTGGCGGCCTCTTGCTGTGGATCGACCTCGGGAGCTCCAACCACGGGCGCCTGAAGACTTGTGACCTCGGGAGCTCCAAGCCGCAGGAGCTTTAACCGCCCCGACACGGGAGCTTCGATCACCGGCTGTGGGTGCTTCGATCGCCCCAAATGCGGATGGTTCGACTGACTTGGAGAAAAGGAGGAAAGATAAGACTTTATTGCCTTCCATCACAGTGGGGAATGTGGTGGAGCTGCTGTGGTCAGGTCAAGTCAAGTCAGGTTCATTTGTCACATACAAGATGTGCAGTGAAATGAAAGTGGCAATGCCTGCGGATTGAGCAAAAACACTACAGAACAGAATAGAACAGAATCAGTAATTACATATTAGAAAAAAACAGCAATGTTTAAGAAGACACAACATGTTTATGTTAATTTTTATGTAGTTGTGTGTCTTTTTGCTTTTTTTGGTATGACTGTATGGCAAAATCAAATTCTTTGTACATTGCAAAACATACTTGGCTAATAAATTAATTACGATTACCCCCACCCAAGTCGCACCAGCTTCTCGTTTTCACCCAACAGCTAACATTGGCCTGTTTCCTTTATCATCGTTACTTTTTTGCATTTCTTTCATTGATTTTTCTTTATCTCTCTACATCATTGTCTATATCTCGTTTCCCTTATCCCTAACCAGTCTGAAGAAACGTCACCCATTCCTTTTCTCCAGAGATGCGGTCTGTCCCACTGAGTTACTCCAGCATTCTGTGTCTATCTTCAGTTTAAACCAGCATCTACAGTTCCTTCCTACACATTATTTAATCAGCAATGAACATGGACATTGGTATGACCATGGGGCATTAAAGTTGAATATGATTAACTGCAATCAATACAAAACAGTCCTGAGTGATCTTGAAAAGACCTTGAAGCCTTCAGAAATGTGACCAGTGAAATAATATTGACAAATCAAGGAAAAAAATTATGTTCCAAATGTCTCCAAATGGCATTCGCTTTTTACATATTTGGAGACATGCCCGGAAATTAATGTTTTATTTTTACCTTGTCCATGGTTAAGATGAAAGTAAAACATAAATATTTTGACAAATATTTAGAGAAGCCCTAAAGCAAAATACTGCAGATGCTGGAAATTAGATATTAAAAACATTCAAAAGATCAAACACTAACTGTGAACAAAGCATCCAACAATGACCTTTCATCAGAGCTCTTGGACTATCTGGCCATCAATATTTATACCCAAAATATTTTTTAATCTTATTAAGCCATTAGTTTATACTAATCATCACAAGTAGTGGGCAATGTAGAACAAAATTCCAGCTTCGTAACACAAGGTGTGTACAAAAAAAACTACAGATGCTGGTTTACACCGAATATAGACACAAAAAGCAGGAATAACTCAGCCGGTCAGGCAGCATCTCTAGATATTGGTGATTGGTGGAATTGGTGATGTTTCGGGTCAAGACCCTTCTTCAGACTAAGAGTCAAGGAAGAGGGAACCGAGAGATACGAAAAGGTACATAGAACAAATTAATAATATATGCAAAAAGACAGTTCAAAGCCAGCAACAATGATCAAGAAAAGGTGGAGCCCACAATGGTTCATTGTGGGTGACAAGTTATACATACAGTGAAACTTAGCAGGACATAAAAACATAGGAGGCCACACGACAGGGAAACTATTACGACGACTAGGGTGGGAGAGGGACGGAGATGGAGAGGGGTTGCAAGAGTTACTTGAAAATAGAGCAATCAATATTCATACCGCTGGGTTGTATGCTGCCCAAATGAAATATGAAGTGCTGTTCCCCCAGTTTACGCTTGGCCTCATTTTCACAGTGGAGGAGGCCCAAAACAGAAAGTTCAGTGTGAGAATGGGAGTGGGGGGTGGGTTAAACCTGCAGATATTCAGCAATATTTATTACAGTCACGTTGCTATACTAAATGTAGCCAGCCCAAGACTTGTCCAAGACACGTTGCCCACTAATCTTACTGTTACGGTGGATGTACAATCATACCACAGAGCAACCTCTCAACTTGAGAGAAACACCTGGCCACTGCTTTGCATATGAACAATCGAATACCTGAGTAGGAACTTGTGAGATTGTGCTTGTTGGCTAAAGCTTTTTTTAAGTGCAATAGAGCCAACACCTTGTGCTATCTGGCTGTAATGCAACATGGAAACAAAATTTGGATAAAAGACTTGAAAAAGCAGCCCTAGTTCAAAGCTCACGAAGTAATTAGCCAGATAAGCATAGACCTGTCAGCTCACAATTCAGTCTGCCTTTTCAAAGACTTCCTTCAATTTTTGTTCGCTAACAATATTATTACAGTATACGGATCCGAGAAGCTTCATCATTATTTAAAATTTAGTCTTATCCTTGACATATCTTTTAAAATATTTGCAGATCTTCAAGTTTGAGTCATATTATATTTGGAGGCATATGATTTTTTTTTTAAACCTGTAGCTATATATATTTTTTATCCTAAAACCCCTGTCTCACTGTGCGAGTTGGCCCACGAGTGACCCCGAGTTTTCACTCGTGGTGATCACGTAGCGGGAACGTCGGAACTCGCACGAGCAACTTATCGACTCGTGGCGCTAACGGCAGGTACTCGGGAAACTTGTTAACTCGTGAAAAAAATCAAACATGTTTGATTTTTTCCACGAGTCAAATTAACTGTTTCAAGTGTAAAATGGAAACATTTTAACTCGTTGCAATAACGTAGTGGCCCCGTGCGTTTATCTTAGTGTCTCGTGAGTGTACCGTGGGAACTTTAATAATCTGTTCTTTTGCTCGTAAGACTGAACCAAAGATAGACACAAAATGCTGGAGTTTATAACTCAGCGGACCAGGCAGCATCTCTGGAGAGAAGGAATAGAGTCGAGACCCTTCTTCAGACTTTCCTTCGCTCCAGAGATGCAGCCTGTCCCGCAGAGTTACTACTCCAGCATTTCGTGTCTATCTTCGGCCTTTCTGCCACTTGTCCCCGTGGCTTCACTCTGTCTCAATGAACGGCTTAAAGACCTGCCGAAGGGGCAAGTCTGGGGTGGTGGGTGGGATGTGTCCACGTGTGATGCTCCATCCACCCCCCCGGGGCCGAGAGTGTGGGATTGGGAAGGAACTGCAGATGCTGGTTCACACCGGAGATAGACACACACAATGCTGGAGTAACTCGGCGGGACAGGCAGCATCTCTGGAGCGAAGGAATGGGTGGCATTTCGGGTAAGTCTGAAGAAGGGTCTCGACTCTATTCCTTCTCTCCAGAGATGCTGCCATGTCCGCTGAGTTGTGTGTGTGTGTCTCTCTCCCTCTCTGTCTATCTGTGTGTATCTGTGTGTGTGTCTGCTGTCGGGTCACCCGAGCTGCTTGATTCCTCTGAAGTGGTGGCCAGCTGCTGTCTGTGTGTGTGTGTGTGTGTGTGTGTGTGTGTGTGTGTCTCTCTCTCCCTCTCTGTCTATCTGTGTGTGTGTGTGTGTGTGTGTCTCTCTCTCCCTCTCTGTCTATCTCTGTGTGTGTGTGTGTGTGTGTGTGTGTGTGTGTGTGTGTGTGTGTGTGTGTCTCTCTCTCCCTCTCTGTCTATCTCTGTGTGTGTGTGTGTACTGTCGGGTCCTGGCGGCCGCTCAGTCACCCGCGCTGCTTAATTCCTCTGAAGTGGTGGCCAGCTGCTGTCTGTGTGTATCTCTATCTGTGTGTGTGTGTGTGTGTGTCTCTCTCTCCCTCTCTGTCTATCTCTGTGTGTGTGTGTGTGTGTGTGTACTGTCGGGTCCTGGCGGCCGCTCAGTCACCCGCGCTGCTTAATTCCTCTGAAGTGGTGGCCAGCTGCTGTCTGTGTGTATCTCTATCTGTGTGTGTGTGTGTGTGTGTCTCTCTCTCTCCCTCTCTGTCTATCTCTGTGTGTGTGTGTGTACTGTCGGGTCCTGGCGGCCGCTCAGTCACCCGCGCTGCTTAATTCCTCTGAAGTGGTGGCCAGCTGCTGTCTGTGTGTATCTCTATCTGTGTGTGTGTGTGTGTGTGTGTGTGTGTGTGTGTGTGTCTCTCTCTCTCCCTCTCTGTCTATCTCTGTGTGTGTGTGTGTGTGTGTGTGTACTGTCGGTCCTGGCGGCCGCTCAGTCCACCCCGCGCTGCTTAATTCCTCTGAAGTGGTGGCCAGCTGCTGTCTGTGTGTATCTCTATCTGTGTGTGTGTGTGTGTGTGTGTGTGTGTGTGTGTGTGTGTGTGTGTGTGTGTCTCTCTCTCTCTCCCTCTCTGTCTATCTCTGTGTGTGTGTACTGTCGGGTCCTGGCGGCCGCTCAGTCACCCGCGCTGCTTAATTCCTCTGAAGTGGTGGCCAGCTGCTGTCTGTGTGTATCTCTATCTGTGTGTGTGTGTGTGTGTGTGTGTGTGTGTGTGTGTGTGTGTGTGTGTGTCTCTCTCTCTCTCCCTCTCTGTCTATCTCTGTGTGTGTGTGTGTGTGTGTGTGTGTGTGTGTGTGTGTGTCTCTCTCTCTCTCCCTCTCTGTCTATCTCTGTGTGTGTGTGTGTGTGTGTGTGTGTATACTGTCGGGTCCTGGCGGCCGCTCAGTCACCCGCGCTGCTTAATTCCTCTGAAGTGGTGGCCAGCTGCTGTCTGTGTGTATCTCTATCTGTGTGTGTGTGTGTGTGTGTGTGTGTGTGTGTGTGTGTGTGTGTGTGTGTGTGTCTCTCTCTCTCTCCCTCTCTGTCTATCTCTGTGTGTGTGTGTGTGTGTGTGTGTACTGTCGGGTCCTGGCGGCCGCTCAGTCACCCGCGCTGCTTAATTCCTCTGAAGTGGTGGCCAGCTGCTGTCTGTGTGTATCTCTCTCTCTCTCTCTCTCTCTCTCTCTCTCTCTCTCTGTGTGTGTGTGTGTGTGTGTGTGTGTGTGTGTGTGTGTGTGTGTGTGTGTGTGTGTGTGTGTGTGTGTGTGTGTGTGTGTGTGTGTGTGTGTGTGTGTGTGTGTGTGTGTGTGTGTGTCTGCTGTCGGGTCCCAACGGCCGCTCAATGTCAGTCACCCGGGCTGCTTCCTTTTTTAAAATTATTTAAAATAGAGATCCATTGCAAAAAAGTATTTAAAAACATAAAAAAACAAGAAATGCTTGGTAGAATGCGCATTTTCCCATTGTAGGTCATATCAATAGATGCGGCCGCGCTGAAATAACTCAAAACCACAGGATGGAGATGTATTTTAACATTGTTGCTTTATTAAACCATACCTTCATTCACGGTTGGCTCAAGAGTAACGGGAGAGGAACTTGCTAACTCGGGAGAGGAACTTGCTAACTCGGGAGAGGAACTTGCAACATCGCAGCAATTACATACCCGTGGGAACTCGGCCACACACTTGATCATACACTTGCAGTCTCGTGGGCAGCCACGAGTCTATCACTCGGGGTACCTCGTGGGTCAACTCGCACAGTGAGACAGGGGCATAAGGGACTGTAACCAATAAAATACTTCTAAAAGGAAGATTGTTCCCAATGTTAGGGAAGTCCAGGACAAGGAGTCACAGCTTAAGGATAAAGGGGAAATCCTTTAAGACCGAGATGAGAAAGACTTTTTTTCACACAGAGAGTGGTGAGTCTCTGGAACTCTCTGCCACAGAGGGTAGTTGAGGCCAGTTCATTGGCTATATTTAAGAGGGAGTTAGATGTGGCCCTTGTGGCTAAGGGGATCAGAGGGTATGGAGAGAAGGCAGGTACAGGATACTGAGTTGGATGATCAGCCATTATCATATTGAATGGCTGTGCAGGCTCGAAGGGCCAAATGGCCTACTCCTGCACCTAATTTCTATGTTTCTATAAATGTGTAGGAAGGAACTGCAGGTGCTGATTTAAACCAAAGATAGACACAAAATGCTGGCGTAATTCAGCAGGCAGGCAGCATCTCTGGAGAGAAGGAATGGGTGATGTTTCAGGTCGAGATCCTTCTTCAGTACTCCTAATCTATGATTATGAATATGTCGATAAAGATTAGTTCAGAGATACAGCGTGTAAGCAGGCCCTTCGACCCATCGAGTCCATGCCAACCAACGATCACCCATACATTAGTTCTGTGTAATCCCAGTTTTGCATCCTACATACCGAGGACAATTTACAAAAGCCAATTAACCTACGGACCTGAAGATAGACACAAAATGCTGGAGTAACTCTATGGGATAGGCAATATCTCTGGATAGAAGGAATGGGTGACGTTTCAGGTCGAGACCCTTCTTCAGTCCTGAAACGTCACCCATTCCTTCTGTCCAGAGATGCTGCCTGACCTGCTGAGTTCCTCCAGCATTTTGTGTCTACCGCCATTTTGTGTACACCAGCATCTGCAGTTCCTTCCTACACAACCGACAAACCTCCACATCTTTGGAATGTTGGAGAAGACCAGAGAACAAGGAGAAAACCCACATGGTCACAGGAGAGAATGCACAAACTTTGTGTAAGTAAGTAAGTTTATTGGCCAAGAATTCACATACAAGGAATTTGCCTTGGTGCTCCGCCTACAAGTAACAACATGACATACAGTGACAGTTACGAATGACTCAGAAAACACTAAACATTAATAATAATAAAACATTAATGATAAAACACTAAACTGCCTACAACTTTGTGTAGACAGCACAAACCCTGGATTGTACCCAGGTCTCTGGTGCTGTAAGGCAGAACTCTACCGCTGCACCACTGTGCCACCCCAAACCAAACACAGCACAGAAAGGTCCAAGCAGCACATAAATTGTGAGTTAATTTATGTTGTTGGAGTTCATCCAACGATAAATAATGCTTGGATTATGGGCAAAAACTCTTCAAATAATTGTCCGAGCTTCTCTATGCAACTAAACAGATACACGGGTTTCAGATCAACAAGTACTGAGAGGTAATGCTTCAGATAATGAAATAAAATATTAGTTCAATCTTTGTCCTCAATATCAAATACATAAATCATATTTACTTTGCTTTATAATTCAGTATAAAGTATGAACTGGACAGAAAGTGATGGCAATGCTTAGAAGAAGAGCATTGATACAGAATTAATTTTTAAGGCATTGAAAATATACTTTGGTTTACCCGCCATTATATTGTTTCAAGCAAGTCTTCCAGCAGTGAAAAAGGCCCATCGGTCGAGCACATTCCAGATTCCAAACACTCTTGAGATAAAAACGTATTTCCTCAGATCCCCTCTTACCTAAACCTCTCTAGCTTTGGCCATCTCTGCTTCCAGGAAAAACCTTCCTGCTATCCAACTTATCTGTTGCCTTCATGAATTAGAATACTTCTAACCGCCCCTCCCCCCTCACATTAGACTCTTCAACTGAGGAAAACAAGTCTATCCAGCCAACATCCTGATGAATCTTTCCTGTACCCTCTTCTATGAAATCATGTGGCATTATAATATTAAAGCAGCATATAATCAGGATGCATAACAGCATGGTTTGGGAACAGCTCCATCCAAGACCAAAATAAATTGCAGCGAATGTTGGACGTAGCCCAGACCATCACACAAACCAACATTCCTTCCACTGACTCAATTTATACCTCACGCTGCCTCGGCAAGGGCAGCAGCGTAATCAAGGACCGAGTCGCGCTCTGCCTACTCCCTCTTCTCCCCTCACTCATCGGCAAAAGATAAAGAAGTGTGAAAACGCACACCTCCAGATTCAGGGTCAGCTTCTTCCCAGCTGTTATCAGGCAACTAGATCATCCTACCACAACTAGAGAGCAGTCCTAAACTACTATCGACCTCATTGGTGACCCGTGGCCTATCTTTGATTGGACTTTACTGAGCTTAATCGTGCACTAAACGTTATTCACATTATTCTCTTTACTGTAGCGGCTCTTCTGGAGTTTCTTCCCAGCTGTTATCAGGCAACTGAACCATTCTATCAACAACTAGAGAGCGGCCCTGAGCTACTATCTACCTTGTTAGAGACCCTTGGACTACCTTTAATAGGACTTTACCTTTCACTACACATTATTCCCTTTATCATGTACTGTGGATGGCTCAATCGTAATCATGCATTGCCTTGCCGCTGACACTGTACCTCAGTACACGTGACAATAAACTAAACTCAATACTGCAAAGGTGAATTCTATGCGTGGTTTAAAATGTCACTAAGACGAGACAGCAACATATGCGTAGAGCATACGCGATTCTTCCATATAGAGTTAACCCCTCCTTCATTTGCACCTTACTGCCTGGGTCAAGTCACATATGCTATATTCATGGAACTCGATTTACGAAGTATCAGGATAGAACTTTTAATAACATTGAAGCCAATGAAAGCAGAGAAGTGTAGCTAATGGAGAGAAGCAGGGAGTAGTGAAGAATGATTGTGGCTGGAAGCACAGTGACACACTCCTGGGAACAGTCAATATGACTAGCACTGCTCTTTTTTCCAATATATTTTCAAAGAGCTGTAATGGTTAAACTTATGAAACAGCACAAAGCTCTGGCATACATTAGCTAGCAAGGGGATAATTTGTTATAGATATAGGCTGGGAAATGACAGATAAGTTTAATGTAAGCAAATTTCAGGTATTGCACTTAAGGAAGCCAAATGTTTGTTGAGTTTAGTTTAAAACAGACCCTTCGGCCAACCGAGTCCACATCGACCATCGATCCCTACACATTAACACACTAGGGACAATTTTACATTAATACCAAGCCACTTAACCTACAAACCTGTGCGTCTTTGGAGTGTGAGAGGAAACCAAAGATCTCGGAGCAAATCCACGCAGGTCATGGGGTAAACGTACAAACCCCGTACAGACAAGCACCCGTTGTCAGGATCGAACCCAAGACTCTGACGCAGTAAGGTAACAACTCTACCGCTGCACTACTGTGCAGTCCGCAGCGGGAAAGTACGCAGTTCATTGAAAGATCCTGAACAGCCTTTTGTACAGTGTGGATCTTGATGTCCAAGTCCATAAGAGTTAGGAATTCATGATGCAGCTTTATAAATATTTAGTTAGGCTGCATTTGGAGTATTGTGTGCAGCTCCAGGTTCCCCCATTACAGGAAAGACGCGGAGGGGATGCAGAAATGGTTCACCACAATGCTACCTGGATTAGAGGGTATTAGCAATAAGAAGAGTTTGGACAAACTTGGGACTGTTTTCTCTGGATCATCGGAGTATGAGGGAAGACCTATAGTTGCAACATTGCAAGCAACTTTTGGGACAGCTTGGTTTGGGATCACATGGAATGCGAGGAATTGCGGAGAATCCATTGCACAGTTCTGATTTCTCCACCATCTACATGTTATGCTGCCTCAAAAAAGCAGCCAACATAATTAAAGACTTGTCCCACTCCCACTCCAGTCATTCCCCCTTCTCTGTTTTGTCAGACGAAGAGATGACAGACTCTGAGAGGAGTCGAACTGTACCAGAACGGACCACCTAAACCACAGGGGGGGGCAAGATACCGGCTTGCAAAGTCAGCCTCAGAAGTCGGCTTCAGCAACCGATCTGCCAGCTTCGTCCCGGTGGAGCTCCAGAGCCACTGCCGCAGAGGGCAAATTTGACCCACCGATTGGCCAGAAGTCGGCTATGGATCTGCCGGTTCTGGCTCTGCCAGAGTTCAACCCGCCGATCAACCGTGGAAGAATCGATGAGGTCGAGATCGGCCACCGCTCCCAGCCTAAGCGCCACATCCACGGGGATTTCATGTGTGCTCTCGCTATTTTGTCCAGATTAAAGGAGGAGTCGGACCACCAATTGCCGGAAACCTTGCGGTGGACCTGGGCTTGAGTTTGACTTGATTGTATTATGTATCATATTACCTGATGTGATTGGATAGTGCACAAAGCAAAGCTTTTCACTGTACCTCCATGACAGTAATCAACCGAAATGTAAACCTGACAGTTGTTTACAAAATTATGAGAGACAGTCTGAACCTTTTCCCGGGGTGGAAATGTTAAAAACTAAAGGGCATAGCTTTAAGGTGAGAGGAGGAAAATGTAAAGGAGATGCGTGAGGCAATTTTCTTTTTTCACAAGAGTGGTGAGTGCCTGGATACACAGGGAATGAATCTCATGTAGGATTGGCTTAATTTGGCACCATGTTCGACAGAGACATCATGGGCCAAAGGGTCTGTTCCTGTGCTGCACTGTTCAATCTTTCGATGTTTCATCACAAAAGAACAATTGGGTCACCAAAATGCCTGGTGGATGAAGAAGGGTCTCGACCCGAAACGTCACCCATTCCTTCTCTCCAGAGATGCTGCCTGCCCCGCTGATTATTCCAGCATTTTGTGTCGAGACTGGTAGATGAAACTAGATCAAGTAGAATCAAAACATCCAATATAAAACTGGTGTAATTTTAAAGAGGTGCAGGAACAAAGATTATGTCTGCACACAAATGCTTGAAATAGCTTGATTTTTTAATAATGTTCACAATATGCGTATAAGATTCTTGGCTTTACTAATAGTACAATATCAAAGAAGTTATGCTAAACATTTATGGCTAGACCTCAGCTAGACTACTGCTCAATACTGCATGCCAAACTTTGGGCAGGTTGTCAAGGACACAGAGGGGATGCAGACGGGGATTTACCAGAGCAAAATGAGGAATTTAATTGCTTCAGGAGACAAGCTCATTGTTTTCCTTGTAGCAGGAGATCTGATAGAAAAGTTCAAAATTAAAGGATTTGTGACAGCATCTGTTTTCGGTAGCGGAAGGGTCGGCAATCTGATGAAACTAATTTAAGGTTATTAGCAAAAGCTCAAAAGTTCGCAAGTTCATAAGTTCATAAGTTCCAGGAGCGGAATTAGGCCATTCAGCCCATCAAGTCTGCTCCGCCATTCAATCATTCTATCTTTCCCTCTCTACCCCATTCTTCTGCCTTTGCCCCATAACTCCCGACACCCGTACTAATCAAAAGTTCCGGAGGAACAATTAGAAAATGTCTTCCCCCCTATAATTACTGCCATCTGTCATGCACTGCTAACAAAGATAATGGGAGCAGATTGAATAATAACATCGAAATGTAAATTGGATTATTGTTTGACATAAAAGCAATCATATAGCCATGTGGGGAAAAAAGCAGGGAACTGGGAATGAATGAACAGATCTACAAAGCAGACAGTAAAGGAATAGACAGCCAAGTGGTCTCATTCTTTGCTGGATTAATTCATGGATTAGCAAGGGAAAGTGCAGGAAAATCCAAAATAATTTTAAGCATCAAAGGAAACTACATCCAGCAGCCTTTCAGCATAATGTCTGTCTATACACTGTGCAGAGTAGATTTGAATTAAATTCAAATATTGGAATAATTGTTTCCTCTCTGACATAATGTCCTTGGAAGAAATGCAACAAGACAGTTTTAAATCAATTCCAAGGAACTGTGCATCATCAAGTTATTCCTTGGAGTGCAGGAGGATGAGGGGTGATCTAAAAGATGTGTACAAAGTCATGAGATGAATAGATCGTGCAAACGCACAGAGTAGGGGAATCGAGAACCAGAGGACATAGGTTTTAGGTGAGGGGGAGGGGGGGGAAAAGATTTAATGGGAACCTAAGGGGTAACTTTGTTACACAAAGGGTGGTGGATGTTTGGAACAAGCTGCTGGAGTAGGTAGTTGAGGCAGGTACTATCGCAACGTTTAGACAGGTACATGGATGGGATAGGTTTAGAGGGATACGAGCCAAAAGAAGGCAGGTGGACTGGTGGGGCATGTTGGTCAGCATGGGCAAGTTGGGCGCGGGGCCTGTTTCCACGCTGGATGACTCTGTGCTAAGTTTACTGTCATATGCACAATGTGAGGTACAGGTGCAATGAAAACCTTGTGCAAAAGTGCATAACTGGTTATTAAACCAAGAGACATCAGTGTAAGTGTGTATCGACCGATGCTCACATTTACAGAATAGAGGAATAGGCCCTGCTATAACGCAAAAAGCCTCATATTGTGGAAATGATTAAAGGACACTCTAAATCTGTTTTCAAGAACAGATTTACATGCAGAGAGAACGGAAGTACGTTTCACTCTTGAGCAATGGCACCAGTCGCAGAAATACATCAACAACTACTATCTATCTCTTGAACTATCTTTGATTGGACTTTACTGGCTTTATCTTGCACTACACGTTATTCGCATTAATTCCCCCCCCTTATCATGTATCTGTACACTATGGAAGGTGCGATTGTCTTCATGTATTGTCCTTCCGCTGACTGGTTAGCAGACAACAAAACTTTTTTATTGCACCTCGGTACACGTGACAATAAACTAAACTCAAACACAAAATGACAAAGAACAGCTTACCCAGTGGTACGAATATTAATTTTTCTAACTTCAAGTAACCCTTGCTTTCCCTCTGTCTCCATCCTTCCCCCGCCCTTGTTCGCTGACGAGTTTCACTGTCCTGATTAATTTTACTGTTTGGATGCTTTCTGTCACCTTCCCCATAACCAACAAAATGTCCATTTCCTTGTTCATTGTCTGAAACATGGAAACATAGAAAATAGGTGCAGGAGGAGGCCATTCGGCCCTTCGAGCCAGCACCGCCATTCATTGCTATCATGGCTGATCATCCCCTGTCAATAACCTGTGCCTGCCTTCTCCCCATGTCCCTTGACTCCACTAGCCCATAGAGCTCTATCTAACTCTCTCTTAAATCCATCCAGTGACTTGGCCTCCACTGCCCTCTGTGTCAGGGAATTCCATAAATTCACAACTCTCTGGGTGAAAACGTTTTTTCTCACCTCAGTCCCAAATGACCTCCCCCTTATTCTAAGACTGTGGCCCCTGGTTCCGGACTCGCCCAACATTGGGAACATTTTTCCTGCATCTAGCTTGTCCAGTCCTTTTGAAGATAGGTTTGCTTTGATCTGTCCTTTCACGCTTAACATGCTCTTTGTACCCTTCCATATCTCTAGCTCCCCTCTCCGACTTTCAGTCTGAAGATGGGTCTCGACCCAAAACCTCACCTATTCTGCTCCAGAGTTGCTGCCTGTCCCGCCGAGTTACTCCGCTATTTTTGTGTCTATCTTCAAAGTAAGATCGTACCTTGAGCGAGATATTATAAGACGCAAATGACTTACAATAATTCATATAAAATAGCATAACAGGCTTCTATGCACAAAAGCAACTATACTACAGTGGGCAGTTTTATGAACCAAACAGTTGGATACCTGAATAGAAAGCTGTTAGGCGTCTTTTTATTTGCTTCACCTACTGCAAGTGAACTGTGGCAAACAGTGGGAGACTGGCCATTAGCCCAGACCAACTATGGCGAGCGCAAACACAGTCTGTGACAGGAAATAACCAAGCCTCCTGGTTATAGCCTGAAAATCTTAAAAAAAAACAGCATTGGGACTTAAAGTTTAAGCATGACCAACATGACTGCATGCCAACATTTATAAATCATGGTTTTATCACGAAATGTTTATTTAAATGTAGGGTTGAGAGAAGAAAAACAATTCTGAAACAAAAATAATGTCAAAAATCTGAACAAGACCAGTAGTATAAATTAATGTTGGGTGCAGAAATGGAAAAGAAACAGCATACTGAATATTTGGGAACTGGACTCTGTCGAAACCGATGAATAGAAATTAAATCAAATTTTACAGTAAAAAGCAAAGTGCTGGAGAGACTCTGCGGGTCGGGCAGCATCTGTGGAGGGAATGAACAGACAATGATTGAGCAGATGCCAAACGCAGGCAGGTGGGACTAGTGGAGATCGGGCATGTGCTCGGCATGAGCAAGTTGGGCGGAAGGGCCTGTTTCCATGCTGTAAGACTCTAAGACTCATTCCTACGTCGCCCTTTCTGTCCTGAGCCTTGCAAATTGGAAGAACAAAATTCCAATTTTGGAAGATCAGCATTTCATATTCTCACTAGGTAGCTTACAGTCCAAGGGTATGAACAGTGAACGCACCAATTTCAAGCATTACCCACTCTCCCTACATCATCCCCCTCCACCCCCACCTCCCCTTCTGCTAAAATCCCACCCTTTCCTCCATCTCACACCACCATAATCACCCTGCTCCTTACCGCTCCTCCATAGAAGCATAGACAATAGGTGCAGGAGCAGGCCATGCGGCCCTTCGAGCCTGCACCGCCATTCAATATGATCATGGCTGATCATCCAACTCAGTAACCTCCATCTGTCCATCTCCCATCCCCAAGCCCCATACTTCTCTTTTATCCCCCCTCCTTTCCATCCCCACCATTTTTCCATCCAGTTCCCACACTCTGGCTTTTAAATTTCTCTCCTCCTCTTCCTTCACTTTGATTTAGAGTGATCAATTGATCTAGTGAGGGCAGGTGAGCGGGAAACTGGAGCATCCTGAGGAAATCCATGTCGCTGCAGGGAGATTGTGCAAACTACACACACACACACACACACACGGTACAGAGGTCAGGACTGAATCCAGGACGCTGGAGCTGCAAGGCTGCAGCTTTACCAGCTGCAGTACTGTGTCATTTACTCCGGAAGAACCCTGACATTTATCTGGCCATCAGCCTCAATGAGAAGTTGTCAAGGTCACTAACGATGGGCTGGCAATCATCCCTCACATCTTATCATTGTACCAAAATATATGAATTTTGTGCTTTTATTATGAGGGAGTATTCCCCACTCGATTCCTCCCCTTTATCCGCTTTTAGTGAGAGTGAATGAAAGCTTCTTGCATCTACTCCACCGATATTTATGTGGCTCCTTACTTACAACAGGGTGCCATGTTCATAAGTTACAGGAGCAGAATTAGGCCATTCGGCCCATCAATTCTACTCCACCATGGCTCGTCTATCTTTCCCTCTCAATGCCATTCTCCTGCCATTTCCCCCAAACCCCTGACACCTGCACTGATGCTCAAGAGAAAATGATGGCAAAACCAGGAAATGAGTAGAAAAGAATGAGAATATCACAATCCAGGAGTTGCTAAATTGACAACCATTGTAGTTTATCAAAGAGGCATTGGTAGATAAGGCACAATTTTGGACCGCCTCAACTTTAAAGAGAGTAAGATGAGGACATTGCATGGTGCTGGTTCGAAGGGCCGAATGGCCTACTCCTGCACCTATTGTCTATTGTCTTTTGACAATAGCCAGGAGTGCATTGAAATAGTCAGCTCCAGGCTTAATGAAGGTTTCAACAACAGACTGGAGCAGGGACAAAGTTGGGTGTGACAAGGATATGCAAGTGAATACTCAGCTTGAGGTAACACATAATGCCAACTTTGTGAAAAGTTCAGCTAATTTTCAGAGAGGGAAAGGAGCGGATTAGACAAAACTGTTTTGTGATAGGGATTTAAGGTTACCGCTTCACATATCCCAGAGTAATCCATCTACTCTCCATGCTGCCTCGCTATCGCAGCAAGGCAACCACCATAATAAAGGACCAATCTCACCCGTGCCATGCCCCCTTCTCCCCTCTCCCTTTAGGCAAAAGGTATAGAAGTGTGGAAACACACACCTCCAGATTCAGGGACAGTTTCTTTCCAGCTGTTATGAGGCAACTGAACCATCTTATCACCAACTAAAGAGTGATGTTGCCTCATTGGAGACATTTGGACTATCTTTAAGCGGACTTTACTGGACTTCATCTTGCACTAAACATTATTCCTTTTATCCTGTATCTGTACACTGAGATCATGTATAGTCTTTCCACTGGCTGTATAGCACGCAACATACCTCGGTGCACATGACAATCCATTAAACCAAGCTTGAGAGACTCAAAATGCTGGAGTAATTCAGCAGGACGGGCAACATCTCTGGAGAGAACGAATGGGTGACGTTGTGGGTCGAGACCCTGCTTCAGACTTCAGAGTTTGAAGAAGGGTTTCGACCCGAAACATCACCCATTCCTGCTCTCCTGAGATGCTGCCTGTCCCGCTGAGTTACTCCAGCATTTACTTCCATTTAAACCAGCATCTGCAGTTCCTTCCTACACATGTTTGAGAGACTGCTTGGCTTACTCTTGTTTCTACGCCTTGTACTTCTTATAAATACTCGAAAATGAAAAGCATCAAAGTATCAGGAAGCAACAAGGAGGGTGGAATAATTAGTTCACGTTCATAAGTTATAGGAGTTGAATTAGGCCATTTGGCCCATTGAGTCTACTCTGCATTCAATCATGGCTGATCTCTGACTCCTAATCCCATTTTCCTGCCTTCTCCCCGAGGTAGATCATTCAAAGATTTAATTAAATCAGAAAAATAATAGCGGTCCATGTTGTATCATGAGAGGGATAGATCGGGTAGACGCACAGAGTATCCTGCCCAGAGTAGGGCAATCAAGGACCAGAGGACATATGTTCAAGGTGAAGGGGAAAAGATTTAATAGGAATCTAAGGGGTAACTTTTTCACACAAAGGGTGGTGGGTGTATGGAGCAAGCTGCCAGAGGAGGTAATGGAGGCTGGGACTATCCCATCGTTTAAGAACAGTTAGGCAGGAACATGGATAGGACAGGTTTGGAGGGATATGGACCAAGTGCAGGTAGGTGGGGCTAGTGTAGCTGGGACATTGCTGGTGTGGACAAGTTGGACTGAAGGGCCTGTTTCCACACTGTATCACTCTATATGACTATCAGTGTTGATAGAGTCATCTTTGGTGTTGCCTTCTCTTCAAAATTACTTTGTTTACCGTGTTTGAGACATTCTGAGCTTTAAAAAGTGTAATATAAATGTAAATGTTTATTCCTTCAACAGCCCATGTGTTTTATTGGTCATTATATTTACTTTTATGATGTAATGTTGACTTTCACACTCAAACATGCACATTCAGCATGTTTGTTTTGATCTTTAAAAGTTACTGATCTACTGAAAAGTTACATAGTTGTTTGGTGTGCACGGCATTGTTTGGTTGCCTGGATTTGAAGGTATTAGCTATCAGGAGTGGTTGGGCAACCGTGGGCTATTTTTAACTGGAACTTCGAAGGCTGAGGGGAGTCCTGACACAAGTAGATAAAATTGTAAGCACAGTTAGAATCTTTTCAAAGGCCGGTAATGTCAAAGACTAGAGGTATAGCTTGAAGGTGAGAAGTGAGATGTGTGGTGCACATTATCTTTTACAGAGGGAGGTGAAGGGTGCCTGGACCACGCTGCTAGGGGTAGTTTAGTTTAGAGATTCAGCATAGAAACAGGCCCTTTGGCGCACTGAGTCTGCGCTGACCAGCAATCCCCACATACTAACACGATCCTGCACACCTGGGACAACTTACAATTTTATCTAAGCCAATTAACCCACGAACCTGCACATCCTTGGAATGTGGGTAGAAACTGGAGCACCCGGAGAAAACCCAAGGAGGTCACAATTGGAACATACAAGTTCCATATAGACAGCACCCGTAGTCACGATCGAACCCGGGTCTCTGGTGCTGTAGGGCAGCGACTCTACTGCTGCGCCACCGTGCCACTGTGTGGTGGTGTGGACAGACTGGATAGCACTTTAAATAGCGGCATTTAAGAGGCTTTTAGATAAGACACATGGATATGTAGGGAATTGAGTGGTACTGGTCTCATATAGGCAGAAAAACCTATCATGTTCAGTCCGGACATTGTGGGCCAAAGGGCCTTTTCCTCTGCTCCACTGTTCTTTCTATATTTGCTCAATCAGTTTCTTACATCAGTTTTTGAGAATTTTCAGTTTCAAATCTTATAGAAATACACTATTCCCATATCTTTCCAGATCTAAGTAAGAAATACCCAGCAAGTTCAATATACGTTGGTCCAATTATGTTAATAATGTACCTTCTTCAATCTCTTTGGGAATAGACAATATATAGTTGTCAATGTTAATAGCTCAATATTGGAGGAGGCTTTGATCACTACATCATTGTAGAAATATTCCCTATATTTCCCCAACTTGCTAACTCATGGAATAATACAGCACAGGAAGAGGCTTTTTGGCCCACAATGTTCTTGCCGACCGAGGTGCCATGTTAAATTAATCTGCTCTGCTTGCACATGATCCATATTCCTCCAGTCCCTGCGTATTCATGTCCCTATCCAAAGGCCTCTTAAATGCAACTATCCTATCTGCCTCAACTACCCTTCCTGGCAGTTCGTTCCAGGCACTCATCACCCTCTGAGTAAAAAAACCCGCCTCACATATCCTCTTTAAACTTTGCCGCTTTCACCTTAAAGCCATGCCCTCTGCTTGACATGTCCACTCTGGCAAAAAGATCTGACCGTCTCCCTTATCGATGCCTCTCATAACTTGAGATACTTCCATCAGGTCTCCCTTCAGCCTCCGATGCTCCAGAGAAAACAATACAAAGTTTGTCCAACCGCTCCTTGAAGCAAATAACCTCTGATCCAGTCTGCATTCTGGTAAAGCTGTTCTTACAGAAAAGACCATGAAGAAATGTTCATAAATTCTACGAGCAGAATCAGGTCATTCGGCCCATAAAGTCTACTCCGCCATTCAATCTTGCCCTCTCAACCCCATTCTCCTGCCTTCTCCTCATAACCCCTGACACCCGCACTAATTACTTTACTCCAATCAATAATCGATCAATCTGCACCTTAAAAATACCCAATTACTTGGCCTCCATAATTATCTGTGGCAATGAATTCCATAGATTCATCACCTTACACTAAATAAATTCCTCCTCATCTCCTTTCTAAAGGTATGTCCTTTTTATTCTGAGGCTGTGGTTTCTGGTTGTAGATTAATCACAACCGGGTTCGTACCTTCTTGATTTCGATGCCTTCCTATGTTAAGATGAGGAAGTCAATATCAATTAAATGAGTTCTTTGAAATGTATTATCCAGGCTCCGAAAAATTGACTGCATTGTTGTAAATGTTTCGAATGGCACAACAGTACGTCTTCAGTACAAGTTGCTGTGTGAGAAATCAATGCCCTGCCAACAAACCAGAGGTGAGTTAGTCCTCACAATCTAATAGTTAGTCCTCAAGAACAAAGGGGGACCACTGCAAAGGGGGGGTGGAAGAGAACAAAGGAGGACCTGTTGTGGGGGACCACTGCTGGGAGAACAAAGGAGGACCCGTTGTGGGGGGAACACTGCGAGGGGGAGGGAGAACAAAGGAGGACCTGTAGGGGGTCTGCCCTGGAAGGGGGGGGGGGAGGAAAGGTTGAGAAAAGGGGGGGGGGGAGGGAAGAACAAAGGAAGACCTGGCACGGGATACTGTGTAAAGGACCCGTCCCACTTGCATGCGATTGCGTGCGTTTGGCGCGACCAAACAGAAGCGAAGTTCACGCGAAGTTCGCGCTAAGTACGCGTGTGACGTCATTTGCGTCATGCTTACCAATCAGCTGGGCAGGAGGCGGGCCGACTGAATTTGGGCGTCGCACGGCATCAGGCGGTGACGTAATCACGCAACGCCACGCCGGGCGGTGACATCATCGCGCAATGCCACACGCTAGGCGTACGCTGTCAAGACGCTGCATACCTTGGGTATGCAAAACAAAGAATCTCACTGTGACTTGTCACATGTGACAATACAGTATTCATTCATTCATTCGTTCGTTCGTTTAATTGAAAACTCCGATCTAATAAAAACAATGTTCATGGCATTTCAGTTCAAATCCAACAGGGGTTGAAGTTAAACACAACTATCAAAAGTGAAATAAATACTTTGAGAAGAATTCACAGGAATTCTAAGGAAAAATTTTACCATGTTAATCCAGGTAAAACGATTCTATTAACAAAACAGATTTGATCTGATATTGAAAGGAAATAGTTTAGGAGCACTCCAAAATATTTTCTGCTCAGCAGTTTTAAGTAAATCAAATTCAACTAAATTATATTTGGATACATCAGTAATCATAGTGACATCCATTTAAAATAATAAACAAAGGTTTTTTTTTGTCCTGTTGTAAATTAGAAATAAAATGCCTCATAACCAAATGATTAAAAAATGGTAACCTTTGCAGGGCAACTTAAGAGTAAAGAATAAATGAAATAAGCCAGATCATATTTAGATCTGTGTTTTCACACCTTACACCATTTCTTTCTGTCTCCTTCTCTCGGTCTGAAGAAGGGTTTCGACCCGAAATGTCTCCCATTCCTTCTCTCCCGAGATGCTGCCTGTCCTGCTGAGTTACTCCAGCATTTTGTGTCTATCTTCAGTGTAAATCAACATCTGCAGTTCCTTCCTACACAAGATCATATTTGCCTTCAGTTGGTGTGTTTTACGATAGTTAATTATCTAAACAGTTGCAATGTGCTTTCAGAAGATGAGATGCTGCTCCTCGAGCTTGCACTGAGCTTCTTTGGAACAGCGGGGACACAAGGAACTGCAGAATGAATTCCCGATCTTCCAATCTACCTTGCACTTTTTTAATCTGAACTTTCTCTGCAGCTGTAAAACTACATTCTGCACTGTTTATTTATTCTTTTGTACTATCTGATGTACATGCGCCTTGATTAATTTGACCGGATAGCACACAAAAGTTTTTCACTCTATCTCGATACACATGACAATAGTAATTCAATACCAATATCAGGTTTGAAATTTGAATGAAGCGAGCACATGATAAATCCAAAAATTGGAAAAGGTGATGGTGAAAAGGTATCAGATTCAGTTTACATAAATTTGAAAAATCAAATTAATATGTAACTTGTCAAATTGGATTGGTAACCAAAGGATATATTTGCAGCAACAATTAAATTATAAAATTACATGACTTGTGGGATTCTATATTCATATATTCTGACCTAATCAACTGACAATGTTCTCTGTTTTTCTGACACTACAATTAAAGATCATGTTCCTAATCTGACAAGCTTTCAAAAGAACTCTTTCAACAATTCATTCGCTCCTTTATTCACAAATACTCTGAAAATCTTCCTTAGGTCTCTCATTAAAACGGTGCAGGTATTATGTAGCATACATCCTGGTGTGGTAATTTTAAAATCAACCTTGATGGGCTGAATGGCCTAATTCTGCTCCTATCACTTATGAACATCAAAATCCTACATTTATTTCCACACATCAACCTGATTTGCTGGACAGACTGACTTCCTGTTAAGTCACTGTTGGGAAGTAAAAAAAACTCAAATATTTCTAATTTGTGATAAAACCATTAATAATATACATTGAAAAACATTTTGAAACCATCCTACACAACCATTAGATAAAAATCAAGTTTCAACCTGCGACACTTCAGCTTTATATGACATTTAAACAGATGGATTATGATTATTAAGGTTCCCCAAAAAATACCTCAAAGGCTATACATGAAGCAGCTGTCTCTGCAATGCCTTTGTTTTTAACTGTTGAAGGTAATTTTTAATTAAGTCTTTACGCATGGCCGTTGGCAAGGGCCTGTTTCGTGATTTTTCCTGAAGTCTGTGTGCTTTTGCTGCAGGAGCCCTTATCTCTGCAAACATTGTGGCTACACAGCAGATGGCTTTTTGTCAACACCTTTCTAATGGTGCTCTTGTGCAAATAGATGTAAATAAGGGCTCACTGACAGGTTTCTCCTGAATAAAGCTGAAGAAACAAGGCAGAAAAATAGACCCATCTATTCTGTAGAGATAAAACAGAAAATAAAGTGCTGATAATCCAAAATAAAATCAGAACATGACAAATACAAATCAGTGATAGATTCAAAATACTGGAGTAACTCAGCAGGGTCAGGCAGCATCTCTGAAGAAACGGAATAGGTGACTTTCTGCAGTTGTGCAGAGCCCTAGTGAGACCACACCTGGAGTATTGTGTGCAGTTTTGGTCCCCTAATTTGAGGAAGGACATTCTTGCTATTGAGGGAATGCAGCGTAGGTTTACAAGGTTAATTCCCGGGATGGAGGGACTGTCATATGCTGAGAGAATGGAGCAGTTGGGCTTGTACATTCTGGAGTTTAGAAGGATGAGCGGATATCTCATTGAAACATATAAGATTGTTAAGGGCTTGGACACATTAGAGGCAGGAAACATGTTCCCGATGTTGGGGGAGTCCAGAACCAGGGGCCACAGTTTAAGAATAAGGAGTAAGCCATTTAGAACGGAGACCAGGAAACACTTAGGGCTCTTAAAAATAGAGGAGTCAGGGAATATGGGGAGCTGGTAGGAACGGGGTACTGATTGGGGATGATCACATTGATCACATTGAATGGCGGTGCTGGCTTGACGGGCCAAATGGCCTACTCCTGCACCTATTATCTATTATTGTGATGTTATTCGTGTGAAAACCCTCCTTTTACTCCAGTTTCTTGCATCTATCTTTGGTTTAGATGTGGCCCTTGTGGCTATGAGGATCAGAGGGTATGGAGAGAAGGCAGGTACGGGATACTGAGTTGGATGATCAGCCATGATCATATTGAATGGCGGTGCAGGCTCGAAGGGCCGAATGGCCTACTCCTGCACCTAATTTCTATGTTTCTATGTTTCTATGTTTTTAAACCAGCATCTGCAGTTCTTTCCTACACAAATACAAATCACAGATGCAAAAAGCTGGAGTAACTCAGCAGGTCAAGCAGCATCTCTAGAGAAAAGGAACAGGTAACATATCGGGTCGAGACCCTTCTTCAGACTGAGTCAGGGGGAAGGGAAATCAGTGTTGCTGAGACCACAATTAAAAACTAGATGGAATACTTTTCCCCCCATTTCTTCCCAACCTAGAATCTTGTTGGAATACAAATGCTGGAAGTCAAGCAGCAACTCTGGAGGATGTGAATAGGTGAGATATCAGACTGGAGCGGGGTCCTGACCCGAAACGACGCCTATCCACGCCCTCCACTGATGCTGCCTGGATGGTTGGAAGTTCAAGACGTTGGTCAAGAATTCAATTGTGATATTGAAATAAAGCTGTAGATCCCAAAATGTAATTACAACCTAAAAGTGATTCAGTTGTCCAAAACCTGCACATCCTAATGCCCCTGTCCCACTTAGGAAACCTGAACGGAATCGTCTGGAGACTTTACGCCCCACCCAAGGTTTCCGTGTGGATCCTGGAGATTTTTGTCAGTCTCCCTAATGGTCGAAAGTGGTTTCCGCTTCTTCTATGTTCTATATGTTCTATAGAAGAAGCGGAAACAACTTTCGACCATTAGGGAGACTGACAAAAACCTCCAGGAACCGCACGGAAACCTTGGGTGGGGCGCAAAGTCTCCAGAGTTTTCCGTTCAGGTTTCCTAAAAGATAAAACTAAAATGAAGACATGCATTTCAAATGGCTTTCACCTCCCTTTCAAAATATTCCAAAGTTCTTTCCAGACAACATACAACTTCTGACATGCAGCTACTGTTAGAATGCAGAATCTGCGAACTTTATACATAGGCAACCACTGGATAATCTGATTAGGGTCACAGTGGCACAGCGGTAGAGTTGCAGCTTTACAGCGCCAGAGACCCGGGTTTGATTGTGATCACAGGTGCTGTGGAGTTAGTACGTTCTCTCTATGACTGCGTGGGTTTTCTCCAGATTTGTAGGTTAATTGGCATTGGCAAAAACTGTGAATTGTCCCTCGTGCGTAAGGTAGTGCTAATGTACGGAGTAATCGCTGGTCGGTGCGGACTCGGTGGGCCAAAGGGTCTGTTGTATCTCCAAAGTCTGAAGCTGCTTATAAATGTTGAAGTGTAGACATTGACCATGATTCCTGGAATCAGGCCCTTCAGCCCACAAAGTCCGGCCGACCAGTGATCCCCGCACACTAACGCTATCCTACACACTCTAGAGACAATTTACAATCATCCCAAGCCAATTAACCTACCTGTACATCTTTGGAGTGTGGGAGGAAACCGGAAATCCTGGAGAAAACCTGCACAGGTCACGGGGAGAACGTACAAACTCTGTACAAACTCTGTACAAACTAGCAGCCATAGTCAGGATTGAACCCGGGCCTATGGCGCAGTAAGACAGAAACTTTACCGCTGTACCACCATACAGCCATATATTTGTGAGCAACATACGAACTGCTGGAATTAAATGAACTGCTGGAATTTTAACAGAAATGAAATACATGTGATTGGCAAGGTCAACTTGACAACACATTATTAAGATTTTGCAGCAGTAATTAAAAAATCAAATCAACCTTGGAGAAGCAGGAACTGCACATGATGGAATTTCGAGTAAAACACAAAGTTCTGGAGTAACTTGGAGGGTCAGGCAGCATCTGTGGAGGGAATGGACAGGTGAGATTTTGGATCGGTCGATTCTTCAGACTGAAGAAAGGTACTGACCTAAAATGTCACATATCCACATTTTTCAGAGATGCTGCCTGACATGCTGAGCTACTCCAGCACTTTGCATGTTTAATCAAAGCAAGCTTGTTCTTTGCAGTTTATTGCAGTTGGCTTTAAATATTTTGGTCATTAACTCTCAAGAAGGGTCGCGACCCGAAACGTCGCTTATCTCCTTCGCTCCTTAGATGCTGCTGCACCCGCTGAGTTTCTCCAGCCTTTTGTGTACCCTCGATTCTCCAGCATCTGCAGTTCCTTCTTTAACACAACTCAAGCACAGTAGGTGCTCTCACAACAACATGTGACAAATCAACTACTTTAAAAGACAGTTTAGAATTACACACTATGAAACAACACATTTAATCAGGCTCCTTTTAAGCGGAACCTTTAGAAACTTTAGACCTACAGATTGGCAACTCAGGAACAAAGTGATCTGGAAAGAGAACTTTTACCCTGCGTAGGGGAATTAAGAACCAGAGGACATAAGTTTAAGTCGAGGAAGGAACATTTTAATAGGAACCTGAGCAGCAGCTTTTTTGCACAAAGGTTGGTAGGTTTGGAACGGGAGGCAGGAAACATGTTCCCGATGTTGGGGGAGTCCAGAACCAGGGGCCACAGTTTAGGAATTAGGGGTAAGCCATTTAGAACGGAGACAAGGAAACACTTTTTCTCACAGAGAGTTCTGAGTCTGTGGAATTCTCTGCCTCAGAGGGTGGTGGAGGCCGGTTCTCTGGACACTTTCAAGAGAGAGCTAGATAGGGCTCTTAAAGATAGCGGAGTCAGGGGACATGGGGAGAAGGCAGGAATGGGGTACTGATTGGGGTTGATAGCCATGATCACATTGAATGGCGATGCTGGCTCGAAGGGCCGAATGGCCTACTCCTGCACCTATTGTCTATTGTCTATTGAGCTGGAGGTAGTTGAGTCACAATGTACAAGAAATATTTAGACGGGTACGTGGATAGGATATGCGCCAAACGCAGGCAAGTGTGACAAGTGTAGATGGGGCATGTTAGTTGGCATGGGCAAGTTGGACTCGAGGGCCTGTTTCAACACTGTATGACGCAATGACTCCAAGTGTTTGGATGTCACTTTCCCCAAATTGTGGGCTGATTAGCACAAGATCAAAACACCAAGCTCAATTTTCCAAAGCACTGAAAAAAATTCAGATCTTTTCAGCAGTTGAATCTGTGATTCCCATCCACATATTTTCCTATAACAAAATAAGTAAATAGAATGCAAGAAAGTGTATTAATCCATAATTTTAACATCACTCTTATGTGGGAAATGTCTGAAACCAGAAGATAAATTCTGAACAAACAAAAATTGGCCAAATAATTATATTGAAAAGTCTAAACTATTTTTTTAAATATGCTTTTGCCTTTGGTAATTACATATCCAGAATAACTAGCTGCAGTTAATCAATATGATTATGCAAAATAAGATCTAAAAAGAATCGAGACATACATTGTATGATAAACATAAAGAATAAAGCATACATTGACATAGTGAAATGTGACTACTTTATTAAGATACTTCTGATCGGGCTGTAAACATCTCCTTGTTATTACATTCTTACGACTTGAGATTACAGACTAACATTTGAACTGTTTTGAAAGATTGACGTGTCACAGGAGATGGTGCCTTTCGGAAAATACATTAAAACTAGGTAAAATCTTCGTTCTCGGATAAACAAAAATTTTTGAGAAATGTTTAAAGTGGAACCGAGGAGATCTATTATGAATCACATCCATTCTTCGGGACCTGGCAGTGAGGAGTCATAGTCATAGAGTGTGGAAACAGGCCCTTCGGCTCAACTTATCCACACCGACCAACATGCCCCACCTACACTAGTCCCACCTGCCTACCTTTGGCCCATATCCCTCTAAACCTGTCCTATCCATGTACCTGTCTAAATGTTTCTTCAACGTTGCAATAGTCATAAATCATAGAGCAATACAGCACAGGAACAGGCCCTTCATGGTCTCTCATTCCTGTTTACTGTTGTGTACAAACTGATGGCTTTTCCACATATTAGTGACTGCCTTTTTGAAAGTAGCTGAACAGCTGTAAAGCAGTCTGAAAAACAAAAGTAGACACAAAATGCTGGAGTAACTCAGCGGGACAGGCAGCATCTCTGGAGAGAAGGAATGGGTGACATTTCGGGTCGAGACCCTTCTTCAGACTGATTTAGAAAAACAATCCGGAATGTACTATTAGAGGTGATTGATTCACTCCTATGTTATGCATTCTATGCAAAGCTAATAAATCCCAAGGAAAATAATACCATTGTGAGTACACACCTTCTTTTATATTTAAAACATTGGGAGGATCAAGTCATGAAATAGTTCCAACATAGAAAATTCAGTGTATAAGACACAATTTTTTCAAGTTATTACTGAACACTTCACCTGGTTATTAAACAATAAAATATATAACATTTAACTCAGATAACCATTACACAGTTTATCTTAAAATCATTTGAAAACCTCAAACAGATATTTCAATTACAGGCGGCCCACGCATTGCGAAGGGGCTCCGTTCGTACAAAATTGTCTGCATCGCTAATTTCTGTAATGTAGGTGGCACAGTGGAGCAGTGATAGCGTTGCTGCCATACAGCGCCAGAGATCCAGGTTCGATCCTGACTTCGGGTACTGTCTGTACGGAGTTTGTACATTTTCCCCGTGAGCGCGTAGGTTTCCTCCAGGTGCTTCGGTTTTCTCCCTCACCCCAAAGACGTACAGGTTTGTAGGTTAACTGGCTTTGGTAAATTTGAAAATTGCCCCTCAGGTGTAGAATAGTGCTAATGCACAGGGTGATGGTAGGCATGCTCGGTGGACCGAAGGACCTGTTTCTACGCTGTATCTCTAAACTAAACCTTTTCCCATTGAATCCCAGAGCATTGAATTTAAGCAGAGTTGTATTCCCACCAGATGTTTTTCTCTCCTATTTAGCCACTTTTGTCGGCAATGACAAAATGGCCCACTACCAAAATTTCACATCAGACACAGGAGATGAACAAGGCACATGTTAAGAAGAGTGAGGGGGGACCTCATTGAAAGGCTTGCAAAGAGTGGATGCAAAGAGGTAGGATGGTTCCACTAGTGTGAGAGTCTAGGACTAAAGGTCATGCAGAGCCTCAGAATTAAAGGATGTTCTTTTAAGGAGATAAGGAGAAATTTATTTCGTCAGAGGGTGATGAATCTGTGGAATTCTTTGCCACAGAAGGCTGTGGAGGCCGTCAGTGGATATTTCTAAGGCAAAGATAGATAGATTTTTGATTAGTACAGGTATTGGAGGTTATGGGGAGAAGACAGGAGAACGGGGTTAGGAGGGAGAGATAGATCAGCCATGATTGAATGGCGGAGTGTACTTGGCGTAATTTTAATCCTATCACATATGACCTTATGACATTTTCTAGAGCCACTCAGACTGCAGATTGCAGCAGTCAATGCAATGACTGATGGCAGACCAATTTCCCTCCTGGGAAAATAAAGTTTTATCGTATTGTATCGTATATTAGGTGAGACTAGTGAGGCCAGTGTAGATGGGGCATGTTGGCCAGTGTGAGCAAGCTGGGCCGAAGGGCTTGTTTCCATGCTGTATCACTCTCTGACTCGATTACCATGATACCAGCTACTTAATTTATATGCATATTAGAACACAGCACAGCACAGGAATAGGCCCATCGGCCCACAATGTCAGTACCAAATGTGACGCCAAGACAAACTGCACATGATCAGCCTGCACATGATCCATATCCCTGCACATCCATGTACCTTTCTAAGAGCCTCTTAAATGCTACTGATGTATCCGCCTCCTCCACCAACAACCCTGGCAGCAAGTTCCAAGCACCCACCGCTCTCTATATTAAAATAATTGCCTCGCACTTCTCCTTCCAACAATGACTCTCTCACTTCTCACCTTGAACCTATTCCTCTAGCCTTTGACATTTCTACACTGGGAAAAATATATCTATCCTATATATGCTTCTCGTAACTTTATATAATTCTATTAGGTCTGTAGGATCTACTGAATCCCACGACAGAAAGTTAAGAACAACCGACACTTAGCTGAGCCAGACACCACGCGTCTCGTTTATTCCTTTTACATACATTCTCACCAATCATAACCAGTGTGTAGATAAGGCCAATTGGTGCATCTGAAACTTGGAGTTGTTAGTGAGCTCTTGTGGCTGGACCTTCTCGTGAAGACAAGGTGACAGACAGGCAGTATGCAAAACTAACGTGGGCGTGAAGGCCCCACATGTCTCTTCTCAACCTCCAACGCTCCAGAGAAAACGATTCAAGGCTGTCGAAACTCTCCTTGCAGCTTGTTATCCCCGAATCCAGGCAGCATTCTGAACACTCTCCAAAGCCTACACATTCTTCTGTAATGGGGCAACCAGAACTGCATTCAATAATTCAAATGCGGCCTAATCAAAGTCTTATAAAGCTGCATCATGACTTTCTGCCTCTTTACTCAATGCTCCAATGGATGAAGGCAAACATACCATAATGTCGTCATTACCACCCTAATGTGTTGCCGTATTCATGGAGC
Organism: Okamejei kenojei; assembly: GCA_035221665.1. Lineage (NCBI taxonomy): Eukaryota > Metazoa > Chordata > Chondrichthyes > Rajiformes > Rajidae > Okamejei > Okamejei kenojei. The sequence continues at coordinate 148,975,252 of CM069132.1, forward strand.
TATGGACTTGGACCCCAAGATCCCTCTGTACATCATTGCAGTTGAGATTCTTGCAATTATCTATATATTTTCCCACTGTCATTTCTTCACCCATTTCTATAGCTGATCTATATCCCATTGCATACTTTGACAGCCTTCCTCGCAGTCCGTGACTCCAACAATCTTGGGGACAATTTAAGGCTGTGCAGGGGTATAGTGGCAGAGTAGCTTCCTTACAGCATCAGAGACCCAGATTTGATCCTAACTATGGGTGCTATTTGTACGGAGTTCGTATATTCTCCCTGTGACTGTGTGGGTTTCCTCCGGGGTGCTCCGGTTTCCTCCCATACTGCAAAGATATACAGGTTTGTAGGTTAATTGGCTTTGGTAAAATAGTAAATTGTCCATAGTGTGTAGGATAGTGCGAGTGTACCGGGTGATCGCTGGTACTCAGTGGGCCGAAGAGCCGGTTTCCGCGCTGTATCTCCAAAATCTACAAACTTACTAACCAATCTATCTACATGCACACACATCACAAACAAAGCACAGATCCCTGCGGAACTCCAGTTCATAAGCCTCCAGCTAGAATAACACTCTTCCACCACAATCCTTTGTCGTCTATCAGCAGTCCAGTTCTGAATCCAAACGACAAAGTCACTGTGAATCAAGTGCATCTTAATCTTCTGGATCAGCCAGCCATGGGTGACTTTATCAAATACTTTACTAAAATCCATGGATGCATATCCATTGCCTGCCCTCATCGATCTTGTCGGTTGTTCTTAGTCATCTCAGGTGAGATCAGATCAGATTAGTTTATTATCATATACTGTATACCAGGGTGCAATCAAATTCTTTGTTCACATGAAACAGTAAATACACAGCAATGATCAGTGCAATAATAAAAACAACGACAAACATCAGATTAGTGCAAGATTACAGTGCAAAAAGTTCCTTAATGCAAAAGTACAATAATGTAATAACCAAATGAAGTAGGGGTAAAAGTAAGAGTATATGGCAGCTCCTCCAGGAAAGGGGTGTGAAAGAAAGAGGTAACTGATTCAAGAATCTGATAGTTTTAATTGTTTTATAATTTATAGATGCAGCATTGAACATCCTTTCAACCCACCGATTCCGCACCATCCATTACCCATTCACACGGGAATTATACAGCATGGAAACAGGCCCTTCAGCCCACCTCGTCCATGCTGACCAAGATGCTCCATCTACGCTAGTTCGCATTCGGTCGTGGGGGCTGTTCTTAAGTCTGGACAGCTGAACTTTCAAGCTCCTGCATCTTTTCCAAGAAGGTAGAGAAAAGGAAATGGTCGGGGTGAAACGTATCCTTAATGAATCTTCCAGCCTTCCTGATGCAATGCACTGTTAAGGTGGACAAGATGGAGGTAACTGACCAGGACTGTGATGGACCATGTATGTGGAATTCATTGCCACAGGCGGCTGTGGAAGCCAAGTCATTACATATTTTTAAGGTGGAAATTGGCAGATTCTTGATCAGTCAGTACTCAGGGGTAATGGGGAGAAAGCAGGAGAATGGGGTTGAGAGGGGTTGAGAGGGAAAGATAGATCAGGAAAGATTGAACGACAGAGTAGACTTAATGGGCCGAATGGCCTAATTCTGCTCATAGAACTTATGGACCGGGCTGGGTTCACCACTCTCTGCTGGTTCTGATGGCCGAGAGCAGAGTAGCTTCCGTACCAGGCAGAGATGCCTTGCGTCAGAAAACCTTCAAGTTTGAGAGATTCTTCACTGACATGGCAAATCTTCCCGAATGCCTTAAACCCCTGTCTCACGGTGCAAGTTGGCCCACGAGTGACCCCGAGTTTTCACTCGTGGTGATCACGTTGCGGGAACGTCGGAACTCGCACGAGCAACTTATCGACCCGTGGCGCTAACGGCAGGTACTCGGGAAACTTGTTAACTCGTGAAAAAAATCAAACGTGTTTGATTTTTTCCACGAGTCAAATTAACTGTTCAAGTTAAAAATTGAAACATTTAAACTCGTTGTAATAACGTAGTGGCCCGTGCGTTTACCTTAGTGACTCGTGAGTCTACCGTGGCACCGTCAATGGAAACTTTTCATTTCCCAGGTGGGAATGGAGTTACCCGAGGCCAGACTCCAATAGTAGCAGCATTGAAAGTGACAGCAGAAGGCGGGAGCAGGAACCTTCATTTGAATTTGCACTGAGGTTAAATGGGTTGTCATCCATGATCATAAAAAGTCGCATATTGGATGTAGTGGGTTTATTTACGGGTGACTGCAGCTACCGATGACTGTGACTGTGATCTGGAAAGGGGGGGGGGGGGGGGGGGGGGGGGGGGGGGGGGGGGGGGGGGGGGGGGGGGGGGAACACTATTCACTTTCCCACAAGCATTTACCAAGATTGTGTAATATTTTGTTGACCTCATGTACATGCTTTCAATATTCATTTTACACCACGTATTGCGACTTTGTCAAGACCCTTCTGGAAGTCCGTATTCAGGTTGTTAAGGTTTGCCCTCAGCATTCATTGCTTTCGGAAAGATGCTTGCTACCGACAAACTCGCCCCGACGATGCACAACCACCCGATACAAACAAAATTTATTACTTTCATGTGTAAAGTTATGTTTTGCACGCTATGCAGTCAAATCAGATCATACTATACATAAATAGAAGTAAACTAAATTCAAGTACATAGATCGGGACAGAGACAAAATGCAGATCTTGTCGTTCTCAATATTTTAGCGCTGGATTTCAAAGACAAAGTCCAATGGACACAATGAGGTAGAGAGAATCGGATGGTCCCCCAACTTACGGAAGGACCATTCAGAAGCCTGATAACAGAGGGAAACAATGCATTTCTGATTCTACTGATGCACGCTTTTAAGCTTCTGTTTCTTCTTCCGATGGGAGCGGGCAGCGGAAGGAATGGCCCGGGTAGGAAAGGTCTTTAGTTAAGTTGGCTGCTTTCCCGAAGCAGCATGAAATGCAGTTGTAGTCAATGGTGGGGAGTTTGGTCTGTGTGGTGAGACGAAGAGATGTAGAGTGGGGGTAGAGTTGGGGAAGTACCACTAGTTCCCCACACATACAGCCTCTGCTCCTGTCCCTCTGCCCCTGTTCTGCCTGTGCTTCCTGCACACCCTGGCTCTTCTGTACTGTTCTGGTTTCATTATTGCTTCATACTGCTCAGAAACGGGCCCTTCAAGTTGGGATCTACAGTTAGTGTGGAAATTTGCAAGCAGACAAAAATGCTTCCATGTAGCCTTCCAGCAGTGACAAGACACCATGATCTCATGTTCAACCCGATCACCGGAGCCCAACTGTCACTATAATGACCATAGAAATTGACAAACAATCGCTTCCTTTGATATTTGAACAACAAAACTCTATTAAACATTGTAACACACAACCTTTAGTATTTTAGCTTGCAGTAACATAAATAAATTTATAGTTATTCAAAAGACCATGTTTGTAAAATCACACAGGAAAATAACTTGATTACTGCAAGCGTGAAACACCTGATCGTGTTATAGCAGAATTACTGTCCTTGTTGAATGTGAGTGTCTCCGTCTCCATGTTCTCTTCAAGCCTTTAACCTATTCCTGTTGGGACCCAATACCCGTATTCTATCTCTCACCCTGGGTTCGGCTTCCCGAACAATATTCCAATCGCTGCGTGCGGCTCCCACTTTCCCGTGAAACTCACCTACTTCTGATGCCCGCACTCCCTCTAAAGTTCTTGGGTTCAATAGACTCTTCTAAGCCTCGGTTAATGAAAGCAAGGATTCCATAAACGTTGCAACCCACCATGAGCAAATCATCAAGTGCTTGGTGAACAAGAGCTCGGTGGGCCAGGCAATGGAGTGCGACATTTCAGGCCGCGACCTTTCTTCGGAATGACCATTCTTCACCATCGGTCTGAAGAAGGGTCCCAATAGGAAACGTCCCCCTCCATTCTCTCCACGGAAGCTGCCTGACCCCCTGAGTTCCGCCAGTGCTTCATGTTTTGCCCAAGATGACAATAGTTGCAGCTTTATGTATCACCATCTTCCTAACCACCACATCTAACTGTCCTAAGTAGAAACAAATAACTGCAGATGCTGGTTTATACCAAAGATAGACACAAAGTGCCGGAGTAACTCTGCGGATCAGGCAGCATTTCTGGGGAGATGTTTCGGATCGGGACCCTTCTAACGAAACAACACCGACCCTTTTTCTCCACAGATGCTGCCTGACCCACTGAGTTACTCCGGCACTTTGTGTCTATCTTTGGTATAAACCAGCATCTGCAGTTATCTTTTATCCAGCTGCGATGTTGCCTTCAAGCGATTTTTTTTTCACTTGTACAACAACGTTCCTTGTTGATACGATATTCCCAATGTTGCTACCACTCATTGCACATGTCCTAATTTATCAGCCCTCCTAAAGTGCAACACCTCAGACCTATCAGCATTATATTTCACTTGCCCCTCCAAACATAACAAACCTTCGCCCGCTGGTCACACACCTCACACACTTACCTTCATTCACTGTTGGCTCAAGAGTAACGGGAGAGGAACTTGGTAACTCGGGAGAGGAAGTTGGAACATCGCAGCAATGACATACCTGTGGGAACTCGGTTAAACACTTGATCATAAACTTGAAATCTCGTACACAACCACGAGTCTGTTTTTTTTCTTTCACTTAGGGTCACTCGTGGGATGACTCCCACCGTGAGACAGGGCCATTAGAACTTTCCCTGTAGCTGTAACCATTCGTCCTGCACTCTGTTTATTTTCTATTTTGCACAGCCTAATGTACTTGTGTGATTGGACTAGATAGCATGTAGAAATGGTTTATCGCTTTAACTCGGTAAATGTGAGAGTAATCAACCAGTATCAACGGAGCACTTGGGTGAAGTTGGGGGGAACCTGAAGTCCATTTGTGAAGAACATACAGGCATCCAATGTAAATGGTAGTAGCAACACACCTCCACCAAAACCACCCATCAAACTATCCTGTCAGGATGTGAAGGATAGAACTGAAGATGCTGAAGATGTCTATAGAAGGGTCCCGACCCGAAACGTCACCCATTCCTTCTCTCCAAACTGTCTTGTCAGATATTTACTGCCCCATCTGCAGAAGATTGGTCCCCTCAGCCGACTCATAACAGAAATGGAAGCAAATCATCTTGGTACCAAGAGGACTAGCCAAGAAGGAGTTTCACGTTCAGTGCAATGTTTATGGTTCCCACCTGTCTACTTCACACTAAAGCACAAACGAAAGTTGCGGTTCCATGGATGGATGCACCCGCCAACATTTGCATCGGGCAGAATGAATTACGTATGAAATGCAGTCACCATTCTCTTTAGAACGAACAGCGGCTTCTATGTGCAAAGGAAGACCTCACCCACAGCAAATAAAATAATGATTAAAACAAAAAGACATTTCAGATTCCCAGCATCTGCAGGAAGGAGGAAAAATGCTGGAAATACTCAGCAATTCAAGCAGCATTTATAATACGAGAAACTATTAACCATGCACATACCTGGCCAATACCGCTGATTAATTACTATACCAGACCACACCCGTAGCCCCCAACTGCGCAGGCGCGGCTCATTTCCCCTCATCCCCCGGCACTCCCTTCCTCTCTTCTTCACCCTCCTTTTTAAAAAAAAAATTAAATCCAATTTCCTTGCCCTGCCCCTGCCCGTTAAAATGTTTCAAATGACAGGACTCGGTGTCCTGTCTTTGTAACATTGTAACGGGCAGGGACAGGGCAAGGGAATTGGATTTTTTTAAGTGAGAAGTTGAATTTTTGAAGTTTAAAATGTGAATAACGTAAAATATACCATCAATCTGAACGAAACTTGATGAAAACACACCACAGGACAATGGCAGTCCAAAAATTGTAGCGCTATCGTGTACCGTTTTGGCATAGTTCCGGGAGCACCACACAGACAGACTCTCAGACATAGAAACAAACAAGATGAAAGTTTTAGTAATATGTAGATGTTGATAGTTAGCCAAAACATTGAAGGTATTCCCTGCATTTCTCGAAAAAAATATCATGTGAACTTTTATGCTCTTCATAACAGGAAAATGAAGCAATTCACCAGAAAGTTAGCAACTTCAAGTCACAATCTTCCAATTGTACAATTACAATACTAATTATGCCTTTTACCTCGGAACACAAGTTTGAATTTTCAATCTGTCTTTGCAACTTCCACTTATACAATGCCTTTTAAGACCCCTTACTCTTCCACATTTCATGAGCGCAACAAGACAAGAATAATCCCGGGGATGATTGGGTTCAAATATGATGAGCTTATGACAGCTTTGGGCCTGTACTTGCTAGTTTACAAGGATGAGGGGTGACCTTATTGAAACTTACCGAAGAGTGAAAGGCCTGGATAGAGTAGATGCGGAGAGGATGGTTCCACTCATGGGAGAGTCTAGAACCAAAGGGCACAGCCTCAGAATAAAAGGACATACCTTCAGAAAGGATACGAGGAGAAATGTCTTTAGTCAGAGGGCGGTGAATCTGTGGAATCCTTTGCCAGATGGCTGTGATGGCCATCAATGGGTACTTTTAATGCAGAGATTGACAGGTTCTTGATTAGTAAGTGTGTCAAATGTTACAGGGAGAAGGCAGGAACATGGGGTTGAGAGGAAAAGATAGATCAGCCATGTTTGAATGGCAGAGTAGACTGGATGGGCCGAATGGCCTAAATCTGCTCCCATGACATGAACTAGATGGAGAAAGTAAGAAAGTTGATCAAAGATTAGCAAAAGGGGTAAATTTGTATCAAAAGTTATTATACTATGTAGGAAAGAACTGCAGATGCTGGTTTAAATCAAAGGTAGACACAAAATGCTGGGGTAACTCAGTGGGACAAGCAGCATCTCTGGAGAGAAGGAATGGGTGACGTTTTGGGTCGAGACCCTTCTTCAGACTGAAGACTGAAGAAGGGTCTCGACCCAAAACGTTACCCATTCCTTCTCTCCAGAGATGCTGCTTGTCCCGCTGAGTTACTCCAGCATTTTGTGTCTACCAAAGGTTATATGCTACTTTTTTTCCCCCAGGGTGGAAATATCAAAGACTAGAGGGCATCGCTATAAGGCGAGAAAGACTGAGTTTAATGGGGATGTGCGGAACAAGTTGGGTTTTTTTGCACAGTGAATGAAGGGTGTCTAGAAAGCACTACCAGAGATGGTGATAGAGGCAGTTGTGATAGACAGATACAATAATGGCATTTATGAGGCCTTTTGATTGGCAGAGAAAAGAGGCATATGGATCATATGCAGGCAGAGGAGATTAATAATAAATATGATTCAAAAATGCAGAGGGTGGGTTAGAGGTTTACACATGAAGGCTCTTTATAAATACACAATATCAAATGACACACTCAGTCAATAACAGGCACAAATTCAACTGAGAGGAATATATTGCAAACATCATTGCGAATTGGATGCAAACAGGGCTGGAAACTAAATGCATAAACATCAATGATGAAAGAAAATTTCACAAAAGATATGCAGAGTGGAGATCCTACAGGTAGAATTAAGAACAGAAAAGGATTGTCAACTCCAGTTGGAGATGTGTGTGGGCCACTTTTACTAGCCTCGATATGGCTTAATGCAAAATGCAGATCTTGAACAAATTACAGAGCAAAGACACGGTGATTTTAATAGGAAGTTTTAACTTTCAAATATATTGACAAGTAAACCACGACTATCTGAATAAACAGGTCGGGTTCAATCCTGGCTGGAGCTGTCTGAATAGAGTTTGTACGTTCTCCCCGTGTGGGTTTTCCTCCCACACTCGAAAGATGTACAGATTTGTAAGTTAATTGGCTTTGGTAAAAATTGTAAATTGGTGCTAATGAACGGGTATTGCTGGTCGGCACAGACTCGGTGGGCCGAAGGGCCCCGATTCCGTGCTGTATCTCAAAACTAAACTAATCAACTACTCATTCGGGTTTTAGGAAAGGCTTGCTTCGATGCCATGGGATACAGACCACCCCTCCAACTTACCATTGAGTAAAACAAGAGGTATGTAGACCTTATTCAAGAGGGATTTCATGTGAAAGAGGGAAGAACTTGTGCTTTGGTATTAAGCCATGGATAACTAAAAGGGCATGGCTCTGTACATAGACAAAAAATACTAGTACAGATGCTTGTGACTAGAAGAGATAGAGAATAAAGTGACAATGCAGCCAGAAAGCTAGTTTAGTTTGTTTATTGTTATGTGTACCGAGGTACAGTGAAAAGCTTTTGTTGCGTGCCAACCAGTCAGCGGAAAGACAATACATGATTACAATCAAGCCATTTACAGTGTATACTACCAGAATCAAACAGGAATCCTAGGAAATATCAAAGCTAAATAAAATTATATCAGCTAAATCAGTGATCGAGAGTAATGTGAGCCCTTTGAATAACAACAACTGGTATTAAAAAGGAGAGTTTAAATTATTGCTTTACACCAGAGATGTTAATGTTCGGAGATGGCATGTCAGACATTAAAGAAAACAAATATTTAATCAAGGGAGACAGATTCCTCAAAATATAAACAAAATGAGGATCATAGTGGCAATAAAAAGTGACAAACCCCGAGGAGCCATTTGGTTCCCGTCTCTTAGTTAAAGGGCATAAATGAAAATATTAAAGATGCTCTTGTCATTTTGAAAAGCTGGAATCATTCCTATAAACCAGAAGTTCTCATGCTGCTCTGCTTTACGAGAAAATTGAGACGGCAACAAGTGAATTCAAAAACTCTTGCCCAGAGTAGTGAAATCGAGAACCAGACGACATAGATTTAATGTGAGGGGTAAAAGATTGAATAGGAATCTGAGGGGTAACTTTGTCATGCAAAGGGTGGAAGGTGTATGGAAAGAGCTGCCAGAGGAGGCAGTTGAGGCTGGGACTATCACAACGTTTAAGAAACTTTTAGACAGGTACATGGATAGGACAGGTTTGGAGGGATATGGGCCAAACGCAGGTAGGTGGGACTCGTGTAGATGGGACATGTTGGCCAGTGTGGGCAAGTTGGGTCGAAGGACTGTAAGACTCTATTTAGCTTAACACCAGATATCAGAACATCAGTATGGTTGGGGTAGCTGAATTAAGACGATCAGACGATTTGCATGGATTTAGATAATCCATTAATTGGACTGAAACTTTTTGAAGATGTGACCTAGTCAGTGGAATGTCCGCTATGGCAGGACTAACCAGTCTCACTCCTGTAAACTGCTGTGTACGCTTGACTATATTCTCCATATGTTGGTGACTACATTTTTAAAAGCATTTGAGCAGTTGTAGAGCACAAAAGTCTAAAAGTAATTTGTAGGAAGGCGAAGCAAGATGCTAGTTTAAACCGTAGACACAAAATGCTGGAGTAACTCAGCGGGACAGGCAGCATCTCTGGAGAGAAGGAATTGGTGACGTTTCGGGTCGAGACGATGCATTCCTGTGCTGTACATTCTATGCAAATCTACTACTCCCAAGGAAAAGAATGACATTGTGAATACACGGCTTTTATTATATTTAAAACACTGGTGAAGATCTATCAGGGGCACTGTCTCAAAGGGAGCCAATATCATCAAAGACCAATTGCAGCTTTGCAATGCTGTCATTTAACTCCTATCATCAGGAAGAAAGTACAGGAACCTGAAAAACTGTGACCACCAGGTTCAAGAATAACACCCCTTCATCTGACCTAATTTTTAAGTTGTAACTAGTCAAGAGAAATGTCCATTATGTACTTATTTAATTAAAAATTTCCAGGTATCCCTCAAACGAGGTCAGCACCTATACCATAGAACTGAAAAGAAATTCTTGAGGGCAGTCCCAGCTTAAAGTAACTTAATTTTAAAAAGGAGATGAGGAAGAATGTCTATAGCCAGAGCGTGGAGAATCTGTAGAATTCATTGCCACAGATGGCTGTGGAGGCCTAGTCATTGGTTATTTTTAAAGCAGAGAATTACAGGTTCTTGATTATAAGAAAAATAGGGTTGAGAAGGAAAGATAGATCAGCCATGATTGAATGATGGAGTAGGCTCGCTGGACCAAAAAACCAAATTCTGCTCCTATGACATAAACATGGAAACAAGGGATTGCAGGTGCTGGCTTACCTAGGAAAGACAAAATGCTGGAGTTACTTAGCGGGTCAGCCAGAATCCCGGGAGAACATGAATAGATGACGTTTCGGGTCAGAACACAAACATCTCAGGTCGGAGCACCCGATACGTCACCTATCCATGTTCTCCATGGATTATGACTGACCTGCTGAGTTCTCCACAGGTTATGACTGACCTCAAGAAATCCTTGACCTTGTTGTGACATGAGCTGTTTTGCAGTGTGGGAAGAGGAAATTATGTCCAAATTGGCAGGCTATGACGAATGGTGTGGTAACAACTATTCATTGTATTCAACTCATATACGTGAAGGAAAACAAAATCTTGTATCCAGGTTCACCAACAACACAAGAACATGAGTCACTGAACCTCCTGTCAGACAGTGCCGCAGGGCTGGTGATAACTTGCTTCTACCCTGCATCTGTGCATTCTAAAGTAGTGGGAAGGTTCGTGGTGGAATTCACACCCACCACAGGTGGAGTAAGTGTTGCTTGACAAGGCCAGTGGGTGAGCAGCGTTGGAGATGGAGCACTCTGCTGCCATTTGCACTTGGCATCCACCAGTTCCTGAAGTCACTATAACAGCTATCAACAAAAACACATTACAATTAAATGGCAATTCATGACTTGCCATTGGGAATGCTTCAACCTTACAATTTCTTAAGATGACCAGCAGATACGATTCCCAAATCTGCTGATAAATTGCGAAGAGGGCACTAGGCTACAATAATTTCACGGAGACAGAAGGAACTGCAGATGCAGGGATCTTGCTCAGAAAGCACAGAACGCAAAGCATTGGAGTAACTCAGCGGGTTGTCTGACTCACCGTGTTATTCCAATACATTGCGTTCTGGTAAAGAAGAATTTTATACTGTATTTGCTAATCTAACACAATAAACAATAGACAATAGGTGCAGTAGGCCATTCGGCCCTTCGAGCCAGCACCGCCATTCACTGTGATATTATGGCTGATCACAATCAGTATCCCGTTCCTGCCTTCTCCACATATCCATTGACTCCGTTATCTTTAAGAGCTCCATCTAACTCACTCTTGAAAGCATCCAGAGAATTGGCCTCCACTGCCTTTTGAGGCATAGAATTCCACAGATTCACAACTCTCTGGGTGAAAAACCTTTTTCTCATCTCCGTTCTAAATGGCCTACCCCTTAAACCCCTGTCTCGCAGTGCGAGTTGGCCCACGAGTGACCCCGAGTTTTCACTCGTGGTGATCACGTACCGGGAACGTAGTGGCAACGTCGGAACTCGCGCGATCAATTTGTCCACTCGTGGCGCTAACGGCAGTTACCCGTGAAACTTGATAACTCGTGAAAAAAATCAAACATGTTTGATTTTTTCCACGAGTCAAATTCACTGTTCAAGATAAAAATTGAAACATTTTAACTCGTTGTAATAACGTAGGGCCCGTGCGTTGACCTTAGTGTCTCGTGAGTCTAACGTGTTAACCCGTGGGCACATCGGCAGCTGGACAGAGTAAAAAAAAGGTGATTTCAACATCAGCACGTGACCTGCTCAATCGAGGGCGTTTCACCTCATTGCTGGTGAATATCTGCTTCAGCTGATGTGAAGAAGGGTCTCGACCCGAAACGTCACCCAATCCTTCTCTCCAGAGATGCTGCCTGTCCCACTGAGTTACTCCAGCATTTCGTGTCTATCGCAGCAGGGCACGGTCCCGCGGTTAACACCACACTCCAGACCTATCTAACCCCTTATTTGTGAAAGTTCCACACATATTTATCGATACTTTTTCCGGCAGTGTGCCCAGGCTACGGACATCACACTGAGCCCAAACTAAAACAATCCCAGTACTTATTGGTGTGTATGGTTTGACCGAGGATACGTGCAATTTGGCCGAGGCACTTCACTGTCCGTGTGTAGGAAGGAACTGCAGATGCTGGTTTACACCGACGATAGGCACAAAATGCTGGAGTAACTCAGCGGGACGGGCAGCGCCTCTGGTGAGAAGGAATGGGTGATGTTTCGGGTCGGGACCCTTCTTCACTCATTCTTCCCTCGTCGATGTGAACTTGTGGGGGTGCGAGGAATTGGGCGTCGCTGGGTAAGGGGAAGAGAGGTTTTACTGTTGAATTATGCGCAACAGAAGCATGAAGTGGCGGTAAGGTCCGTTTAAACTATCTCGTGTGTGGTGTGTGTGTGTGTGTCCCCGCCCCCGTGTTGGGAGAGAAAGGGGAGAGAGTTGTGCAAACAAAGCACGGGAGACTGCACCTTTGGAGGGAAATCATAAAATGTACACAGATGTTTCGGGCCGGGACCCTAAAGGTTGAACTACCCGTTTCCCAGATGCTGCCTGGCCGTTGGCTTCTTCCTGCAGTTTGCTTTTGTCCCAGACTCCAGCATCTACAATCTCCTTGGCCTCCAAAGAGAAAAGTTGCTCGTGAAGCGAAGGTCGATATTGACCCATGCTTACTGCAGTGCTTACATATTTAGTTAAACCTGCACCTTAAAGAGCTTCAAACTCTTCTTCCGTGGTTGGTGCCGACAGAATTGAAACGATTTTCCAAAGCACTCGGTTTGTGCTTCAGATTTAGTCATAACTTCCTCAATTGTATGAACAAAATGATCATTGAGCCCTCAACCTGCTCTTTCATCTCGACCAGTTCGCTCTTCACCTTTTCACCTCTTCTGACCGCTTAGAACGAGCAGGCGCGGAGACATCCGCCCACATTCAAAGATTTCATCTCCCTTCTCCCCGCAGTGTGTAGACCTGACAATAAATTCAAAATATAACAAACCTCCGCCCGCTGGTCTTCTAACTACGTGATGTGTGTTTCAAACAAATCATAAGTATAACTGCTCTGGCACTGGAGTGTGCGCATTTTCCCTTCATAGGTCATATCAATAGATGCGGCCGTGCTGAATTTATTTTTAACTCAAAGCCACAGGATGGAGATGTCTTCTTTAACAATGTTGCTTTATTAAAACATACCTTCATTCGCGGTTGGCTCAAGAGTAACGGGAGAGGAACTTGGTAGCTCGGGAGAGGAACTTGGAACATCGCAGAAATGACATACCCGTGGGAACTTGGTTAAACACTTGATCATAAACTTGAAGTCTCGTACACAACCACGAGTCTTTCACTCGGGGTACCTCGTGGGTCAATTCGCACCGTAAGACATGGCCATTATTCTTAAACTGTGGCCCCTGGTTCTGGATTCCCCCAACATCAGGAACATGCTTCCTGCCTCTAGTGTGTCCAATCCCTTAATAATCTTATGTGTTTCAATAAGATCCCGTCTGACTCTTCTAAATTCCAGTGTATACAAGCCCAGTCGCTCCAATTTTTCAACATATGACAGTCCCGCCATCCCGGGAATTAACCTGGTGAACCTACACTGCACTCCCTCAATAGCAAGAGTGTCCTTCCTCAAATTTGGAGAACAAAACTGCACACAATAATTTTTTTTAAATATTACTAAAAGCCATTTCCGTCAGCCATCTATATCTTCTTAGAGTCAATTGCTATCCTCATAATTTGGACGGCATGGCCACCTGACAGCACCAGAGACCCGGGTTTGATCCTCACTACAGGTCCTGTCTGTACGGAGTTTGTACGTTCTCCATGTGACCTGCGTGGGTTTCCTCTGGGATCTCGGGTTTCCTCCCACACTCCAAAGACGTACAGACAGGTTTGTCAGTTAATTGGCTTGATAAAATTGTAAATTGGTGTGTGTGTGTGTGTGTGTGTGTGTGTGTGTGTGTGTGTGTGTGTGTGTGTGTGTGTGTGTGTGTGTGTGTGTGTGAGAGAGAGAGAGAGAGAGAGAGAGAGAGAGAGAGAGAGAGAGAGAGAGAGAGAGAGAGAGAGAGAGAGAGGAGAGAGAGAGAGAGAGAGAGAGAGAGAGAGAGAGAGAGAGAGAGAGAGAGAGAGAGAGAGAGAGAGAGAGAGAGAGAGAGTGTGTGTGTGTGTGTGTGTGTGTGTATATATGCGGGGATCGCTGGTCGGCACAGAGTCCGTGGGCCAAAGGGCCTGTTTCAGAGCTGTATTACTAAACTTAACTCACTGCTTCCAAGCATTGCAATATCTGCAATTTTAGAAAACCCAAGTCATGTACATTGCTAACAAAATCTATTTGGTACTAACCGTTAATGGAAATTATTTTCTAGCTACTCTCCCTGTACACTTCATGGTTTTGAATGTGTCTATCAGATCTCTCCTCAATCTCTGTCGCAAGGATTACAACCCTGTTTTCCAGTCCGTCTACATCACTGAAGTCCCTCATCCTTGAACAATATTGAATAATAAATTGAACAGTTGTGGTATTTATCTCCAAAGTAATTATCCCTCAATACGATGCAATAAAGTCTGAGGCCCTTATGCTACGAAGGAAACGTGCTTCTTTTAACAACAGTGTAGTCTTTGATTCAAAATGAGCTATGTTACGCAGAAATAAACAGCCTCAGCTGTTCTTAATCCTACAAGTTTTTACTTTCAGTTTCTGTCACTTCATTAGAAGTATCAACATAACATTCTGTTTGTCTTTAAGCCTTTTAAAAAATATATATTGCAAGTAAAGCATCAAGAAAAGCAACTGAAGGCAGTGTCATGAGAAACAGCTGGAATCAATCCTTTTAAGATCTACCTATACAGATAAAATGGTCTGTGGCTTATTTATTATACAGCATTCAGGTTTTAATGAAATAACATCGATCATTGTGTCCGAATTCTAAAGCAGCCTTCAAAAAAAATTATGCGATCATACACTGTTTACAATTCAAAACAAGGTAGTAGATGTCACATTATGAATAAATAGTCTATTAATAATATGACACAGTCCTAAAACCAACCTTAATTAAAGTGTTGTATCTGGATGCAAGGCACTGCCGCCAATAAAATTGTTATTTCCATCAGGTTGTGTGTACAGACAACATACGTACCATATGTATCTCTCTGCACTACTAGATTTTTATTGTCCCAGTCCTCATCTGTTCCCAAAAGGATTGATTTTTCTAAATAAAAAAAATTACTGCGGGCACAATCAATAACTTTTAACTGTCGCAAGCCACCTTGCCAGTTTACCTCAGTGAATACGAGTAAATAGTGGGTCAGGAGGAACGCGTGTGCTTCTCATTGGACACAAAGGTGTGCAGCGTAACACAGCTCCCATGCCATCATTTAGCTTTATTTGGATATGATCATTTCCATCAGCTAACAACTGCACCACGCTTTCGGGAACCAGAACAGTCTGCATTCCCTTACTGTTTTTCTCAAATCCTTTACCTTCTTGTCAATAAGTCATCAATATCCCCAGCGTTTTCACCAAATGAGCCACACATCAATTTAAAACTTTAATACCTAGCCCCATATTTTTAGTCAACCCACAAATTAATTTCTGTACCACAAATTTTTGCCCAAAGTTAATCTCTTGCCTAAATTAAAATTTGCATTTTCAGTGCTTTAGCAATTCAACTTTATTTGCTGATGCATGCAAAAAATCCAGGATATGTAAATTTATAGGAAAAAAAACTAACACAGCCTTCGAACGACAATCATTTCTTGTTCGCCACTGCCATCTTCTGGTTTAAAAAGATCTACAAAACATTCCACAACACAATGTGCTGGAGTAACTCAGATGGTCAAGCAGTCTGAGCAAGGAATGATTAAGCAACATTTTGGGTCAGGACCTTTCTTCAGAGTCCTGACCCAAACATCGCCTGATCAGCTGAGTTACTCCAGCACTTGGCGTTTTGTTCAATGTTCCATAAATTATGTTTATCAAACCCTAGATTTTAAAATCAAGTTATACCAGATCTTCTTTTAAGCGGGGTCACTGCCTTTTAAATTGACTGCTGCAATGATTATTGCCAAAGATTGAAATTCTACATAAAATGGGAGTGGTGCAGATGATAAAGCTGCTGCCTCACAGCACCAAGGACCTGGGTTCAATCCTGACTTCAAGTGACCACAGTGAACATTCTTTGTTACCACATGGTTCTCCCCCAGTTGCTCCGGTTTTCTTCAACATCCCAGACCTGAGGGTTGGCAGGTTAACTCGTCACTGAAAACTGCCCCCAGTATGTGGGTGAGCGGTAGTATCTGAGGGGATCTAATGAGAATGTGATCAAAAAAGGCGAGTGGTTTAGTGTAAAGGGGGGGGGGGGGAGGGAGTGCTTGATGTTTGGTCCAGACTTGGTGGACTGAAAGGCCCTCCCTGTGCTTCTCTCTCTTTGATTCTATAACATATAATGTAAAATGCCAGTGCCATTTGCTGTTAAACACTGCCATCTAGTGGTTCTGCTGATAATCAGTTTATAAGCATGGTTTCTCCCCTTCAGTTTTAGATGGATCCTTTGCCAGCGTCTCCTCTGGTTCAACTCTCGCTCCACCTCGCCAGAATAGAGTTCACCTAAGTCCCCACCTTTCACCTGTAACACCTGTTCCTATACCTCCTCCCCCGCCCCTATCCAGGGATCCCAGCAGTCCTTCAGGTGAGGCAGAGGTTCACGTGCACCCAATGTGGCCTCCTGTACATCAACAAGACCGAGCGTAATCTTGCCGGCCATTTTGCTGAACACTTCTGATCTCCTGGTTGCTAACCATTTTAACCACTTCCCAGTCCCACAGTGACTGTTCTGTCCTGGCCAGAGTGAGGCCACATGCAGACTGGAGGAACAGCACTTCGTAATCTGCTTGGGTTACCAACCCATCGGTATGAACATTGAATTCTACAATTAGGTAACCTCCAAATAACACTCCCCCCTTTTTTTCCCCCACGCCCTTTATCTTCCCCACCCCCTTCCTCCTCTTCTCCTCCGCTCTGCCCCACCTCGACTCACACCTATTTCTCCCATCCCCCTCCAGCTACTTTCCTACCTCGAGCTTCGCATTTCGCAACTCTTCACCCCGTCTCACACGCTCTGTTTTATCATAAAAACCCTATCAAAAAACCCCTCTCACCTGTGTTCAGCTATTGTACGCCACACTTTGTCATGCCTCTACCCTCTTCTCGCTTTCTTCTCTCCCACTACAATCAGTTTGAAGAAGGTGAATTTTGAGGTTTGTTAACATTGAATTCTCCAATTTAGGTACCGTGCCCTCCATAATGTTTGGGGCAAAGACCCATCATATATTTATTTGCCTCTGTACTCCACAATTTGAGATTTGTAATATTAAAAAAATCACATGTGGTTAAAGTGCACATTGTCAGATTTTATTAAAGGGTATTTTTATACATTTTGGTTTCACCATGTAGAAATGACAGCTGTGTTTACCCCCCCCCCCCCCCCCCCCCCCCCCCCCCCCCCCCCCCACCCCCCCACATCAGGGCACCATATTGTTTGGGACACATGGCTTTTGTAATTACTCAGGTGTGTTTAATTGCCTCCTCAATGCAGGTAAAATAGAGCTCTCAGCACCTAGTCTTTCCTCCAGTCTTTCCATCACCTTTGGAAACTTTTATTGCTGTTTATCAGCATGAGGACCAAAGTTGTGCCAATGAAAGTCAAAGAAGCCATTAGGAGACTGAGAAACAAGAATAAAACTGTTGCAGGCATCAGCCAAACCTTAGGCTTACCAAAATCAACTGTTTGGGACATGACTAAGAAGAAAGAGAACACTGGTGAGCTTACTAATCGCAAAGGGACTGGCAGGCCAAGGAAGACCTCCACAGCTGATGTTAGAAGAATTCTCTCTATAATAATGAAAAATCCCCCAAACACCTGTCCGACAGGTCAAAAACACTATTGAGGAGTCAGGTGTGGATTTGTCAATGATCACTGTTCACAGAAGACTTCATGAACAGAAATACAGAGGCTACACTGCAAGATGCAAACCACTGGTTAGCCGCAAAAATAGATGGACAGGTTGCACTTTAATCACATGTGATTTTTTTTCTATTACAAATCTCAAATTGTGGAGTACAGAGGCAAATAAATAAATGATGGGTCTTTGTCCCAAACATTATGGAGTGCACTGTGAATCATCTCAATCCCCGCATCCCCATGTCCCACCTGAATATGCACTCATTTCTCCTCTTCCACATACATTCCTTCCCCTGGCATCAACAATTGGCACTACTTCTATCCTATCTCACACCTTTTGCCATTTCAACTCCAGCCTTTGTCCAACCACCTGCCTATTAAACCTCATCCTCTACCCCTAAACCGTATTCACCTCTCACGTGCCAGGCTTTGTCCCGACCCTCTTCCTTTCCAGCTCACTTCGCCCCCACCCCCACCCCCACCCCACCGCTGAGTTACTCCAGCACTTTGTCTCCTTGTTTTGTGAACCAGCATCTGCAGTTCCTCGTTGAGCCTTGCCTGTGTTCTTAAAGGCCAATGCGAGTGTATTTCCACACGTGTTTGCACATTACCCTAGTGCAAGAGTCAAATGTTATTGTTTTAACAATCAAAATGCTGGACGAGTCAAGGAAGATCAAGAATGGGTCTCACTGTCTCTTCTCCCCTCTCCCATCAGGCAAGAAGTATGGAAGTATGAAATGCACACCTCCAGATTCAGGAACAGTGTCTTCCCAGTTGTCATCAGGCAACTGAACCATTCTATCAACTTAATCTGGCACTAAACATTATTCCTTTTATCAAGTTTTTCTGTACACTCGATGGCTTGTATTGTCATATATTGTCTTTCAGCAGACTGGTTAGCATGCAACAAAAGCGTTTCACTGTACCTCAGTACACGTGACAATAAACTAAACTATGTAACTAAGCTACACTAGCTCAGCTTGACCCTCTTGGTATACAGAAGGCACATAAAAGTGGAAAATTGTTCACTGCAGCTCCTTCTTTGTGCACCACTGGACTATTTTCTGTGCATTGGAAAATGATGCAAATAATTGGATTTCGGAACAAGTAACTTAGTCTAAAATAGGAAGAAGTCTAAGGAAATATTTGGTTGTGGGTTTCCGTTTAAGTTCTTAGATTGGGTTCTCAGTTACTCAAGTCACAAACCCTGGGGTAAACAATAGTACCTCCAACTGATATAAATGGATAAGTTTATTGACCGAGTATTCACATACAAGGAATTTGCCTTGGTGCTCCGCCCGCAAGTGACAACATGACATACAGTGACAGTTAGGAATGACACATAAAACATTAAACATTAATTAAAAAACTTTATCGATTAAACATGTGAATTAAATAAAATACCAGAGCAAAAGGAGGCAAATATGTATGCAAGATGGTCTAACGGAGAACCTGACGCTCTATGCTATAGTTTGTTCTGTTCAACATCATATCATTTTTATCTCACAATGTCTGAAAATGTTTAGAGACATTATCAGTGTTCTGCTAAATACCAATATTCAATAGATTTAGTTTTTTATTTAGTTTAGAGACACCAGCGGAAAGAGGCCCTTCGGCCAACCAAGACTGCGCCGACCAGCGATCCCCGCACACTAACACTATCCTACACACACTATGGGACAATTTACAATTTTACCAAGCCAATTAGCCTACAAACCTGTACATCTTTGGAGTGTGGGAAGAAACCGAACCACCCAGAGAAAACCTATGCGGTCACAGGGAGAACATACAACGGTCAAAGCAAAGCCACTGTCCAGTCTGAATGTCTGTTTTTAGTTCAATTTTTAGGCCTATTTTAAATATGTTAATTTTAATTTTAAAGCTGTATGTATTTATTCTGTTTTTATTAACTGCACTGACAGGAACTGATTGAGAAACGATTTTTCGTTTCTTCTGTGTAAGTACTCAGTTAAAATAACATTAAAGCAAATACTGAAATACTGAAATATAGTGAAAAGCTTTTATTGCGTGCTATCCAGTCAGCAGAAAGACAATACATGATGACAATCGAGCCATTTACAGTGTATAGATACATGGTCAGGATCGAACCCGGGGCTCTAGCGCTGTAAGGCACCTCTATCGTTATGCCACCGTGATCCCACACGGATGCTGAATATTTTACATAAAGAAAGCCATATTCTCTACCACCTGAAAATAGCAGTAGTACTTTATTACGCTACTTAAACTGACCACAGTTGACTTAAGTAGCAAACAGTTTATTTTCTCTCGCTCGCCTATTGCTGTTCTTAGCTAATCCTTGAAGTCTACCCTCAGACTGCACTACGTTGGAGAGGGTAAGCAAGAAAGGCCTTTACGCCATTGTTCACAAG
Organism: Okamejei kenojei; assembly: GCA_035221665.1. Taxonomy (NCBI): domain Eukaryota; kingdom Metazoa; phylum Chordata; class Chondrichthyes; order Rajiformes; family Rajidae; genus Okamejei; species Okamejei kenojei. The sequence goes on from CM069132.1 coordinate 148,995,465, forward strand.
CAAGGTATTTGTGTAGAAATGGCTTTACTTAATGGAACCGATTCACAGTTATTGCAACCTGAAGCCTTGGCACTGAATATATCAAGAGCAAGTTTATTTTATTCCACACGGTTAAAGACAGGGCTGTAAATTATCCATTCAACCAACTAAGCGTTCTTTCACAGCAGTGTACAATTCCAGATTACAGCCTTCCATGCTTCAGAATACACAAGTACTCCCTCAAATATACTGCCAGCCACGTACTGCATCGCACATTCAACTGATCTAAAACAAACAGAGGTAAACTTTCCATCTTGCTGCTATTGTGTACATAATACAAAATAGTAATTCAAATCTAATTCAACTAATAAGTAAAAAGGCAGTTTTGAAACCAATACACTCTACAACGATGTCATGAAAATTTATATTTCACACTATGTTTTCAATCACCGCAAATGCAGTTAAATAAACATTATTGGTTAAGAATACTGGATTGTTTCCAAATTATGATAAATAAGCAGTGCTATCTTCAAGGCATCAGAAACATGTTTTTTGTGCCTGTATAGAGTGGGGTGACAACAAAAATATACTGTTTGTAGAACCATATGAGAAGTGCATAACCAGATTGGCTAACATAAAAACACAAAGTATAAAGAGCCCATTTGATGCAGCACAAAAGTGTTATTGTAATTTTCTTTAGGGTTTGGGTCCAGCCACCACTATTTAATGTGCCCAGCAGCTAAAAATAAAATCCCAACTTGTTTAATTAACCACTTAATAATACCTTTAAAACGATGGAATTCAATACATGAGCTCATATGCTATAGATGGCTTTTGCCCAACAGATTTTACTAATAAAACAGAGCAGGTACAAACACTTGTTTGTTTACCAAAAGAAAGGTTTTCTGTCACGTGTCATTACTGCTACGGAAAATCAACATGAGACACCAAGGAGTTTGCAGATGGTGGACAAGATCAAACTTTGCTGAATTTAGCACTAGTTTTCATTAATTGTGCTACAACCTTCAACAGGTACACTTAACATTTGTAGGAGACATGTGCCTGCATTTGCATGTAAAAAATTAGACATGTGATTAGAGTCATAGAGGCATACATAGAGTCACTGAGAGATACAGCGTAGAAACAGGCCCTTTGGTCCAACTTGCCTACACCAGCCAACAAGTCCCAGCTACACTAGTCCCACCTGCCCCGGTTGGTCCATATCCCTCCAAACCTGTCCTATCCATGTACCTGTCTAATTATTTCTGAAACGTCGGGATATTCCCAGCCTGAACTACCTCCTGTGGCAGGTTGTTCCATACACCCACCACCCTTTGTGTGAAAAGGTTACCCCCTCAGATTCATTTTAAAGCTCTTGCCCTTCACCTTAAACCTATGTCCTCTGGTCCTCAATTCACTTACTCAGGGCAAGAGATCGGGTAGACGTCCCAAAATGCAACACGTCACATTTCTCTGCACAAAATGCCATCAACTATTCCTCAGCCCACCTGGCCAATCGATCAAGATCCTGCTGCAATCTTTGCACAACCATCTTCATTATCTGTAAAACCACCCACTGTATCTTCAGCAAACTTGCTAATCTTGACATGTACAGTATGTTCTCATCCAGATCATTGATATAGATGGCAAACAGTAATGGGTCCAGCACCAAACCATGAGGCACACCACTGGTCACAGGCCTCCAGTCCGAGAAGCAACCTTCCACCATCACTCTCTGCTTCCTTCCATGAAGCCAATTTTCTATCCCCGCGGAAACAGGCCCTTCAGCCCAACTTGCCTTTACTGACCAACATGTCCCATCTGCCTGCATTTGGCCGGTATCTCTCTAAACCTCTTATCCATGTATCTGCAAATGTTTTTTAAACGTTGTGATTCTGCAACTACCTCCCCAGGCAGCTCATTCAACACACCCACCATCCTTTGTATAAAAGTCACCGCTCATGTTCCTATTAAATCTATCCCCCCCCCGCCCCACCTCATGTCCTCTGGTTCTCGATTCCTCCTACTGAGCGTAGTCAGTTTACCAAAGGCTTCAAATTAAAAAGATTATTACCACAAGGACACAAACTTCACCATTCTTTCTCACCAAATTAATTGCTATTGTGGACACTGATGAAGCCCACTGAATAGAAGGCTAAATCTGAGTGATAAGTGGTCACAGAGGAATAAACAGGCATTGGAAAGATCAGGAAGTGGACAACACGTTGTACAGGGTCTTGGTGAGGCCACACCTGGAGTATTGCGTACATTTTTGGTCTCCAAATCTGAGGAAAGACATTCTTGCCATAGAGGGAGTACAGAGAAGGTTCACCAGACTGATTCCTGGGATGGCGGGACTTCCATATGAAGAAAGACTGGATAGACTCGGCTTGTACTCGCTGGAATTTAGAAGATTGAGGGGGGCTCTCATAGAGACTTACAAAATTCTTAAGGGGTTGGACAGGCTAGATGCAGGAAGATTGTTCCCGATGTTGGGGGAAGTCCAGGACAAGGGGGGAATCTTTTAGGACCGAGATGAGAAAATCATTTTTCACACAGAGTGGTGAATCTGTGGAATTCTCTGTCACAGAAGGTAGTTGAGGCCAGTTTGTTGGCTATATTTAAGAGGGAGTTAGATGTGGCCCTTGTGGCTAAAGGGATCAGGGGGTATGGAGAGAAGGAAGGTACAGGATACTGAGTTGGATGATCAGCCATGATCATATTGAATGGCGGTGCAGGCTTGAAGGGCCAAATGGCCTACTCCTGCACCTATTGTCTATGTTTCTATGTCAACTGTAACTTTGCTGACCGGCAAAGAAGGCGAGAGGAGTCACAGTGCAACTCCTAGTCTGAAGATGCGTCAGATTAAGTTCAGTGATCCCACATTTCCTTTTCCAATTGGCAGTTTTAAAGCATAAGTTTTGATGCAACTGAACAGCTGGCTAGACAGAGCGGCACGGTGGCACAATGGTAGAGTTGCTGCGTTACAACGGTAGGGACCCGGGTTCGATCCTGACCACGGATGCTATTTGTATGGAGTTATGTTCTCCCCGTGACCTGCATGGGTTTTCCCCAGGATTTCCAGTTTCCTCCCACACTCCAAAGGTGTACAGGTGTGTCTATGTCCGTGTCCACGTGTGTGTGTTTGTGTGTGTCTCTGTCTCCGTGTCCGTGTGTGTGTCTGTGTGTGTCTGTGTATCTCTAAACCAAACTAAAGCATTTTTTAGGAGAGGGTGTGTCAACAAGCATGAACTTTACCTCACATTTTCTTTACCTTCTCCGAAAGAGGGGTTTATAACAGGGTCACCATTATTTAAAACTATTTCAAATTATGGTAAATTAACCAATTGACCGAATGTAAATCCTCAGCTGTTGTGCTGGGCTTGAATTTTCATATCCGAGTTATTAGTCACAGAGACTTGTACAGTCAACTACTCACAATTTCATGTTCCTATCAAAGTCAAATTTCTTCATTGGAGGATGTGGAATCGATATGGGTGGAGCTGCGAAACACTAAGGGGCAGAAAACGCTAGTGGGTGTTGTGTACAGGCCACCTAACAGTCGTAGTGAAGTTGGGGATGGCATCAAACAGGAAATTAGAAATGCGTGCAACGAAGGTAAAACCATTATAATGGGTGACTTCAATCCACACATAAATTGGGTGAATCAAATTGGCAGGGGTGCTGAGGAAGAGGATTTCTTGGAATGTATGCGGGATAGTTTTCTAAACCAAACAAACGAGGAACAAACGAGAGAGCAGGCTATTCTAGACGGGGTATTGAGTAATGAGGAAGGGTTAGTTAGCAGCCTTGTTGTACGTGGCCCCTTGGGCAAGAGTGACCATAATATGGTTGAGTTCTTCATTAGGATGGAGAGTGACATAGTTAATTCAGAAACACGGGTCCCGAATTTAAAGAAAAGTAACTTTGAGGGTATGAGACGTGAATTGGCCAAGATGGACTGGCAATTGATTCTTGAAGGGTTGACGGTGGATATGCAATGGAAGGCATTTAAAGACTGCATGGATGAACTACAACAATTGTTCATCCCAGTATGGCAAAAGAATAAATCAGGAAATGTAGCGCATCCGCGGATAACAAGGGAAATCAGGGATAGTATCAAAGCAAAAGATGAAGCGTACAAATTAGCCAGAAAAAGCAGCCTACCAGGGGACTGGGAGAAATTCAGAGACCAACAGAGGAGGACAAAGGGCTTAGTTAGGAATGGGAAAATGGAGTATGAAAGAAAACTGGCAGGAAACATAAAAACTGACTGCAAAAGTTTTTATCGATATACGAAGCGCAAAAGATTAGTTAAAACAAATGTAGGTCCCTTGCAGTCAGAAACGGGTGAATTGATCATGGGGAACAAGGACATGGCAGACCAATTGAATAACTACTTTGGTTCTGTCTTCACTAAGGAAGACATAAATAATTTGCCGGAAATAGCAGGGGATGGCGGGTCAAATAAGATGGAGGAACTGAGTGAAATCCAGGTTAGCCGGAAAGTGGTGTTAGGTAAATTGAATGGATTAAAGGCCGAGAAATCCCCAGGGCCAGATAGGCTGCATCCCAGGGTACTTAAGGAAGTAGCCCCAGAAATAGCAGATGCCTTAGTGATAATTTTTCAAAACTCTTTAGACTCTGGAGTAGTTCCTGAGGATTGGAGGGTAGCTAATGTAACCCCACTTTTTAAAATGGGAGGGAGAGAGAAAACGGACCAGTTAGTCTGACATCGGTAGTGGGGAAACTGCCAGAGTCAGTTATTAAAGATGGGATAGCAGCGCATTTGGAAAGTGGTGAAATCATTGGACAAAGTCAGCATGGATTTACGAAAGGTAAATCATGTCTGACGAATCTTATTGATTTTTTTGAGGATGTAACTAGTAGAGTGGATAAGGGAGAAGCAGTGGGTGTGTTATATCTGGACTTTCAGAAGGCTTTCGACAAAGTCCCACACAAGAGATTGGTATACAAACTTAAAGCACACGGTATTGGTGGTTCAGTATTGATGTGGATAGAGAAATGGCTGGCAAACAGGAAGCAAAGAGTAGGAGTGAACGGGATGGCAGGCAGTGCTTAGTGGGGTGCCGCAAGGCTCAGTGCTGGGTCCCCAGCTATTTACAATATACATTAATGATTTGGACGAGGGAATTGAATGCAACATCTCAAAGTTTGCGGATGACACAAAGCTGGGGGGCAGTGTTAGATGTGAGGAGGATGCTAGGAGGCTGCAGGATGACTTGGATAGACTGGGTGAGTGGGCAAATGCATGGCAGATGCAGTATAATGTGGATAAATGTGAGGTTATCCACTTTGGTGGCAAAAACAGGAAAGTAGACTATTATTTGAATGGTGACCGATTAGGAAAAGGGGAGATGCAACGAGACCTGGGTGTCATGGTACACCAGTCATTGAAAGTAGGCATGCAGGTGCAGCAGGCTGTGAAGAAAGCGAATGGTATGTTGGCATTCATAGCAAAAGGATTTGAGTACAAGAGCAGGGAGGTTCTATTGCAGTTGTACAGGGTCTTGGTGAGGCCACACCTGGAGTATTGCGTACAGTTTTGGTCTCCAAATCTGAGGAAAGACATTCTTGCCATAGAGGGAGTACAGAGAAGGTTCACCAGACTGATTCCTGGGATGGCACGAGTTCCATATGAAGAAAGACTGGATAGACTCGGCTTGTACTCGCTGGAATTTAGAAGATTGAGGGGTGATCTCATAGAGACTTACATAATTCTTAAGGGGTTGGACAGGCTAGATGCAGGAAGATTGTTCCCGATGTTGGGGAAGTCCAGGACAAGGGGTCACAGTTTAAGGATAAGGGGGAGCTCTTTTAGGACCGAGATGAGAAAATCGTTTTTCACACAGAGAGTGGTGAATCTGTGGAATTCTCTGCCACAGAAGGTAGTTGAGGCCAGTTCGTTGGCCATATTTAAGAGGGAGTGGATGTGGCTGAAGGGATCAGGGGGTATGGAGAGAAGGCAGGTACAGGATACTGAGTTGGATGATCAGCCATGATCATATTGAATGGCGGTGCAGGCTCGAAGGGCCAAATGGCCTGCTCCTGCACCTAATTTCTATGTTTCTATGTTTCTATGTTTCATAAAAGACAAACACAAACAGATAGAGTAACTCAGCAGGTCAGGCAGCATCTCTGGAGAAAAGGAACAGGTGTTGTTTCAGGAAGGGTCCCGACCCGAAACGTCACCTTTTCCTTTTCTCCAGAGATGCTGCCTGACCCGCTGAGTTACACCAGCTTTTTGTATGTCTTGATCTGCTGTTCCTCCCTGCACCTTCAAATTTAATAATCTCGTGTTGGCAACTTCTGTGCACCTCCACATTACAGCCGTTCGGGTAGCAAAAGTTCACAAATCACAAACATAATATTGCCCTCTCAGATACCTCTTCCTACTTACCCTTGGACCATGACCCCACAGACGAGCACCAGGTCACTATCTCTAACACTATCACCGACTTCATCACTTGCGGCTCCCTGCCCTCCCAAGCCTCCAACCTCATCGTTCCCCAGCCCCGCACAGCCCGATTTTACCTTCGCCACAAAATCCACAAACCTGACTGTCCTGGCAGACCCGTTGTTTCTGCCTGTTCGTGTCCCACCGAACTTATTTCCACATACCTCGACTCCATCCTATCCCCCCTGGTTAAATCCCTCCCTACCTATGTTCAAGACACCTCACACGCTCTTTGTCTCCTCCATGACTTCCGTTTTCTAGGCCCCCATTCCCTCATCTCCACCATGGATGTCCAGTCACTCTACACCTCCATCACCCACCAGGAGGGTCTTAAAGCCCCTCCGTTTCTTCCTCGACCGCAGAACCAACCAATCCCCCTCTACTGATACTCTCCTCCGCCTAGCGGAGCTGGTCCTTACCCATAACAACCTTTCGTTTGACTCCCCCCATTTCCTCCAAATCCAAGGTGTAGCTATGGGCACGCGCATGGGCCAAGCTATGGCTGCCTCTTTGTAGGGTACGTCGAACAATCCTTGTTCGAGGCGCCCCATGGCCCTATCCCCGCTACATCGACGACTGCATTGGTGCTACCTCCTGCACCCATACAGAACTCACGGACTTCATTCAATTCACCACAAACTTGCATCCAGCACTCAAATTCACCTGGACCATTTCCGACATCTCCTTACCGTTTCTAGACCTCACTATCTCCATCGCAGGTGACAGACTACTGACCGACATCTACTATAAACCCACTGACTCCCATGGCTATCTGGACTACACTTCTTTCCACCCTGCTTCCTGTAAGGACCCCATCCCCAACTCCCAATTCCTCCGTCTATGCCGCATCTGCACCCAGGATGAGGTGTTCCTAACCAGAGCTTCAGAGATGTCCTCATTCTGTAGAGAACGGAGGTTCCCCTCTTCTACTATAGATGAGGCTCTCACCAGGGTCTCTTCTATACCCCGTAAGTCTCACTCCCCAACCCCCCCCACTCGTGTCAAGGGCAGAGTCCCCCTTGTCCAACCTTCCGCTCTACCAGCCGTCACATACAACAAATAATCCTCCGACATTTTCGCCACCTCCAACGGGATCCCACCGCAGGCCACGTCTTGCCATCTCCTTTTCTTTCGGCTTTCCGCAGAGACCACTCCCTCCCTGGTCAATTTGTCCCTTCCCACCCAAACCACCCCCTCTCCTGGCACTTTCCCTTGCAACCGCAGGAAATGCTACACTTGTCGCTTTGCCTCCCCCCTTGACTCCATCCAAGGACCCAAGCAGTCTTTCCAGACGCAGCAGAGGCTCACCTACACCTCCAACCTCATCTATTGCATCCACTGCTCTAGATGTCAGCTGGTCTACATTGGTGAGACCAAGCGTAGGCTTGCCGATCGCTTTGCCCACACCTCCGCTCGGTTAGCACTGATCTCCCAGTGGCTCAGCACTTCAACTCCCCCTCCCATTCCAAATCTGACCTTTCTGTCCTGGGCCTCCTCTATGGCCAGAGTAAGGCCCACCATAAATTGAAGGAGCAGCAGCACATATTTTGCTTGGGTAGTTTACACCTCAGCGGTATGAACATTGACTTCTCCAATTTTAGGTAGTCCCTGCTTTCTCCTTCTGTTCCCTCCCCTTCCCAGCTCTCCCACAGCCCACTGTCTCCACCTCTTCCTTTCTTCTTCCCGACCCCCCACCCCCACATCAGTCTGAAACGAAACATCGCCTACTTCCTTCGCTCCATAGATGCTGCCTCACCCACTGAGTTTCTCCAGCATTTTTGTCTACCTTCGATTTTCCAGCATCTGCAGTTCCTTCTTAAACATAATATTGGAGTTAAGAATGTTTTTAAATCGCTCTTATAGAGTTAGAAAAAAGAAAAAAATTCAAACTAAGGGAAAAAAATCAACATTTGCCAATTTCTGTCTGGTTCGCGTGGATTGGAACAAAAATTGGTAGGTTAAATTTACTTTACTTTAGAAATACAGAATGGAAGCAGGCCCTTCGGCCCACCAAGTCCATGCTGACCTTATGGACACTTAACAATTTACAGAAGCCAATTAACCTACAAACCTGCATATCTTTGGAGTATGGGAGGAAACTGGAGCACCCAGAGGAAACCCAAGGGAGAGCATACAAACTCTGTACAGACATCAACTCTACCGCTACACCACTGTACCACCCCAATGGTAATGGTAAATGAAAAATAAAAGGTTAAAAAATGCATTGCTTTGATGGGGTTTTGGGGGCATTCTTTTTAAGACTAGGACGGGTTTTCAAAGCCTGAGCTTTGAATAAAAATATGATAAAAGTGAAAATGAAAAGAGATATGTTCATAATTTAGGACCAAGCAACTGTCGGCTCTGTGTGCACTTAAGTTATTCTAAGGATATTCATTCTTGGCCAAGATCAACTAGGTAGATTTTGGTTTGCTAACCTGAATACAGTGAAAGTTAATTAGTTACAAAAAGGAATCTCAGTTTTAAAACACAGCCAAGGATTGACTTCATCGTCAGGGATGTGTGACAACATTGGGAGCTATCCTGTTGCAGCATTTGATTACAGGATTATTTTAACCTACAATGTAGTTGAATGGCGAATGTGAGACCAGTGTATGGCTAAATGGCATTAGTGCTGTTTCTAACTTGCCTCTGCATGTTCTCATTGACAACGGGCTCCTTGTGTCTGTAAGTGCTTACGTTGGACTGACCCAGCATATGTTTGTTATCAGACCAGCAGCTTGAAAATAAATCCAGTTATACATTTTATCAGCTGTTGGTGGTGGTGGGATGGGGTGGGGGGTGGTCTTGCTCTGCTGAAACCTACTCTGCTTCATTAACTGGGAATGAAAAGATTCAGCTGAAATGCAAGAAAAAAAGATGAAGGAATCTGGGAGCCATTTGTGGGTCAAGCTCTGGTAATGAAATGATTACATTGAAAAGTTGAAGCATGTGGATTGGTTATAAATGTTAAATATAGAACTCTCCTGGCTGGTGTTGGCTGTCATGCGTCCAAGAATTTGAGTATGCCATTCACATAGTTTCATTGTGACTACCTATTCAGTTCAATTTGTTGTTTATAAGGTGGTTTGCTTCACAGCGTGCCCTTTTGAGAGTAGTAATTGCTTTTGCAACCTTTTCCGATGGTTGCTGGACGGTGATTATAACTAATACATGATTAAACCAGGGTGCTCTTCTAATTGTAACAGGGAGTAAAACGTTCATTCGTTGCCTCAGTAAACTGATAATGCCAATGGAATGACATACAAAGAGTGCTGTGCAGTGCATGTACTTGTAGAAAGTTTTCTAATTTTGCTCTGCCACTTACAGTCGTACAGCATGAAAAGGAGGCCCTTCAGCCCAATTTGTAGGTCAATCGAGATGCCCCGTCTATGATAGTCCCATTTGATTGATTGATACTCTATTGTCATGTGTAGGTATAGTGAGATTCCTCCCCCCCCCGGGACTCACACGGGTCCATCCTCGGCCGACCGCCGGCACTCAAGTGGGCGATGTCTCTCCGACAGCCTTCCACTCTTGCCGACAGCGCTGCTCGCTCGCTCGCTGCCGTCTCTCTTCTCCTCGCTCAGTCAGCAGCCGGGCCCGGTCCTGGCCCAACATCCACCCGCATTTGGCCCAATATCCCTCTAAATCTTTCCTATCCATGTACCTGAACCAGAGTCTTTAAAATGCTATTATAGTACCTGCCTCGATTACCTCCTCTGGCAGCTTGTTCCATATATCCACTACCCACTAGGTGACAAATTTGCCCTTCAGAGTCGTATTAAATCTTCCCATCTCACCTTAAACCTATGGCTTTTCCTTCTGATTCAAAAATCCTGATTCTGTATCAAAACTAAAGATGAAGCATACAAATTAGCCAGAAAAAGCAGCCTACCAGAGGGAGAAATTCAGAGTCCAGCAGAGGAGGACAAAGTGCTTAATTAGGAAAGGGAAAATAGATTATGAAAGAAAACTGGCAGGGAACATAAATACGACTGCAAAAGCTTTTATAGATATGTGAAGAGAAAAAGGTTAGTTAAAACAAATGTAGGTCCCTTGCAGTCAGAAACTGGTGAATTGATCATGGGGAACAAGGACATGGCAGACAAATCGAATAACTACTTTGGTTCTGTCTTCACTAAGGAAGACATAAATAATCTGCCGGAAATAGCAGGGGACTGGGCGTCAAATGAGATGGAGGAACTGAGTGAAATCCAGGTTAGCCGGGAAGTGGTGTTAAGTAAAATGAATGGATTAAAGGCCAATAAATCCATAGGCTGCATTCCAGAGTACTTAAGGAAGTAGCCCCAGAAATAGTGGATGCATTAGTGATAATTTTTCAAAACTCTTTAGATTCTGGAGTAGTTCCTGAGGATTGGAGGGTAGCTAATGTAACCCCACTTTTTAAAAAGGGAGGGAAAGAGAAAACGGGGAATTACAGACCAGTTAGTCTAACATCGGTAGTGGGGGAAATGCTAGAGTCAGTTATTAAAGATGGGATAGCAGCACATTTGGAAAGTGGTGAAATCATTGGACAAAGTCAGCATGGATTTATGAAAGGTAAATCATGTCTGACGAATCTTATAGAATTTTGTGGGATGTAACTAGTAGAGTCGATAAGGGAGAACCTGTGGATGTGTTAGATCTGGACTTTCAGAAGGCTTTCGACAAGGTCCCACATAAGATTAGCATTCAAACTTAAAACACACGGTATTGGCGGTTCAGTGTTGATGTGGATAGAGAACTGGCTGGCAGACAGGAAGCAAAGAGTAAGAGTAAACGGGTCATTTTCAGAATGACAGGCATTGACTAGCGGGGTACCGCAAGGCTCAGTGCTGGGACCCCAGCTATTTACAATATATATTAATGATCTGGATGAGGGAAATGAATGCAACATCTCCAAGTTTGCGGGTGACACAAAGCTGGGGGGCAGTGTTAGCTGTGAGGAGGATGCTAGGAGGCTGCAAGGTGACTTGGGTAGGTTGATGAGTGGGCGAATGCATGGTAGAAGCAGTATAATGTGGATAAATGTGAGGTTATCCACTTTGGCGGCAAAAACAGGAGGATAGACTATTATCTGAACGGTGGCCGATTAGGAAAAGGGGAGATGCAACAAGACCTGGGTGTCATGGTACACCAGTCATTGAAAGTAGGCATGCAGGTGCAGCAGGTTGTGAAGAAAGCGAATGGTATGTTTGCATTCATAGCAAAAGGATTTGAGTACAAGAGCAGGGAGGTTCTATTGCCGTTATACAGGGTCTTGGTGAGGCCTTCCTGGAGTATTGCGTACAGCTTTGGTCTCCTAATCTGAGGAAAGACATTCTTGCCATAGAGGGAGTACAGAGGTTCACCAGACTGATTCCATATGAAGACTGGATAGACTCGGCTTGTACTCGCTGGAATTTAGGAGATTGAGGGGGGATCTTATAGAGACTTACAAAATTCTTAAGGGGTTGGACAGTCTAGATGCTGGAAGATTGTTCCCGATGTTGGGGAACTCCAGAACAAGGGGTCACAGTTTAAGGATAAGGGGGAAGTCTTTTAGGACCGAGATGAGAAGATCATTTTTCACACAGAGAGTGGTGAGTCTGTGGAATTCTCTGCCACAGAGGTAGTTGAGGCCAGTTCATTGGCTATATTTAAGAGGGAGTTAGATGTGGCACTTGTGGCTAAAGGGATCATGGGATATGGAGAGAAGGCAGGTACAGGATACTGAGTTGGATGATCAGTCATGATCATATTGAATGGCGGTGCAGGCTCAAAGGGCGGAATGGCCTACTCCTGCACCTATTTTCTATGATTCTATGATTCCCCAGCCCTAGGATAAAGACTTTGTGCATTCATGCTATCTATTTTTCTCATGATTTTGTCCATCTCTGTACAATCATTCCTTGTCCTCCAGCACTCCAAGGAATAGTCGTAGCCTGCCCAACCTCTTCCTATAGCTCAGCCTCTTAAATCATGGCAACATCCTCAGAAAGCTCTGCATTCTTTCGAGCATAATAACATCCTTCCAGTTTAGTTTAGTTTGTTGTCACTTAACCATATAACCATATAACCATATAACAATTACAGCACGGAAACAGGCCCTCTCGGCCCTTCCAGTCCGTGCCGACCATTTGTTTTCCCTAGTCCCATCTACCTGCACTCAGACCATACCCCTCCATTCCCTTCACGTCCATATACCTATCCACTTTACTCTTAAATGTTAAAATCGATCCTGCCTCCACCACTTCTGCTGGAAGCTGATTCCACACAGCCACCACCCTCTGAGTAAAGAAGTTCCCCCTCACGTTACCCCGAAAACTCTGTCCCTTAATTCTCATGTCATGCCCTCTTGTTTGAATCTTCCCTACCCTCAATGGGAAAAACGTATCCACGTCAACTCTGTCTATCCCTTTCATCATTTTAAAGACCTCAATCAAGTCCCCCCTTAACCTTCTGCGCTCCAAAGAATAAAGACCTAACATTCAACCTTTCTCTGTAACATAGTTGCTGGAACCCTGGCAACATTCTAGTAAATCTCCTCTGTACTCTCTCTATTTTGTTGACATCCTTCCTATAACTAGGCGACCAAAATTGTACACCATTCTCCAGAAATGGTCTAACCAATGCCTTGTACAATTTTAACATTACTTCCCTACTCCTATATTCAATGCTCTGATTTATAAAGGCCAGCACACCAAAGGCTTTCTTTACCACCCTATCTACATGCGATTCCACCTTCAGGGAACTATGCACAGTTATTCCTAGATCCCTCTGTTCCACAGCATTCCTCAATTCCCTACCATTTACCATGTACGTCCTATTTTGATTTGTCCTGCCAAGATGTAGCACTTCACACTTATCAGCATTAAACTCCATCTGCCATCTTTCAGCCCACTTTTCCAAATGGCCCAAATCTCTCTGTAGACTTTGAAAATCTACTTCATTATCCACAACACCACCTATCTTAGTATCATCTGCATACTTACTTATCCAATTTTCCACCCCATCATCCAGATCATTGATGTACATGACAAACAACAGTGGACCCAACACAGATCCCTGAGGCACCCCACTGGTCACCGGCTTCCAACCTGACAAACAGCCATCCACCATTACTCTCTGACATCTCCCAGTCAGCCACTGTTGAATCCATCTTGCTACTCCGCCATTAACACCCAAAGATTGAACCTTCTTAACCAACCTTCCATGGGGAACCTTGTCAAAGGCCTTACTGAAATCCATATAGACAACATCCACTGCTTTACCCTCATCAATTTCCCTAGTTACCGCTTCAAAAAATTCAAGAAGGTTTGTCAAACATGACCTTCCAGGCACAAATCCATGTTGACTGTTCCTGATCAGACCCTGTTTATCCAGATGCTTATATATATTATCTCTAAGTATCCTTTCCATTAATTTGCCCACCACTGACGTCAAACTAATAGGTCTATAATTGCTAGGTTTATTCTTTGAACCCTTTTTAAACAATGGAACAACATGCGCAGTACGCCAATCCGGCACTATTCCCGTTTCTAATGACATTTGAAATATTTCTGTCATAGCTCCTGCTATTTCTACACTAACTTCCCTCAATGTCCTAGGGAATATCCTGTCAGGACCTGGAGACTTATCCACTTTTATATTTTTCAAAAGTGTCAGTACTTCCTCCTCTTTGAATCTCATGTTTTTCCATAGCTACTCTACTTTTTCCCCTTAACTCACCGAGTTCAATATCCTTCTCCTTGGTGAATACCGAAGAAAAGAAATTGTTCAATATCTCCCCCATCTCTTTTGGCTCTGCAGATAGCTGTCCATTCTGGTCCTCTAATGGTCCAATTTTATCCCTCGTTATCCTTTTGCTATTAATATAGCTGTAGAAACCCTTTGGGTTTACTTTGACCTTTCTTGCCAAAGCAACCTCATATCTTCTTTTAGCCTTCCTAATTTCTTTCTTAAGATTCTTTTTACATTCTTTATACTCCTCTAGCACCTCATTTACTCCATGCTTCCTATAATTATTGTAGATATCTCTCTTTTTTCGAAACAAGTGTCCAATTTCCCTTGAAAACCATGGCTCTTTCCAATTTTTACTATTTCCTTTCAACCTAACAGGGACATAAAGATTCTGTACTCTTACAATTTCCCCTTTAAATGTCCTCCATTTCTCTTCTACATCCTTCCCATGAAACAAAGTGTCCCAATTCACTCCTTTAAAATCATATAACCATATAACCATATAACAATTACAGCACGGAGACAGGCCCTCTCGGCCCTTCCAGTCCGTGCCGACCATTTGTTTTCCCCTAGTCCCATCTACCTGCACTCAGACCATACCCCTCCATTCCCTTCACGTCCATATACCTATCCACTTTACTCTTAAATGTTAAAATCGATCCTGCCTCCACCACTTCTGCTGGAAGCTCATTCCACACAGCCACCACCCTCTGAGTAAAGAAGTTCCCCCTCACGTTACCCCTAAACCTCTGTCCCTTAATTCTCATGTCATGCCCTCTTGTTTGAATCTTCCCTACCCTCAATGGGAAAAACGTATCCACGTCAACTCTGTCTATCCCTTTCATCATTTTAAAGACCTCAATCAAGTCCCCCCTTAACCTTCTGCGCTCCAAAGAATAAAGACCTAACTTGTTCAACCTGTCTCTGTAACATAGTTGCTGGAACCCTGGCAACATTCTAGTAAATCTCCTCTGTACTCTCTCTATTTTGTTGACAATACTTACGCATTCCCTCAAAGTTAGCCTTTCTCCAATCAAAAATCTCCACCCTAGGTCCAGTTCTGACTCTCTCCATAATTATATTGAAACTAATGGTATTGTGATCACTGGTCCCGAAGTGCTCACCAACGCATACCTCCGTCACCTGACCTGCCTCATTTCCTAACAGGAGGTCCAGCACTGCCCCTTCTCTGGTCGATACCTCTATGTACTGCTGCAAAAAACTATCCTGCACACATTTTACAAACTCCAAACCATCCAGCCCATTTACAGAATGTGTTTCCCAGTCTATTTTTGGAAAATTGAAATCTCCCACAATCACTACCTTGTGCTTACTACTAATATCTGCTATCTCCTTACATATTTGCTCTTCCAATTCACGCTCCCCATTTGGCGGTCTATAATACACCGTTCCCACTTCTCAGTTCCACCCAAATAGCCTCTAGACGGGCCCTTTAATCTATCCTGCCAAAGCATTGCTGTAATATCTTCTCTGACAAGCAATGCAACACCTCCCCCTCTGGTCCCTCCTATTCCATCACACCTGAAGCAACGAAATCCTGGAATATTTTGTTTCCAATCACAGCCCTCCTGCAACCATGTTTCACTGATTGCCACAACATCATATTTCCAGGTGTCAATCCAGGCTCTAAGTTCGTCCACCTTACTTACAATGCTCCTCGCATTAAAATATACACATTTTAGGAACCCACCATCCCTTATTCTCTGTCTATTATCTTTTTCATCTTTCTCGCCTACATTTTGGATCCGAGTGCTTCCCTTCTCTGCCTCTTGCCCCACACCCTGACCCCTAGCCCCCTCTACCCGAGTCCCTCTCCCCAGCCTTTCTAGTTTAAAGTCTCCCCAGTAGCCTTTGCAAATCTCCCTGCCAGGATATTGGTCCCCCTCGGGCTCAAGTGCAACCCTTCCTTTGTGTACAGATCATGCCTTCCCCAAAAGAGGTCCCAGTGATCAAGAAACTTGAATCCCTGCCCACTGCACCAGTCCCTCAGCCACGCATTTATCCTCCACCTCATTTCATTCCTACTCTCACTGTCACGCGGCACAGGCAGTAATCCTGAAATCGTTACCCTTTTGGTCCTTCTCCTTAACTTTCCCCCCAACTCCCTAAATTCTCCCTTCAGGACCTCATCACTTTTTCTGCCTATGTCATTGGTACCTATGTGTACCACAACATCAGGCTCCTCTCCCTCCCTTATCAGAATCTTTTGTACACGTTCTGACACATGCGAGACCCTGGCACCAGGGAGGCAAACTACCATCCGGGTCTCCCGACTGCGTCTACAGAATCGCCTATCCGACCCCCTAACTATAGAGTCCCCTATTACAATTGCCCTCCTCTTTTTGCTACCCTTCTGAGCATCAGGGCCGGTCTCTGTGCCGGAGGCCCGGCCGCTGTTGGAGCCCCCAACTAGGCTGTCCCCTCCAATCGTACTCAAACCTGAGTACCTATTTTCCAGGTGTACGGTCACAGGGGTACTCTCTAGCCCCTGCCTCTGCCCCTTGCCCTTCCTAACCGTGACCCAACTTGTGCCAAGTTGCGTGCTATCCTGTCAGCAGGAAGACTATACATGATTACAATTAAATTGTTCATCGTGTAAAATACAGGAGAAAGCGAATAACATTTAGTGCAAAATAAAGTCCAGTAAAGTTCGATTAATGTTAATCGAAAGGTCTCCCATGAGGTAGATGGTAGCTCAGAATCGCTCCCTAGTTGTTGATAAGATGGTTCAGTTGCCTGATAACAGCTGGGAAGGAACTGTCCCTGAATCTGTAGGTATGCGTTTTCAAACTTCTGCACCTCTTGTCTGATGGGAGAGAGGAGAAGAGGGAGTGAACGGGGTGAGAGACTCTTCTTTGATTAGACTGTGACCTTGCCGAGGCACGTGGTGTAGATAGTCAATGGAAGGGAGGTTGGTTTGTGTGATGGTCTGGGTTCCTTCCACAATTCTCTGCAATTTCTTGCGGCCTAATGGAGATGTTCCCAAATCATGCCACGATGCATCCCGATAAAATGCTTTCTACGGCGCATTTGAAGAAATTGTTGTTACAGTTGTTGGGGACATTTTGGCCTTCCCAAGCCTGCTAAGAAAGTAGAGGTGTTGGTGTGCATTCTTAGCCATTGCTTTGATATGGCTAGTCCCGGACAAGTTACTTGTGATATTTACTCCTTGCAACTTGAAGCTTTTAACCAACTCCACTATGGCGCCGTCAGTGTACGTACTTCACTTCCTGAAGTTCATCGCTATCTGCTTTGTCTTGCTGACGTTGAGTGAAAGGTTGTTGTCTCGACATTAGGTTACAGCGTTCTCAATCTCCTTCCTGTAGTCTGCCTTGTCATTACTTGATATCCAGCCCACTACATTGGTGTCATCTGCGAATTTGTAAACTGAGTTGGATTTGTACTTGGCTGCACAGTTGTGGATATAAAAGGAGTAAAGAAGGGGCTGAGTACGCATCCTTGCAGAGCAACCACCCACTCCATTCTCCTCTAAGAACATTCAGTCCATGGTCTCCAATCTTGACCATGTATTTATTATGTGACAATTCAAACACAATTATTTCGGGGGGGAAAACTGCTGTATGGGTGGAGATTAAGTTAATCTCTGAATCAGATTATGGCAAAAAGATTAGACAACAGCAAAAACAATCCAATAATCGAAGAAGAAGGATATGGAGGACAGTGAGATCAGTATGGAAAATACTAATATGCATAAGATAGACACAAAATGCTGGAGTAACTCAGCGGGATAGGCAGCATTTTGGAGAGAAGGAATGGGTGACGCTTCGGGTCGAGACCCTTCTTCAGTCTCTTCAGAAAAAGGATCTCGACCCGGAACGTCACCCATTCCTTCTCTCCAGAGATGCTGCCAGTCCTGCTGGGTTACTCCAGCATTTTGTGCCTATCTTCAGTGCAAACCAGCATCTGTAGTTCCTTGCTACACATACTAATATACAAGGGCAGTTTGAGAATGAGGAGGAGGAGATGTTGGGGTTCTTATAGAGCTTTAAGGCGGATAAATCCCAGAACTTGATGGGATTTATGCCAGGCATTGAAGAGCCAAGAAGGGATTGCAAGAGCCAGATGAAGATCTTTGCATCATCTCCAGCCACAGGCGAGGCCCAGAGGACTGGAGGGCAGCTAATGTTGCTCCTTTATTTAAGAAAAGTAGAGAGAATAGAGGGAATTATAGGCCGGCAAACCTCATGTCAGTGATAGGGATGCTATTGGGATTGGGAGAGGATTCTTCGGGATAGGATATACTTCCATTTGGAAGAGAATGGGTTAATTAGGGGGCAGTTAGCAGGGCTTTGTACACAAAACGTTGTGTCTTACTAACTTTATTGAATTTTTTGAGGAGGTGACGAGGATGATCGATGAGGGTAGGGCGGTGGAAGCTGTCTACATGGATGTTGTTTTAGCAAGGCATTTGACGAAGTCCCCCATTGTTGGCCGATCCAGAAGAATAAATTGCACGGGATTAATAGTGACTCGGTCGTATGAATTCACAACTGGCTTACTGATAGAAGACACGGGGTTGTGGTGGAAGGACAATATTCAGGCTGGAGATATGTGACCAGTGGAGTTCCACACGAATCTGTGCTGGGATCTCACCTGTTTGTGAATATATATATATATATATATATATATATATATATATATATATATATAAATAAATAACTTGAATGTAAACATGGACGATCGAACACTATGAGGAAGACTGTCAAGGTGTGCAGCAGGATATATAGATCGGGCTACAGATATGGGTGGAGAAATGGCAGGTGGAGTTTAATCCAATGAAGTATGAGGTGTTGTACTTTGGGCGGTCAAACAAAGGGCAAATAATACAACTAATGGAATTAACTTTAACAGCATCGATGTACAGAGCGATGTTGGAGCCCAAGTCTACAACTTCCCAAAAGTGACAACACAAATAGATAGAGTCGTAATGAAGGCATATGGTTTGTTTAGGGGCATAAGAGTTGGAAGGTCATGATGCAGCTTTTCGACTTGGTTAGGCCACATTTGGTGTATTGCGTGTAGTTATGGTCACCCCGTTTCAGGAAGGATGTGGAGGCTTTGGAAAGGATGCAGAGGTGGTTTACCAGAATGATGCCTGGATCAGAGGCTATTAGCTGCAGGGAGAGGTTGGACAGACTTGGATTATTTTCCCTGGAATGGTGGAGATTGCTGGGAAACCTGATAGGAGTATATAAAGTTAAGAGAGGCAGATAGGATAGGCAGTCAGAACCCTTTAGCCAAGATGGATAAATAAAATACTAGAGATGATAGCTTTAATGCGAGAGGAACAAAGTTTAAAGGATATATGCGGAGCAACTTTTTTTACACAGAGGGTGGTGAAAGCCTGGATTGCGCTGCTGTTGGTGGTCGAGGCAGATACAATAGTAACATTTAAGAGACTTGCATGTAGGCATAAAGATATGCAGGAAATGGGGGGGGGGGGGATAAATATTATGCGCAGGTAGATAAGAGATGATCTTAGTACCCTGTTCAGCACAGACATGGGCCGAAAGGCCTTTTCTTGTGCTGTACTGTTCTATGTTCTAATATGATACAGTAGCAGACAATAATGTAGTATACTGAGAGATAATAATTATTAGTACGAAGGAATTGCAGATGCTAGTTTACACCGAAAATAGACACAAAATGCTGGAGTAACTCAGCAGGACAGGCAGCATCTCTGGATACTAAAGAAGTGTCTCAACCCGAAACGTCACCCATTCCTTCAGACTAAAGAAGAGTCTCAACCCAAAACATCACCCATTCCTGACCTCTCGCCTTTTGCGTCTATCTTCGATAATAATGATTATACTGGTTGGCAATAATGTAGTGTATAGGAACAATATTGTAGTATACAGGTAGATAATAATGTAATGTACTGGTAGAAAATGCTAGATCAAAGGGAACATATTTCTACATAATAAGTGGCTAGGATAGAAAACAAATGGCACAACTTATTTACAGCACTGTTTAGATGATAGAAATAATGTAAAAATGGTGTCAACTTATTCTTACATTACTGCCATTCCTATTGATGATCAAGAACTTTATAAAGCTGAATTTCTCTGTAACTTAAAAATTCCATTTTAAAAGAGTCAGGAAGAACACAGTCAAACAGTGACAAAACACACTTTGCAAAACATAGCAATTAACATAAGCTATCAAGTAGTGAGTCTGGTCAGTAATCCAATTTTGAAGTAGTTTCAAAGGAAACTTAAGATACCACCAGAAACCATTGTTTACATTGCTAAGATTAAATTCCGTAATTATGAGTATTATAGAATGTACTTTATTTGGTATTTACCTGTGATTTTGTACCCGTAGGCGGCTAGTTGACCTGCCATGTATTCGCCATCTGAATTATTATGTGAACAACCCCAAGTCTTCACCCAAATTTTCTGTGTTCCAGGAATAACACTGCAAATATTTTTTAAAAGTAATGAAAACAATAATTAAACTCAAAATTTCAAACCTTTATACTAAATGCCCCCAAACGTACATAGATAATTTTCTATTTCTGGTCACATTAACATTAAAAAGATAATCTATTAATAATACCAGTTGTAGCAACACCATAAATACAATCACAAAAACATCCTTTATGTGCAAATTCAACATTGAAAAGTTAATTAAACTACCTATTTGAATGGTTTGCGATATCAATGTGCAACGATCAGTTTTTGTTGCTTTCAGTATTTTCACTCAGTGAAAATGGAGAAATGGTGATATATTTCGAAAGAAAAGAGTGGTCTATAACTTAGAAGGAAGCTTAAATGAAAATGTTCCCATGCACTTGCTATCTTTATATTTCGGCAGAGGTGAAATAATGAAATCAAAATTCCTGTTGGTTCACATTCGTACAATCATATGCTTTAAAGCTGGTCCAGTGCAAAACGTAGAGTGTAGATAGACTATGCTCATGATGGAAGAGGTTAAGTTTTACGGTGATGAAAAGAGTATATTTTCAAACCACCTTCAAAAGTATTATTGGAGATGTGCTCTTTATTTCTCACAACATGTTTTGAGGAGGACCAAAATGATTTAAGGATTAAGGAGTGCAGACATACTGCACACGAAGCTCCAACCTGCACTTATAGCCAGTGTATTTACTTAACAGAGTCCACTTTAATTTCTTCTTCTTCTTCTTCTTCTTCTTGCGTATGGCGTGCACAGCCTAAAGTTGTAGGACAACTTGTTCTATTTGATCTTATTTGACTGTGCACGCCGGGTTGATTGCATTCGTCGAAACAGGGACCACGTGAAGGTTGCAATCTCCCACCCCACTTTAATTTCTGATTCAATGGTAACCAAGAGAATGCTGATACTGTGATTATAAAATGGAAAAGTAAAATACTTTCCAGGATGGAAAAAAAAAATCAACGACAAGAGGCCATAACTTTGAAGGGTAAAGTTTAACGGAAATATGAGGAACAAGTTATTTTTGTTTTTTCATTGAGGGCGGTGAATTCTTGGAATTCTACATGCTACAGGGGTGGTGGTAAAGGTACATACAAAGGTGGTATTTAAGACATTTGCATAAGCATGTGAATATGCAGGGAATGGAGGAATATGGATTGTGTGCCAGCAGATAAGATTGGTCTTGGCAATCTTGAAGAAAGCGAATGGCATGTTGGCCTTTATAACAAGAGGAATCAAATATAGGAGCAAAGAGGTCCTTCTGCAGTTGTACAGAGCCCTAGTGAGACCACACCTGGAGTATTGTGTGCAGTTTTGGTCTCCTAATTTGAGGAAGGACATTCTTGCTATTGAGGGAGTGCAGCGTAGGTTTACACGGGATGGCAGGACTGTCATATGCTGAGAGAATGAAGCAGCTAGGCTTGTACACTCTGGAGTTTAGAAGGATAGAAACATAGAAACATAGAAAATAGGTGCAGGAGTAGGCCATTCGGCCCTTCGAGCCTGCACCGCCATTCAATATGATCATGGCTGATCATCCAACTCAGTATCCTGTACCTGCCTTCTCTCCACAACCCCTGATCCCTTTAGCCACAAGGGCCACATCTAACTCCCTCTTAAATATAGCCAATGAACTGGCCTCAACTACCTTCTGTGGCAGATAATTCCAGAGACTCACCACTCTCCGTGTGAAAAATGTTTTCCTCATCTCAGTCCTAAAGGAATTCCCCCTTATCCTTAGACTGTGACCCCTTGTTCTGGACCTCCCCAACATCGGGAACAATCTTCCTGCATCTAGTTTATCCCTCTAAGAATTTTGTAAGTTTCTATAAGATCCCCCTTCAGTCTTCTAAATTCTAGCGAGTACAACCAAGTCTATCCAGTCTTTCCTTATATGAAAGTCCTGACATCCCAGGAATCAGTCTGGTGAACCTTCTCTGTACCCCCTCTATGGCAAGAATATTTTTTCTCAGATTTGGAGACCAAAACTGTACACAATACTCCAGGTGTGGTCTCACCAAAACCCTGTACAACTGCAGTAGAATCTCCCTGCTCCTATACTCAAATCATTTCGCTATGAATGCTAACATACCATTTGCTTTCTTCACTGCCTGCTGCACCTGCATGCCCACTTTCAATGATTGATGTACCATGACACCCAGGTCTCGTTGCATCTCCCCTTCTCCTAATTTGCCACCATTAAAATAATCGTCTGCCCTCCTGTTTTAATGTGGATAAATGTGGATAACCTTACATTTATCCACATTATACTGCATCTGCCATGCATTTGCCCACTCACCCAGCCTATCCAAGTCACCTTGCAGCCTCCTAGCATCCTCCTCACACCTAACACTACCCCCCAGCTTAGTGTCATCCGCAAACTTGGAGATGTTGCATTCAATTCCCTCGACCAAATCATTAATATATGTTGTAAATAGCTGCAGTCCCAGCACTGAGCCTTGCGGTACCCCACTAGTCACTGCCTGCCATTCTGAAAAGGACCCGTTTACGCCTACCCTTTGCTTCCTGTCTGCCAGCCAGTTCTCTATCCACATCAATACTGAACCCCCAATACCGTGTGCTTTAAGTTTGCATACTAATCTCTTATGTGGGACCTTGTCGAAGGCCTTCTGAAAGTCTAGATATAACACATCCACTGGTTCTCCCTTATCAACTCTGCTAGTTACATCCTCGAAAAATTCTATAAGAGTCGTCAGACATGATTTACCTTTCGTAAATCCATGCTGACCTTGTCTAATGATTTCATCACTTTCCAAATGTACTGCTATCCCATCTTTAATAACTGACTCTAGCAGTTTCCCCACTACCGATGTTAGACTAACTGTTCTGTAATTCCCCGTTTTCTCTCTCCCTCCTTTTTTAAAAAGTGGGGTTACATTAGCTACCCTCCAATCCTCGGGAACTACTCCAGAATCTAAGGAGTTTTGAAAAATTATCACTAATGCATCCACTATTTCTGTGGCTACTTCCTTGAGTACTCTGGGATGCAGACTATCTGGCCCTGGGGATTTATCGGCCTTTAATCCATTCAATTTACCCAACACCACTTCTCGGCTAACCTGGATTTCACTCAGTTCTTCCACCTTATTTGACCGCCGGTCCCCTGCTATTTCCGGCAGATTATTTATGTCTTCCTTAGTGAAGACAGAACCAAAGTAGTTATTCAATTGGTCTGCCATGTCCTTGTTCCCCATGATCAATTCACCTGTTTCTGGCTGCAAGGGACCTACATTTGTTTTAACTAATCTCTTTCTCTTCACATATCTATAAAAACTTTTGCAGTCAGTTTTTGTGGTCCCTGCCAGTTTTCTTTCATAATCTATTTTCCCTTTCCTAATTAAGCCCTTTGTCCTCCTCTGCTGAACTCTAAATTTCTCCCAGACCTCTGGTAGGCTGCTTTTTCTGGCTAATTTGTATGCTTCATCTTTATTTTTA
Organism: Okamejei kenojei; assembly: GCA_035221665.1. Lineage (NCBI taxonomy): Eukaryota > Metazoa > Chordata > Chondrichthyes > Rajiformes > Rajidae > Okamejei > Okamejei kenojei. Next base: position 149,019,559 of record CM069132.1, read on the forward strand.
TACTATCCCTGATTTCCATTGTTATCCATGGATGCACTACCTGCCCTGATTTATTATTTTGCAAACTGGGATGAACAATTGTTGTCGTTCATCCATACAGTCTTTAAATACCTTCCATTGCACATCCATTGTCAACCCTTTAAGAATCACTTGCCAGTCTATCTTGGCCAATTCACCACTCATACCTTCAAAGTTACCTTTGTTTAAGTTCAGAACCTTTGCTTCTGACTTAATTATGTCACTCTCCATCCTAATGAAGAACTCAACCATATTATGGTCACTCTTGCCCAAGGGGCCCCGCACAACAAGACTGCTAACTAACCCTTCCTCATTACTCAATACCCAGTCTAGAATAGCCTGCTCTCTCGTTGGTTCCTCTACATGTTGGTTTAGAAAACTATCCCGCATACATTCCAAGAAATCCTCTTCCTCAGCACTCCTGCCCATTTGATTCACCCAATCTATATGTAGATTGAAGTCACGCATTATAACTGTTTATCCCTTGTTGCACGCATTTCTAATTTCCTGTTTGATGCCATCCCCAACTCCACTACTACTGTTAGGTGGCCTGTACACAACTCCCACTAGCGTTTTCTGCCCCTTAGAGTTTCGCAGCTCTACCCATATCGATTCCACATCCTCCAAGCTAATGTCCTTCCTTTCTATTGCATTAATCTCCTCTCTCACCAGCAACGCTACCCCACCTCCCTTTCCTTTCTGTCTATCCCTCCTGAATATTGAATATCCCTGGATGTTCAGTTCCCAGCCTTGGTCCCCCTGGAGCCATGTCTCCGTGATCCCAACTATAGCATAGTCATTAATAGCTCTCTGCACATTGAACACGTCCATCTTATTACGAATGCTCGTTACCCTCTCATCCATTACGAATGGATGAGAGGGTATCTTGAAACATATAAGATTGTTAATGGCTTGGACACACTAGAGGCAGGAAACATGTTCCCGATGTTGGGGGAGTCCAGAACCAGGGGCCACACTTTAAAAATAAGGAGTAAGCCATTTTGAACGGAGACGGGGAAACACTTTTTCTCAGAGAGAGTTGTGAGTGTGTGGAATTCTCTGCCTCAGAGGGCGGTGGAGGCAGGTTCTCTGGATGCTTTCAAGAGTGAGCTAGATAGGGCTCTTAAAAATAGCGGAGTCAGGGGATATGGGGAAAGGCAGGAACGGGGTACTGATTGGGGATGATCAGCCATGATCACATTGAATGGCGGTGCTGGCTCGAAGGGCCAAATGGCCTACTCTGCACCTATTGTCTATTGTCATCATGTTCGGCACAAACATTGTGGGCCAAAGGGCCTGGCCCTCTGCTCTGCTGTACTGTTCTTTGTTCTATGAAATGATCCGGAAGATTGGCTTCCACTAAGCTTTAACATTTTCCTTTGCCTTGGGTATTGCTCCAATCAGTGGTGTCTTCTTCCCTCCAGTTTGCCGTTACGACCATCCCCTACCTATCTTACAAATACAAGTTGTCCTGCTGTAATGCCATAGTTCTGAAGAAACCTTGTGATGTAGAAAATAATACAATGAATATTTCTCCTGTTAATGGCAGAAAAGACATGTAGACTTGGGAAGGTTAAGGGAGGTGTCTTGAGGACACTCCATATTACAATCAATGAGGTGCTGGACACCCTACAACATATGAAGATATGTATATATGGAGAGGATGTCTCCACTAATGGGAGAGTCTAGGACCAGAGGTCACAGCCTTAGAATAAAAGGACCCACTTTTAGAAACGAGATGAGCAGGAATTTATTTAGTCAGAAGGTGTCGAATCTAGGAAATTCTTTGCCACAGACGGTTGCAGAGGCCAAGTCATTAGGTATTTTTAAAGCAGAGATTGAAAGGTGCTTTCAATCTCAACAGTAGGTGCCAAAGGTTATGGGAAGAAGGCAGGAGACTGGGGCTGAGAGGGAAAGATAGATCAGCCATGACATAATGGTGGAGTAGACTCGATGGGCCAAATGATCTGGTTCTGCTCCTATGACATGAACTTATTACTTTTTTTATCCTCCTGCAGGATTTTCAAAAACAAAAAGGTCTTGCCAATAGCTTTAAAATTATTTTCGTTATTGCAAGCTGAAAATAGCAAAGGCCTTATGTTGCACGGTTTAATACAGCATCATTGCACAAGCGTCAATGGAAGTAATTGCTTATCATTTTTTGTGTAGAAAGGAACTACAGATGCTGGTTTAAATCAAAGATAGACACAAAATGTCAAAGTAACTCAGCGGGACAGGCAGCATCTCTGGAGAGTAGGAATGGATGACGTTCTGGCTTATCAATTTCAATGGTCACTGCGGTGAACCTGACAGACTCTGTTCTTAAGAGGCAATGGTATCTGATTGCTGTGGTGAGCGGTTGCACAGAAACAATATTATTTTCTTTTAGGCTCTCTCTGTATTTTTCTTCTGCTTGTCAATTTCCAAAGTAACTTATAAGAGCAAATCCTGATCGAAACCTTGCTATAATCAATGAGGCCAGCATTATCCAAATTGTTCCCAAATTCATTACTCGCATTATATCTAATTTGTGATATGAAAACTTGCATTTAAGCAGAACTACCTGTAGTTACACCGTGCCCTTTCTCTGCCCCACTCTTTATAAAGAGCAGTGTTACATACTTATTTCAGATTCTACAGAATTTGGATAGAACGTGGGACATGGATAGAACATTGTCAGTGGGTTATTGAGAATAGCCATGAAAATGGCATTGAGAGGGAAAGACTGATCAGCCACGATTGAATGGCGAAGTAGACTTGATGGGCCAAATGACCCAATTCTGCTCTGATAACTTATGAACATATACGCGACTAAATAGATCAAGTGTCTCAATAGACATAAATCTTACAATGGGATGCAGACTATAAAGTGCTCAGAATTTGTCTCCTTTTAATCCCTCTAATTTCTCTAGTACTGCTCTGCTAAAATGTACTCTTCCATAACATGAGTCACGAATAAGGGAACACTGATTGCATTATAAGAGCCGAATGGATTATAATTATATATATATATTTTTTTTTTAAGTTAAATTTTATTAGAGGCATGTACATGTCATAGTCCGAACCACTACAAACTTTGTTAAACAGTTACGTATTAAATATCCAGGATTCCAGGGACTCTGCTACCAATGTAGCTGGGGTCTTCATGTATCGGTTACATATTAACATTGACTCTAATTATTATTTTTTTTTAGATAGAAAAAATAAAGATAAAGAAAAGAAAATTAGAAAAATAGAATAAACTATCCATAATACAACTTAGGAGATAGGTCCGTAGGTAAGAAAGCATAACTATTCATCTAGTCCTGGGTTCAAACTTCCGTCAGGTATCAGCGCCAGTCCATTCTACCCCTTCAAATAATCTATGAACGGTGACCATATTCTAGTAAATAATTCTGGTTTGTCAATTAAGACAATCTATTTTTTTCCAGATTTAAGGTCTCCGACATCTCCATAAACCACATTTTGATTGTGGGGGATGCAAGGTTTTTCCAAAATTTTAATATTATTTTTTTCCCAGTTATTATACTATAATCAAGGACATTTCTTTGATTTATTGTAAGTTTTAGGTATTGTTCAGATATGCCCAATATTATTAATTTAGGATCGGGCTCCAATGGAGTATTAACCACTACGGAAATAATTTTAAAAATATCCACCCAAAATATTTTAATTTTTATGCAACTTACAAAGGTATGGGTTAAATTAGCCACATAATATTGACATTTATCGCAGATAAGAGAAATATTAGGAAAAACTCTATTAAATTTTGTTTTAGAATAATGCAATCTATGTAATATTTTAAATTGTATTAAAGAATGTCTGGCGTTTAATGAACATTGATGTATATGTTGTAGACTTTCATCCCAAATATCTTTCGTTATGGGTTGAACTAATTCATTTTCCCATGCTTGTCTATGTAATTCCGTCGACGGATTCTCACTATCTAAAAGAATATTATAAATGTAAGATATTAATTTGACTGTGTTGGGGTGTTTATTCAAACATTCATCTAGAATCTCTGGCTCTCTAGTTCTATATTCTTGTGTATGTGATTTAACATAATCTTTCAGTTGTAAATATCTAAAAAAAATATTTGAATGTAATCCATAATTCTGTTGTACCTCCTGAAATGAGAGGAACACACCTTTTCTATAAAGATGTCCCATCTTTTTAATTCCATAATTTTTCCATTGTGCAAAACCTTTATCCAATACTGAAGGCTTAAATGAAGGGTTATTTGCAATAGGGAGCGAAAGTGATAAATTATCCAATTTTAATGTCTTTTTTATTTGTTTCCAAATTCGAATACCACTATGTATTATTGGGTTTTCACTATAGATTTTTTAATTCAATTTTGTAGGAGTTAGCAGAATTGGGCCAATTTCAAATGGCAGACAATCCTCCTTTTCCATCTTTAACCAGTCTGGTTGTTGATCCATATCTTCCAACCAGAAATTTAAGTTTTTGACATTGACTGCCCAGAAATAAAATAAGAAATTTGGTAAGACTAATCCTCCATTCGTCTTGGGTTTACATAAGTGTTTTTTACTTATTCTGTGATTCTTATAATCCCAAATAAAACTTGTTACAATAGAGTCGACTTTTTTTAAAGAAGTTTTTAGGGAGATATATCGGAATTGATTGAAAGAGGTATAGAAGTTGAGGAAGGAAAATCATTTTAATAGCATTAATTTTACCGAGCATTGAAATGGGAAGTGTTTTCCAATATTGAATATTCTTATGCAATTTATTAAGTAAAGGTACGAAATTTGATTTAAATAAAGAAGTATATTTCTTGGTCACATAAATTCCTAAGTATTTAAATTTTTCATTCACTATTTTAAAAGGTGATTGTTGCAATATATATAAATTAGGTTCCATTATTGGCATAATCTCACTCTTATTCCAATTGATTCTATATCCCGAGAATAAACCAAATTGAGTTATAAGATTTAACAGGTTAGGGATGCTAATTTCTGGATTTGTAATATATAGTAATACATCATCTGCATATAGAAAAATTTTATTAACTGTATTTATAGTATTATACCCATATATTTCTGGATGTGCTCGAACTCTATCTGCTAGTGGTTCAATAGCAAGGGCGAATAGTAACGGGGATAGCGGGCATCCTTGTCTACCTTTAGATAAATCAATTTTTTTTGATAACATTTGATTTGTCATTATTCTGGCTGTTGGGTTGGTATATAGAAGCTTAACCCAAGTACAAAACTTCTCACCTAATTGAAATTTTTCCATCACCGAAAATAAATAGGGCCATTCAACTTGATCGAATACTTTCTCAGCACCTAGCAAAATTACTGCTAAATCTACATTAGCTATTCGATTTGAGTATATAATGTTAAATAATCGTCTCAGATTATAATATGAATAACGATTTGGAATAAAGCCAGTTTGATCGGGGTGTATTAATTTATGAATCACTAAGCTTAATCTATGTGCTAAAATTTTGGTTAATATTTTCTGATCGGTGTTTAAGAGAGCAATTGCTCTATATGAACCTGGGTCTTCAAGGTCCTTATCCGTTTTTGGTATAAGTATTATTGTTGATTCATTTAAAGTTTCTGGGAGTTTCTGTTGCATGAATGCTTGAGTATATACAGTGGCTTGCAAAAGTATTCATGCCCCTTCACCTTTTCTACATTTTGTCACGTTACAACCACAAATGTAAATGTATTTTATTGGGATTTTATGTGATAGACCAACACAAAGTGGTGCATAATTGTGAAGTGGAAGGAAAATGATACATGGTTTCCAAATTTTATTACAAATAAAAAACTGAAAAATGTGGCGTGCAAAAGTATTCTGTCCCCTTTACTCTGATACCCCTAAATAAAATCCTGTGCAACCAATTGCCTTCATAAGTCACCAAATTAGTAAATAGAGTCCACATGTGTGTAATCTAATCTCAGTATAAATAAAGCTGTTCTGTGAAGGCCTCAGAGGTTTATTAGACAACATTAGTGAACAACCAATGTTCCTTGGGCATCATGAAGCCCAAGGAACACACCAGACAGGTCAGGGATAAAGTTGTGGAGAGGTTTAAAGCTGGGTTAGGTTATAAAAAAATATCCTAAGCTTTGAATATCTCACGGAGCACTGTTCAATCCATCATTCGAAAGTAGAAAGAGTATGGCACAACTGCAAACCTACCAAGACATGGCCGTCCACCTAAACTGACAGGCCGGGCAAGGAGAGCATTGATCAGAGAAGCAGCCAAGAGGCCCATGGTAACTCTGGAGGAGCTGCAGAGATCCACAGCTCAGATGGGAGAATCTGTCCACAGGACAACTATTAGTCATGCACTCCACAAATCGGGCCTTTATGGAAGAGTGGCAAGAAGAAAGCCATTGTTGAAACAAAGCCATAAGAAGTACCATTTGCAGTTTGCCACAAGCCATGTGGGGGACACAGCAAACATGTGGAGGACGGTGCTCTGGTCTGATGAGACCAAAATTGAAGTTTTTGCCTAAATGCAAAACGCTATGTGTGGCGGAAAACTAACACTGCACATCACCCTGAACACACCATCCCCACTGTGAAACATGGTGGTGGCAGCATCATGCTGTGGGGATGCTTTTCTTCAGCAGGGACAGGGAAGCTGGTCAGAGTTGATGGGAAGATGGATGGAGCCAAATACAGGGCAATCTTGGAAGAAAACCTGTTAGAGTCTGCAAAAGACTTGAGGCTGGGGCGGAGGTTCACCTTCCAGCAGGACAACGGCCCTAAACATATAGCCAGATCTACAATGGATTGGTTTAGATCAAAGCATATTGATGTGTTAGAATGGCCCAGTCAAAGTCCAGACCTAAATCCAATTGAGAATCTCTGGCAAGACTTGAAAATTGCTGTTCACAGACGCTCTCCATCCAATCTGACTGAGCTTGAGCTATTTTGCGAAGAAGAATGGGCAAAAATGTCAGTCTCTAGATGTGCAAAGCTGGTAGAGACATACCCCAAAAGACTTGCAGCTGTAATTGCAGTGAAAGGTGGTTCTACAAAATATTGACTCAGGGGGGCAGAATACTTTTGCACGCCACATTTTTCAGTTTTTTATTTGTAATAAAATTTGGAAACCATGTATCATTTTCCTTCCACTTCACAATTATGCACCACTTTGTGTTGGTCTATCACATAAAATCCCAATAAAATACATTTACATTTGTGGTTGTAACGTGACAAAATGTGGAAAAGTTCAAGGGGTATGAATACTTTTGCAAGCCACTGTAATGTCTGTAGGCGTGGCGAGATCAAATCATGAAATTTTTTATTAAATTCACTATTTAAACCATCTGGGCCAGTGGCCTTTCCATTTTTTAAAGAACTAATAGATTCTTCAATATCTTTTACTGATATTTCGGCCCCTAATAATTCCCTCTCTTTCAAGTCTAAACCAGTAAGGTTACAATTCTGTAAGAATAATTCCATTCCTGCAGAACCCACTGCCGTTTTGGTTGAGTAAAGTGTTTGATAGTAGTGAGAGATTAATATCCTTGGGTAGTGTTAATATTTCTCCCGTATCTGATTTAATTTTATATATTGTTTTTTCCCCTTCCTGTTTCCGGAGTTGGCATGCCAGTAATTTTTGTGGTTTATCACCAAATTCAAAGTGTAACTGTTTAGTCTTTTGATAAAATTTTATGATTTGGTCTGAGTATATTTGATTTAACTTATATTTAAGTGCAGCAATTGTATTGTATATTATCACAGAAGGCGCGATTGCATTTTCCATATCTAACTGCCTTATTTCCATTTCCATTTCCAATATCAGTTGTTTGGCGCGGTTCTCTTTATTACGAAAGGCTTGTGCGGAGATTAACGCTCCTCGTATAAATGCTTTAAATGTTTCCCAAAGAAGGGAGGCAGAAATTTCAGGGCAGTCATTTGTCTCAAAAAACATATTTATCTGTTTGATAAGGTATTCGTAACAAGCTTTATCATTTAAAATTTCAGGATTAAGTCTCCATTGTGTCTGCTTATCAGTCATTCCACTTAGTTTGATCATAAATGTTAAAGGAGCATGGTCCGAAATTATATTATATTTTGAATTATACGTAAATGGGATAAGTTTAGAATCTACTAAAAAGTAGTCTATCCTTGAATAGGATTTATGTACTGATGAGTAAAATGAGTATTCCCTTCCAGACGGGTTTTCAATTCTCCAAACATCCTTGATATTGGTAATGTTGATGTATGAGTTTAGTAATTCGCTTGTCTTGGATTTTGCTTTTCTTTGTCTTGATGATCTATCGAGATAGGAATCTCGTGTACAATTTAAATCTCCACCGATTATCAAATTATGTTGCGTGAGCTCCGGGATAGTATTAAGTATATTCTTAAAAAACATAGGATTATCAAAATTTGGTCCATAGACATTGAGAAAAATCACTTTTTTAAAAATATAATTCACCCACTAGTATAATATATCTACCATTGATGTCCGCTATAGTTGATATGTGCTTAAAAGGTATACCTTTACGAATTAAAATTGCGACACCTCTGGCCTTATGAGAGAATGAAGAGTGATACGTTTCAGCGATCCATTTTGCTTTCAATCTATGTTGTGCGTCGTTTCTGAGGTGGGTCTATTGAAGAAATGTTATGTCTGCTTTGAGTGATTTTAAGTGTGCTAATACCTTACCTCTCTTGATTGACTCATTAATTCCCTTAACATTCCAACTACAAAAAATAATTCCTTGACCCCCGTTTTTTCTGTTTACGTCTTGCATCTTGTGGTTAGGGTGGTCTATAAAAGAGCAGATAGCTCAGCACCGTAAACCCGATATTCCACCCGAACACAGGACAGATGAGTTGTAAATCTAATTCAAATAAATCTTCCTCACGGAGACATCTCCACAAATAATATTTGTAAATTAATTCAAGTTTAAAATAGTAATTGAGTAAAAAAATACAAAAAGTAAAAAAATTAAAAATTAATTAAGTGTAAGAAGGAAAAAGAAACTACATCTAAATTTAGTGTAATTAGTGCTAGCCACACTAACGTGGCTGACCATCTAAGGACTTCCGTAGATTTTTTTTTTAAAATTATTCCTAACTCCATGCTTTAAAAAAAAAATTGAATATGAGTAATTTACGGGATTAAATTAAAACTATTTTGGTCCAGAGTATTAGTAATCATATAGTGAGAGACTATTACCTTCTTAGTTAATTATTAGTCAAGTGTTAGTCTGATGTAAATAAAGGATGAACATAACAAATTCCAATTAATAAGATATCTAAATTATACCTTTTTTTTACATTTCATGTTTTTAACTAATTATTCCAATAATAATAACAAGTGCTTTTAATGATTAGTAATTGTTAGTAAAATTTAGTACTAAAATATTAGAATTATATGTCCATAACAGGAGGGACTGCACAGTTGTCGTTATCAGCTTTCATTAGTCCTTGAATAAATGGAATTAAAGTTCCATTTATTCTCAGCAAGATGACGACATTATATGAATGTTATTCAGTCCTCACTCGAACCAACTTTTCTGGGCATACACCAATGCTTTCTTGTGATCAGTGAAAAACTGTTGCTTCTGCAGATAAGTGACTCTCAATCTTACAGGGTACAGCAATCCATATTTCAAGTTGTCTATCTTCTTTAGAATCCCTCTTGTCTCGTTGAATAACGCTCTCCTTCTGACCACCTCTGCAGGGTAATCTCGAAATATGCTTATTTTGTCTCCATCATGCATAAGATTTCTTGTGCCAGCAGTTTTTATCATGATATCCTCCAAAACATGATCGTATTGGACCTTCACTATCAGCTGCCTCGGGGGGGCGTTCGGGTCTGAGCGATGTCCAAGAACTCTGTGTGCCCGCCCTAATAAGGGCTTTTGGTCTAAAGTCAAGACTTTTTAAAATAAGTCTGCGGGAAAGTCACGGAGATCTTTATTTCCTTCTTTACCCTCATGAAGCCCACAATTCTTAAAAATTCTGTCGTCTCTGACGGCCCTCCAAGTCAATACATTTTTCAGTTACTTCATGCAATAAATCTGATAAACGCTTGTTCTCGGCAAGGAGTGTCTCTGTAGTTTCTTCCAAGTGAGTTATGGCGTCAGCTTGCTCCCCCATTTGTTGATGCATTGTAGTGAAGGTCGACTCCAGCTTATCATTAAAGTTGGTTTAATTCGACTTAATTTTCTCGTTTACTTCATTGATTTGTAAGTCAAAATTTACTGAAATTTCCTCCTTCATATTAGTCCGTTTCATACGCACGATTAGTCATTTTATTTTCAAACTCTAAGAAGTCTTCTTTAATCTCTTTTTTAAGACTTTTCAGTATTTCTTTAATATTAAATTCATTTTTAAAGCTTATCAATTCTTCTTTTATACTTGCAATTTCCTATGTGATGAAGTTGCGAAGTTCGTCCATTTCATTTTTCTTTATCTTTGTCTTCTGGGCCATTGAGACGTCCTCCTGGGACGACGTTAAAACTGAGCCCGAGGTTTCAGTCGGGCCTACTTCCTCCTTCGGTTGTTTTCCTCTTGTAATTTTTATTTTTAATTAGATTTTGATCGGGAACGAGAGAATCACAAAAGTTACTTTGGAAACTGGGGTCTTTAAAATGTTTGAATTAGATCTGATCTACGCAGAATGGCTAATTGATTCAAACAAGTTAAGGAAAATGGGCGTTACTGTTAAACAGGGAATAAGTAAAATGCCAAAAAAATACTTATCACAATCACAGACGTCTGGAACAGTTTATTGGAAAGTGTAAAGCGCTGACATGCCCCAAGAATTCAAAATGAAATTGGACGAGATCCTCCGAATGGCTACATGTTGGTTTTTGGGGGCAGACAAGAGTCAAGAGTGTTTTATTGTCATATGTCCCAGATGGAACAATGAAATTCTTACTTGCTGCAGCACACCAAAATTTGTGAATATGTAAACATTGTATATAACAGGGGAAGAGACAAAAAAAGTTCAATAAATAACAAATATAGTGCAATAATAATATAGTCTTTTACAGTTCAGAGCTCAGAGCTTATTTGTTGTTTTGTTTAATAGCCTGATGGCTGTAGGGAAGAAGCTGTTCCTGAACCTGCACGTTACAATTTTCAGGCTCCTGTACCTTCTTCCTGATGGCAATGGTGAAATGATTGTGGGTCTTTGATGATTATGGCTGCCTTTTTGAGGCAGCGACTACGATAGATCCCTTCGGCAGTGGGGAGGTCAAAGCCGGTGATGGACTGGGCAGTGGTCACAACGTTTTGTAGACCTTTCCGCTCCTGGACGTTCAAGTTGCCAAACCAGGCCACGATGCAACCAGTCAGAATGTTCTCTACCGTGCACCTGTACAAGTTTAGGAGAATCCCCTTCGACATGCCGAATCCCCGTAATCTTCTCAGGAAGTAGAGTCGCTGATGTGCCTTCTTTATAATTGCATCAGTGTGCTGGGTCCAGGAAAGATGTTCGGAAATATGCACGCCCAGGAATTTGAAGTTTTTGACCCTCTCCACCATCGTCCCATTGATGTGAACAGGATTGTGGGTCCTCATCCTTCCCCTACCAAAGTCCACAATCAGTTCCTTGGTCTTACTGATGTTGAGAGCCAGGTTGTTGTGCTGGCACCATTTGGTCAGTCGGTCGATCTCGCTTCTATACTCTGACTCATCCCCGTCTGTGATTCGTCCAACAGTGGTGTCGTCGGCGAACTTGATGATGGAGTTTGCACTATGTCCGGCTACGCAGTCATGGGTATAGAGTGAGTAAAGCAGCGGGCTGAGCACGCAGCCTTGAGGTGCTCCCATACTAATTGTTACTGAGGATGAAATGTTTCCGCCAATTCAAACAGAATGTGGGCTGTGGATGAGGAAGTCGAGGATCCAATTGCAGACGGATGCGCAGAGACCAGTTCCGTGAGCTTCGTAACCAGTTAGGAAGGGATGATGGTATTAAACGCCGAACTGTAGACTATAAACAACAGCCTAACGTAAGTGTTTTTATTGTCCAAGTGGTCCAATGCGAAGTGGAGAGCCAGTGAAATTGCATCCTCCGTTGACCAGTTGTGGCGGTATGCGAACTGTAGTAGGTCGAGGTTCTTGTCGAGGTAGGAGTTGATGTGCACCATAACCAACCTCTCCAAGCACTTAATCACCACAGACATTAGTGCCACTGGTCGATACTCATTGAGGCACGTCACCTTACTCTTCTTCGGCACTGGTGTTATTGATGCCCTCATAAAGCAGGTGGGAACCTCAGACCTCAGAAGTGAGAGGTTGAAAATGTATGCAAAAACTCCCGCCAGTTGGTCTGCACAGATCTTGAGAACTTGACCGGGTATACCATCAGGTCCAGGTCACAGGTTCACCCCCCTGAAGGATCTTCTAACGTCGACTTTGTGACTGTGATCCTAATACCGTCAGGGCGAATGGGGGCTCAGATAGGCACATCAGTGTTCTCCCTATCGAACCGTGCTTAGAACGTCAGGGAGTGATGCTTCACTGTCGTGAGCTGCCTCCTGGTTTCGCCTTGTGGGAGGTGATGGCATTTAAGCCTTGCCACAGTTGCCAAATATCCGTCATCCTCCAGCTTAGAGCAAAAGTCCCTTTTGGCCTTTTTGATGGCCTTACCAAGGTCGTATCTTGAATTCTTATAGATCTCTGCATCACCAGACCTGAATGTCCAGCATCAGGTCTTCAGAAGAATGCGGATCTCATGGTTCAGCCAAGTCTTCTGGTTAGACAACAATCGGAAGGATTTTGTTGGAACGCAGTCCTCCACACATTTCCTTATGAAGTCTGTAACCACTGTGGCGTATTCATTCAGGTCCGTTGCCGAGTCCTTGAACATTGCCCAGTCTACAGACTCCAAGCAGTCCTGGAGTTGTTCCTCTGCCCCCCCCGACCAGCTCTGTACAGTCCTCACCTCCGGGGGTGCTTTCTTCAGTTGTGAGGGATAGAGCGATAGGCGTCTTTAATGGTCGTGTAGCAATGGTCGAGGGTGTTTGATCCTCTGGTGCTGCAGGAGACATGTTGTGGAAGTTAGGGAGCAATTTCTTCAGGTTGGCTTTGTTGAAGTCCCCAGCAATGGTGGCAAACGCCTCGGGGTAAGCTGTCTGGTACTTGTTAACCACGGCATGCAGCTCCCCCAGTGCCAGACGGATTAAACAGACTACGGATTAAACCCATTAATTAGTCTTCTCTTTAAATTTGACTGATCCTCGAGAATTCCCCTGAACATTCTCTACTAGTATACTTTTGCTGAAGAATGTCACCTATCCCTTTCCTCAGAGATGCTGCCTGACCCATTTAGTTTCTCCAGCATCTGCATCTATAGTTTCTTGTTTCTACATGCTTTTGCTCAACCTTTCTGGATCATTTGATGGAGGACATTACATTCACTACATTTAAAACACATTCTACAGTTCACCTGTATTAGTTTCATTTGGTTCATATTATCTAGTTAAACCCTAGGTTTTAGTTAAACCCTAAATTTTATTTTTCTGCTGCATAATAGTCTAAAGCATTCAACAAATATGTTGTATTCACTCATAAGAGACACAGCAAATGCATCATAAATCGAGAAAATCCAAAAACATTTTGTGGGTGACACAGTGGTAGTTGCTGCCTAACAGCGCCAGAGACCCGGGTTCGAACCGGCTTACGGGTGCTGTCTGTATGGAGTTTGTACGTTCACCCAGTGACCTATGTGTGCTTTCTCCGGGATCTCCTGTTTCCTCCCACACTCCAAAGACGTACAGGTTTGTAAGTTAATTGGCTTGGTATAATATATCGAATAAACATGCGGGGATCATTGGTCAGCATGGTCACCGTGATCCGAAGGGCCTGTATGTATTTCTAAACTAAAATAAACTAAATGTAAAACTTCAAATAACAAAAAGGAAATACTGGAGAAATGAAAGGGACTTTCCCAGAACTGGATAATCCTAAACCCAAGCTTTTTAGAAGAGATGGATGCAGAGAAATCTACACGATCATTTGGAATTTCAAAATTCACTGATTCTGGAATAGTTCCAGCAGACCAAAATACAACAAATGTGAGATCCACGATGTAAGAAACAGGGGGGAAAAGTAACTGATTATCCAAATATCTTGCTTTTCTTTCTCCTGTTTTCATTACAAAAATTTTACTCTCAGTAGTCAAGCTCCATCAGAAATACAAGCAGATTTGGGGTTGAATAAAGACTGGGAGGAAACAGTTAAAATTAGTACGGAAGCATTTACTATACGGTTCCACGTGTTACTGTAATGGATTCCCACCTTTCCAATGGCAGTCGCAAAACCAACTAGCCAACAGCTTCCTGCTCTGTCTGTCTTGCTTGAGCAGTGCCAGTAAATGTAACATTTTCCAATTCACTGGGACTCCTCCAAAACCTTCAGAATTGTATTGGATTATACCCAATACATTCCACATCTCTGATGCTGTATCCTTTAAGACCCAACCAATGTTGAAAGCTATTCTATCTGAGGATATGTTAGCCGTTAGGGGCTATGGTAGAGTTGCTGCCTGACAGCGCAAGAGACGAGGGTTCGATCCTGTCCATAGCAGTTGTCTCCCCCCGCAACTTTCGTGGATTTTCTACGGGAGCTCCTGTTTCCTCTCACATGCCAAATACGTACAAGTTTGTGGGCTAATGGGCTTGATAAAATTGTAAATTGTCCCTAGTGTGTGTACGATAGCGTTAATGTGCAGGGATCATTGGTCGACGCGGACTCGGTGGGTCGAAGTGCCTGTAACTGCGCTGTATCTCTATCGTAAACATTAGCTCCCATTAATTTGCCAAGCACTTTTTCCTCTGGCAATTAATGAGTTTAAGTTTTTGTTGATAAACATTAATTATTGGAACATTTTCAATGTTTTCCAGTTACATGACATATAGCTTCTATAGGAGAATACTTGTTAAGCCCACCAATGACTTCTTACCATCATTATTTCTTAGGCCCATTCAAAATAACTCTACGTCTTGCATTGCTGAGCCCATGTCATTCCTCACCATCTGAACCTTGAACAGAACTGCCTGACCCCATTTTCCTTTTACCTATACTTCTAGAATGTCAAATACTCCAATTTCCAGCATTGAGCACTTTGCCCCATGCCTTTGTAATGGCATTTCAAATCGTTACGTACCATCAGTTCATCTACTTAGGGAATGCTAACTGCATTCAGTAAAAGGGGTGGTAATTTGGACTCATTTCTATTCCTTAGTCCAACTCAGCTCTGTATTCTGCCCCTTCCTGTTCAATTATGTCACTTCTCAACAGCACACTTCATGCCTTGCATCAATTTCCGCTTAAACAATGCAAACCCCCATTTCAACATTTTCACCCTTTTCCTATCCTTCAAGTCGTCCCCCCTCTACATACTTGCTTACATGGGTCAGTATTAATTTGTTTGATAACCCTCATGTCATAAGGTCATAAGTGATAGGATAGATTTCAGCCATTCAGCCCATGAAGTCAACTCCGACATTCAATCATGGCTGATCTATCTCTCCCTCCTAACCCCATTCTCCCCATAACCACCGTCTCCTGTACTAATCATGCGAAATGTTATGAGGCAATTTTCAATATTAATAAAGGGAATATAGAAGTGGAATTTGTTGAAGTAACTGCGCAGAGTGTGGACTATGAAGTGAGGAAGTCTCAATAAGTTGAATGACAAAAGAAAGTAGTTAGAGGAGGGAGAGGAAAGCAAAATCAATGGTTGCAAACTGTTCAGAAGAAATGGTCTCATTATGTTATTTCTGATGTTGATGATGTACATCACAGAGCAGGCGTTGAGATAGAATCACAACAGAAAGGGTTTCTACATGAGGTGGCAAATGAGGGAATTGGAACTCACCTGTCAGCCTGTAAATCTTCCGTCAACTCATCCTGTTTATATCGCTTTCTAACACGAGGCACAATGCTCTTCCTCGCCAGCAATCGGTCGTGAGGTGTTGGATCTTGTGCTGACACAATATCTTCAATGTCTTCCACTAACGAATCACAGGTTGCCGGCATGTTCTGCAACGCAAGCCCTTAATAATTTAATTACAAATTTTAAACATTTGGAACTAATGTCCATATAAGTTACTTTTAAACAAGTTCTCGTATTTGTAATAGTAAGAAAATGTCATCTTCACGCTGAAGACGGCTTGTTTATATTACGTAAAACTATCACCATGTTGAATGATATCAAATCCAAAAGGATCCAGAACCTCAAGCTGTACATCAATGCCATCTGTAGCAGACTTATAGAGTCATAGAGTCTTACAACGTGGAAACAGACCCTTCAGCCCAACATGCCTGCATTTGGTCCATACTCCTATAAACCTGTCCTATCCATGTACCTGTATAAATGTTTCTTAACCTTGCATTCCACCACTCTGTAACCTCTTGTCCCAGAATATATACTGACCCTGCTGTCACCATAATGACACGAGGCCAACATGGCTCATTCAGCAATGTAGAAAAGCATGCAGCAGTCCTGGCCATAACTAAAAAACTCAGTGAAGTTACGAAGTAAACATACAAGTGTGCTCTCCCATTATCAGATCCAAAATTCACAATCAAGAACAAAATCTGTCAACCATCACCAACTATGTCACAGATGTGTCATAGTCATACGGCATGGAAACAGGCCCTTCAGCCCAACTACTCTAGTCCCACCTACCTGCATTTGGCCCATACCCCTATAAACCTGTCCTATCCATTATCAGATCCAAAATTCCGATAAGATTTGTCAACCATCACTAACTATGTTACAGATGTGACAGTCAGTCATACAGCATGGAAACAGGCCCTTCAGCCCAACATGACCCACAACAACCAACATGTCTCATCTACACTAGTCCCACCTGCCCGTGTGTGGCCCATAACACTACAAACCTTTCCTATCCATGTACACGTCTAAATGTTTCTTAAATGTTTCAATAGTACCTGTTACAACAACCTACTTCGGCAACTTATTCTGTACACCCACCACCCTTTGTGTAAAAAAGTTACCTCTCAGGATCCTATCAAATCTTTTCCCCCCTCAACTGAAAACTATGTCCTCTGGTTCTCAATTCCCCTACTCTGGGGATGTCTTGTATAACTACCAACTTTTATACTCAATAGTCTGACTGATGAAGGCGAACATGTTGAAAATGTGTGCTCAAAGTAATACCACAGTGAAAAGTCATCTTGAAGCATCGTTTCTTTCTTCACTGCTGCTGCCTATAGTGCTCAGCATATCCATAATTTTTAGTCTGAAGGCTCCCGTTCTCCAGAAGTGCTGCCGCCTGACCCTCTGAGCTACTTTGTGTCCTTCCAGCAATTTCTTTCGTGGCACTTTTAGGCAAGTTCCAAGATTGGTGACGTATAAACATGTAACATGGAGGCAGTGCTATTCCCAGGCAGCAACAGGAGATGTGGATTGGTGCCAGGACCCTCCTTCAGTCTGAAGGAGGGTCCTGGCACCAAACATCGCCTGTCCATGTTCTCCAGATGTAGACACAAAATGCTGTACTCAGTGGGACAGGCAGCATCTCTGGAGAGAAGGAATGGGTGATGTTTCGGGTCGAGATCCTTCTTCAGACTCCAGATGCTGTCTGACTTGCTGAGTTTCTCCAGCACTGCGTCCTTTTCCCACAAGGCAACTGATGTATTTTCCTTTCCAGATAGCAGACATGTGTCGGATGGGATGATTCCTATTGAAGGCCTTCACAAGTTAGTGAAGCGCACCCTGTGGACAGTTAACACTGCTGACAAAGAAAGATGATGGAATGACTTGCATGTTTCAACTACTGAATAAATCGACCTCTTTGATATAGATTTGTGGAGTACAGAGGCAAATAAATAAATGATGGATCTTTGTCCCAAACATTATGGAGGGCACTGTGCGTTCTCCCTGTGAACACGATGGTCCAGATTCCTCTAGTGTGTAGGATAGTGCAACTGTACGGGGCCATCACTGGTCAGTGAGCCGGATTCCATGGTGGGCTGGAAGTCTAAAGAATGTCTTAGCCAACTGAAGACTTTCTCTGGCACTTACTCATAAAACTTGCAACTCATCAGCCATAAACAAAAGTTGCCTAGTTCCAAAGATGGCTCATGGCCTGAATCAACGTCTGTCCACTCTATCCACAGATGCTGATTGGCCTGCTGACTGACTCCAGCACTTTCTCGTGTGTTAATTAATATTCCAGCCCAGTTCTTGGTGTAAGGAGGAATTCAGTGATTCATTTCAAAGGAGAGGTGTATTGAATTGAATGTTGTGCAGTCAGTATTCCTTCTTGTACATTCCCACTAGTTGGCTTATGACAAATGGAAGGTCGCTGATTAACTAAGAAACTCCTGCAGTGACATCCCGAGGCTGCGATGACCAGCTCCAACAACTGCACATACCCTGCGACTCCAATCGTGAAATATTCCTCCTTCATTGCAAGTTCCGGACCGAGATGGAAAACCGACGTTTCCAGATAGAAAATGTGAACAAAATTTGCATAGCGTAGTGTGCTGAAGATGAACAGATTTCAGGAGCAAGAAGGGCAGCGGGCACAAACTTCTCCATGCATCAACCGATGCTTCCTCGATGGGCAGCACCGAAGCTCAACGTGGCGCCAACACGTATGTAAGAGGCAATTTCCCCCGTTCCCTCTTCAAATTTATAGATAAGATCCTTGCCCACAAACCAAGGGAGCCAATGCAGCCAGTAACCCCGGACCATGCACCTGGCTTTGCAGAGCACCAGTCGGTCTTACCAACTCGCTGAACGCCCGATCCCACTCCATTCCCATCCGAGCCCCAGACATGCATGTTAGAAACATAGAAAATAGGTGCAGGAGTAGGCCATTCGGCCCTTCGAGCCTGCACTGTCATTCAATATGATCATGGCTGATCATCCAACTCAGTATCCTGTACCCGCCTTCTCTCCATACCACCTGATCCCTTTAGCCACAAGGGCCACATCTAACTCCCTCTTAAATATAGCCAATGAACTGGCCTCAACTACCTTCTGTGGCAGAGAATTCCAGAGACTCACCACTCTCTGTTTGAAAAATGTTTTTCTCATCTCGGTCCAAAACGATTTCCCCCTTATCCTTAAACTGTGACCCCTTGTTCTGGACTTCCCCAACATCGGAAACAATCTTCCTGTATCTAGCCTGTCCAACCCCTTAAGAATTTTGTACGTTTCTATAAGATCCCCCCTCAATCTTCTAAATTCTAGCGAGTACAAGCCGAGTCTATCCAGTCTTTCTTCATATGAAAGTCCTGACATCCCAGGAATCAGTCTGGTGAACCTTGTCCCTCTAGGGCAAGAATGTCTTTCCTCAGATTTGGAGACCAAAACTGTACGCAATACTCCAGGTGTGGTCTCACCAAGTCCCTGTATAACTGCAGTAGAACCTCCCTGCTCCTATACTCAAATCCTTTTGCTATGAATGCTAACATACCATTCGCTTTCTTCACTGCCTGCTGCACCTGCATGCCTACTTACAATGACTGGTGTACCATGACACCCAGGTCTCGCTGCAGCTCCCCGTTTCCTAATCGGCCACCATTCAGGCTCTGGCTTCTGGCTCAACATCAGTCTCGGGTCCTAACCGAGTGCCACTTCTCGTACCCTGGAGCCCCGATCATCCTTTCCCCAGCCCCAGCCATGTATGGTGTCCTATACCCTCTCCTCGGTTCCCCGCCTCACGCCGTGCCCCAACTTCTCCCAGAGCCCGTTGCCCCAGTCCCTGCCCGTTGCTCCGGTCGGCCTCTCTCCCCAAAACCCAGCTCCTTCTTTCCCATTCCCATTGCTTCGAACCCCTCTCCCCGGCCGTACACAATCTCGCTGCCCCCGGCCTCTCTCCTCAGTGAGATGAGAAAAACATTATTCACACAGAGAGTGGTGAATCTGTGGAATTCTCTGCCACAGGAGGAGTTGAGGCCAAATCATTGGCTATATTTAAGGGAGTTCATTGGCTATATATTTAAGAGGGAGTTCATTGGCTATATTTAAGGGAGTTAATTGGCTATATTTAAGAGAGAGTTAATTGGCTATATTTAAGAGGGAGTCCATTGGCTATATTTAAGAGAGAGTTCATTGGCTATATTTAAGAGGGAGTTCATTGGCTATATTTAAGAGGGAGTTCATTGGCTATATTTAAGGGAGTTAATTGGCTATATATAAGAGAGAGTTAATTGGCTATATTTAAGAGGGAGTTCATTGGCTATATTTAAGAGGGAGTTCATTGGCTATATTTAAGAGGGAGTTCATTGGCTATATTTAAGAGGGAGTTCATTGGCTATATTTAAGAGGGAGTTCATTGGCTATATTTAAGAGGGAGTTGGATGTGACCCTTGTGGCTAAAGGGATCAGAGGGTATGGAGAGAAGGCAGGTACGGGATACTGAGTTGGATGATCAGCCATGATCATATTGAATGGCGGTGCTGGGCCGAATGGCCTACTCCTGCACCTATTTTCTATGTTTTCCCTTCTCTCCCCCCACCCCGGCCCCTTCGGCCCCTCTCCCCGGGGGTGACCGGTGCTAGAGCCCCTCTCCCACTGGGATGGCTCCCTCCACCCACGGCCCCTCTCTGCTTCCTCACCCCGGTGGTCCCAATCCCTTCTCTCCCCGGCCCCGTTACCCCCAGGTCCTGCAGCCTCCGCACCAGGGCCCCGCTGCCGCTAAGATCCCCCCCTCTCTCTCCCGGCTGTACCCGGCCCCGCTGCTCCTCTCTCCCGATGGGGCCCATTTCCACCTGCCGGCTGTGCCCCCCACACACACCAGGCCCGCCCGCCCGCCGGCCGCCCACTCACTGTCGACGGCGCTTCACTCCCTCGTCCTCCGGCTGCGCTGCGCCATGGCGCGCGGACCTCCGACCTCCCAGTGCGTCACTTCCTGCCGCCGGTGTGGTGGGGGGGGCGAGGAGGGGCTGGACGGGCGGAGCGGCCTGGGTCTGGCAGCGCTTCCGCCCAGGGATCCTAGAGGAGCGCTCCTCTACTATCTGCGCCTCAACCGCCGCCGCCGCCGCGTCATCATCATCACCCGACAACAACGGTCGCTCGCTCGCTCTCTTCAGCGTCTCCGTAAGTCACGCTTAAAATTAAAAAAAAAATTCAGCAGAACACTGTATCAACATTATTTTATTTTTGTTTCAATAATTGCAAAAGTAGCTCTTTCTTCCCCAAAACCCTTTCTGGCTTAAAACCTCTTTCTTCCACAAAACCCTTTCTGGCTTAAATCCTCTTTCTTCCCCAAAACCCTTTCTGGCTTAAATCCTCTTTCTTCCCCAAAAACCCTTTCTGGCTTAAATCCTCTTTCTTCCCAAAAACCCTTTCTGGCTTAAGTCCTCTTTCTTCCCCAAAACCCTTTCTGGCTTAAATCCTCTTTCTTCCCCCAAAACCCTTTCTGGCTTAAGTCCTCTTTCTTCCCCAAAACCCTTTCTGGCTTAAATCCTCTTTCTTCCCCCAAAACCCTTTCTGGCTTAAGTCCTCTTTCTTCCCCAAAACCCTTTCTGGCTTAAATCCTCTTTCTTCCCCCAAAACCCTTTCTGGCTTAAGTCCTCTTTCTTCCCCAAAACCCTTTCTGGCTTAAATCCTCTTTCTTCCCCAAAACCCTTTCTGGCTTAAATCCTCTTTCTTCCCCAAAACCCTTTCTGGCTTAAGTCCTCTTTCTTCCCCAAAACCCTTTCTGGCTTAAATCCTCTTTCTTCCCCCAAAACCCTTTCTGGCTTAAATTTCCTTAAATCTTTTTTTCCCCAAAACCCTTTCTGGCTTAAATCCTTTCTTCCCAAAAACCCTTTCTGGCTTAAGTCCTCTTTCTTCCCCAAAAACCCTTTCTGGCTTAAGTCCTCTTTCTTCCCCAAAACCCTTTCTGGCTTAAGTCCTCTTTCTTCCCCCAAAACCCTTTCTGGCTTAAGACCTCCCTCCAAAGATCCTACAAGCAGGCGGAATGTTGGCCTTCATGATAAGAGGATTTCAGTACAGGAGTAGAGAGGTTCTTCTGCAGTTGCATAGGGCTCAGGTGAGACCACATCTGGAGTACTGTGTCCAGTTTTGGTCTCCTAATTTGAGGAAGGACATCCTTGTGATTGAGGCAGTGCAGCGTAGGTTCACGAGATTGATCCCTGGGATGGCGGGACTGTCATATGAGGAAAGATTGAAAAGACTGGATTTTAGAAGGATGAGGGGGAAATCTTATAGAAACATATAAAATTATAAAAGTCTGAAGAAGGGTTTCCGCCTGAAACGTTGCCCATCTCCTTCGCTCCTTAGATGCTGCTGCACCCGCTGAGTTTCGCCAGCATTTTGTGTACCCCCTAAAATTATAAAAGGACTGGACAAGCTAGATGCAGGAAAAATGTTGCAAGTCCAGAACCAGGGGCCACAGTGTTAGAATAATGGGGAGGCCATTTAAGACTGAGGTGAGAAAAAACATTTTGACCCAGAGAGTTGTGAATTTATGGAATTCCCTGCCACAGAGGGCAGTGGAGGCCAAATCACTGATTTAAGAGAGAGTTAGTTAGAGTTCAATGGGCTAGTGGAGTCGAGGGATATAGGGAGAAGGCAGGCACAGGTTATTGATGGTGGACGATCAGCCATGATAACAATGAATGGCGGTGCTGGCTCGAAGGGCCGAATGGCCTCCTCCTGCACCTATTTTCTATGTTTCTAAGTTTTCAAAAGAGTTTATTGTCATGTGTTCCTGATAGGACAATGAAATTCTTGCTTTGCTTCAGCGCACAGAACATAGTAGGCATTGACTACAAAACAGATCAGTGTGTCCATATCATTATATAAATACACATGCACATGAATAAATAAACTGATCAAGTGCAAATAACAGATAATGGGTTATTAATGATCAGAGTTTTGTCCAAGCCAGGTTTAATAGTCTGATGGCTGTGGGGAAGTAGATATTCCTGAACCTGGTCGTTGCAGTCATCAGGCTCCTGTACCTTCTACCTGAAGGTAGCAGGGAGATGAGTGTGTGGCCAGGATGGTGTGGGTCCTTGATGATGCTGCCAGCCTTTTTGAGGCAGCGACTGCGATAAATCCCCTCGATGGAAGGAAGGTCAGAGCCGATGATGGACTGGGCAGTGTTTACTACCCAGTTTGTGGTTTTTTGAAGTCTTTTCCTCTCCATTTGGAATATTTTGGAGGACCAAGAAACCTAGAAGTACACGGGGCCAAGCTCTTCCCACTCTCAGTGTGTGCGCTCACAGTCACAGTGCGGCGCAGCGGTGGAGTCGCTGCACTTGCAGTGCCAGAGACCCAGGTTCGATCCTGACCACGGGACCACGTGCTGGATTTACCTACAGGCTTGGTCGGCTGAATCCCAGAGCCTCAAAATCTTGGGGGCCTCCAGCCAAGGTGTATAATATTTTTCACAGTCATAGGCCTTTCTTACATATGCTTCACAACGCACTGTTAGTAGTCTCTAAACCGGGGTGGCGAACCTTTCCATGTCGGATGGCCGCATTAAGTTAGCTGTAATCTAATAAGGCTGCATCCACGAAACTTCAATTAGATATACTTCAAAATGTACATTATTTTGTTAACATAGCCCTCATGAGTTACTAATGTTTTAATAGGGGGTTTGCACATGAGGTCACTGGGTCATAGGGCTTGACGCACAGTGGCCCTTGTGGCTAAAGGGATCAGGGGGTATGGAGAGAAGGCAGGTACAGGATACTGAGTTGGATGATCAGCCATGATCATGTTGAATGGTGTGTAGGCTCGAAGGGCCGAATGGCCTACTCCTGCGCCTATTTTCTATGTTTCTATCCATCTGGAGGACATCCGTAACTTCCGGCATATGTTATTAATGCAAGAAACGCGTACTTTCCTACCTGTTAAAAACCACTGTAAAAGATTGTGGAAGTTCGGGTAAGCGTGAGAGACATGTACCCCAACTTCAGAATTCCAAAAGTGAAGCGAAATGAAGGTAAAGAGAAGCGAGAGCTGAAGGGGCAACAACAGTTAAAATGCTTGGCGAACATTGGCCCTGCAGATATTGGAATTGGAAAATATTGGGAATTATTTTCTGGCTGTAAATATTGCTTCAGAGGCTTTTTCTTTTTGTATGTTAAAAACCCACATGAGAACCATGGCCGATTTTTAAATTTTACAGCCAGATTTATCACATCTGAAACTTTTTAGATGCCAAAGGAATCGAGAAAAAACACAAATAATGCCTTAGTTGATAAAATGCAGTGAGCAAACGGCCAATGTTCGCCAAGCACTCTGGCTGTTGTTGCCCCTTTAGCTCTTGCTTCTATCTACCATCATTTCTCCTCACTTTTGGAATTCTGAAGTAGGCTAAATGTCTCTCACGCTTATCCCGATTTCCATAATTATTTACAGCGAAAAAACTGAAAATTTCGGCGGGTTTTAACAGGCCGGCTACGCTGGAAACAATGGTCAGTATCAACAGTTATTACAAAGGAAAACATGAAGGGGCGTTCTCACAAAATGGGATCCACCAATGGATAATATTTGGGAAATATTTCTTAAAGAATTGTTCCTTATTGACAATTGTACTGTAAAATCTGAATCAAATCTGCTTCCAAAAACCGTTTACAAAACGAGTATGCTTTTTCCTATCGTTAACAAAGATGCTACAAATTAACTAAGTGGCATCCACAGCATTACACAGTAGGTTTCTAGCAATGATTATCACCTCTACCCCTAGCATTTCTCCATGCCAACTTCCTAGTTCAAATATCTTTGCACTTTCCTACTTACCCGAGTTTTGACTTTTGAAGCCTGCAAGTATCCAAAGATGTTCCCCGCACCCACCATCGCTGTTTACTGGTGCACTTGTGAAAGTTTGCCTGACCCCGGTGCCACCAGATTGACACCATTGTGCAGCCGAGCGTGGCCAATGCGATAAGGGGCTGGAAAGCTGCACTTTAAAAACATGTATTTATTGCCAGTGCTAGTGTCGAGTTATCGGCTCAAAACAGTATTATTCTGAATTGGAGAGCAAAGAAAATTACTGAAGGATTGTTTAGAGCAGGGGTGGGGAACCTGCGGCCTTGAGGCCACATGTGGCCTTCTAGGTCATTAAGTGCGGCCTTTTGAATGAATCCAAAGTTTGTAGAACAAATCCTTTTATTTTTATTAATATGTTTTAGTTCGTCTTTTATTATTTTTATATTAATCTTAAAATGAACGTATTTAAAATACCAAAGAGTAAAAGAAGATTCATCGAAATAACCCTCCCCGACTGACGGCCACAATTAAAACATTAGTAAGTCATGAGGGCTATGTTAACAAAATAATGTACATTTTGAAGGTACACAAAAATGCTGGAGAAACTCAGCAGGTGCAGCAGCATCTATGGAGTGAAGGAAATAGGCAACGTCTCGGGCTGAAACGTTTCTTCAAACCCTTCTTCAGGAGAATGTGCATTTTGAAGTATATCCAATTGAAGTTTCTTGGATGCGGCCTTATTAGATTACAGCTAACTTTAATGCGGCATTCCAACATGAAAAGGTTCCCCACCCCTGGTTTAGAGACTACGAACAGTGCGTTGTGAAGCATATGTAAGAAAGGCCTATGACAGTGTCAAAAATATTATAGGGAGGTTTCACGGCAGTCGGGTCACGACCCATGACCCGTACTGTTGCTACGCTACGCCAAGTGAAGTACACGCGATGAACTGCAGGTAAGCACTTACCATTGTTTCCAGCGTAGCCGGCCTGTTAAAACCCGCCGAAATTTTCAGTTTTTTCGCTGTAAATAATTATGGAAATCGGGATAAGCGTGAGTGACATTTAGCCTACTTCAGAATTCCAAAAGTGATACTGAGTTGGATGATCAGCCATGATCA
This sequence comes from Okamejei kenojei, assembly GCA_035221665.1. NCBI lineage: Eukaryota > Metazoa > Chordata > Chondrichthyes > Rajiformes > Rajidae > Okamejei > Okamejei kenojei. The sequence continues at coordinate 149,045,370 of CM069132.1, forward strand.
TATTGAATGGCGGTGCAGGCTCGAAGGGCTGAATGGCCTACTCCTGCACCTAATTTCTATGTTTCTATGTTTCTATGTTGAAGATTAATTTTACTTTTTATTTTCAGATACTAATCTGATCATGAGTAAAAGATTTGAAAGTGGTGCTCGCAAGCGCAAGAGAAAGGGACTTGAAAATGATACGGTAAAGAAGTTAAGACCAATCACTGCTTTCTTGGATCGGCCTTGACAAAGGCAACAAGTGCCAGCGGTGAAGCAGATACATTGATACTAAAACAAGGAAATCAGTGTGGTTGAGCTATCCAGCCAACTACTAGCATACTACCAGAAGAAAACCTCCCTGAAATAGAAACAGCGAAGCACGACGTGGAACAGCAAGCTGAATATAAGAAAGCAGCCATGATGCCGGCTCAAAATGAAAATATAGAACTAATTCAGGAGTCACTTAATGGACAGGGAGAGGCTAAAGAGCGACAAGAAAATAATGTGGATAGTCAGAATTTTCAGCTCACACCTAGTAAGGTAGGCCAAGTCCAAGGTATTCCAGACTCAGATATAGATGATGCCAAACATAGATCTACTGTAACAGACATTGGTTTGTGGACAGAATTATCACATGAGGACGTATCCTATTGGGTAGAAAGGGGCCCCTCTCAAGTTCAACATCATTGTGGACCATTTTCAAATTCTAAGCGAGTGTATAAAAAGCAGTTTAGGTTTTGAACAAAGGCTCTTTTTTTATTCAACAAAAGTGAATGGAGAAACGTATAGCCAAGAGTGGCTTGTGTATTCTCCCTCAAAAGGCGGATATATTGCATTGTTTGTAAACTCTTTTCAAACATTGCATCTTCTGCTACATCTTTGGCTTCTGAAGGGTTTGATGATTGGGAAAACCCATGTCTTATCCAAACTCATGAAAACTCAGAGAAGCACAGGAATGCCATGTTGACCTACTTAACAAGAAAGCGAGGGCCAATGTTAACATCAAAGCTAGAGGAACAAATAAAAGCAGAACAGCAGTACTGGCGGCATGTCATGGAGAGAATTGTCGCCTTAATATGCACTCTTGCAGAACGAGACTTACCATTCAGAAGAGACAATGAACAATTTGGATCTCCAAATAATGGCAATTATCTTGGTCTTTTAGAGCTAGTTGCACAATTTGATCAATTTTTACTGGCTCATATCAATCGGTATGGAAACTCTGGATCAGGAAATCCATTCTTATTTGTCAAAAAATATGTGAGGAAATGATTCAACTCATGGCAAAAAAAGTTAAGGATGCAATTCTGGCTGACTTGAAAAAGGCTGGATATTTCAGCTTGTCAGTAGATTCCACCCCTAACATTTCACGTACTGATCAGTTGACCTAATTATCTGATATGTATCACCTGAAGACGGTTTACCAAGTGAGAGATTTTTAACTTTCTTTGAGCTAAAAGACCACTCGGGAGAAAGCATGACTGATTCAGTGTTTAACTATCTCACTACTGAGCTTGGAATTGACTTTACAAAATGCCGAGGGCAGTCTTGTGACAATGCTGCCAACATGGCTGGCAGGTACAAGGATATGCAGCAAAAAATCATCGAAAAAAACAAATTTGCAAGATTTATTCCATGCGCTGGTCACTCATTAAATTTGGTGGGCCGTTCGGCTGTTGATTGCTGCTTTGATGCAGTGAACTGTTTTGGAATTATCAATGAAATTTATACCTTTTCATCCTCCACAAAGAGATGGGCAGTTCTAAAATCATTTTTGCAACCTCAGTCAAAAGTGCCTAAATATTTGTCAGGCACTGGGTGGGAGGCACATGCAAAAGCCACAGAAGCTATTTTGGAAAGTTACAGCGCTATCACTGATGCCCTCAGTCATTTGTACTCTGATGTTAATGTGAAGGGTGATACCAGGCTTCAAGCTGACAATCTTTTGCAACAAATGGAAGAAGTGGAATTTGTGTTTATGCTGCATTTTTGGACCCGTGTGCTAGGTCATTTTCACAAGGTCAACAATGCCATTCAGAAATCCAAACTGTTATTGAGTACTTGTGCAAGTTTGTACAGTTCACTTCAGGATTTAAGCAAAATTAGAGAAGATTTTGATGAGCTTGAGCAACAAGCAAAGGACACCTTGCCAAATGTTAACTACAGAACTGTCACAAGGAGACAAGGAGTAAGGAAACGGCAAGGACATGATGGAAGTGCAACTGGTCCTGATGCTTTAGATCAACTCTCTTCAAGAGATAAGTTTAGGGTAAAATCCTTTATTCCTATACTAGATGCACTTGAAACCAATTTAAGAAGAAGAGCTACTGTGTACAGTGAAGTTGCACAAATGTTTTCCTTTCTTGCTAAGCTGACCGCATCTAAGCAAGAAATTTGGCAAGGTGTTGAACTGTTGATGGAAGCATACCCCGAAGATGTTGACCTGGAACTTATTGATGAACTTTTGCACTTTCACTTGTATGTGAGACAAAGCCATAGACCTACAGAAGAGCACTCTCTGTCTCATACAGACCTTTATCAAATTATCTCCAAAGAAAAAAATCAGATGGCCTTCCCTAATGTGGAAGCAATCTTGAGGCTGTTTCTTAGCTTAATGGTCACTAACTGCTCGGGAGAGAGGTCTTTTTCAAGACTCAAAAGAATTAAAAATGAATTAAGGGCCACAATGTCGCAAGAGAGGTTGTCTGCACTGAGCATTCTGTGCATTGAGAGTGACAAACTTAGACAAACAAATTTTGATGAACTTCTGGATGATTTTGCAATGAGGAAGGTGAGAAAAATACTTTATTAGTCTTAGTGCATTTGATGATTGTAGTTTCTTTATTTCTTAATATGTATTTTAAAACCAACTGCTCAATGACAACATACAGTAGGATCTAAAAGTGTCACACTGTCACTATCAGGTAGTCATGGTCATCTTATTAACACTTCCCAGGCAATAACATTTTTAAGCTCACGTTTTGGGGGTTTTTTGTTTTTGTTTTGTTTTTTAAAATATAACAGTAAACTTACAAATTTTCCTAAAAATTCCTGCTTATTCCGCAAAATGTTTACAAAGTTCGGTTATAGCAAAAGTTTTTCAATGTTAATTTTAACATTTATGGGTTTTTTTTCAATCACTTTTTAACATTTTAAAGTAAACATTTAAAAGTAAAGTGGATAGGTATATGGACATGAAGGGAATGGAGCAGGTAGATGGGACTAGGGGAAAACAAATGGTCGGCACGGACTGGAAGGGCCGAGAGGGCCTGTTTCCGTGCTGTAATTGTTATATGGTTATATTATATGGTTATGTTAATTCTACTTTCATTTTCTATATAATTTACCATTCTACTACTACTACAGTATTTAACAATAACATTATGTCCTTCAGAGAAGGAATTGCGGAATTTTAAAACACCCGTCATCATCCTTGGCTTTACTCAAATTATTTCAAACACTCTTCTAGTCATGGGGGTAGGGCATTGGGAGGGGCCTCACAAGTGGAACAGCCTAGGGCCTCTCTTCATCTAAATCCGGCACTGCCACGGGTGCTCTGTCTGTACAGAGTTTGGGTTTATCTCTGGGCGCTCCGGTTTCCTCCCAAACTCCAAAGACATACAGGTTTGGAGGCTGATACAAAATGCTGAAGTAACTCAGCAGGGGATGATCAGCCATGATCACAGTAAATGGCGGTGCTGGCTCGAAAGGCTGAATTGGCGACTCCTGCACCTATTATCCATTGGAACAGGCAGCATCTCTGGAGTGAAGGGGTGGGCGACGTTTTGGGTCGAGACCCTTCTTCAGTCTCAAGCAGCGTTTCTCAACCAGGGTTCCCCGGAACACTAGGGTTCCGAGAGAAATTGTGATAAAAATAAGCTAATCATATATAAACGATAGATAGGTGGCAGATATTATGGATGCAGAGGATGTTGGGGTCAGTGGTATGGACCTGAGGAACTCTATCCTTGTTCCGTCTGGGAGAGGAGACAAGGGTGAGGGATCCATCTATAACCCGGGGGGGGGGAAGAAGAGGTAAGAAAACATACCCAAGAAAGAGGACACCTCGATGTCTTGGAATAATAAGCCTCATCCTGGGAATGGATCCAGCGGAGACAGAAATTGAGATTGGGGGACAGCATCCTTGCAAGAGGCAGGGTGGGGAAGTGGGTTTGTAGTAGACATCAGTCGATTGGCTGTCCCCTGTGATTGAGACTGATCAAATGGGGGAGAGATGTGTCAAAGATAGTCTTTCACTTTGTTTTGCTCAAGATTCCTGCATCTGCAGTTCCTTCAGTTCCCATTTTAGAAACATAGAAACATAGAAATTAGGTGCAGGAGCAGGCCATTCGGCCCTTCGAGCCTGCACCGCCATTCAATATGATCATGGCTGATCATCCAACTCAGTATCCTGTACCTGCCTTCTCTCCATACCCCCTGATCCCTTCAGCCACAAGGGCCACATCCAACTCCCTCTTAAATATGGCCAACGAACTGGCCTCAATTACCTTCTGTGGCAGAGAATTCCACAGATTCACCACTCTCTGTGTGAAAAACGATTTTCTCATCTCAGTCCTAAAAGACTTCCCCCTTATCCTTAAACTGTGACCCCTTGTCCTGGACTTCCCCAACATCGGGAACAATCTTCCTGCATCTAGCCTGTCCAACCCCTTAAGAATTTTGTAAGTCTCTATGAGATCACCCCTCAATCTTCTAAATTCCAGCGAGTACAAGCCGAGTCTATCCAGTCTTTCTTCATATGGAAGTCGAGCCATCCCAGGACATCTTAGCACATTTTAGCACATCTTTACGGGCAAAAGCACCATCACCACTCATGTGGGCGATTCAACCTTTGGAGAGACCTCCACACCAGCCCCTCCATTCCCAATAGAGAAGCGAGCATCGACAGCGGTCCGTACCCATGGAGCCTTTGCAGCAGCTGCACTGAACTTCAGCGCGTCCTTCAGCACGTAATGCAGTACGCTGGAATAAGTATGTTCTCAGAGTAGAATTAGGCCATTTGGCCCATCATGCCTAGCCCACCAATCAATTGTAGCTCATCTAAGTTTCCCTCTCAACCCCATTTTCCTGCCTTTGCCTCAAAACCCCCGACACCCGTACTAATCAAGAATCTGTCAATCTCCATCTTAAAAATATCCATTGACAGCTTTCACAGCCGTTTGTGGTGATGAATTCCACAGATTCACCAACCCCACTAATGGGAGAGTCAAGGACCAGAGCCTCCAAAGTCACCACAGCCCATTTACTGTCAGGTAGAGCAGGATATCCAATGCAATGGCATAAGGATAGTCTAGTTACTTCATGCATCGTAAAAACTATTTACCTCTCAATACTCACCAAATTATCCGGTGATTTAGTTTAGAGATATGGCAAATGGGAATAGATCCCTCAGCCATCGATGGCTCAGCCAACTGACCATCGATCACTTGTTGTTTTATCCCATTTTCGTATCCATGAAGTTGAGCTCAAGAGGGTAGGAAAAATGGAATCGGTGCGAGGGCAGAAGAAAAAAAAGTATTTTGCCCATTCGGCCCCAACAAGTCTACTGCACCATTCAATCATGGCTGATCTATCTCTTCCTCCTAACCCCATTCTCCTGCCTTCTCCCCATAACCTCTGACACCTGTAATAATCAAGAATCTTTCTATCTCTGCCTTAAAAATATAGACTGACTTGGCCTCCACGGCCTTCTGTGGGGAAATAAATTTCAGATTCAGCACGCTCTGACTAAAGAAACTAGAGGAACAATCTAAGAGGCCATTTGACCTACAAACCCGCATGTCTTTGGAATTGGGGTGGAAACGCACCGTGGCAGGGAGAACGTGCAAACTCTACAGCCTGAGTTCAGGATCAAACCCATCTGGCGCTATGAGGCAGCAGCTCCACCAACTGGGGAGATTATTCACCGTACTGCCAGCTAAATATGGGTTTATGAATAGAAAATAATTTGCTTAAAACTACTTGAGCTCAAGAGGGTGGGAAAAATGGAATTGGTGCGAGGGCAGAAGGAAAAAAAAGTATTTTGCCCATTCTCATTAAAAGGTCTCCGAGCTTGGTTAATAAACGATCAGAGCATGGAGTTGGGGCAAAGTGCAGGTATTTATTGAGAATTAGTTATGCTGCATTAAAAAGTAATGAAGAGGTCCTTCTCAGATTTTAAGGCTGTGACTAACGAGGTATCACAGGATCAGTGTGAAGACATAATTTATTCAAATCTATCAACAATTTGATATGGGGCGCCGGAGAAGGGAGATGGCAGCCCTGCCGGCAGTCTGTTCATTTTTTAATCCCTTTTGTTATTTTTAGCGTTTGTTTAAAGTTTGTTTTAATGTTCTTCTGTTCGTTTTACAGGGGGGAGGAGGAAACATTTTGTTCAGGTTCTTACCTTCCCGGAGATGCGATCAAGTTTCGGATCACATTCTCTGGGCTCTGCGACCTACCATCGCTGGAGCTCGAAGCCACCTCGGACTGTCGTAAGCCCTACCACGGGGCGCGGACTTACCATCGGAGCAGACCCCTTGCCTGGGATCGCTCCCACCGCGGCCTGCGGACTTACCATCAAGGGCTCATAGTCTTGGGAGAGGCTAGACGGGAGCTCCAACGCCGCAGAAGGTTCATCCAGCCCCGACGCAAGTTTGATCGCCCGGGCGCGGGGGAGCTGACATCCCCCCCCGATGCAAAGGGCCCGAACGCCGCCGGCTATGGGACTCAAGACCGTCCCGTCAACGGGGGGCTGACCAAGGAAGAACGACAAGGGAAGGACCTGGAACTTTATTTTCGTCTTCCATCACAGTTAGGAATGTGTAGGAGTCACTGTGGTGGATGTTTATGTTAAAATGTGTTTTTGAGTCTGTTGCTTTTTAAATTTGTATGACCTGGCCAGTGAATTTCACTACACCAATTGACGAAGCTAAATGTCATATCTGCAAGTTTGACCATCAAGTTGACTTTGGCAAGATTGTAAGGAGTGGCAAGAAGCAGAAGTTTCAATGGGGACAAGCAGAGCGAGTGTGAACATGGCTGATAAGGTCATAAGTAATAGGAGCAGAACTAGGCCATTCAGTCCATCACGTCTACTCCACCATTCAATCATGGCTGATCCATCTCTCCCTCCTAACCCCATTCTCCTGCCCCATAACCCCCTAATCCCCAACACCCATACTGATCAATATATTCTGAAAAGTAAGGTCATCCACATTGATGCACAAAACGGAAGAGACAAGTATTCTGTTCTTAAATAGTTAAGGGATGAGGAAACGTTGATATCAAAAATCCTGCGTGCTTGTGCAAATGTCTGGAAAGCAAATTGCACGTTTGCCTTTATTACAAGGGTTGGGCTGAGGAATGGTTGATGGAATTTAATCAGGAAATGTGAAGTGTTAAACTTTGGCAAGTCTAACATGGGCAGGACCTACAGTGAATGGAAGGCTCTGTGAAGTGTTGTAGAGTAAAGGGATCTTGGAGTGCAGGTACATTTGTTCCTTGAAAATGGCATCACAGGTAGATAGGGTGGTCAAAAAGTATTTTGGCACATTGGCCTTCATCAGTCAGAATATGGGATATAGAAGTTGGGAGATAGATACAAAAAGCTCTCAGCGGGACAGGCGGCATCTCTGGAGAGAATGGGTGACGTTTCGGGTCGGGACCCTTCTTCAGACTGATGTCTGGGGAGAGGGATTTACATAGATAAGGAAGTGTAAGGTGTGAAAACAGGACAAAAGGGTACTGAGAAGATTTATGAGGATGTTACCAGGACGAGGGCCTGAGCTATAGGTTGAGCAGGCTAGGATTTTATTAATTGGAGCGCAAAAAATGAAGGGTAGATCATGAGGGATAGATCGGGTAAATACAGTCTTTTGCCCAAAGCAATGGAATCAAGAACCAGAGAGCATTTAAAGGCGAGGGAGGGGATGGATTTAATAGGAACCCAAAGGGTAACTTTATTCTTTTACACATAGGTGTAAGGAACAAGCTGCTGAAGGAGGTAGTCGAGGCTGGTAGTATCACAAGGTTTAGGAAACATTTGACCATATGGATATGACAAGTTTACACGGATATGGGCCAAACGCAGGAATGTGGGACTAGAGTAGATGGGGCATGTTGGTCAGCGTGGGCAAGTCGGGCCAAGGGGCCAGTTTCCACTCTGTGACCATGACAAGAGGATTTGAGTACAGAGGTAAGGAAGTCATGCAGCAATTGAACAGGACGTTGGTGAGACAGCATCTAAGCTATCATTTTTTTATCTCCTTACCCAAGAAGTGACAGAGGAAGTAGAAATATTTGAGAGGCTGGGTCCAGGAGTGGTAGTTTTGGCATGAGGGGAATTTGAGTAGATTAGACTCACATGTCAGTTTAGAACAATGAGACGAGATCTCATTGAATCAACAACATTCCTCTAGGGCTTCAAGGTTCCCTGGCTGAGTCCAGAACTAAGTTTTGCAATCTCAGGATAAAAAGGTACATGACTTTGAGATTCGCTCAAGTTTATTGAAAGCGATATCCAGAAATGTATTGCAAAATACAAAGTGCTGGAGTAAATTAGCAGGTCAGGCAGCACCAGTGGAGGGAAATGGACAGATTATGTTGAATTGAGACCATCCTTCCGGGGGGGGGAGAGAGGATCTGAACAAGAGTGGGGAGATGGGGCAAAGACAGGCAAGGTCATAGATGGATACAGTGATTGACAGATGGATGAAGTGACAAGAGGCCAGAGCTGCAAAGGAGCCAAAAGGGCGTCAAATAAAGAAAGAGGATCCCCTCTCATCATATCCCTTCCTCCAGCTTTACATTTCACTCTTCCTCATCAGCCATTTGCTTTTTGCACAAGATTCCAGCATTTGTACTTCCTTGCATCTCCAGAAATCCATCAGCATCTAAGGGTAAAGGAATTGTGCTGAAAAATGGCAAGTTAAAGCCCCTGTCCCACTTTCACGACCTAATTGGCGACCTCTGCCGAGTTTGCCTTGACTCATACTCGCAGCATGGTCGCCACGAGGTCGTAGGAGGTCTTTGTAACTCTTCCTCATGAGTGGTCTCCGCGTACTCATGGCCTCAAGTAGGTTGCGGCGTTTATTCCAGCCTGATAAAAAATGTTTACGAGTTTTTTAAAAAGTCGGCATGGAAAAAATTGACACCTTTTACTCGTAGGTAGGTCGTGATGGTAGTTGTAGGTTTGTAACTGGCCCAAGAAAAAAATAGCAAACATGACATCATTTTATCATGTGATCATTTTCCACTCGTAGCTGGTCGTAGTTGGTCTTAGATGTGGAAGACGGAGGTCAAGGGTGTCGTAGACATAGTCGTAGGAGGACTTTTACTTCGGCGAGTCAACTCGACCTTGACATTTTTTTCAACTCGTCTAGGGTCTTCTAAACTCGTGCATTAGGTCGTCCAAGTGGGACAGACCCTTAAGCATCAGCCACTACACTGATGAATCACAACGCACCCACGAAGGGGTGGATTGCTACTCCTGCATATTTTATTCTTGAGCACTTCAAAATTAGTCCATTTCGTGCAAAGTGCTGTAGAATGTCCCAACTATTATTTAAAAGACTGTACTTTTAGCAGGACATTTGCCAAAAATTGCCAAATCTTTCCAAAAACTATCACAACCAAAGAAGGAATCATCAGAGACACAAAATGCTGGAGTAACTCAGCGAAGGAATCGCCATGTTAGCTTTTTATACTACGCCCAAGTACTCTAGGCAAGTGAGGCACATGCCCCAAATTAATCTCACCCCAATTATCTTTTGCCCATCAACATGCATAAATGTTTAATCAAAATTCAGAGAAATACATCATTTAAATTCAAATATTTTATTCACACTGATCTAAGTTTAAACATTAGAAATTCAAGGGGAGCTTCTCCACAAAGCTCAAAAAGTTTAACATGTTCAATGTACGACCACAATGCAGAATTGTGCTGCTATTTTGCATGTTTAACGTGTGATGCACACTTTATAAATGTAATGTACAAATCTTTTAACCAACATCCATCTCAAAGGTGAATCGGTACCTTTTCTTGAAAAAAAGGTGTTACAATTGTAGGTGACCCGAACTTTACAAGGGCACAAAGTGGCAGCAACCACCTGAACTTCAGAAAATCCAGAAAATGCATTGGTGGTGAATAAACATGTGCAAAGAGGCAGAACAATGAATACCACTGAAGTAATTAAATAGATTAGATCATTCTTTTTCATGATTTCTATTCACAAGAGTCAGTGCTGGACATTTATGCTTTTAGTTCCTTTTTACATCGTCCTACACTGATTTTTCTGTACACATTTACACCACTTAAATGACAGATTACAGCTTCAAATGCAACAATCAAGGTTGCCAAAGTTCTGGGCCTTTATTCAAAAGGAAGAATGTTGGAACATGTCTGAAAGGATCAGAACCCAAAACATTTTTTGGATATGCCTGTAAAGATTAAATTTTTAAACAGATCGATTTTTTTGTGGGTAGTGGACAAAAAATTAAACCTGTGCCAGTTTGTGTTTACCAATAACATTGTCCAAATCATCAAACCAGTCAAAAAAAAATCATAATGGATATCCCCATTTGTTTGAGCCAGTACTGTATTACGTACTAGGCAGAAGAACATGTAGCTACTGCAGTGAGATCATAAACAGCCAAAGGCTTGCCTCAGAAAGAGCATGGTATGAAGGAAGTAAACCCTAGTTTAGTTTAGAGATACAGCGCAGAAACAGGCCCTTCGGCCCATGCCGACCACCCCAGGCTATCCTACACACTTGGGACAATTTACAATTTTACTGAAGTCTGTCAACCTGCACATCTTTGGGGTGTGGCAGGAAACCGGAGCACCCGGAGAAAACCCATGCGGCCACAGGGAGCAGGTACAAACATCACAGGTGGTCAGGACAAACCAAGGTCTCTGGCACTGTAAGGCAACAACTCTACCGCTGAACCGTTGTGCCACCTCGTGGGCATGCAGAGTTGGTGAACTGATGCAGTGGTGTTGGGAGCGGGGCTGGATGGATAGTGAGCGAGGCAAGCAGGAAGCTACATTGGCAGAAAAAGGACACACACAATGTTAACATTGGTAAACTCAAAGGCAGAGTGCCCGTGTGCCAGCACCATCGTGACTTTTGACCCGACTGGCAAATGTCCATTCCACAGCAGAGGCATTGAAGATGGAGGAACGTTTGGGTAGGTTTTATAAAGCATTAAATACAATCCAAATGTTCAAATTCAAATGATGCGATTCATTGGTATTACTTTATTGCGAACAGCTGACACAAGGATAGAGATGTAATGCATCGGCATCCCTGAAGGTGCAGCACACTTTACTGCCAAAGCAGTGGCACGGATCCTAAAGTAGCTGCCCCGGCTTCAGCGACCCAGGTTCAATCCTGACCGCCAGTGTTGCCCGTGTGAAATTTGCTCAAAAGGCAAACGTGTGCTCATCAAGAGATAGAGCTGCTGCTTCAAGAACATAGTTCAATCCAGACCTTGGGTGCTGTCTGTGTGGAGTTTGCATGTTCTCTCTGCCACTGTGTGGGCTTCATCAGTGTCCTCCCACATCCTAAAGGTGCATCTGTAGGTTAATTGACCACTGTAAATTGCCCCTATTTCGTAAGAAGTGGAATGGCAGAACAAATGCGAATGTGCGCTTGATGGTCAGCATGGTATTGTTAGAATACCATAAGACCTAACAATAGATGTCAAGATGTTAAAGTTGTAACTCAAAGGTAAGTGGTTTATTTTTCCTCCTTTGGAAAGTCTCCTTCATTTATTTGTCCTCCTTTGGAAAAAGCGTCTCCTTCAAAATATTTGACAAAAATATGGAAATACTCAATACATGCAAAATTAATAGACAAGCAAAATTCACTAGGGATCAGTAGGATCAGGATCAAGTTTTAGGAAAATAGTGTTCAATATGGCTTCCCTCTCAATCCAAGGGCATGGTATATTTGTAGTAATATCTTTCAGGATGTGATCAACTCAGTTGATCTCTCCCCTCCTTCATGAAGAAAGCCACATCCAAAAGTACACAAATAAAAACACATTCTTACTCCTAACATCAAACTTCATCTCCTCCTCCAACAATTCTGTCAAATGACAAAGTCCATATATCATACTGGACTTCCAGTTCTCCAGTCCGGAAGGCATCGATTTGCATGTGCAACTTTTGCATTGAGCTTCATTGAGCTGGCGCTTCATTGTCCCACCCAAACTGCTGCGATACAAGCATCAAGGTAGAGTATGAATTTGACCATCAGACATAAAAATGTAGTTCACTCATGCCAACCCCCAGTTGATCTATCCCCCTCCTTCATGAAGAAAGCCACAGCCAACACACCACTCCCGCCTGAGCTGACATCAGCTAACAAATGGCAGGTCAAATATACTACATTCAAAGGTAGTCTTCATGACCACATTAGTCACCGCACTTCTTCCCAAGAGAGCAGGGAGCCCATTCTCTTTACTTTCTCCACCACCCACGGTGTCAGCATCTGCAGTAACTGCATTTATTGTTCAAATGAGGGCCTGTTCCTCCGTGGAATGACATTTTGATTAACTGGATCAATATCATGTCTACGTCAACTTCCGAGCTTGAAATCAAGCTGCTGAAGACTTGGGAGAATTATTGCCGCACAGGGTTCCTGTTAACAGAGGTCAGGTTAATTACAAACACCTTTCCAAGCGCAATAAGATGACAGATCTCTTAACCAACCATGCCTTTGGTCCAAGGATTCCAATGCCCACATTGAAAAATGCATCAACACATTTACAGGGTCAATGAAGCAGGATGTTTTTACTCATCAAGCTATTTTTAAGCACTTTGTCAAATCCAATCTATACATTCAGCAATACTCCCATGCACTTGGACTGGGGCGGACACTATGCTGAGTTCAGTGGGGTGGGTTTATCTCAAATATCTCTTACTTGCCCAGTTGCACCGCAAACATGACAAGGGTAACAGGAAGACACATTCTCCATGAAGTAAAATCTTGGTGAAGATCGTCTCACAGTATTGGCCAGATTTTGAAACTGACAATGGATCAGCACTGGACTGGGGGGGCAAAGGGATGGGGCATGGGAAGCACAGGTAACACAAAGAACAAATGGGACTGCTGCTAGTTATTCCCACATTTGTAATTTTGGATTTTTCTTTGTTTAAACCCCCCCCCTTTAGTTTAGTTTAGAGATTCAGCATAGAAACACACCCTTCGGTCCACCCGAGCCAACCAGAAATCCCTGCACACTAACACCAACGCACACCCCGATTTACATTTTTAACAAGCCAATTAACCTACAAACCCGTACGTCTTTGGTGTGTGGGAAGAAACCGAAGCACCCGGAGAAAACCTACGCAGGTCACGGGGTGAACGCAAAACTCCATACAGACGATACCCGTGGTCAGGGTCGAACCCAGATCTCTGGTGCTGCAAGGCAGCAACTCTACCACTGCGCCACCGTGCCGCCCCCTCAGCCCCTTCAAGTCTTCAACCTTTTAAAGAAACTACACCCGACCTGACGGAAAGTCTTCAACCCAAAACATCAACCGTTTTCTTCTCGCCACAGGTGCTATCTGACCTGCTGAGTTTTGCTAGCAGTTTGGGGTTTTTTTATTCCAGGTTTCCAGTAACTGCAGGGGTTTTTTTTTAAATATTTAAAAATAATCAAACCCACAATTTTAAAAAATGTTGATGCATTGCCATCTGAAGATTTATTCCCCCCTCCCAGGTGATGCAGAATAAAAGCAGGTTTACCAATCCATGTACACACTGACACCAGTACATTGAAACACAACTGCAGGACAAAGCATTGCCAGTGGGGCGTGTAGGAGGGAACTGCACATACTAGTGTAAACCGAAGATAGACGCAAAATACTGGAGGAACTCAGTGGGTCAGACAGCATCTCTGGAGAAAAGATAACATTTCAGGTCGAGACCCTTCCTTAGATTCCTTCAGTCTGAAGAAGGGTCTCGACCCAAAGCGTCACCTGTTCCTTTTCTCCAAAGATGCTGTCTGACCCGCTGAGTTACTCCAGCTTTTTGTGTCCATTGCCAGCACAGTGACAGCCCCTTCTCGCAGATTGTTTCCTTGCTCACCTCAATTAAAAGGATTTCAACAACTCCTCAATCAACCTTGGAAGACTGGTCAAATTGCTAACTGGGATTTGAGATGTTTGAATGGGTAGTTACATTGTGTATGTCCAAGGCCAAAAAAAAACACCACACCAGACAGAAATGATGCTCAATAGTGAAGTTTCATTTCATGCTTATACATAATTTATATAAAATACCAATGTAAATCATTTCAGTAGCCGATATAGACTTACGGTCAACACATCCGGTTGTGGGTTTAACCAGCAAAAAGTTCTATTACTATTTCTGTAACTGATGCAGATTTCCATTCACTCACCAGCACCCAACCTCGTATCGAGTTTTCAGGTCCACACCGGCAATTATGTAATATTGAAGGGCACTTAATTACCTACATAAAAACCTTCCACCGAGAAAAACCTATCAACATCACAATCAAACAGGTCACTGATTCCTGCTTTATCACCAATGCTCAACAGGTAATCTTCCTGAGATAGTGACGGGGACAAATTTACAAACAGTCCTTCCTCTTCCATGGGCGTTGAAATCTGATCTTCAGTTTGCTGCAAAAGGTTATTCAATGAGCTCAATGGTGATAGGTAAGAAAATTGTGAGCCCGGATCGTCTCCATGCTGCGTCCCATTTGAAATGTCTGAATCTGTCAAAAAGGACAAATTAAAACAATCAAGTCTCATTTCTTTTAACAGTTTCAAGAACACACGCCACTTCCATTTCAATGCAATGATACTAGCTATGAGTTATTCACCCAGCTAATCACCACCAAACCGGGTGGATTAAGTCTGAATAGACAAGTGGTGCAGGAGTAGGCCATACGGCCCTTCAAGCACTCAATAGACAATAGGTGCAGGAGTAGACCATTTGGCCCTTCGAGCCAGCACCGCCATTCAATGTGATCATGGCTGATCATCCACAATCAGAACCCCGTTCCTGCCTTCTCCCATATCCCCCGACTCCGCTATCTTCAAGATCCCTGTCTAGCTCTCTCTTGAAAGTTTCCAGAGAACCGGCCTCCACCGCCCTCTGAGGCAGAGAATTCCACACACTCACAACTCTGTGTGGAAAAAGTGTTTCCTCGTCTCCGTTCTAAATGGCTTACTCCTTATTCTTAAACTGTGGCCTTAAAGAAAGGTCTCAACCTGAAACGTCACCCATTCCTTCTCTCCAGAGATGCTGCCCACCCCCTGAGTTACTCCAGCATTGTGTGTCGAACTCAGGTGATTAACAATTCGAGTGAATCTTTTTCTTTAAAAAAATGAAACTGACAGAGTAGGTAGAAGTAGTACTGGAATAACGCAGTGGGTCAGGTTGAGATGCTGCCTGATCTGCTGAGTTACTCCAGCACTTTGAGATCTTCGCACGATTCCAGTACTATTACAATATTTAAAAGACATTTGGACAGGTACATGAATAGGAAAGATAGAGGGATATGGGCTGAATACAGGCAGGTGAGACTAGTGTAGATGAGAAATCTTAGACAAGAGGGGCAAGTTGGGCCTGTTTCTGTGTGCGATGACCTGTTTCTGTGTGCAGTTCCTTGTGTCGACAGGTCCAGCAGTGAAGGACCTGAACAACTACTTCAGCAAGGGATGGAACAAAGAACACGCAAGATCAAGTAGCTTTAAGCAAAGGATCTACATGTTGAAATATATACAACAGAGGTTTAAATTCTGGCCGCCTTCAATTAAACTGTCTTGTTCATGCCCATTTTGTCTACCAGAGGCTATCTCTGCACAAATGAACTCTGTCCAAGCTTAAGCGCAAGCTCAAAGCACATCAGAAATGTGAACTTAGATCATATATTGTCAAGTTTGAAAGGGTTCAGAAAAGATTTATGAGGATGCTGCCAGGACTGGAGGGTGTGAGCTACAGAGAGAGGTTGAGTAGGCTGGGTCTCTATTCCATGGAGCGCAGGAGGATAAGGGTAGATCATATAGAGGTGTACAAAAGGGATAGATCGGGTAGATGCACCGAGTCTTACCCAGAGTCAGGGAATCGAGGACCAGAGGACACAGGTTCAAGGTGAAGGGAAAAAGATTTAATAGGAATCCGAGAGGTAGCTTTTTCACGCAGAGGGTGGTGGGTGTATGGAACAAGCTGCCAGAGGAGGTGTTTGAGGCTGGGACTATCCCATCGTTTAAGAAACAGTTGGACAGGTAGATGGACAGGACAGGTTTGGAGGGTTATGGACCAAGCGCAGGTAAGTGGGGCTAGTGTAGCTGGGACATTGTTGGCCGGTGTGGGCGTGTTGGGCGGAAGGGCCTGTTTCCACACTGCATTAATCTATGACTAAATAATATCAAGACAAAATGAATTGAAATACAACATTATTTTGCTGTGTACACTATTCCCACCATTTTGGTTGGGATCAATAAATACCTTACACTAAAAAAAGGGTTTTATTTCACCTCTCCACCAATTCCAATATTGGTGGCCAGTGGGAGGGGGGAGAAGGGGTAGCTTTCTGAAGCGCTAGCATGGCATTGTTGGCCAGAGGTACTGGTTTCCAGAGGGCTAGTATGGACATTGTGGGCCGAATGGATTCTTGGGCTGGCAGCTCGGTCACTGAGACCACTCACACAAGGTTTTTTGGGGGGTTTTTTTAAACATTCATAACTTATTTATTTTTCATCGATGGGAATAATCCTCGGTGCCTCCTCAGTGGAGGAGGACTGTGAGTAAGTTGGCCAAACATCATAGTGATATATAGCAGCCGTCTTTTCTAAAATCAATATACAGGAAGTGATCAAGATGAGACATTTAATTATATAGATATTAAGCAAAAAAAAAAAATTTGCCAAAGCATGGAGTACTGAGACTCCTACAGCTCAAACTGAGGTACAGAGCAAATTCATTGTTTTATCTCCAAAGGGGATAGTTACACAAGACAAGGGGAATAGCAATCTAGAAAGTGACAACCCAGTCTGAGATTTCACTAGATCGGATAAAAATATGCTGGGTGAGCAGTATCTTCAAAATTGAATACACTACCGTTCTCTTCAGGTTTGTGCATAGCACAGAACCTGGCAGAACGCCATTCGTTACAACGTCAAGGATTTCTGCAAACACCAAGATAAAACTTCACACTGGGAGCCCCTGATCCAATAAGTCTGAAGAAGGGTCTTGACCAGAAACGTTACCCATTCCATCTCTCCAGAGGTGCTGCCTGTCCCGCTGAGTTACTCCAGTTTTTTGCGTCTATCTTCGGTTTAAACCAGCATCTGCAGTTCCTTCCTACACCAAATCTCTCACAATTTCCCTTCCTCTGCAAAAAACATAGTGCCCACCATAGTGTTTGGGACAAAGACCCATCATTTATTCATTTGCATCTTAAGATACATCTTCAGACTTATTGGATCAGGGGCTCCCATTTAAAGTCTTATCTTTGTGTTTGCAGAAATCCTTTAGCATACTACTTGAGGTTGTAACTAACGAAGTACTGTGCTGTGCACAAACCTGAAGTGAGAGGTAGTGCAATTTGAGATTTTTTTTTTTTAATTGAAAAAAAAAAATCACATGTGGTTAAAGTGCACATTGTCAGATTTTCTTAAAGGGTATTTTTATACATTTTGGTTTCACCATGTAGAAATGACAGATGTGTTTATAAATAGTCCCCCCATTTCTACACGGTGAAACTGCCTTTATGGAAATCTGACAATGTGCACTTTAACCACATGTGTTTTTTCTACTACAAATCTCAAATTGTGGAGTAAAGAGGCAAATAAGATAAGAGCTTTTAAAAATAGCGAAGCCAGGGGATATGGGGAGAAGGCAGGAACGGGGTACTGACTGTGGATGATTAGCCATGATACATTGAATGGCGGTGCTGGCTTGAAGGGCCGAATGGCCTACTCCTGCACCTATTGTCTATAAATTAATAATGGGTCTTGGTCCCAAATATTATGGAGGGCACTGTACTTCTTTCCTTGTTACCCATCGCCCCTCCCTCCCCCACCACAATCAAACTATTATCTCTCTTGTTATCGAGAGCAATAAATATGTAACACACACACACACACATCGCAGGCAGGGAACAGGGCAAGCAGGGGGAGCACTGTCTGAAATTCACACGGTGCAAAGCCAAGGTGATACAGACACACACCATGATGAACAGGAAGGTAGGCGCTGTAATTAAGACGGCTAAAGCACAGTGTACGGTAAGTCCTTTAAAAGAGGGGGGAGAGTGGGAGAGAAGGATGGAGAAGGAACGGAGACAACTTTAAAGGAGCCAGACAACTTTTAAGAAGCTAGAGATACACGGCTGTGAAGTTCGTCGGACATTACATTACCAGTCGGTTATCCTTGGTTCTGAAAACTAATGATTACCTTTTTTTTCCCCCCCAATGAGCCAATGAAATTCACCGGTCAGCACCAGCTACAACCTACAAGAACCTTCGACCTCCTGGCAACCCACCTACGGCACGAGAATGTTCAACATGGTGAAGAATTTGCCGCGACCATAATGAGGCCGCGACTAGTTCCCAGAATGCGGCAACTCCTCGCGGCCATGAAGGCGGCTGCAGTCTCCTGCAGTCGCCTAAAAAGTCCCCCAAGTGGGACAGGCCCATTAGGCACGAGTCATCAAACACAGGTGTGTGGTTTCCAGGTTGCACTGTCACCAGATTTCTTCACTAAATGTCACAAGTTCTTTTCAACCAAGCCTTTGTTTCCCCACTAATTTTCCAATGACTTCACCACGAGGCCAAATACAAAAGGTGAAGCATGTCGCATGCGCACTCTTCTCCCAGTCAGTAATTTTTGTATAGGGCCTACCTCGGACACGTAACTGAGAAATACTTCTAGAATGTTCCTTGCTGCTGGACTTCATTGGGCTACTTGATGGCGCAGAATCGTCGGGACATAAATAAACCTCGATCGGCCCCCTCGTACTCGACAAATGTATCTGCAAGTTCTGAATGAAATTAAAAACAATGGTCACAGAAAGTTAGCATTTTAGTGAAATAGGTGGCAAACACAATCCACTTGAACAATACACTAAGTATAATTTTTCATTGTAAATGTACTCCAATGAAGACTTCTCAAAAGTTTAACTCAATCACTTCTGTTTTGATCAATGCAAACAGAGGGACATTTAAATATGTCATAAAGAGACTAGGCTTTACAAAAAAAACTCCCCATCCCCGACTGACCTTTCCGTCCTGGGCATCCTCCATTGTGGAGTAACCACCTCATATTTCGCTTGAGGAGCTTACAACCCAGCAGCTTTAATATTGACTTCTCTAACTTCAAGTCACCCTTGCATCCCCTCTTTCTCTCCCTCTGCCCATCCCGTCCCCCCCCCCCCTCCCCCAGTCGCCATACTAATTTCACTATTGTCTTGTTGAGTTTCACTGTCTGTAACCCGTTTTCACCTAGCCCACAGCCAACAATGGACCATTGTGGGATCCACCTTCATATGATCATCGTTGCTTTCTGCATATCTTTCATTTGTTCTATATCTTGCAATATCACCGTCGGTATATCTTGGTTCACTTTCTCCTATCTCTCAGTCGGAAGAAGAGTCTCGCCTCTTGACGTCACCTTATTCCTTTTCTCCAGAGATGCTGCCTGACCCGCCCGCAGTGTTAAGGGCCTGTCCCACTCCAGAGTTATTCACGAATTCTCCTGAGTTATTCACAAACTCTCCCGAGTTTTCCCCTCGATTATGCCAGCTGTAGGTACTCGGGTCATCAGGTAAGTCGGGACGTTTTTTCAGCCTGATCAAAAATGTCCACAAGTTAAAAAAATAGCCCCGAGTACCTATGGCTGGCATAACGCGCCACTACGATATATCCACGGACTCCTATGGACTCGTTACGAACATTCTGGGAGTTTGAATTCAGGGGAAAACTCGGGAGAATTTGTGAATAACTCGGAAAAGTGGGACAGGCCCTTTACTCCAGCTTTTTGCATCATCACCGATTTGTATTTGTCACGTTCTGATTTTATTTTAGATTATCAGCACTTGCTTTTACAAATATTGATCAAAATCTCACACAGCCAACTCTGCGACCAAACTTACATCGTAAGGATCAGGTACTTCCAGCCGGGTTTCAGGAGGGGCTTTAACAGCTATTACCACCTGGCCCTTAAAACTCTGGATTTTTCTGATGTCTTGATATGTTACATAATTTAATGTGGTAGATGTTAAGGACAGTGAACCGAGCATCACAATTCAAGTCAGTGCAGGTCAAAAATAAAGTCTGAAGTGGTTTCCACCCATTAAAAAAATAAAAAATAAAAATAAACAGCTTCTGGATAAACATCTTCCCTCTTGTCAGGCTTCGAAACAGTCCTTCCATAAGCTAGGTATCAGTCTAACTCTCCTCGACCTCATGGCGGACATTGGACTTTATCTCTGGAAATGGTGAACTATAATGCTGAAACTACATTGTCTGCCCCATTGCTCCACATATGGTACTAGAGTTTGGCTCGATTGCATTTATGTATAGCATTATACAATTTGATCAGATGACATATAACCATATAACAATTACAGCACGGACACAGGCCCTCTCGGCCCTTCCAGTCCGTGCCGACCATTTGTTTTCCCCTAGTCTCATCAACCTGCACTCAGACCATACCCCTCCATTCCCTTCACGTCCATATACCTATCCACTTTACTCTTAAATGTTAAAATCGATCCTGCCTCCACCACTTCTGCTGGAAGCTCATTCCACACAGCCACCACCCTCTGAGTAAAGAAGTTCCCCCTCACGTTACCCCAAAACTTCTGTCCCTTAATTCTCATGTCATGCCCTCTTGTTTGAATCTTCCCTACCCTCAATGGGAAAAACGTATCCACGTCAACTCTGTCTATCCCTTTCATCATTTTAAAGACCTCAATCAAGTCCCCCCTTAACCTTCTGCGCTCCAAAGAATAAAGACCTAACTTGTTCAACCATGACATGCAAACCAAAACTTTTCACTGTACCTCAGTACACGTGCCAATAATAAATTTAAACCTAAATAAGCAACTTATCTACGCTTTTCGTTTTGGACGATGGTACTCTGAATCAAAGATGGGTTTTTTTTCTCTCCTCAGTGTTCTCCTTGTTTATCCCTCATTTCACTGGAACATTCACTGATATAATTTTCAAAGATGTCTTACAAATTTGGTTCTGGTTACCAGTCAGATGTACATTCAGCCCACGAGCCCATTACTAGCCCAGTAGTTCCACTCCCGTGCTTTCCCACCGCCATCCTCTCCACACCTCCCCCCGGCTCT
Organism: Okamejei kenojei; assembly: GCA_035221665.1. Classification (NCBI taxonomy): domain Eukaryota; kingdom Metazoa; phylum Chordata; class Chondrichthyes; order Rajiformes; family Rajidae; genus Okamejei; species Okamejei kenojei. The sequence continues at coordinate 149,066,691 of CM069132.1, forward strand.
GGCAAATTTCCCCTTTTCCGCTTAATTTACGTTTAAATCGACTACCAAATTCAGTCAAGCTGTTGAGCCTAGTCCAAAGCAACCTGTCACACAAAATATGTAAGAAAGAACTGCAGATGCTGGTTTAAATCGAAGGTAGACTCAAAATGCTGAAGTAACTCAGCAGGATGAGGCAGCATTTCTGGAGAGAAGGAATGGGTGAAGTTTCAGGTCGAACTGGTAACGTCGCCCATTCCTTCTCTCCAGAGATGCTGCCTCACCCACTAAGTTACTCCAGCATTTTGTGTCTACCTTGTTACGCAACACGTTTCCCCATCTCTCTGCAGCTCTTCTGATAAATCTCTTCATACTGCATGCACTAGCTGTGGAACCTCCACGCGGCGAAAAACAAGGCTAGCAAACCCGTTGGGAATTTGGGGAAAAATTTAGCAAGGATATCTTTGGTTTTCCGAGTCCTCCGTCAGCTTTTTGAGGTCCAAGGTGCAGCTTTGGATCAAGTCATCCAACTTCTTCTCCTTCAGGCTGAGTTCTGCCACCTCCCGGTTGAGTCCCTGGCATCGTTTCAACAGACCGTCCTTGTCTGTCAGGCTGCAACCCCTGGGAGACAGAGCAGCAACGTGGCTATTACTCAACCACTCAAATTACCCAACTGAAAAACAATTCTCAGTCTCAAAAAGTAAATGTTAAAAAATAACATTCTTGTCTACATTAACTCAAAGAATGGCTGATTTCTCAATCGTTTTAATGCTCAAGGAAGCAACATCTTTGCAGTTCCACACCTTGCAAATATTTGGACCTCACTTGGATTGCTCCAGTTTCCTCCCACATCCCAAAGACGAGCAGGTTTGTTTGGTTAATTGGGCTCTATTGAATTCCCCCGAGTGTGTGGCAGGGTGGATGTGAGATAACAGAACTAGTGTCAGCTGGAGATAGATGGTCAACGTGGTCTTGGTGGGCCAAAGCCCCTCCCCCCCTTACACACTATCTTTAAACTAAACAGAACTCATTCTGTATCAACTCAAATAGCAGATTTATCAATCCTGTTAATGCTTTATGAAGATGCACTGTTGAACATTCTGGGTACCATGTTATAGGATAGATGTCAAACTAGAAATGGTGCAGAGAAGATTTACCAGGAATCTGCCAGGACTTGAGGGTCTGAGCTATAGGGAGTGGTTGAACACTCTGGGATTCTATTCCTTGGAGCTCAGGAGGATGAGGGGTGATCTGATAGAGGCATATAAAATCATGAGTGGAATAGATCAGTAGATGTGTAGAGAGTCTCTTGCCCAGAGTTGAGGCATTGAGGACCAGAAGACATAGGTTTAAGCTAAAGGGTAAAAGATTTAAAGTGAATCTTTTTCCACACAAAGGGTGGTGGGTGTATGGAACGAGCAGCCAGAGGAGGTAGTTGAAGCAGGGACTATCGCAACGTTTAAGAAACAGTCAAGACAGGTACATGGATAGGACAGGTTTGGAGGGATATGGGCCAAACGCAGGCAGGGATTAGTGTAGCTGGGACATGTTGGCCGGTGTGGGCAAGTTGGGCCGAAGGGAATGTTTCCCCGCTATGTGACTATAACATTTACAAGGGAAAGCCGCCTTGCAAATTTGTACAACACTTGGATTTCGTGCTTTGAATTTGGACAAAACCAAGACAACGTCACTCATTCTTTAAAGATGCAATCATGCAAGCATCTCTGGAAAAATAAGAGAGAAAAAAACCTTTGTTGCAGTGAATGGCGGCATTAGCTTGGAATATGTGGTTACGGGGAATTGAAACTTTCCCCCATCACCATTCAGCCCTTCTCCAACCTCACAAACATCGGAACGAAATGAAACGTTGGCAACATTTATTTTCATAACGTATGCTGAACAGATCACAGATCATTCACACTGCTTCTCAACAATATCAACCATCCTGCATGTCAGTGTTGAAAAATCATTGGATGTGCCCAGAGCTCAGTACGTTTACAATTTAACAGAAAATTTCCACACACGAGCTGACAGCGATTACAAAAGATGGCGGAAAGGACAAAGATTGCGTGCCTGAATCTTTGATCAGACTTTACTGGCTTCATCTTGCACTGCATTTTATTCCCTTATCATGCATCTGTACGCTGCGAATGGCTCGATTGCTCGGTCTGAAGAAGGGTCTCGACCCGAAACGTCACCTTTGGGTTCCTTCTCTCCAGAGATGCTGCTGCCTGTCCCGCTGAGTTTTTTGTCCCTATCTTCGCCCGATTGTAATCATGTATTGTCTGCCCGCTGACTGGTTGGCACACAACAACAGCTTTTCACTGTACCTCGGAACGAGAGACAATACACTAAACTAAACTAAAATCAAAGCTGATTTTGTGCAGGTGACACCATGCAAGAAACTCAATCTAGTTTGCCTGACAGCACAAAGAACAAGTGCACACAGATCAACGAGTGGCTCTGGATGAATCACTATTCCAGAGCTGGGAGAAAGCCACTCCCAGCTGTCTCCATGCCAAGTATGCTTGGAGTCAGTTTAAACAGTATCATTGCTATCAAAAGGTGCAAATGTCAGATGCAGAGTGTGACCCTCAATAGTCGCAGCTGGTAGAGATGCTGGCTCACAGCGCCAGAGAACCAGGTACGATCCTGACCTCGGATACTGCGTGGAGTTTGCACATTTTTAGTATTGAGCACACAGCACAGTGGCACAGCTCATTGCGACACCACATCACAGTGTCAGAGACCCAAGTTGAATCAGGACCTCTGGCACTGTCAGTGTGGAGTCTGCACATTCTCCCCGTGACCATGTGGGTTTTCTCCTGGCGCTCCCATATCCTCCCACAACGCAAAAATGTGCGTTACTTGGCCTCTAAGATTGTCCTTAGCCTGGACAATCAGTGCCTCCCAAAGTATACTCCAGGCCAATAGCGTAAGAACAAAAGTTGTCAGTGAACAGGTCAAAGTGAGAAACACAGCACCAGTCTGAACGGGCGATCAGTGTGGGCTCAATTGGCCAAAGCACCCATGCCCATAATGCACCTCAAACTAAACGAAGAGCAGACCTGCAAAGATTTAGGGCGGTCATGGTGGCGCAGCAGTAGAGTTGCTGCTTTACAGCGAATGCAGCACTGGAGACCCGGGTTCAATCCTGAATACGGGAGCTGTCTGTACGGAGTTTGTACGTTCTCCCCGTGATCTGTGTGGGTTTTCTCCGAGATCTTCCTCCCACACTCCAAAGACGTACAGGTTTGTAGGTTAATTGGCTTGGTAAATATTTAAGTTGTCCCTTGTGGATGTAGGATAGTGTTAATGTGCAGGGATCGCTGGTCGGCATGGACCTGGTGGGCCGAAGGGCCTGTTTCCACACTGTATCTCTAAACTAAACTAATAAGCCCCATGTGTTAAAGTTCAGGATGGCCCTGGCTTTTGTCCCTTGGATCGCACCAATTTTTGCTTATTCCGCATACTCACTAACCATGTCATCAACATTCAAATCCAAATCGTTAATTTTTAACAATCCCTGTGGCATATCATTTGTTACAGGCCCTCTGCCATGATTTTCCTTCCTTTAAGCCAATTTTGTATCCAGTTGGCTATCTCGCCCCGGATTGTATGTGATCTAACCCTCCAGAACAGCCTGCAGTAACCTGTCAAAGGCCTTGCTAAAGTCCACCGACAACATCTACCCTTCCCTCATATCGTCTTAGTCACCTCATCAATAAACGCAATCAAATTTGAGAGAACATTTCCCATGCTCAAAGCCAAAAGGACTATCCCTGAACAGTTCTTATATAACATATAACAATTACAGCACGGAAACAGGCCCTCTCGGCCCTTCCAGTCCGTGCCGACCATTTGTTTTCCCCTAGTCCCATCTACCTGCACTCAGACCATACCCCTCCATTCCCTTCACATCCATATACCTATCCACTTTACTCTTAAATGTTAAAATCGATCCTGCCTCCACCACTTCTGCTGGAAGCTCATTCCACACAGCCACCACCCTCTGAGTAAAGAAGTTCCCCCTCACGTTACCCCGAAACTTCTGTCCCTTAATTCTCATGTCATGCCCTCTTGTTTGAATCTTCCCTACCCTCAATGGGAAAAACGTATCCACGTCAACTCTGTCTATCCCTTTCATCATTTTAAAGACCTCAATCAAGTCCCCCCTTAACCTTCTGCGCTCCAAAGAATAAAGACCTAACTTGTTCAACCTTTCTCTGTAACATTGTTGCTGGAACCCTGGCAACATTCTAGTAAATCTCCTCTGTACTCTCTCTATTTTGTTGACATCCTTCCTATAACTAGGCGACCAAAATTGTACACCATACTCCAGAATTGGTCTTACCAATGCCTTGTACAATTTTAACATTACTTCCCTACTCCTATATTCAATGCTCTGATTTATAAAGGCCAGCACACCAAAGGCTTTCTTTACCACCCTATCTACATGCGATTCCACCTTCAGGGAACTATGCACAGTTATTCCTAGATCCCTCTGTTCCACAGCATTCCTCAATTCCCTACCAGTTGTAGACACACACAAAAAGCTGGAGTAACTCAGGTTAAACCACATCAACAGAAAGAACCTCTTTCGCAGCACCCTGTTCCTGACCTGCCGTGGTCCACCGTGGCCACCAACATTTTTGACTGGCGCGGCAATCAATACTTAGTCCTGGTAGACTCCAACTGGAGGCGTGCGTTCGAAATCCCACTTCTGACACCATGTGTAAAGTACTGTTAACACCGAGTCATAGAACTTCATAATAAGTACTTTAATAAGAATACATACAGAGACCATAACAACAGGTACTGTAGGCGCAAAGTCATAGCTCAAACTAAAGTATGGTTGCTTACATTCCACAGGATGGCATGGTGGAAACCCGACCTTGATTAGGGATCGGGTCCTAAATAGCAAAACCAGACATGGATCAAATCAGCAATAGTGATTGATCTACACAAGGTAACACCAGCAAAGTCGGATCAAGGATAGTCACCAAAGAGGTAGATAGTAGTTCATGTAGATCCTGCCCTATCAGAGTCCCCTCCAATAATATACCCACCAACACCTCACCTATGCTTCTCAATCATACATCTTCCTGGGCATCTGCAATTTCTTTCCTACTGGCCTAGGGTACTCAAATGGATAACAGTGACATGCAAGATTCTTAGGCGTAGGGTGCAAGGTGCGAAACAGTAGTATAGTTAACAGGCCAAGGTAATATCCAAACCACATGCAAACAAGATGAAAAACAAGCAGGCAAGAGAAAGCAGCTGCAACATGAAGGAACCCCATTGTTCAGCCAGCACAAACAAAGACACACACAGAAGATCTGCCTGATGATCGTACAAATTTACTGCAAGATTATTGCACCTAGAATTACAAAGAGACAACAAAGTTATTTTTTTTTTAATCCTCTCCCACCCCATACTGTTGACATGAGTGTTTCATTATAAGACCATTGCGTTGTGAAGAGAGTGGAGATGAGCTGAGCAACTGAGGACTCAATCACACTCAATGCACTCAGGCTTGAAATTAATTAATAACCAGATAAAAAGGCAGAAGTTAAAATAAAGGAAACTGAATATTAATATTAGCTAAAGGGAAAAAAAGGGACGATAGCCTCCGCCTCCGATTTTCCGGCAACTGGTGATCCGTCAGCTCCTTTAATCTGGAAAAAAATGATGCAATCAAAAATTATTGCACTTGCAGCCGCCGCTGGAAGTTTCTCCAAAAACACAGCACCAAGGCCAGGTAAGGTGGCTGATCTTCACCTCATCGGGACTTCCGCGGGGATCAGCAGGTCCGATTTGCCACGTGCACAGGGAATTCCAGACCAGCCGGAGGTAGTAGATGCGTTCCCATAAAGTTATGAGACCCTCCCCCCAAGGCTGTGTTAGTCCAGCAAAACCGATAATGAATAAGAAGGATTGAACATAGGCTGGGAGGGGTTTAACCAGGGGGGTATAGGATGGAGTTGGGGTATGTGGAAATAAGTTCGGTAGGACACGAACAGGCAGAAACAATGGGTCTGCCAGGACAGTCAGGGTTGTGGATTTTGGGGAGAAGGTAAAATCGGGCCGCGCGGGGCTGGACATAGGTAGGGAGGGAGCCTGAAGAAGGGTTTCGAACCCGAAATGTTGCCTCTTTCCTTCGCTCTAAAGATGCTGCCTTACCCGCTGAGTTTCTCCAGCATTTTTGTCTACCACTAAACTGATAAGTAAAGTAAAGTATCGTTTATTGTCACTCAGACCTTTCGGTCTGAACGAAATTTCGTTACCTATATTTCGATAATGAAGTTTTGCAAATGTATCTGCAAATTTAACATCAAGTGCAATCCCCACATTGACCTAAAAAAAAGCATTGTTCTACAGAGAAGGAGCTCTGCCCTTTTTATCCTGACTAACCTACAAGCAAGTCCAGACCCAGAGTTGTGGTCAACTCTCAGCTGCCTTCTACGTTTAGGAGCAATTAAGAATGGACAAGAAATAATGGTGGCAATAACGCAAGAGAGTTTGGTAACATGAAAAAACAAAACCAAGATAGGTTGTCATTACTCCAATTACTCTTTGCGTACTGGTTAGCACGCAATTAAAGCTTGTCACTGTACGCTGGTACACGTGACAATAAATTAAGCTGGAGTCATTCCATTCCAGTCATGTGAAATTCAACTTCAGTCACTGCAAATATCCAGGTTATTTAGAAAATTGTGCGGAAATTAAAGAGAGAACTTACATCCACTGGACGTTATTTTTGGATTTCTTTTCAATGAGGTGAATACCCTCCAACACGTTTGTAATGTCGTAGATTCTTCGCTTTGGCACGTTTAAGACCTCGGCAGCCCTGTTCAAATCCAGCACGCCATCTGGTGATTGACCTAGGAGCTGAACGACGTTCTTCGTGAGCGGGACGAGTGAGGTATTGTAGCGTGTCTTCTCCGATGGGGACCTGGGAGCTGTGGTGAGGAAGGAATTGCAAACCATCACTGACGCGCACCATGTGAAATGCAAACTTAAACCTTGTCGCTCTGTCTTCCAACAAGGTGCCTTGTACATAGCAATTGCCCATTCGTAACTGATATTAGTTAACCTACCTCAAAAGCCTTACTTATCAGACTCCAACGAGCTTTAAATGGGGCAGCAGTGGTGCAACTGTAGAGTTGCTGCCATACAGCACCGGAGACCAATGTTCGAGCCTGACTGTGGGTGCTGTCTATGTGGAGTTTGTGTGTGTTCCCTATAACCATGTGGGTTTTCTCTGGCTGCGTCGGTACCTCCCACATTCCAAAGACGTAGGTTAATTGGCTTTGGTACGTTGTAAAATTGTCCCAAGTGCGTGTAGGCTAGTTAGGGGATGATCGCTGGTCGGCACGGACTCGGTGGGCCAAAGGGCCTGTTTCTGCGCTCTTATCTCTAAAGTTACTCATGGGGCTTACACTAACAAGGGTCAAGCCCCAAATATGAACAACATTAGAAAAATTGCAATTCAATACATCTGAGCACCATTTTTCCCAGTAAACACGAAAAAAGTGATGTATGATAACATTGACCATCCATCCATGATTTACACAACTGTCCATTTAAGATTTGATAACCATACCTTTTCCTAACAGAAGAGTGAAAGAGGTCAGTATTTAGTTATGGAAATATTTTTACTCTTGCAAACATGTCAGAAGTAAAAGCAATATAATAAATATCAAATAATAAAATATCACTTTTTTAATATGCTGAATTATTTTGCATTATTATTATGTGTATGCATATGTGCACACACATACATATACATACATATATTTATATACACACATATATATACATACACATATATATATATATACACACACACACATATAAATACACACACACATATATACACACACACATATATACATATATATACACACATGCACACACATCTATATGAAATATATATATACGCACGCACACACACACACACAAAAGACAACAAAGTGAGTGCGAACATGTGTATATATAAATAAAAATAGTGCAAAAAGACAAAGATAATTCAGTACATGAAACATTTTTACTTGCTATTATTTATCCCAGAAATTGTGCACTACCAGCACACAATCTTTTGATTTTAAACTTTGGACTGTTAGAAACACGAGGCCAATCTCAATGAAATATCCATGTACTTGCATGAACATTTTAACGGTGTCGAGTACAGAATGTACCAGCACTGTCCTGGTTGAATATTGAATCAGTGGTATTTCACATCAGCACATTAAAGAAAGAGATGTTCAGCCTGTCTCAGAGAACAGATGTACTCAATTCATCTTTTTAAAAATTAAAAAAAACTGTGGCTCTATTCTCTCAAGTACAAAGAAGTCCCAATGCCATTATTTCATCGAAGAACTTAATCAATGTGGAACTCTTAAGAGGGAGGGGCAGTAGATATGAAACATTCAGGTTAGGTGGTTTCTATACACTGCTTAAGACCAAAGGCCGCTAAAAACTGGGAAGGATAAAAGCCAAAAGTAAAGCACTGGAGAGACTCAGCGGGTCAAGCAGCATCCATGGAGGGAATGGACAGACGGACATTCAGGTCAGGATCCTTCAGAAGCAGCCAGTGGGGCCCTCTCCTGACGCGGCACCATAGAGACCTGATGAGAGGACCCAGCAGCATCAGTGGAGAGGTTGGTGCGGCGGTCGATGATGGCACTGACCGACAGACACGTGGAAGTGAGGACGCCGCTGCCGAGAGAAGGAACAAAGGAGGAGCCGGCATGGGAAACCACAGTTTGGGGTGGGGGGGGGGAGCAATGAGGACCCAGGGGGGACGGCTATGAAGAACAATGGACAATGGAGGAGCCGGCGTGAAGGAGGGGGGAATTTGTGCCCTTCACTCGTTAGGCCGGACGCCCCGCGAGGCCGTATGGTTCAAGCGACCACATTAGGTCGCGCTCACCGCATGCAGTTGCATGCTGGTGGGACAGGCGTTGCGCCACCATGCCGTGTTATGGCGAGTGATTCCGGCCTAACGAGTGTGGCCGCATAATGTGTGTCTTTCTTGTCCTCATTGAAATATATTTAACTGGATCAATTTATCCTTTCAAAGATTTACTTCGATCGCCGGAGCCGTATGGAGTTGTGTGGGGCTGGTCCTAACATCGCGCGGGGCTCCGAAAAACTGACACTATTCAAAAATCCCGCGCGGCAACGGCCTGTCGGCCCGCAGTCGCATTGAGGCCGTACGTAACGTCTCGACGTTGTACGCAATGTCTGGACACCGTACGCCTAGCGCGTGGCGTTGCGCGATGACGCCACCGCCCGGCGTGCCGTTGCGTGATGATGTCCCCGTCAGACGCCGTGCGACGTCCAATTTCAATCGGCCCGCCTCCTGCCCAGCTGATTGGTGAGTATGATGTCGGGACCAGCTCCATACGGCTCCACGGTTGGAGGTGGGACCGACCCCGCGAGGCCATACGGCTCAAGCTACCACGTCTGGTCGCGCTCGCCGCATGCAGTCGCATGCTGGTGGGACAGGCCCTTTACAGCACCAGAGACTCAGATTCTATTCTGACTATGGGTGCTGTCGGCAACTTTCTCCCTGTGACCTGCGTGGGTTTTCCAGTGGGATCTCCAGTTTCCTCCCACACTTCAAAGACGTACAGGCTTGCAGGCCAATTGGCTTAGTGCAATTGTAAATTGTCCTTAGCGTGCGCAGGACAGTGTTAGTGTGCGGGGATCGCTGGTCGGCGCTAGACTGGTGGGCCAAAGGGCCTGTTTCCGCGCCAAATCACTCAACTAAACTAAATACAGAAAAAGATAAAAAAGGAGATCTAAAAGCAGTCAAAATCGATCACTGGTAGAAGCTTGAACAAGCAACAGCTTCTGGTCACCCAGGATTCAACACACAAACAAGATAAATGGCCAACTGCTGAGATGAAAGAAAGATTAATTCAATGTGTTAGGATGACCTAGAATGCTTTGCTGACAAGCAGAGGAAACAAATTCAACTGCATCTTTGAAAAAGGGAATTTAATTAAAAAATGTCGAGGAAAATTTCAGTGATATAAAACAATGGACTAGTGATTGCCGGTACTTAGATAGTTCATCCTCAACTTTGGACAGGCACAGCGAGACGAGTGACTTCCTTGTACTTGAGGTTTCCATAATATCAACTAAGAGTACAAGCTTGATACTGAATAAACGACCTCATTGCAATGCCAACTTACACAATCCAGTTAACCACTATTGGCCCCCAAACCAAAACCAGGTGCACTCCATTTGGTAACCAAGCTGTCCTTAGTTTACAACTCCCGCTCAAACACAATTCGTGCATAATCCCATGAATGGAAATAGGAAAATGCTTTAAATTCTCAATTACCACAGACATTCTAATCAGAGCAGCTGATTCACAGATGGGTGGAAGATTCCGAAACATGGCTTTTTTTCCCTGAAAGCATTTGCTTGAACCTTTGCTTTAACAAATACTGGCATATTTTTGGCCTTAGGAAGATAAAATGGAGATAACCAATCTCAAATCAGCAACCTCAGCATGTCATGTCATCCAATTTATATGGATAAGGAGACTTAAACATTCATGAACACACTATCAATTAACATGAGAATAGTGGACATGACATTCTAAACAAAGTTTCAAGAGGCAGTTGACAAACAAGGAACCGAGATACCCGACTGGATTTGATATTTCATCTTTCAGGTATCGACGTTATGGTCTTCAACAATAGTTTACAAAAAACTGGATTTATTGCTGGAAAAATAACCTGGTCTGAAACAGCACTAAACATACATACCAATAGCCAGCCACTGGCAAACAAAGATAATCATCATCTAATACCTTTGCACAGAAAACCAATATAATCAGTAGGCTGGGCAAAGTCAACATGGAATAATGAATAGGAAATGATGTTTGACAATGGATTCGATTTTTTCCTTGAAGCTGCAACTAGCACAACAGGCTAGAGGAATCAGCAAATACGGCTCATTTAGACTTTAAGGAGGCCCAAAATAAGTTAAGAGTCAAGAGTGCTTTAATGTCATTTGTTCCGAAACGGGACAATGAAATTCTTACTTGCAGTAGCACAACCGATATGTAAACACTATACAACCCATAAAAAACAAAAAAGAAAAAAAAAAATCAATATAAGGGCGGAATGGTTTCACCGAGGTAAAGTTGCAGCCTTGCAGCGCCAGAGTCCACGGTTCGATCCTGACCACTAGTGCTGTCTGTACGGAATTTGTATGTTTCCCCGGGATCGCGTGGGTTTTCTCCGGGTGCTCCAGTTTCCCCCCACATTCCAAAGCCGTACAGGTTTGGAGGTTAATTGGCTTCGGAGATGATTGTAAATTGTCCCTGGTGTGCAGTACAGTGCGGGGATTGCCGGTCGGCACGGACTCGGTGGGCCGAAGGGCCTGTTTCCGCACTCTACCTCCAAACTATAAAACTAAACTCAAATATATCGGTAAACATAGAACAGAATGGAGAGGATGTTTCCACTAGTGGGAGAGTCTAACACAAGAGGTCATTGCCTCAGAATTAGAGGATGTTCTTTTAGGAAGGAGATGAGGAGGAATTACTTTAGTCGGGGAGTGGTGAATCTGTGGAATTCTTTGAGATATGGATATATGTAAAGCAGAGATAGATAGATTCTTGATTAGTACAGGTGTCAGAGATTGTGGGGAGAAGGCAGGAAAATGGGGTTAGGAGGGAGATAGATCAGCCATGATTGTATGGCAGAGTAGAATTGATGGGTTGAATGGCCCAATTCTGCACCTATCACTTCTGATCTTATGATAGGAGAGAAAACAAAAAATAGGCACATTTTCAGTTTGGGTGGCTGTAACTAATGCGAGTGCCACAGGGTTGGCACTAATTGGCACCTCCACTGCTCGCAACCGACAAGAACTAATGGACATTTGGAGATCAACTGCGAACTTGCATTGCTATGCAGCAATGCAGGCCTGCCAAGAGGCCAGCGAGGGACTGTGTGAGAGAGACAAGGACATGGATAAAAGGTGGGATCTTGGGGGTCCATAGAAACATAGAAAATAGATGCCGTATACCATTCGGCCTTCGTGCCAGCACCGCCATTCAATAGACAATAGATAATAGGTGCTGGAGTAGGCCATTTGGCCCTTTGAGCCAGCACCGCCATACAATGTGATCATGGCTGATCATCCCCAATCAGTACCCCGTTCCTGCCTTCTCCCCATAAACACCGACCCCGCTATTTTTAAGAGCCCCATCAGGCTCTCCCTTGAAAGCATCCAGAGAACCTGCCTCCACCGCCCTCTGCAGAGAATTCCAGATTCACCACTCTCTGTGAGAAAAAGTGTTTCCTCGTCTCTGTTCTAAATGGCTTACTCCTTATTCTTAAAATGTGGCCCCTGGTTCTGGACTCCTCCAACATCGGGAACATGTTTCCTGCCTCTGATGTGTCCAAGCCCTTAACAATCTTATATGTTTCAATGAGATCCCCTCTCATCCTTCTAAACTCTAGAGTGTACAAGCCCAGCTGCTCCATTCTCTCAGCATATGACAGTCCCGCCATCCCGGGAATTAACCCTGTGATCATGGCTGATCATCCAAAATCAGTACCCCATTCCCGCTTTCTCCCCATATCCCTTGATTCCATTAGCCATAATAGCTACATCTAACTCTCTCTTGAAGACATCCAGTGAATTGGCCTCCACTGCCTTCTGTGGCAGAGAATTCCACAGATTCACAACTCAGTGGGTGAAAACGTTTTTCCTCAACTTTGTCCTAAATGGCCTACTCCTTATTCTCAAACTGTGACCCCTAGTTCTGGACTCCCCCAACATCAGAAACATTTTTTCTGCATCTAGCCTGTCCAATCCCTTAAGAATTGTATATGTCTAATGTATATTGAATATGTATATGTCCATAACTCCCTGAAAGCAGCAACACAATTGGATAGAGTGGTAAAGTCAGCTTATGATATGCCTTCACAGGGTACAAAAGTCCAGAAGTCATGATGCAGCTGTAAAGAACTGTGGTTAAACCATATGTGTTGGAAGAACCTGCAGATGCAGGTTTAAACCAAAAATAGACACAAAATGCTGGAGTAGCTCAGTGGGACAGGCAGCATCTCTGAAGAGAAGGAATGAATGGCGTTTTGGGTCTAAAGGGTCTCAACCCGAAACGTCACACATTCCTTCTCTCCAGAGATGCTGCCTGTCCCACTGAGTTACTCCAGCATTTTGTGTCTATCTGTGGTTAAACCATATTTGGAGTACTGCGTGCAGCTCTGGTAGTCCCATTACAGGGAGGATGTAGATGCCTTGCCAACGGTGCAGAAATGGTTTATCAGAATGTCGACTGGATTAGTGGGTATTAGCTTCTGGGAGAGGTCGGATAGTCTCGGATTGTTTTCTCTGGAACGCCAGAGGTTGCAGGAAGACCTGAGATACAATGATGAGGTGTACAGGTAGGAGAGCGAGTTAGAACCCCTTTCCCCCAAACATCAAACACTAGAGGCATAACTTTAAGGTGAGAGGGGCAAAGTTTAAAGGAGATATAAATAGAAACATAGAAATTAGGTGCAGGAATAGGCCATTTGGCCCTTCGAGCCTGCACCACCATTCAATATGATCATGGCTGATCATCCAACTCAGTATCCTGTACCTGCCTTCTCTCCATACCCTCTGATCCCCTTAGCCACAAGGGCCACATCTAACTCCCTCTTAAATATAGCCAATGAATTGGCCTCCACTACCCTCTGTGGCAGAGAGTTCCAGAGATTCACCACTCTGTGTGAAAAAAGTCCTTCTCATCTCGGTCCTAAACGATTTCCCCCTTATCCCTAAGCTGTGACCCCTTGTCCTGGACCTCCCCAACATCGGGAACAATCTTCCTGCATCTAGCCTGTCCAACCCCTTAAGAATTTTGTACGTTTCAAAAAATCCCCTCTCAATCTCCTAAATTCTAGAGAGTATAAACCGAGGCTATCCAGTCTTTCTTCATAAGACAGTCCTGACATCCCAGGAATCAGTCTGGTGAACCTTCTCTGCACTCCCTCTATGGCAATAATGTCCTTCCTCAGATTTGGAGACCAGAACTGTGCGCAATACTCCAGGTGTGGTCTCACCAAGACCCTATACAACTGAAGTAGAACCTCCCTGCCCCTGTACTCAAATCCTTTTGCCATTAAAGCTAACATACCATTTGCTTTTTTCACTGCCTGCTGCACCTGCATGCCTACTTTCAATGACTGGTGCACCATGACACCCAGGTCTCGCTGTATCTCCCCTTTTCCTAATCGGCCACCATTCAGATAATAGTCTGCTTTCCTGTTTTTCCCAACAAAGTGGATAACCTCACATTTATCCACATTATACTGCATCTGCCAAACATTTGCCCACTCACCCAGCCTATCCAAGTCACCTTGCAGTCTCCTAGCATCTTCCTCAGAGCTAACATTGCCCCCCAGCTTAGTGTCATCCGCAAACTTGGAGATATTGCCTTCATCCAGATCATTAATGTATATTGTAAATAACTGGGGTCCCAGCACGGACCCTTGCGGTACCCCACTAGTCACTGCCTGCCATTGTGAAAAGGACCCGTTTACTCCTACTCTTTGCTTCCTGTTTGCCAGCCAGTTCTCTAGTCCACATCAATACTGATCCCCCAATGCCGTATGCTTTAAGTTTGTATACTAATCTCTTGTGTGGGACCTTGTCGAAAGCCTTCTGGAAGTCCAGGTACACCACATCTACTGGTTCTCCCATATCCATGCTACTAGTTACATCCTCGAAAAATTCCACAAGATTCGTCAGACATGATTTACCTTTCGTAAATCCATGCTGACTTCACCACTTTCCAAATGTGCTGCTATCCCATCTTTAATAAGACTCTAGCAGTTTCCCCACTACCGATGTTAGACCAACTGGTCTGTAATTCCCCGTTTTCTCCCTCCCTCCTTAAAAAGAGGGGTTACGTTTGCTACCCGCCAATCCTCAGGAACTACTCCAGAATCTAAAGAGTTTTGAAAGATTATCACTAATGTATCCACTATTTCCGGAGTTACTTCCTTAAGTACTCTGGGATGCAGCCTATCTGGCCCTGGGGATTTATCGGCCTTTTTTAATCCATTCAATTTACCCAACACCACTTCCCGACTAACCTGGATTTCACTCAATTCCTCCTTTGACCCGCGGTCCCCTGCTATTTCCGGCAGATTATTTATGTCTTCCTTTGTGAAGACGGAACCAAAGTAGTTATTCAATTGGTCCGCCATATCCTTGTTCCCCATGATCAACTCACCTGTTTCTGACTGCAAGGGACCTACATTTGTTTTAACTAATCTCTTTCTCTTCACATATCTATAAAAACTTTTGCAGTCAGTTTATGTTCCCTGCCAGTTTTCTTTCCTAATCTATTTTTCCTTTCCTAATTAAGCCCTTTGTCCTCCTCTGCTGGTCTCTGAATTTCTCCCAGTCCTCTGGTATGCTGCTTTTTCTGGCTACTTTGTACGCATCATCCTTTGCTTTGATATTATCCCTGATTCCCCTTGTTATCCACGGATGCACTACCTTCCCTGATTTATTCTTTTGCCAAACTGGGATGAACAATTTTTGTAGTTCATCCATACAGTCTTTAAATGTCTTCCATTGTGTATCCACCGTCAACCCATTTAGAATTGATTGCCAGTCAATCTTGGCCAATTCACATCTCATACCCCCAAAGTTGTATTGTATATCTTTATTATCATTTTTCTGAGTATTTACATACCCAGAGGAAAACGAAAAAGTGTTTCTCAATCAGTGTCCATTCAGTGTGTGGTAAAAAATAAATAGAAATAAAGAATAAAAGTACATATATCACGAGTTCCGATCGGCAGTGGCATGACAATGGCTCTGCTTCAGTGCATCCAGGTTGGTGTTTGGTGCGCGATACTTTGGCAGGGGGCAAAGTCCGTTTATCAGTCTAATTGCCTGCGGGAAGAAGCTGAGGAGCATTCTGCTGGTTTTGCAGCTGATGCTCCTGTACCTCTTCCCAGATGGCAGGATGGAGAGTATGTGATGCGATGGGTGGTAGGGGTCTTTGATGATGGAGATGGCTGTGCTAATACATCTCTTCCTGTATGCCCACCATGACTGTCTGCTGCCGTTGCGATAGAAAGTTCAGGACCCAGTTGCATGTGCCAGCATCAACCCCCAATAACTCCAACCTCTCCACCAGCTGCTGCGGAATGATTGTGTTAAAAGCAGAGCTGAAGTCTATGAAGAGGATCCTGGCATAAGTATTTTTCCGATCAAGGTGTGGCAGTACGAGGTTCAGTGTTGTTGAGACTGCATCCTCTGTGGATCAGTTGGCTCTGTAGGCGAACTGCAGTGGGTCTAGGTCGGCTATTTTCGATATGCTGCATAACCAATCGCTCAAAACACTTCATTACCATGGGTGTTAGAGCCACTGGTCAAAAGTCATTATGGCAGACTGGGTTTGGTTTCTTCGGGACAGGAACGATGTTGGCACTCTTAAGACCCAGTTGGGCACTACTCCCTGCCTGAGCGAGGTGTTAAAAATATCTGTGAAGACATCTTTCAGTTGCTCGGCGCAATCTCTTAGCACGCACCCAGGAATGTTTGCCGGCCCTGTGGCTTTGCGTGGGTTGATGCTGGTAAAGGCCTTTTTTACTCCAGCTGCAGACAGTCTGAGCGACTGGTCACTGGGAGATGCCAGTGGTGCACATGTCTGGGTGCTGTTTTTAACCTCAAAAGTTACCTTTCTTTAAGTTCAGAACCATTGTTTCTGAATTAACAATGTCACTCTCCACCCTAATGAAGAACTCGATCATATTATGGTCACTCTTGCCCAAGGGGGCATGTACAACAAGACTGCTAACTAACCCTTCCTCATTACTCAATACCCAATCTAAAATAGCCTGCTCTCTCGTTGGTTCCTCTACATGTTGATTTAGATAACTATCCCGCATACATTCCAAAAAATCCTCTTCCTTAGTGCCCCTGCCGATTTGATTCACCCAATCTTTCTGTAGATTGAAGTCGCCCATTATAACTGGTTTGCCTTTGTCGCACGCATTACTAATTTCCTGTTTGTACAGGGCAAGTTTTACTTTTTGCCAAGTCAATAGATATATTTAAGGCAGAGACAGATAGATTCTTGAGGGTGGCGAGTGCCTAAAATGTGCTGCCAGGGTTGGTGGTCGAGTTGAATCAAGAGTGTTTTATTATCTTACCCCAAAAACAGAATAATTAAAAGGCAAAGACAGCAGCATTTGCTGACACTTTTGGACAGGCACATGTATATATGAGGAACAGAGGGATTATGTGCAGGCAGGTAAGAGCTAGTCTTGGCACCATGTTATTGTGGGCTGAAGGGCTGGTCCCTTGTACTACTCCATGTTCTAATTTTTTTTTAAAAAGCCAAGTATTTTCTTTTAATGACAAGAGTGTTGAGAGACTTAGTGTCCTTGTCTGCAAATAACTGAAGGTTAACCTACAGGGTACAGTAATTAGGAAGGAAAACAACATTAGTTTTCCAAACTGAAGAAGACTGCAGCTGCTGGAAATCTAAATTAACTGAAATGCTAGAAATACTCCGCAAATCAGGGAGCAGCTGTGGAAAGAGAAACAAGGTTAACATTTCACGTCAAAAATCTCTTCTGAAATTTGAATAAAGGCGAGTAATGATCAAGAGAGAGCTAGATAGGGCTCTTACGGATAACGGAGTCAGGGGATATGGGGAGAAGGCAGGAACGGGGTACTGATTGGGGATGATCAGCCATGATCACATTGAATGGCGGTGCTGGCTCGAAGGGACAAATGGCCCACTCCTGCACCTATTGTCTATTGTAATCTCACCTTGGATCGCATGCGATCCATCCTCTCAGAGCAGCCGACCATGTGGAGCCGTGTCATATGCCTTGTTGAAATCCATCTATACAACATCGATATCCCTGCCCTCATCAACCTCGACGTGGGCCCCCGAACATCGGTGAGGCCATGCGCAGGCTCAGTGCTTTGCCGAATGCTTGTGCTGGGTCCGCCAAGGACTACTGGGACTCCCAGTAGTCTCCCATACTGACTTTTCAGTCGTGGGCCTCCTCCATTGCCAGAGAGAGGCCACACACTAACTGAAGGAACGGCACCTCATTGTACTCGGGTAGCTTTCACCGGTATGAACATTCAATTTCGGGCAATTTGTACAAATACCGCCCCACCCTGGCTGACCTTCTTCCCCCCCCCCCCCCCCCCCCCCCCCCCCCCCCCCCCCCCCCCCCCCCCCCCCCCCCTCCCTTCCACCAAAAGTCTTTCAACAAGCTTTCAACAGTGCGGCCCGGTGGCATAGCGGTAAGAGTTGCTGCTTTACAGTGCTTGCAGCGCCAAAGACCCGGGTTCGATCCCGACTACGGGGTGCAGTCTGTACGGAGTTTGTACGTTCCCCCCGTGACTGCGTGGATTTTCTCCGAGATGTTCAGCTTCCTCCCACACTCTAAAGACGTACAGGTATGTAGGTTAATTGGCTTGGTGTAAGTGTAAATTGTCCCTAGTGTGTGTAGGACAGTGTTAATGTGCGGGGATCGCTGGTCTTTACACTTCACAGCTATGGGTTGTTGTGGCTCACATCTCTGCTTCTATCCAACAATCTCCCTATCAGGGAACCCCCTCACCTACGGGCATTTGTTGCCAGCCGTGTTTCACCCAGCCCTCCTTCCCTCCCAGTTCTCTCCCCTGCCAGCCCTCTGATCAATCTGAAGGGTCCCGACCCGAAACATCTCATCTATTTTTCGTCTGACGCCACTGAGTTACTCCAGCGTTTTGTGTCTATCTTTGACTTCAACTAAGAACTCATTATCAGATGGCCAAAATTAAAATTGCATTTGAATGCAATAAATAATTTATTTGGAGTCAGTGACATTCCCTAGTATTGAAGTCACCAAATGGCACTGAACCCTATCCAAAACAATATTTTTACAGCTCACAACACATCATGAGAGCAGGCTCGATAATTGAACTTTAACTGCTGAGCAAGAAACTCCAATCTCCCAAATAATCTTTCCAAACTAAACTCGCATGTCAACTTGTATTTAAACAAAGTCCCATTAAAACCAAGCAGAAGTTGAAAACTGAAATTTGTTTGACATAAAGGTATTAAAAGATTTTTTGAGCTTAAAAAGTGGAAACAGGAAATCTGCCAGAATGCTGCTTACCACTGCCATCAAGTTTACAGCAATTGCAGAGCCACCTAGTTACTTTAATAATGCACCTCATGCTCTTTTCGTGGAAAACTCCTGCAACCAAACCAAAAGTTGACCCCAGATTCAATGTGCTAAAACTGTACGCTGTTATCCCCAGCATGACGGGGCGGCACAGCGGTAGAGTTGCTGCCTTACAGCGCCAGAGACCCGGGTTCGATCCTGACTGCACGGTGTTTGTACGTTCTCCCCGTGACCTGCGTGGGTTTTCGCCCGGTGTTCCGGCTTCCTCCCACACTCCAAAGATGTACAAATTGGCATAATTGGAAATTCTCCCCTGTGTGCGTAGGATAGTGTTAATGTGCAGGAATCGCTGGTCGGCACACACCCGGTGGGCTGAAGGGCCTGTTTCTGCACTGCATCTCTAAACTAAAAGAACTAATCTAAAATATATATATATACACCAATATTAAATATATATTATACTTGTTC
Source organism: Okamejei kenojei (assembly GCA_035221665.1). Lineage (NCBI taxonomy): Eukaryota > Metazoa > Chordata > Chondrichthyes > Rajiformes > Rajidae > Okamejei > Okamejei kenojei. The sequence goes on from CM069132.1 coordinate 149,086,331, forward strand.
TAATATATATTGAAAACAAATCAACAAACAATAATAGTGCAATAAAAAAACAATAGATAAACATAAATTATCATGTATTTATCAGAACATAAAACAAAGAAAAAAATAAGGTGATTAGCGTAAATGTCGTGTAAACTAGTGCAGGCTCATTGGTATTGTCAGCAAGTTTGGGCTCCATATCTGAGGAAGGATGTGCAGCCCCAGGAGAGTCTCCAGAGGAGGTTTACAAGAATGATCCCAGGAATGAGTGGGTAACATATGCTGAGCGTGTACTCACTGGAGTTTAGAAGAATTGGGGGGGGGGGGGGGGGGGAGAAAGAGAGAGGAACACCTAATTGAAAATACCAAATAGTGAAAGGCTTGGATAGAGTGGATGTGGGGAGGATGTTTACACTAGTGGAAGAGTCAAGGACTAGAGGTCATAGCCTCAGAATTAAAGGACGCTCCTTTAAGGAGATTAGAGGAATTTCTTTAGTCAGGGGGTGGTGAATCTGTGGAATTCCTTGCCACAGAAGGGCGTAGAGTCGAAATCAATGGATATTTTTCAATCAAAGATAGATAGACTCCAGATTAGTACAGGTGTCAGGGGTTATGTGGAGAAGGGAGGAAAATGGGGTTATGAGGGAGCGTTAGATCAGCCATGATTGAATGGCGGAGTAGACTGGATGGGCTGAATGGCCTAATTCTGCTCCTATCATTTATGGCCCAAACAGAACATTGAATACACAAGGTACAACCAGATTACACTTACTTCTTGGACTACTTGGGCTTCTCATTGCACCCCTTCCTTTTCCTTTTGGGGTGCACATGTCAGCAGTCAGATAATGATGGTCACTCTCATCCAATGCCAATCTCCTTTTTGCCTGTAGCAATGAAAAACAATCCAATGAGGACGGTCACAGTGGCGCAGCGGTAGAGTTGCTATCTTACAGCGAATGCAGCGCCAGAGGCCCGGATTCGATCCCAACTACGGGTGCTGTTTGTACGGAATTTGTACCTTCTCCCGTGCCAGCATGGGTTTCCCTCGGGTGCTCCGGTTTCCTCCCACCCTCCAAAGACGTACACACCCGTAAGTTAATTTGGCTCGGGTGAAAAAAAATTATTGTAAAATTGGTCCTAGTGTGCAGCACAGTGCTAATGTACAGGGATCGCAGGCTCCGTGTGCCGAAGGGCCCGTTTCCACGCTGTATCTCTAAACAGAGTGAGACCATCCCCAACACCTCTTGGCCAGTCTAAAGCCCCTGGAAAAGATGATTGAGGACTGGAGGGAATGCCGTGTACCATGTTTCAGAAACATGGCATATCCCAAGCTCCCCAAACGCACACAGATTTCTCGATTTATCGCGTGGACTGGACAGAATTATCAGCAAAAGGATGAGATAGGTGGTGGTCTTGTGGTAAAGGTGGCAGTGTCTGCCCCGTGGTAAACCCTTTGTTGTGCTCGGACATGGCAGTCATGTCCGACGAGTGTAACTCAGCACCTTCTATCTCCCAAGGGAAATCACTTCCATCATGAAGACTGCCGTCTATAACCCACCCGAGGCAGATGTTCGACTGACACTTGAACTATCAGCCATGGTCAACAAACCACCAGACAGCATGTCCTGATGCCTTCTACAGCAATGCAGAGGAGGTAATTCAAAGGTTTCATACGACGTTTATTGTCCCGTGTACCAATTAAGGTACAGTGGTTTTCGTATTACCATACAGCCATACTAGAAAAAGCAACAAGACACACAACTACATAAAAGTTAACTTGAACATCCACCACAGCAGATTCCCCACATTCCTCACTGTGATGGAAGGCAATAAAGTCGAATCTTCTTCCCTCATTTTTCTCCCGCAGGCCGGTCGAAGCTCCCGCGGCTTGGAGCTCCCTAAGCCGGTCTCTAACCGGAGACCGCGAGCTCCATGACGTTGAAGTCTGGAGGCTCCCGCGGATGGAGCTCCGAGGTAGATTCCCGGCAAAGGCATTGCGAGCTCCGCGATGTTAAAGTCCCACAGGCTTCCGCAGTTGAGCACCGGAAGTCGATTTCCAGCAAGAGACCTCCAGCTCCTCGATGTTAGGCCGCAGTGCTGACAGAGATACGATCCGGAAAAAAACGCATCTCCGTCGAGGTGAGAGATTTAAAAAAATGTTTCCCCCACATAAAACAAGCTAAAGAACACTAAAAACATACATTTAACACATACTAAAGAAACAACAGAGAAGGAAGGGACAGACAGACAGTTGGCGAGGCAGCCATTGCTGGAGCACCCGGTGGTTTTAGTTGAGGCAAGGTACATGGATAGGATAGGCTTGGAGGGATATGGGCCAAACGCAGGCAGGCGGGCCGAGTGTAGATGGGACATGTTGGGCCGAAGGGCCTGTTTCCACGCTGCCCGACTCGATAACTGTGACTTCAACAAGGCTGGCGGGGTGGCCTGTTTTGACTAATGCAATCAACTCGACGTGCACAAACGTAAGATCAAATAGAACATGTTGTCCAACAACTTTAGGCTGTGCACGCCACACGAAAGAAGAAGAACAAGGTTGGCTGGGTGGGTGAGGACTCTTCCAAGGTTCAATTAGCACATCCCCTGCAATACCACAGGATCAAACACAACAACTGATGCACCACGAGATGCACCTCTCACGCCAAACTTCACCCTTACTCCGGAAACATTTGGATCACCTGGCTCTGCTCCTTTAATCGTGCATATAAGCAGCGACTGAAGAGGGCGGAGCTGGTCAGAGGAGGCAGAGTCGAGTGACCAGGAAGGTGCAACAAGAGCCCAAAAACCATTATCTGCACATTCCAGAACAGCCTCGGCCCATCAACCAGCAGGTTCTTGAAACACCCAACACAAAATTAACCACAACCGTACCTCAGCACAGAACCACTATAGACTTTGCACGACTATGGTTGCTCTGCATAATATGGATTTTTGTACCATCATGGTCGAGTTTACTTGGAATAACCCACATATTACATAATTTGTTCTTTTTGTCCTTTTGGCTCTAATGTCCATTTAAACCTTCACCAGGTGAGATCCCTCACCCGCTGAGTTTCGCCAACACTTTTGTCTACCTTCGATTTTCCAGCATCTGCAGTTCCTTCTTAAAGATTTTCATTGATCCAGTTTTTAAACCAGACCATATGACAAATAAGCCCACTTGTAGGTGGACAAAGTTCTGGAGTAACTCAACAAGTCATGCAGCACCTCTGGAGAGAAAGGATGGGTGACGATTCATGTCGGGTCTGAAGAAGGGCCCCGAATTGAAACATCACCTATACTTAATCTCCAGTGATGCTGCCTGACCTGCTGAAACATAGAAATTAGGTGCAGGAGTAGGCCATTCGGCCATTCGAGCCTGCACCGCTATTCAATATGATCATGGCTGATCATCCAACTCAGTATCCTGTACCTGCCTTCTCTCCATACCACCTGATCCCTTCAGCCACAAGGGCCACATCCAACTCCCTCTTAAATATGGCCAACGAACTGGCCTCAACTACCTTCTATGGCAGAGAATTCCACAGATTCACCACTCTCTGTGTGAAAAACGATTTTCTCATCTCAGTCCTAAAAGACTTCCCCCTTATCCTTAAACTGTGACCCCTTGTCCTGGACTTCCCCAACATCGGGAACAATCTTCCTGCATCTAGCCTGTCCAACCCCTTAAGAATTTTGTAAGTGAGTTAGTTTGTAAGCTGAGTTACTACCCCAGCACTGTCTATCTTTGGAATAAATCAGCACCTGCAGTTCTTTGTTTCCACAAACCATCTTGGAAAAACACGCAAAATGACATAAACAGGAACAAAATGAAACTCAAGACTTCACAAAGATAGACACAAAATGCTGGAGTAGCTCGGTGGGACAGGCAAGCTGGAGAGAAGGAATCTCTAGAGAAGGAAGGGTGACGTTTTGTTTTGAGACACTTCCCTTTTACGGTTAAGAAGGGTCTCGACCTGAAACATCACCCATAGCTTCTCTCCAGAGATTCTGCCTGTCCCGCTGAGTTAAGGGCCTGTCCCACTTTCACGACCTCTGCCGAGTTTGCCCTTGACTCATACTCGCAGCAAGGTCGTCACAAGGTCGTAGGAGGCCGTAGGTAGGTCGTGGTGCTAGTCGTAGGTACTCGTGGCATCAAGTAGGTCGGGGAGTTTTTCTAGCCTGATGAAAAATGTCCACGAGTAAAAAAGGGCGTGAATTCGGTCATGAAAGTGGGACAGGCCCTTTACTCCAGCATTTTGTGTCTATCTTCGATTTAAACCAGCATGTGCAGTTCCTTCCTAAACAAAGTTATCTTTCAAAGGAATAACATGCAACTCAAGCTTGCTGGTAAAATCTATCTGAAAATTGCACAATTCCAATCAAACTCGAAACCAGTTATTAAATAACCAAATGGTTACAGTTTGAGAATTAAAGAGCTCATTCAGGCAATGAGAACAAACCACGGTGGAGGTGAACTCGAACGACCTGTTGTGCACCCCTATCAATGGCGATGGATTGTGAACATGACACAGTCAACCTGCATTAATATACTGAAATCTTCACGTAAATAACTAATTAACTGCATTTCTTCTCAGTCAGGCAATGAACACTAGGGGCGCTGCATGATGACTGCCTCTGCCTACAGTCTGTCCGTTTTTTTCCATCTTTTTTTTATTTTTTAGTTTGTTTAAAAGTATGCTGAGGAGGTTAGTTTAGTTTTTCTATGTGGGGGAGGGGGGAGGGTAAGGGGGGAAACCGTCTCCCAGACGCCTTCTGACGAGGACGAGATTACTCTCCGAGTCGCGTCCTCGCCCCCCCTCCTCGCGGCCTGCCAACTGGATTGGAGCAGCCTTTCCTGCCGGGGACCGGACCAGAGCTCCAGCAACGGCGGCGCAGCACTGGATTCATTGCGGAGCAGGCGATGCCTCACCTGGGATCGCCGTTTTGGAGCTCCGGAGTGCTGGGCCTGCTGCAACAACATCGCGGAGCTGTGGTTTGAAGAGCTTCCAGCGCGGGTGGTGCTGACTTCAACATCGCGGTGCCCTGGGGCCCATTGCCGAGGGCCGACGGCGGGGTCTCCGCTCGGCACAGCCTGTGGACTTCTGGAGCCGCAGACTCCGGTAGGAAGTGGTCCAAGCTGCTGAGGTTGTTCTCCCGTTCCGACGTCGGAGTTCCATCATCCCGGCCGGCGAGAAGGCCTGAGCATCGGGCCACCCGTAGCAGCGACTACGGGGGGTCTTCGGAGGGCTCGGGAGGCCCCAAGAACATCAAAGAGGAGGATGACTGAACTTTGGGTCTTCCCTCACAGTGGGAAACTTTGATTCCGCTGTGTGGGGATGTCTATGTTAAAATACTATCTTGTTTTGTTCTTTTTTTATTCGTATAGCTGTATGGTGACCCCAAATTTCACTGTACCAATTGGGGCATGAGACAATAAATGTCTCTTGTCTTGTCATGTCTCTTTCCAAGTGCAGATCTATATGTTTTTTGTTCAATCTAATTAACCTTAAACATTTTAATCTGCAAATAAAACCTTGGACAAGAATAATTACTGATTAGATATCGTCACGGCACCTGGAATCATTTCAATTAATTGTAAACCAGCTCATTTTCCACAATGTGATTGCATTCAAGCAAGTTAAAACACAATGGATTACTTGCAACAGTCAGTGGATATTTTTACGGCAGAGATGGACAGATTCTTGATTAGTACGGGTGTCAGAGGTTATGGGAGAAGGCAGGAGAATAGGATTCAGAGGGAAAGATAGATCAGCCACGATTGAATGGAGTAGTGGACTTGATGCGCCGAATGGCTTAATTCTACTCCTGTCACTTATGAAGTAATATGATCGCATGAAGACAGACACAACAAGCTGGAGTAACTCAGCGGGTCAGACAGCATCTCTGGCGAAAATGAATAGGTGACGTTTGCTGTTGAGACCCTTCTTCCTGCCTATTTTGCGTCTGTCTTCGGTTTAAACCAGCATCTGCAGTTCGTCCCGACACATAATTATGGCATCACGTAACTTGGCAAAACAAAATCTTTCAAATAGAGGCCACGAGAGCTGCAGATGCTGGAACCTTGCACTGAGCACAAAGTGCTGGAGAAACTCAGCAGATCAGGCAGCATCTCTGAAGACTCTGCATGTGAAGAAGGGACCCAACCTAAAACGTTGCCTTTCTATGTCCGTTTTAGTTTAATTTAGTTTGGAGATAGAGTGGGGAAACCGGCCCTTCGGCCCCTGGAGTCCAAGCCAACCAGCGATCCACGCATGTTAGCACTATCCTACATAAACTAAAGATAACTTACAATTTTACCAAATCCATTTAAGCTACAAACGTGTACGTCTTTGGAGTGTAGGAGGTAACCGGAGATCCCAGGGAAAATAAACGCAGGTCACTGGGAGAACGTACAAACTCCACACAGACAGCACCTGTCGTCGGGATCGAACCCGGCTCTCTGGCGCTGTAAGGCAGCAACTCTACCACTGCACCACCATGTCCCACAGTGATGCTGCCTGACCCGCAGTTACTTTGCCACTGTATTCCTTTTCAAATAGGGGCTTGGAAGTGGAGGAAGATAGGACAAATGATGAAGCGAAATGAAAAAGGAAGCAAGAGCTACTTTTCTTGCTCTGTGACGTTAATTGTGCCTCAATAGAAACAGTCATAAGGTCACGTGAAAGGAGCAGAATTAGGCCAATCAGCCCATTAGGTCTACTCCGCCATTCAATCTATCTCTCCCTCCGAACCCTATTCTCCTGCTTTCTCCCCATAACTCATGACACCCGTACTAATCAAAAATCTATCTATCTATCTATCTATCTCTGCTTTAAAAATATCCATTGACATGGCATCCAGCCTTCTCATCTCCTTCCTAAAGGAACATCCTTTGGTTCTGAGGCTATGACCTGTAGTCCTGGACTCTCCCACTAGTGGAAACATCCTCTCCACTCTATCCAAGCCTTTCACTAGTCTGTATGTTTCAATGAGGTCCCCCCTCATTCTTCTAAATTCAAGCGAGTACAGGCCCAGTGCCTGTAGGTTAACCCACTCATTCCTGGGATCATTCCTTGTAAAACCTCCTCTGGACCCTCTCCAGTGCCAGCACATCCTTCCTCAGATATGGTGGCCAAAATTGCTCACAATATTCCAAATGCGGTCGTACCAGCGCCTTGTAGAGCCTCAGCATTAACATCCCTGTTTTTGTATACAAGCCCTCTTGAAATAAATGCTAGCATTGAGTTTACTTTCTTTCCTGCTGATTCGACTTGCCGATTAACTTCTTTGGAATCCTGCATCAGCACTCCCGCAGCCAGACTGAGTATTAAGGAACATGGGCCAAACGCGAGTTGAGACACGTGTAGATGGGGCATCTTGGTCAGCATGGGCAAGTTGGGCCCTAGTGAGACCACACCTGGAGTATTGTGTGCAGTTTTGGTCCCCTAATTTGAGGAAGGACATTCTTGCTATTGAGGGAGTGCAGTGTAGGTTTACACGGTTAATTCCCGGGATGGCGGGACTGTCATTTGCTGAGAGAATGGAGCAGCTGGGCTTGTACACTCTGGAGTTTAGAAGGATGAGAGAGGGGATCTCATTGAAACATATAAGATTGTTAAGGGTTTGGACATGCTTGAGGCAGGAAACATGTTCCCGATGTTGGGGGAGTCCGGAACCAGGGGCCACAGTTTAAGAATAAGGAGTAAGCCATTTAGAACGGAGACGAGGAAACACTTTTTCTTACAAAGAGTGGCGAGTCTGTGGAATTCTCTGCCTCAGAGGGCAGTGGAGGCAGGTCCTCTGGATGCTTTCAAGAGAGCTGGATAGGGCTCTTAAAAATAGCGGAGTCAGGGGATATGGGGAGAAGGCAGGAACGGGGTACTGATTGGGGATGATCAACCATGATCACATTAAATGGCGGTGCTGGCTTGAAGGGCCGAATGGCCTACTCCTGCACCTATTGTCTACTGTCTATTGCCTGTTTCCATGCTGCATAGCTGCCAATCACAAACTTTCATAATCCCATCCATAGAGCCATACAGCATGGAAACGGGCCCATCTGGTAGACACCAAAGTGCCCATCGACGCTTGTCCCAGTTTCAACATTTGACCCATGTCTCTCAAACGTGTACCTTCCAAATTAGTCTCCAATGTTGTTACTGTATCTGCCCCAACTAATTAATCTGGCAGCTCAATAGACAATAGGTGCAGGAGTACGGCATTCGGCCCTTCGAGCCAACACTGCCATGCAATGTGATCATGGCTGGCTCAATCCATGTCCAGCACTCTCTGTAGAAACATTTTTCCCCTCGGGTTCCCATTAAATCTTTCCTCTCCCACATTAAGCCTATGCCCTCTAGCTCTCGATTTTCCTATCCCAACATAAAACTACATTCACCCACACAGCCCTTGACATCCACTGTAGAACTTCTTGGTTCTGGGACCCTTCCACAGCAGAAGAAACATTCCAGGAATTAATCATCTGAAAATTCTCCCCTTCATGCCTGCAACATACAACTTACTTTATTCACAGACCTCCCCCCTAGACTCCATCCAAGCAGTCTTTCTAGGTGCGGCAGTCTTTCCACCTGCACCTCCTCCAACCTCATCTATTGCATCCGCTGCTCTACATTGGTGAGACCAAGCGTAGGCTTGGCGATCGCTTCGCCCAACACCTCTGCTCGGTTTGCAATAACCAACCTGACCACCTGGTGCTCAGCACTTCAACTCCCCCTCCCATTCCGAATCAGACCTTTCTGACCTGGGCCTCCTCCACGGCCAGAGTGAGGCCCAACATAAATTGGAGGAGCAGCGCCTCACATTTCGCTTGGCTAGTTTGCACCCCAGCGGTATGAACATTGATTTCTCCAATTTCAGGTAGTCCCTGCTTTCTCCTTCATTCCTCTCCCTGACCCAGCTCTCCCACACCCCACTGTCTCTGCCTCTTCCTTTTTTCTTCCCGCCCCCACCCCCCCCACATCAGTCTGAAGAAGGGCCTCGACCCGAAACGACGCCCATTTCCTTCTCTCCGTAGACGCTGCCTCACTCGCTGAGTTTCTCCAGCATTTTTGTCTACCTTATTCAGACAATTATCATTCCCGCCCCCAAACATACATGTAGCTTCATCAGAGCTACAAATAAGCCAAACGATGGGGAGCATTAGAACTCAAAGTGCTGGAGTAGCTCAGCAGATCAGGCAGCATCTGTGGAGGATGTGGAGAGGTGCCATTCATGCTCATGATTCACTGCCTCCAAACAAGGAGCGCTGGTGCGGATGGTAATTCAGATTGCTAAAGGATAACAGACCCTCGGCTTGCACTGGGGAACGGGAACAGTGACCAAGCAAACCTGTCGCTATACATCTACAGATGTGACAGGGAAAGCATTTTATCAGGATGCATCACAGTATGGTTGGGGTGGAAAATTGCAACCTTCACGTGGCCCGCCCTGTTTCACCGAATGCAATCAACCCGGCGTGCACAATCAAATAAGATCAAATAGAACAAGTTGTCCTACAACTTTAGGCTGTGCACGCCTTGGGCAAGAAGACGACAGCATGGTTTGGGAACAGCTCCATCCAAGACCGCAAGACACTACAGCGAATTGTGGACGCAGCCCAGACCGTCACACAAACCAACCTCCCTTCCATTGACTCCATTTATACCTCATGCTGCCTCATCAAAGCCAGCAGCATAATCAAGGATAATCCTACTAGTTCCACTGTTCGTGTCCTTATGTCCCTTCATTATCACCTCTTCCCACCCATTATTCATAAAGTCTGGTACTTTAATTTTTTTTGGATATTGTGCATGTAAAGACATTAGAAATACTTTTCCGAGCTAGGAATAAAAGCCTTTTAGTTAGTATTAAAAAAAAATGTAAATTAAGAGGATATTATAATTTAAGAGGGGTGTGTATTTTTGAAAAGTGAGAACCAATGTAAAATATAGATGTGTCTCAGTTTTGGGAGTCAAATTATGGAATGGTCGTAGCGATGAGTTGAAATTTTGTAGCTCTGTTGAGTCAAAAAAGCCTTAAAATGTAAAATAATCAAGGATTATAATGTAAAATGATTAAAATGTAAAATAAGTAAGGATTACAATTTAGAGTAAATTATTATATTTTAATTTCCTTTGTAATGTTGATATTCTGGGTTATCTTATGGATTGTATAGGATGGGCAAAAATAAGCTTTGTGTTTTCAGCCTATCCCTTTTTCGGTCATTGATTATGTGAACGTTGTGTGAAATGGATATGAAATGAACGTTGGTTCATATTCACACAAATCAAAGGTAGACAAAAATGCTGGAGAAACTCAGCGGGGTGTGGCAGCATCTATGGAGCGAAGGAAATAGGCAACGTTTTGGGTCGTGTAATCATTGTAACCATGTGGTGTCTTTCCGCTGATAACACACGAAAGCCTTTCACCTCGGTACATGTGACAATAAACTAAACTACTCCGCCATTTCATCATGGCTGATCCATGTTTCCCTCTCAACCCCATTCTCCTGCCGTCGTCCCATATCCCCCGACACCCGTACTAATCAAGAATCTGCCAGTCTCCGCCTTAAAAATATCCATTGGCTTGGGCTCCACAGCCTTCTGTGGCAATGAATTCCACAGATACGCCACCCTCTGACTAAATAAATTCTTCCTCATCTCCTTTCTAAAGGCACTTCCTTTAATTCCGAGACTATAACCTCTGGTCCTAGACTCTCCCACTAGTGGAAACATCCTCTCCTCTGTGTTCTATGTTTACCAAAAAGAGCTCCATTAAATTACCCTGGAAAAGAAAAGATTTAAACGGCAAGTTATGTGCTTTGCAAAAGGCTCCCTGGTGAACTGCAAGCTATCTGTCACCAGGGAGCCTTTTGCCTGGTGACAGATAGCATGTCCAAAGGTCACGTACTAATTTCCAGAAACATGTCCAAAGGTCATGTATCAATTTCTTATGATAGACACAAAATGCTGGAGTAGCTCGGCGGGACAGGCAGCATTTCTGGAGAGAAGGAATGGGTGGCATTTCGGGTCGAGGCCCTTCTCAACCCGAAATGTCACCCATTCTTTCTCTCCAGAGATGCTGCCTCTCCCGCCGAGCTACTCCAACAATTTGGGTCTATCTTTGTTTTAGACCAGTGTCTGCAGTTCCTTCGAACACACTTCTGATATTCTTGCTCCACCACTGGATCCACAGTGTACGAGCTGAGCCGAAGGGCCCATTTCAATGCTCTGCAATTCTATGACTGTTCCAGTCCTCTTTTCTGCTTCGTGTGCTGGAACAGAGACATAGTAAGCAGTTTTGGGCCCCATATCTGAGGAAAGATGTGCCGGCGTTGGAGAGGGCTCCAGAGGTGGCTTAGAAAATGATTGGGTTAACACATAACCATATAACCATATAACAATTACAGCACGGAGACAGGCCCTCTCGGCCCTTCCAGTCCGTGCCGACCATTTGTTTTCCCCTAGTCCCATCTACCTGCACTCAGACCATACCCCTCCATTCCCTTCACGTCCATATACCTATGATGAACGTTTGACGGCACTGGGCCTGTACTCGCTGGAGTTTAGAAGGATGGGGGGGGGGGGACATTGAAACATAGCGAATAGCGAAAGGCCTGGATATTGAGAATGTGGAGAGCATGTTTCCACGAGTGGTAGAGTCCAGGAGCAGAGGCCATAGCTTCAGAATAAACTGACGTACCTTTAGAATGGAGATGAGGAAGAATTTCTGTCGTGGGTGGCGAATCTGTGCAATTCACTGCCATAGACAGCTGTTGATGCCAAGTCATTGGGTACTTAAGGCACAGATTGACAGATTCTTGATTAGTACGGGTGTTATGGGGAGAAGGCAGGAGAATGGGTTGAGAAGTAAAGATAGATCAGCCATGATTCAACGGCAGAGTAGACTTGATGATCCAAATGGCTTAATTCTGCTCCTATAACATGTAGAGAACTATACAGCATGGATACAGACCTTTCAGCTCACCTTGCCCATGACCAGAAACCCAGATTAAATCCTGACAACGGGTGCTGTCTGTAGGGAGTTTGTACGTTCTCCCTGTGACTTGCGTGGGTTCTCCAGTTTCCTCCCACACTCCAAAGATGGACAGGTATGTAGATTAATTGGTTTGGCAGAATTGTAAATTGTCTCTAGTGTGTGTAGGATAGTGCTAGTGTGTGGGGATCGCAGGTCGGCGCGAACTCCGTGGGCTGAAGGGCCCGTTTCCACCATGCATCTCTAAACTAAACAAAGATGATGTCACACCTGTTGAGTTACTTCAACCCTTTGTGCCTGTTTTTGTAAACCAGCATCTCTAGTTCCTTCTGTCTACATCTTCCTTGTGTCTTGTATCTTTTGTAAGAAAGGTTAAACCCATGCCTCCTGGCTTTTGAACAATCTGCAGATGGGAACAGCTTCCCCATCTTGTACAGCTCGATCACAAAAGCGTCCCCCAACCTTGGGCCAGATACCATACGCCCAGCTTTTGAAGAATCATCTTGCACATTAAAATCCCTACTGATGCTGTCCTGGCAAGGCCAGCAGCATAATCAAGGACAAGTCTCACTCCAGGTCACTTCCTCTTCTCCCCTCTCCCATCAGGCAAGAGGTATGGAAGTGTGAAAACACACACCTCCAGATCCAGATTCAGGAGGAGTTTCCTCCCAGCTGTTATCAGGCAACTGAACCATCCTATCACCAATTGGGGAGCAGTCCTGATCTACCACATTGGAGGACCTTTAATCAGACTTAACCTTGCGCTAAACATGCAATGGTGAGTACAATGGGGCTTTCATCGTGACGTGTAAATGCACAGTGAAATTATTTTACATACAGTCCAGTGCAGTATTCCTCTACCTAAACACACCCTTGACTGGCAAGTGCACAGAAATAGTCTACTGAGCCCGCATGCAAGTTGCGCCATTTTCAAAGTCTCCACTCTCGTTCTTCTGAGCGGTGCCCGATCCAGGCAAGCCCCAGGCTGCTGCGGGCCACCAGTCATCGTCTCCCTCGGACGTGACGTTGCCCCCCCCCTTCTCCTTCCCACCCTTGTGCTCCGGGATGCCTCCCACTGATGATTTTGAGGGTGCTGTAAGCCACACCGGCGGTCCCCTCTCCTACCGGACTCGCCCGGCGCTTCCATCACTGTCACCATCCTCTATTTCCCTATTTATTCCCTTTACCCTGTGCACTGGACAGCTTGATTGTAATCCATGTGGGTTTCCCGCTGACTGGATGGAACGCAACCCAATAGCCTTTCACTGAACCTCGGTGAACGTGACAATAAACTAAACTACCCTCGTCTCCATTTCACCTCCAGCCGTTGTCACTATTTTCACCCCTCGCCTGCCAACGGAAGCAAGGGATATGGGGGAAAAAGCGGGAACGGGTTACCGATTTCGGATGATCAGCCATGATCATATTGAATAGTGGTGCTGGCTCGAAGGGCCAAATGGCCTACTCCTGAACCTATTTTGTATGCCTCACCCCAACCTCTCTTTTCCAGCTTTTTTTTGCTCTACTCCATCATTCTTAAGAAGGGTCCTGACCGGAAATTTAGTTTCCCATTTCCCTCCCCAGATGCTGCCTGACCCGTTGAGTTCCTCCAGCTGTATGTCTCACCCCCTCGAGTAATTTCCACCACTTCTCGAACCAATGCCCAAGATATTCACGTCCCTGCGAAAATATGGTGATCAAATTGAACACCATTCCAACTGTGGCCTGAACAATGTTTTGCACAGGTGGGTACACAACTCCCCGACCTTGCACTCCGTGACTCAGTTTATGAATTTCAGATTCCCCGTGGCTCCAGCAACCAATTTCACCCTTTCAATTTGTGCATTTCCACACTGGGGGCCCCTGTTCCCACACACCACCAACAGCAGTGGCATTTGGTCTAAATGATCTCTTTCTTGTTCTGCTAAAGCACAACTCTTCCCAATTCCCCTATATTAAATTTACCTACCCATCTCTAACCATTCAGTGCATCCACCTGATCTTTAGACTTCCGAGATACAGCGCGGAAACAGACACTTCGGACCACCGAGTCCGCGCCGACCAGCGATCACCCGCAATTTTACCAAAGCCAGTTAACCTGTGCGTCTTTGGAGTGTGGGACGAAACCAGAACACCCGGAGAAATTCCACTTGGTCACAGGGAGAATGTACAAACTTTGGACAGGTAGTACCCATAGTCAGGAATGAACCCGGTGCGGCACCTTGCCGCCCATTTTTATCCTCTTTGCTTCCCGGCTTTGCTTTCTCTGCACATTTTGAAACATAGTCTGCCCATTTCCATCCTCAGATGCTGTCTTACCCACTGAGTTCCTCCAGCACTTGTGTGTTTTTTTTTTACTCGAGCACAATCCCTCACTCTCAGAACCAACGCCCAAGACTTCCACGTTCACGTCTAATCATCAATACATCTCAAAAAACAATACAGTCAGAGCATTGAAGATAGGCCAAAATGCTGGAGTAACTCAGCGGGTCAGGTGGCATCTCTGGAGAAAAGGAGCTTGTAACGTTTCGGGTCGAGACTCTTCTTCGTCAGACCACTGACGCTCACTACATCTAACACAGTCCACTCTGGGGGAAAAAATACATTCTGTACTGTTCTCTAGCTGTCTACCTCAGAGTTTACTCCTTGCTCAGGATGCTACTGACCATTTAATTCCACGGACCTCTATTTCATTTGACAAGTTCACGAGTTACAGGAGTAGAATTAGGCCATTTGGCCAATCGAGTCCACTCCGCCATTCAATCGTGGCTGACCTCTGCCACCGAATCCCATATCCCCCATAATCCTCGACACCCGTGCTAATCAAGAACTTGTCTACCAATGCCTTAAATTATCCACTGACTTGGCCTCCACAACCCTCTGTGGCAATGAGTTCCACCCTCTGACTAAAGAAGTTCCTCCTCGCGTCCTTTCTAAAAGAGTGCCGTTTAATTCTGAGGCTATGACTAGTCCAAGGCTCTTCCATCAGTGGAAACATCCTCTCCACATCCATTCTACCCAACCCTTTCATTATGCTGTAAGCTTCAACAAGGTACCTCCTCAACCCCTCAAGATTGTTAAGGACTTGGACACACAAGAGGCAGGAAACATGTTCCCGATGTTGGGGGAGTCCAGAACCAGGGGCCACAGTTTAAGAATAAGGAGTAAGCCATTTAGAACAGATTGGAAACAACAGAGAATAAATTCTCTGAGAGGGCGGTGGATGGATAAGAGAGCTAACTCTTAAAAATAGCAGAGCCATACTGATTATGATCAGTCATGATCATATTGAATGGCGGTGCTGGCTTGAAGGGCCAAACGGCCTGCACCTATTGGTGAATATGGGCCCAATGCTGTCAGGGAATCATTAATCAGCTTATCAAATTCCTGCTGATAACAATTAAACAACATCCACTGCATTCGTTTTCACCCTCTCATTTCTTTTTAAATTGAGTTAGTCAAACACAAATAGTCTTTAGCACACACGGGTTGGGACAGTAGGAGAGTCTCTAGAACTAGAGGTCAAAACCTCAGAATTAAAGGACATTCTTTTAGCAAGGAGATGCGCTGGCTCTGGAGAGGGCCCAGGAGAGGTTTACATGAACAATCCCAGGAATGAGTGGGTTAACATATGATGAGCGTTTGATGGCACTGAGCCTGTATTCGATGGAGTTTAGAAGAATGAGGGACCTCATTCAAACATACATATTAGTGAAAGGCTTGGATATGGTGGATGCTTCCGCCATTGGGAGAGTCTAAGACCAGAGGCTTAGCCTCAGAATTAAAGAACGTTCATTTGGAAAGGATACGAGGAGGAATTTCTTTAGCCAGAGGGTGGTGAATCGGTGAAATTCTTTGCCACAGAAGGCTGTGGAAACCAAGTCAGTGGATATTTTTGAGGCAGAGATGGATAGATAGATTCTTGATTAGTATGGGTGTCAGGGGTTACGGGGAGAAGGCAGGAGAATGGTGTTGGGAGGGAGAGATAGATCAGCCAGGATTGAATGGTGGAGTAGACTTGATGGGCCTAATTCTGCTCCAGTCACTTATGACGTGGATGGGGGAGGGATGGAAAATGGGGGAATACAGCTGTTACTTGAAGTTAATCCATGCCGATTCTTCTTTACCGATTTAAGCTTCCCCCAAAATGATGCGGAACAATTTAGCCCCTACACTGTCACTATAGCTGAAGCATATCATTTTTAATTGAAGATAGGCACAAAATGCTGGAGTAACTCAGCAGGACATTTTAACTTGATCTCTGGTTGATATTCTGATGTACAGCCAAGCAACATTAAAATTCCAGCTCATGGAGGCATAACAACAAAAAAAAAACCATTGCCTCAAGTCCTCCAATGTCCAAACGTAAAAGAAGCTAGGTTTACAATTAACTGTAAAGACTACTTAACCATATAACCATATAACAATTACAGCACGGAGACAGGCCCTCTCAGCCCTTCCAGTCCGTGCCGACCATTTGTTTTCCCCTAGGCCCATCTACCTGCACTCAGACCATACCCCTCAATTCCCTTCACGTCCATATACCTATCCACTTTACTCTTGGCAACACATTTCTACTTAAAACATCCCAGGCCAATGTGACCATCGAAAAATTCTTTTGTAATGTTTGGTCCCTACTCTTGCAGCAACTTTCTTCCAAAGGCCACATACAAGATGTTGCAACTCAACAGCCTTGTGAAAGCCTTGCTTAAAACCCAGCAACAAGACATAACTGCCTATAAAATTATTGTGTGATAATTGGGCGGAATAAACTAATTTCACAAACAGTACAAACGGATGGCTCCAGCACTCTTCATACAATCATCAGTCAAACGCGATTTCAATAATGGCTGATCTGTCGCTCCCTCCCAACACCATTCTCCTGCCATCTCCCCACAACCCCTGACACTCGTACCAATCAAGAATCTATCCATAAAAATATCCACCGACCTGGCCTCCACAGCCTTCTGTGGCAATGAATTCCAAAGATTCACCACCCTCTGATTAAAGAAAATACTCATCTCCTTCCTAAATGAATGTCCTTTTATTGAGACTGTGGCCCCTGGTCCACGAGTGGAAACATCCTCCACGTCCACTCTATGCAGGCCTTTCACTATTCGTTAAGTTTCAGTGAGGTCCCCCTCATCCTTCTAAACTCCGGCGAATAGAGGCACAGTGTCGTCAAATGACAATAGGTGCAGGAGTAGGCCTTTCGGACCTTCGAGCCAGCACCGCCATTCACTGCGATCATGGCTGCTCATCCACAATCAGTACCCTGTTCCTGCCTTCTCCCCGTATCTCTTGGTACACTACTAGACTCCACTATCTTTAAGAGCTCTATCTAACTCTCCCTTGATAACATCCAGAGAATTGGCCTCCACCGCCCTCCGAGGCAGAGGATTCCACAGTTTCACAACTCTCTGGGTGAAAAAGTTTTTCCTCGTCTCCGTCCTAAATGCCCTGCCCCTTCTTAAACTGTGGCCCCTGGTTCTGGACTTCCCGAACATCGGGAACATGTTTCCTGCCTCTGGCGTGCCCAATCCCTTAATAATCTTATATGTTTCAATAAGATCCCCTCTCATCCTTCCAAATTCCTGTGTATACAAGTCCAGTTGCTCCATTCTTTCAACACATGACAGTCCAGCCATCCTGGGAATTAACCTCGTGAACCTACGCTGCACTCCCTCAATAGCAAGAATGTCCTTACACAAATTTGGAGACCAAAACTGCACACAATACTCCAGGTGAGGTCTCACTCGGGTTCTGTACAACTGCAGAAGGACCCATTTGCTCCTATACTCCACTCCTCTTGTTATGAAGGATAACATGCCATTAGTTGTCTTCACTACCTGCTGTACCTGCATGCTTACTTTCAGTGACTGATGAACAAGGACACCCAGACCGCGTTGCACCTCCTCTTTTCCTAACTTGACACCAATCAGATAATAACCTGCCTTCCTGTTCTTGCCACCAAAGTGGATAACCTCACATTTATCCACATTAAACTGCATCTGCCCACTCACCCAACCTGTCCAAGTCACCCTGCACCCTCCTCAGTTCACACTGCCACCCAGCTTTGTGTCATCTGCAAATTTGCTAATGTTACTTTGAATCCTTTCATCTAAATAATTGGTGTATATTGTAAATAGCTGCGGTCCTAGCACCGAGCCTTGCGGTACCCCACTAGTCACTGCCTGCCATTCTGAAAGGGGCCCGTTAATCCCCACTCTTTGTTTC
This sequence comes from Okamejei kenojei, assembly GCA_035221665.1. Taxonomy (NCBI): domain Eukaryota; kingdom Metazoa; phylum Chordata; class Chondrichthyes; order Rajiformes; family Rajidae; genus Okamejei; species Okamejei kenojei. Next base: position 149,104,541 of record CM069132.1, read on the forward strand.
CTGTCTGCCAACCAATGTTCTATCCATGTTAGTACCCTATCCCAATACCATGTCCCACAATAATTTTGCCCACTAATCACCTATGTGGGACCTTTATCAAAGGCTTTCTGAAAGTCCAGGAACACTACACCCACTGGCTCTCCCTGGTTCATTTTCCTAGTTACATCCTCAAACAAATTCCAGAAGATTAGCCAAGCATGATTTCCCCTTCGTAATTCTATGCTGACTCGGAACAAATCTGTTACTGTTATCCAAATGTGCCGCTATTTCATCTTTTATAATAGATTCCAGCATCTTCACCACCACTGATGTCAGGCTAACTGGTCTATAATTCCCTGATTTCTCTCCCTCCACTCTTAAAAAGTGGGATAACATTAGCTACCCTCCAATCCACAGGAACTGATCTTCATATGTTACCCCACTCATTCCTTGATGGGCCGAATGGTCTAATTCTCATCCTATCACTTATGAATAAAGTCTAGCCTGCCATTCAATCATGGCTGATTTTTCTTTCCCTCTCAACCCAATTCTCCTGCCTTCTCCCCATAAGATTGAGGGTGGATCTTGTAGAAACGTACTAAATGCTTAAGGGGTTGGACAGGCTAGACGCAGGAAGATTGTTCCCGATGTTGGGGAGGTCCAGAACAAGGGGTCACAGTTTAAGGATAAGGGGGAATTCCTTTAGTACCGAGATGAGGAAAATATTTTTCACACAGAGAGTGGTGAATCTGTGGAATTCTCTGCCACAGAAGGTAGTTGAGGCCAGTTCATTGGCTATATTTAAGAGGGAGTTAGATGTGGCCCTTGTGGCTAAAGGGATCAGGGGGTATGGAGAGAAGGCAGGTACATGATACTGAGTTGGATGATCAGCCATGATCATATTGAATAGGCGGTGCAGGCTAGAAGGGCCGAATGGCCTACTCCTGCACCTATTTTCTATGTTTCTATAACCCTTGACACCCTTACTAGTCTTTTGAGAAGTAGACAGGTCATGCCAAGGGCTCCCTGCACCATTGGAAATGATTAGTTTGCCTGCCATTTTAGAAGCTATTTAATGTCCTTCAGCACCATGCAAAGATGAACAAGTCGGTAACCTGCCTTGAAAATCTTATCAAAACTCGAACCCAACACCTCTGTGGAATTTCAGCAAAACAAAGGCTTCCCAACTTTAAACAAATTACAACAGAACTGCATTCAGACATTAAACCATTCCACTGTGCAGCAGGTTTTAAAGTCAGCAAAGCAAACACTGCAGATTTTATTAAAGGTTTTTATAACCATAATGAAAGCAAAACAGCAACTAAAGAGAGCAGAAGTCTCCAGAAATGGGCATATAAGACTTGGAAGATCAGGCCAAAGCAAATAAAACATTAAATAATTTGCTACGGCTTTGAGAACTTACAATTTCAGCAAAAATTGGAAAAATAACCGAAGGATAGAGACTACATAGGCTGATTTTTCTCTTGAGAAGGCCAAGGGTCATAACTAATAAGACAGTCACCAAGTGTGGCAAGAATGTGGAACTTCAGAGAACAGTTAACACCAACGGAATGGATGTATTAAGTTCATACGTCATAAGGTCAGATTTAGGCCATTCGGCCCATCGAGTTTACTCCATCATTCAATCATGGCTGATCTATCTCTCCCTCTCAACCCCATTCTCCCGCCTTCTCCCCATAACCCCGACACCTGCACTAATCACGAATCAGTCAATCTCCACCTGAAAAATACCCAGTGACGTGGCCTCTACTGCCGTCTGTGACGATGAATTCCACAGATTCACCACCCTCTCTAACGAAATTCCTTCTCATTTACCTTCTAAAGGTGTTCATCCTTTTATTGAGGCCGTGCCCTCCTCTGGTTCTGGACTCTCCCACTAGTGGAAACATCCTCTCCACATCCACTCTGCAGGCCTTTCACTATTCAATAAGTTTCAATGAGGGTCCCTCCTCATCCATCTAAAGGAACGGTTCTTGGTGAATACAGATGCAAAGTACTCATTAAGAACCTTGCCTACATCCTGACTCCAAGCACAAATTCCCTCGTTTTTGGACAGCAAAAGTGAGGGATTTTCTTTTTTGTCTAATTTGCCAATGACATTTTGTGGCCTCTTTTGGCCCTTCCAATTGCCTGCTCGGGTTCTTTCCTCCTTGCCTTCTATTCCTCAAAGGCCCAGATTTCATCTTCCTGAACCTTGTATATGCTTCTTTTCTCTTTTTGACCAAATTTGCAATTACAGTTTAGTTTATTGTCATTTGAACCTCAAATGAAGTTCAAACACAACTTGTTTTTTGCAGTCATACAACAAAAAGAAGCTATTAACAAGGCACACAACCAACACAATTTACACAAACATCCATCACAGTGAATCTCCTCCTCACTGTGATGGAGGGCTAAGTCATTGTTGCTCCCCGTTTTCCATTCTTCTCCCGATGTCAAAGCCCCCGGCGGGCGCTGGCAAGTCTCGTGGCCGTTAAAGCCGCGCCGGGCGATGTAAGGCCCCGCTCCGGGTCGATATCAACCCCGCAATCCGGGCGGGAGAAGTTGCCGTTGCGGGAGCTCCGAAAAGCGGGCTCCCACCAGGGACCCGCGAGCTCCCGATGTCACCGTCCACCGGGCCTGCGGTTGGAGCCTCCGAAGCTCCGGAGTCGGGTCGCAGCCGCGCACCATCACAGCTCTCCACCCTCCAAAGGCGGCCAGCCCCACGATGGCTAGTCCGCAGGCTCCGCGACGGGAGCCCCCAGGTCGTTCCGGTTGGAGGCTGCTCCACGGTGCTAGGCCCCAACGACAACGGAGGCCCGACAGAGAAAGTCGCACTTACTCCCATCATCAGCAAGTGCTTCGAGAGGCTGGTCCTGGCACACCTCAAAGGCTGCCTACCTCCCAAACTGGACCCCTATCAGTTTGCCTGCCGCAAGAATAGGAGTACGGAGGATGCCATCTCAACGGCACTCCACTCCGCCCTCTCCCACCTCGACAACGGAGACACCTCCATGAGAATGCTGTTCATTGACTTTAGCTCAGCATTTAACACCATTATCCCCTCAAAATTGATCACCAAACTCGGCGACCTGGGCATCAACCCCTCCCTCTACAACTGGTTACTGGACTTCCTGACTAACGAAGCACAGTCTGTTAGGTCGGACAACCATACCTCTTCAACCCTCACCCTGAACACCGGTGTTCCACAGGGCAGTGTACCGAGCCCTCTCCTCTGCTCCCTCTTCACCTACGACTGCACACCTATACATGGTTCTAACACCATCATCAAGTATGCAGATGATCCAACGGTGATTGGCCTCATCAGCGACAACAATGAGTCGGCCTACAGGGAGGAGGTTCTGCTCCTAGCAGCATGGTGCACTGACAACAACCTGGCCTTTAACTCCAAGAGGACCAAGGAGCTCATTGTGGACTACAGAAGGTCTAGGGGCTGCACGCACACCCCCATCCATATTAACGGTTCGGAGGTGGAACGCGTTTCCAGCTTCAGGTTTGTGGGGGTCAACATCTCTGATGACCTCTTGGACCCACAATACCTCTACACTGGTCAAGAAGGCTCACCAGCGTCTCTTCTTCCTGAGGAGACTAAAGAAGGTCCATCTGTCTCCTCAGATTCTGGTGAACTTCTACTGCTGCACCATCGAGAGCATCCTTACCATCTGTATCACAGTATGGTATGGCAACTGCCCTGTCTCCGACCGGAAAGCATTGCAGAGGGTGGTGAAAACTGCCCAACGCATCACCGGTTCCTCACTCCCCTCCATTGAGTCTGTCCATTGTAAGCGATGTCTGCGAAGGGCGCACAGCATCGTCAAGGACTGGTCTCACCCCAGCCACACATATTTGCTCTTCTGGGGAGATGCTAACTGCATTTTGTTGTCTCTGTACTGTACACTGCACAACTACAATTAAAGATTGAATTGAATTGAAATTGAATTGAAAAAGAAAGGGTCGGTGATCCGCACAGGGAAGGGCTTTAAAGGTTTCCCCCACCCCCTCCCCGTCCCCCACATATACAGAGCTAAAACAAGATATAAAACCACTACATATAGTGGTTTATACTAATATATAAACCACTACAAACTATACACTCAACGGGCAAAAACAAAAGAGTTGTGAATTTATGGAATTCCCTGCCACAGAGGGCAGTGGAGGCCAAATCACTGGATGGATTTAAGAGAGAGTTGGATAGAGCTCTAGGGGCTAGTGGAGTCAAGGGATATGGGGAGAATGCAGGCACGGGTTACTGATAGCGGACGATGCCATGATCACAATGAACAGCGGTGCTGGCTCGAAGGGCCGAATGGCCTCCTCCTGCACCTATTTTCTATGTTTCTTCCCCCATCCCTCAACCCCAGTGCGCATGCATTTCTTCCACAATGCTGAGGCTCTATAAGGCACTGGTAAGGCCGCACTTGGATTATAGAGAGCAATTTTGGGCACCATGTCCGAGGAAGGATGCCCTGGCACTGGAGAGGAACCAGAGGAGGTTTACACGAATGATCCGAGGAACGAGTGGGTTAACATATGATCAGCGTTTGCCGACACTGGGCTCGCTGGAGTTTAGAAGAATGAGAGGGAACTCATTGAAACATACAGACCAGTGAAAGGCTTGGATAGAGTGGATGTGGAGAGGATGTTTCCACTCGTGGGAGAGCCTAGGACTAGAGGTCATAGCCTTAGAATTAAAGGGCGTTCTTTTAGGAAGGGGATGAGAAGCAATATCTTTAGTCAGAGGTGTCCACAGGTGGTGAATCTGTGGATTTGTTTGCCACAGAAGGCTGTGGTGGCCAAGGCAATGAATATTTTTATGGCAGAGATAGATCTATTCCTGATTAGTAGGGGTGTCAGAGGTTATGGGGAGAAGGCAGGAGAATGGGATTAGGAGGGAGCGATAGATCAGCCATGATTGAATGGTGTAGACTTGATGGGCCGAATGGCCTAATTCTGCTCCCATCACTGATGACCTTATGAACTCACAGCCCTGCCCCTTTCCCATCCAAGCGCTCCCTTTCCCTTTTGTCACCCCCAATACAGTTAATGGCATGTCCCTAAATAAAACTGATGTACTGAAGGCTCTTGGGGTCCAACCCCCTGAAAGTGGCAACACGTGGAAAAGACCGATAAGGAAGACTTACGGTAATCTTGCTGTCATCAGTCAGGGCACTTGTCATAAGCAGCATGAAGTTATGCTGCAGCTTTATAGGACGTTGCTTGGGCAGTTCTAGTTGCCTCACTACAGGAAGGATGTGGAGGCTTTGCAGAGGCTGCAGAAGTGGTTTATCAGAATGCCACCTGATTAGAGAGTATTATCTTGATGGAGAGATTGGACAAACTTGGATTTTTTTTTCTCTGGAATACCAGAGGTTCAGGGGAAACTTCTATCAGAGTGTATAAAATCCTGAGAGGCAGAGATTGGGTAGAGAGTCAGTACCCTTTTCCCCCAGGGTGGACATGTCAAAGGCGAGTGGGTCTACCTTCATGGTCAGAAGTGGAGTGATATGCAGGACACAGCAAGTGGCGGGTACCTGGATCACACTGTCAGGAGCGGTGGTGGAAGCAGATAAGGGGCTTCAGAGAGAGACACACAAGTTTGTCCAAGAAATGGAGGGGGTGTGGATCACGTGCAGGCGGAAGAGATTAGTTCAACAAGGTTTTGTGGGCCGAAGATCCTGCTCTCGTGCAGTTTTGCTTCTGCAGTGTACTCTGGAAAGGAGTACAAGTCACAGCAATATACGCGGACAAGGAAAGATGAGGAGAGGGGTCTGGAGTGGAGCATTAATGCTGACATTAACTGTTTGGGGCCAAGCAGCTAAAATTCTGTTTCTGGTCCTCGACTCTCCCAATACTGGAAACATCATCTCCACGTCCACTCCATCTTGGCCCGATTGAGATGACAACAGAACATTTGCAAGCCACAATGTGTAGGAAGGAACTGCAGATGCCGGTTTTAAAACAAAAGAAAGACACAAAATGCTGGAGTATCTCAGGGGGTCAGGCAGCATCTCTGGAGAAAAGGAATAGGTGACGTTACCGGTCGAGACCCTTCTTCAGACTGAGGGTCGGGGGAATGGAAAACGAGAGATATCGACGGTGATATAGAGAGATATGCCGTCTGTCCCGCTGAGTTACTCCAGCTTTTTGTCTTTCAATTTGCAAGCTACAAAGTGCCACCTTGCCACCTTAGGAGTTAAGATGTGTTAAACAGCTTCCTCTTTTTTTTTTAAAACATCAAAAAAATGCAGAGCAATGCAGTTCCAGTTGGGCAACCAGGAGCATTACTCCAATAAGCCAAATTCAGTCAGTAAATGCATTTCTGACAGTAGTATGCTGATAATCATATTGGTGACATTCCCACATAACTTCACCAGACCGTAAGTAACTTACAAAAAGGGTAGCTCCGAAATAATTAATATGTATTCAATTCGCTCATCTTAACACCAAATTTTGTCAAATGCTACCACTAGATATGGTAAATTGTTCTTCACCCGAAGCAACTTACATTTGCAGCATACAGGTACCTAGCAAATGGAAAGTTTAAAATCAGGCGTTCATAAACTAAAGAAGCAATACCACATGGATGGGTAGGGTATAGCGGGATATTGTCCAAGCACATTCATGTGGACTAGCGTAGACGGAACATGTCGGTCGATGTGGGCAAGTTGGGCCAAAGCAGCCTGGTTCCACACTGCTTGGCTCGATGAACATCACTGTCAAAATCCAGCCTTTTTATTTTAAAGTTAAGAACTTCAGCTCCAGTCAAAATGGCTGCATGAGACAACATACAAATGCAAGTTACTTAGAGCGAAGAACAATTTGACATCTGTAGTGGTAGGGAAGTAAGCAATCCCAAACCCAATGGAATATTAGAATATAAACTGGAGAACGGCTAGCCCTTCGCACTTCTCCGCCATTCAATTGAGTATGACTGGTCAACCTTCTCAGCCCACTTCCCAACACTATCCCCAGATCCTCGATTCCTTTGCTCCAAACTATTGATCGGTGTTCTGAATGAACACAATGAGTAAGGATAATTTGAACACCAGGCCAGAAAATTCCAAAGTTTCAGCAGCCTCCGAGTGACAATTTTTTCCTCAATTAGTTCAACAAGGCCAACCCTTTTTTTGGGAAGAGTCTTCTGGTCCTTGACTTTCAGCCAAGGGAAACATCCTCCCCAAATCTTAGTCTGCCAGTTCACAAGTTATAGGAGACGAATTTGGCCATTCGACCCATCAAGTCCACTCTGCCATTCAATCACAGCTGATCTCTGCCTCCTAATCCCATTTTCCTGCCTTCTCCCCATAACCCTTGACAACCGTTCTAATCAAGACTGTGTCTATCTCGGCCTTAAAAATATCGACTGACTTGGCCTCCACAGCCCTCTAAGGCAATGAGTTCCGCAGATTAACTACCCTCTGGCTAAAGAAGTTCCTCCTCACCCCCTTTCCAAAAGATCACCCTTTAATTCTGAGGCTGTGACCTCTGGTCCCAGATTCTCCCACCAGTGGAAACATCCTTTCCACATCCACTCCTGTGCCTTTCATTATTCTGTAAGTTTCAATTAGGTCCCCCCTCAACTTTCTAAACTCCAGTGAGTAGAAATGCAGTGCCGCCAAACACTCATCATATGCTAACCCTCATTCGTGGAATCATTCTTATAAATCTTCTCTGGACCCTCTCCAGCGCCAGCACATCCTTCCTCAGATATGGGGCCCAAATTTGCTCACCTCGCAGTCTCTTCAACTGCTTTAAAGTGTCAACAAAATCACCTCTCATGCCTCAGATTTCTACAGAAGACAATCGGAGTCAACTCAACTTCTTCTCAACCCCTCCTTGGAACTAGCCTACTGAACCTTCACTGCTCTCCCCTATGTTCAGAAATGATAGCAACAGAAACCGGCCATTCGGCCCATTAAGTCTACACCATTCAATCATGGCTGATGCATCTCTCCTTCCTAACCCCATTCTACTGCCTTCTCCCCTGACAACCGTACTAATCAAGAAGTTAAGGCATGTACATTTTTTAGGGAAAGAGATCAAAGCTGGATTCGATCATCAAGGGATTGTCTCAGACGTGCATACTAAAAGTGGTCACTTGCGATTAGGTTTGCAAAATGAATATTTTTAAAATTTGAAACCAGAATAAGCAGAAGACATTTTGAAATGTCTGCTGGCTAAAGCACCATGCTTAATTTGTGTTCCTTGCTGCTTTAAAACAGTGAAGAAGCTGGTTATACATAATTTAAACAGTTGCTTAAAGTTAACTAAACTGGATCACATTCCATTAACATTTCAAATTGCTGCAAGCTTCATCTAAAACTGAAACACCCCAATAAAAAGACACCAGTTTCCCCTCAATATAGACTGATGGCACCTTGCAAAGAAAGTCCTTCACTTAAGAAATGCAATAATCACATACCACCTAGCACACCAAGTTTGACTGGAATATTTAAAACCAAGCGCACATAAACCAGTTCTAATCAATTAAAATGCATTTACGTTGCAGCAAACAAATTATTTCATGGGAACTCGTGTCTTTTGAAATGAAATTGCCTGAAAGAAACTAAACTAATAAACTAAACTACGAAACATCTGCTGGTTGAAAGTGAGGCGAGGGGCGAAGCAAAATTACACTAAATCAACCACAATTTTTTTTTTAAATAATAAATATCACCACAAATTTGGACAAGACCGCCTATGCACATGAGGGGATTTCTTTTTTTTCTCTCTCTCTCTCCATGCATTTACGCCACGTTTTGCCCGACTCTGAACAATTTAGAGTGGAAGAGGACGGGAGAAAATAAAAATAAAATGTTGGTGTGTGGGGTTGAGGGTGTGTGGGGTTGAGGCCGACCCCGGTGTTCAGCTGGGGCTGGGGTTGGAGGGGAGATTGGAGCCGGGGCCTGCTCTGGCCGTGCTGGTCTCGGGAGCCCGTTTGCAAGACGCTAGGCCCTTGTGGAGACACGCGGCGGCGGCGGCGGCGGCGATGGTGGCGCCGAGCAGCCCCGGCTCCCGCCCTCACCCCCACCCCAGCACCAGCACCAGCACCCCGGGGTGGGGGGAGAAGGGGCGCCGACACCGAGGGGCCTGCTAGGCCGGGAGTGTGATGAACCCCCCTCGGGGGGGGGGGGGGGAGTGAGGTAAATGTCTGGCCCGGCTGGGGGAAGCGAGGGCCCCGGGCAGGGAGGGTTGAATGGGCCGAGGCCCATGGGGTTTGGGGGAGTGAGGCACAAGCCCGAGGGAAGGGAAGGGAAGGGAAAGGCCGGGGGTGAGAAGGTGGGCCCCGGGCCAATGATCATCCCCCCCCACCCCAGGCCTCCCTTCCCCAGTCTCCAGGCCCTCACTCACTCACACACTCAGACCCAGACTTACCGGAGTCCTTACCGGCGACAAGCCCGCCATGCGGGGACTGGAGCCGCCCCCGCCCGCCGCCGCCGCCGCCGCCGGAGTCAAGAGCCGGACCCCGGGGCTGCCATTCGCGGCCAACACGCCGTGGGCCGCCGGTCTCTCCGGCGCTGCTCCGGCCGGACTGTGCTGCTGGCTTCCTTTCCGCATCCCTCCCTCCCTCTCTCTCCCTCTCTCTCTCTCTCTCCCTCTCTCTCTCCCTCTCTCTCTCCCTCTCCCTCTCCCTCTCCTCTCTCTCTCCCCCCCTCCCACACTCACACTCTCACACAATCTCTCTCCCCCCTCTCTCACACACAATCTCTCTCCCCCCCTCCTCTCACACACTCACACACAATCTCTCTCCCCCCTCACACTCTCACACAATCTCTCTCCCCCCTCACACTCTCACACAATCTCTCTCTCCCCCTCACACACACTCTCTGTCCCCCCTCTCTCACACTCACACACACTCTCACACAATCTCTCACCCCCTCCTCTCTCACACACTCACACAATCTCTCTCCCCCCTCACACTCTCACACTCAATCTCTCTCTCCCCTCTCTCTCTCTCTCACACAACCAACCCCTCTCGCCGCAAGCCGGCGGAATTCAATCTATTCGGTCCTCCTCTTCCCCCTTCACCGGGGAAATAAAATAAAGATAGACAGAATAAATTCAACCAGCCCTCCCCCCTCTCCTTCCTCCTCCTGCAGCGGGGAAATAAAATAAAGACAGAACAAAAAAAAAGCTCCCACTCTCGCTCCTCCCTCCCTCACTACCTTCCCCCTCTCCCTCTCTCTCTCTGCTCTCTACCTCCCTCCCCTTTCTCTCTCGCCCATTTCTCTCGCCCCCCCCCCCCCGTCTCTCTCTCTCTTCTCATCTCTTTCTCCCTCTCTCTCCCGCCCCCCCCCCTCACCACCATCTCTCTTCCACACTCCCTCCCTCTCTCTCTCTCTCTCTCTCTACCGGGGAAATAAAATAAAGAGAATAAAGTTGGCAATATGCAGAGTACTTGCTCTGCCGACTACAGAAGAACAAAATAACCAGCCGCCACCTTCCACAAGGAAAATAATGAACAAAATAACGACGACCCCCTGGTGCTAAATGGGTGCATACCGCCCCCTTCCCCCTGCAGCTAACTGGGTGCATACCCCCCTTCCCCCTGCTGCTAACTGGGTGCATACCCCTCTTCCCTGGTGCTGTGTGGGTGCAGATTTCACCCCTTCCCCCGGGGCAGATCCACAAGCGAGTGCCAAGTGGGTGGAGACACCCCATTTCCCCCTGGCGCCAAGTGGGACAGCCCCCCACCCCTTTGTGCAGCGTGGGAGCAGCATCCCTCTACCGCCCCTGTAACGCCAAGTGGAGGCAGGTGTGTGTGTGTGTGTGTGTCCCCCCCCCGGGGCGGCTGTGGGCTCGGTCACGGCAGGCGATTGGAGGCGGGGGCAGGGCACACAAGACGCGAACGATTTAAAAGCCCCGAAGACGTGAAAATGTCTCCAGGAAGCAGCCGCTGAACGAAGGGAAACCTCCCGCGAAACTCGCATTTCCCGCCGTTTTTTCGAACCTGATTTGCATGCCCCGCCCCACTCCTCTCCGTCACCAGCTCGCCGGCCTTCCCATTGGTCGACGGGGAGGAGGCGGGGGGGCACATTCCCCGCCCCCTCCACTACGTCATCCGCTTGCCGCCCTCCCATTGGACGACGGGGAGGGGGCGGGGAGCCGGAGTCGGGCGGGGAATCCCTCCGGCTTGCGTGGCTTCCCCCGTTGCCATGGCGCCGCGCACACGTCACGCTCTGACGTCCACAGGAGATTCCCCTTGACCTTCCTCCTGCCGTGAGACGAGTGTGTGTTTTGTCCCAAACAGAACAATTACATTCTTACTTGCAGCAGCTCAACAGAATATGAAAACATCGTATTCTGCGAATAATATAATAAGCGATAAACAAATTCAGTATACACTGAACATGTATATATATCCACACACACACACACATATATATATATATATATATATATATTTATATTTGTGTACATATATAGAAATACACACACACATACACAATGTATACACAAACACACACACTCTTGCCCAGAGTAGGGGAATCGCAAACCAGAGGACATAGGTTTAAGGTGAAGGGGGAAAGATTTAATGTGAGGGGTAACTTTTTCACACAAAGTGGGTGGGTGTATGGAACAAGCTGCCAGAGGAGGTAGTTGAGGCAGGGTCTATTCTAACATTTAAGAAACAGACAGGTACACGGATAGGACAGTTTTGCAGGGATATGGACCAAAGGCGGGCAGGTGGGACTAGTGTAGCTGGGACATGTTGGCCGGTGTGGGCAAGTTGGGTCGAAGGGCCTGTTTCCACACTGTATCACTCTATGTCTCTATGACACACACGTGTAGGGTTTTGACCCAAAACATCGCCTTTGCCTTTTGTGTCTATCTTGGGTGTAAAACAGCATCTGCAGTATCTGCAATTCCTTCCTACACACACACACACACACACACATATATATATATATATATATATATATATATATGTGTGTGTGTGTGTGTGTGTACACCTTTATGCTTACACTCCTGCTGCTTTATCCTTTATCTGTGCACTGTAGACAGCTTGATTACAATCATGTATCGTATTTTCTTTGACTGGAGAGCATGCTTCACTGTACCTCAGTACACGTGATAGTAGTAAACTAAATTAACGCCCCTGGTGTGGCCCAAGTGGATGAGAAAGTGGGATACCGTAAACAAGTATAAATGGGTGATTGGTGGTCGGTAGACGCAGTGGGCCGAAGGATCTGTATCCATGTTGTATCTCTAAACCAAAATAAAATTTAACTCAACTAAATAAAATCCGTTCCGTCAGTTGTTTTATGTATTGACAGCAATTCTCCAAACCACTAGATGGCGAAGTATGTTGCAAGAACTAATAGCAAAAGCGTTGCCAGTAGAATTTCAACACATTTTTGGCAATGTCAGATAGATTTAGTCTGAAGAAGGGGTCCTGACACGAAAAGTCACCTATCCATGTTCTCCAGGGATGCTGCCTGACCCGCTAAGTTACACGAGCACTTTCTGTCTTCTTTTGTAAACCGGTATTTGCAGTTCCTATCTCTAGGTTTAGCTTTTAATGGTTTCAAAATATAACTGTTTTTACAAAGCAATCTGTACCTAATATTCATGATTTAAAGAAACTTTTTAATAACTGAAATTAAATCAATTCAGTCATATGATCCATTTAATTAAATAATTTATAGTAAGTCCACGTATTTATCTATGACAATTTCTAAATATACTTGTCATATTTGTCATATTACTTTTGATAACTAAATGTTTTATTTTTATATGTTTTTTAGAGGATAGAAAATTAGCTATTGGACTAATTTTGTGGCCTATTTTCCCTTCAATAAAACCTGGCTCGATTAAACCTATGATTGGAGTTATTCTATCATTGAGAAAAGATGTTGAGAGAAAAGATGTTCTGTTCAATACAACAAATGATATAATGAAAGTCCAACGTGAGAAACCAGATTTATTTTAGTTTGGTTTAGAGATACAGCGTGGAAACAGGCCATTCGGCCCACCGAGTCCTCACTGACCACCGATCCCTGCACATTAACACACACTAGGGACAGTTTACACATACACCAAGCCAATTAACCAGCAAACCTGTACATCTTTGGAATGTGGGAGCAAACCGAAGATCTCAGAGTAAACCCACGTAGTCACGGGGAAAACTTACAAACTCCATACAGGCAACACCCGTAGCCAGGATCGAACCCGGGTCTCCGGTGCTGCAAGCGCTGTAAGGAAGCAACTCCACCGCTATGCCACTCTGTTAAATCTTCCAAGTTCCTGACACTGTGGTCAAACCTGCCCATTAGTAATGTGAAGCAGCCTGTTGCGGTATAGTTTGCGTGGGTGGTTTTGATTTGCAGTTTGCAAGAACCACCAAATGGCTCGAATCACGTCAGAGTGCAGTATATAGTTGAGAGCACCAGGCCTTTAAATCTGGGACAGACACAAAAAGCTGGAGTAACTCAGCGAGTCGGGCAGCATCTCTGGAGAAAAGGAATATGTGATGTTTTGGGTCGAAAACCTTCTTCAGACTAGAGTGGGACCTAAAGGCAATGTTAACAGCTTCAAATTAAATGATTACATTAATGGAATAGATTATAAAAGGTAGACATCTTCCCTAAAATAAAGAATAAATATTGGATTCTGAAAGGAATTCATTGTGTTCACAGCAATAGGTGCTAGGAAATAAGAACTATAATCAAAGATTAGCAATAGATTTAGGTTTATTGTTACTGCCACAGTGAACTCCAAACAGATCAGATATGCCACAGTCGGTTCAAACACGTACTAAAGAGAGAGCAAAGGTGAAGACAGAGTGTAGAATATTGTTCTCAGCATTGTAGAGCTTTGTAGAGCATCAGTTCCTTCGATAAAGTCTAATGACCTCAATGGGGTAGTGAATCAAACAGTACCCCTGCTTATGGAATGGCTGTTCAGAAGCTTGATTACAGAGGAGAAGACGTTGTTTCTGAGTTTGGCAGTGCACGCTTTCAAGCTCTTGTACCTTCTGCTGGGCAGGAGCAGAAGAAGGAATAAGCGGTGGGACACGTCTGTGATGTTGTTGGCTGCTTTTCCGAGGCAATGTGAAGTATTGAGGAGTTGTTTTGGAACTGCCTAATCATCCAAAGGTTTTCATTTCAATTTAGTTTTGCTTAGTTTAGTTTAGAGACACAACGCGGAAACAGGCCCTTCGGCTCACCGAGTCACCAACAACCAGCGATCCCCGCACATTAACACTACCCGACACACACTAGGGGCAATTTTACATTTATACCAAGCCAATTAACCTACAAACCTGTACATCTTTCCTTATATGTTGCAAAACATACTTGGCTAATAAAGCATGATGATAGAGTCATAGAGTGATACAGTGTTGCAACAGGCCCTTTGGCCCAACTTGCCCACACCGGCCAACATGTCCCAGCTACACTAGTTCCACTAGGTCCATATCGCTCCAAACTTGTCCAATCCATGTACCTGTCTATCTGTTTCTGCAACGTTGGGATACCTCCTCTGGCAGCTTGTTCCATGCACCCACCACCATTTGTGCAAAAAAGTTACCCCTCAAATTCCTATTAAATCTTTTCACCTTCACCTTGAACCTATGTCCTCTGGTGATTCCCATCATCTTAGTTAATTTAAGGGGCTGCACAGCCTATCCTATGTCATCCTGTATTTGTAGTATCGTGAAGGCAGCTACAACTCTCGCTCGCCTCACAACTCGAGTGTGAACCAACCCAAATTTGACAGTGAAGATAAAGAAAGCAGCCTACAATGCCTGTGTCAATAGCATGCTGTTGTACGGACTACATATGTCTGCTTACAATCTTATCTTGCTCCCAGAGCATGTACATGCCCCTTTTTGCAACCAGAAAGTCAGCGTTTTGTACTTGAACTATAATTGCCTGGCTCATCAATGTATCTGGAAACAAAGAATTGCAGATGCTAATTTACACCAGATAGACACAAAGTGCTGGAGTAACTCAGCTGGTCAGGCAGCATCTCCGGAGAAAAATACTTTGGTCATGTTTCGAGTCAGGATGCTTCTTCAGACTCCAGGGTTCCGACCCGAAATGTCACCTGTCCTCTTTCTCAGAAATGCCGCCTGAACCGCTGAGTTACTCCAACACTTTGTATCTATCATCAATGTTGCTGTTGGCATGAAACAGTTCATTGTGGAAAGTGGTCATCCTTGCTCAGTCTGAAGAAAGGTCGCGATCTGAAATGTCACCCATTCCTTCTCTCCAGAAGTGCTGCCTGGCCCGCTGAGTTATTCCAGCATTTTGTGTCTATCTTCGATATAAACCAGCATCTGCAGTTCCTTCTTTGTTACCTTTTCTTTGTTACGCTACAAGATTACCCAAGCCCAACCAAAACATCAGTGATGGAAGAATACATTCAGTAAATACATTTAAAATAATACACTGTGACATTTCATGGTAATTTACATGGGGAACCTAGTGCAAGAAGGATTCTTGTTGTCTCCAGCAAAGTTGCCTTCAATCCAACACTCGGTGACTGTTTAAAAGATCCAGACATTCTAGCCACTCTGCCAGAATTAGACTATCCCGTTCCTGCTGTGGTGCCTGCAGGGTTTTGGAGACAACCTTGTTAGTTTATTGAAGACATGTGTTACTTAGTTATTTTTGTTATAACGGATAATTAAAGGTTGTGTGCCCTTACTGTGGAACTATCCTCAATGAACAAGAACATGATTTAGCTTCCTTCTCAGGACTTCACAGCCAAAGGCTTAGTTTAAATGCCTAACAAATCTATTGTCCAGAAAATAAACGTTGGCCAGGAAACTGGGAGTACTTGTTGTTCAGCATTCCCTCAATAATGGTTGCTTAGATAATGTATTCCAAACATGGCAAGGAACTTAAAGGCCTGTCCCACGGTACGAGTTCATTCCAAGAGCTCTCCCGAGTTTGCCCTGATTCGAACTCAGAGATTTACGGTAACGGCCGCTCGTCGGTACTCGGGGCTCTCGTGGACATTTTTCAACATGTTGAAAAATCTTCACGAGTCTTCCCGAGCTTACCTGCCATTAGCGAGTCTTCCCGAGTACCTGCCGTTAGCGTTACAAGCTGTTAAGAGAAGTCCCCGAGCTCCGACGTACCCGCTACGTTCATTCTCCGTGCTTTCCACGAGTTTGAATTTTTTTAAACTTGGGAGAGCTCTTGGAATGAACTCGTACCGTGGGACAGGAGACTTTCTTAAGTAGAGGCAACATCAGTACCACATTGCTTCGTTTCTCTTTCATTGTACTGCACTGGAACTGAACTAACGTTAAAAATATATAGCTGCTTCTAATCTCATGAATTAAATGTTGTACATATGTACATATTTCTTTTTAAGTTAAGACAGACTCAAAGTGCTCGAGTAACTCAGTTAGATAGTAACCTATCTCTGGAAGAAAATGATAGGTGATGTTTTGAGTCGAGTGTTTCTTCAGATTCTGAAGAAGGGTCCCAACCCACCGTAACGTCATCTATTCCTTTTCCTCCAAAGATACTGCTGACCCGCTGAGTTACTCCAGTACTTTTGTGTCTATCCAGCATCTACAGTTCCTTCCTACAAGTTCATACCAAAGATAGACACAAAGTGCTGGAGTAACTCAGCAGGTCAGGCAGCATCGCTGGAGAAAAAGGATGGGTGACGTTTCGGGTCGGAGCCCTTCTTCAGACAGAAAGCAGAGGGGTGGGTGGGGGGGGAATTGGACTTAGTAAAAGGCCAGAACAAATCACGGCCAGTATAAACCTGCAGTTCTTTATTTCTACTTCCTTTTTTAAGCTATTTGGCCTAGGCATTCTGTCAAATTTTGCGACATTCTCTTCACGATGAGAGTGCATTTCTTCATGATCTTGGTGCCATGTGCGGTTGGGGACTTTGTGTGCATTCAACAAAGTTCCAAATGTTCACTCCCGGTCTTCTGAGCAATTCACACATAAAAGCATTGAGCTGGTGGCACTGCAGTGACAGCAACCCAGCAAACTGGCTTGTCAAAATACAAAATTCGATTACATGCGCAGCATTCACAAATGGAGTGGGACTCAAGCACATGAGCAGATCTTAAGAGAAGGATTGAGACCTGTTCCAGCTCTGTAAGATTTGATCTTATTTCATGGTCAATAATTAAACACTGGGCCAGTATAGGTAAAAGCATTTTTGTTTTGTCGTGCCAATATTAACAAACACTCCCCCAAAAGTGATAGTAGGCTGTATAATATCATACTCATACAGCAGGGAAACAGGCCCTTTGGCCCAAATTACCATTGCCAACCAAGATGCCCCATCTACGCCAGTCCCAATTCCCTGCGTTTCCCACATATCGCTCTATGTTCCTATCATAGAAACATAGAAACATAGAAATTAGGTGCAGGAGCAGGCCATTCGGCCCTTCGAGCCTGCACCGCCATTCAATATGATCATGGCTGATCATCCAACTCAGTATCCTGTACCTGCCTTCTCTCCATACCCCCTGATCCCTTCAGCCACAAGGGCCACATCTAACTCCCTCTTAAATATGGCCAACGAACTGGCCTCAACTACCTTCTGTGGCAGAGAATTCCACAGATTCACCACTCTCTGTGAAAAATGTGAAATTAAATGTATCCATGTACCTGTCCCAATATTTTTGAAATGTTGTTTTAGTACCTGCCTCAGTTACCTCCTCTAGCAGCTCGTTCCATATACCCACCACTCTCTGCGTTCCAACTGGCTCAAGAGCATAAACACCAACAATACCGGCAATCACCCAGTCACTGATTGTATCCTACACACTAGGGACAACATACAGAAGCCAACTAACCTACAAACCTGCACGACATTGTAATGTGGGTGGAAACCAGAGCACCTGGAGAAAAACAGACAGCATCCGTAGTCAGGATTGAACCCGGGACTCTGGGGCTGTAAGGCAGCATTGTGCAAGTGTGTATTCTTACTGAAATACAGGTTGTCAGCTAATTGGAATAGAAACATTGAAACATAGAAAATAGGTGCAGGAGGAGGCCATTTGGCCCTTCGTGCCAGCACCACCATTCATTGTGATCATGGCTGATCGTCCCCAATCAATAACCCGTGCCTGCCTTCTCCCCATATCCCTTGACTCCACTAGCCCCTAGAGCTCTATCCAACTCTCTCTTAAATCCATCCAGTGATTTGGCCTCCAATGCCCTCTGTGGCAGGGAATTCCATAAATTCACAACTCTCTGGGTAAAAAAGTTTTTTCTCACCTCAGTCTTAAATGACCTCCCCTTTATTCTAAGACTGTGGCCCCTGGTTCCGGACTCACCCAACATTGGGAACATTTTTCCTGCATCTAGCTTGTCCAGTCCTTTTATAATTTTATATGTTTCTATAAGATTACCCCTCATCCTTCTAAACTCCAGTGAATACAAGCCTAATCTTTTCAATCTTTCCTCATATGACAGTCCCGCCATCCCAGGGATCAATCTCGTGAACCTACGCTGCACTGCCTCAATCACAAGGATGTCCTTCCTCAAATTAGGAGACCAAAACTGTACACAATACTCCAGATGGGAATGGGCAGTAACATGCAGTTGATTTGTATTACTGGAACTGTGCAGTGTGAATAATGATGTTTTGAATCCATTGCTACCATACTGAGCCATGATGATCCAGCTAAAAGGACACAAGAGGAACTGAATGACCATCTCAGCAATTCTGGTCATTTGCAGGAGTGGTGTGACATAAAGCTCCATTTAACACTGGTAGTAAAGTCATAACAGCAGCCATGACTCATAATATTGTAATGATAACACTCCCAAATAAGGCACTGGTTGGACTACATTTGGAGTATTGTGAGCAGTTTTGGACCCCATACCTAAGGAAGGATGTGCTGGCGTTAGAGATGGTCCAGAGGAGGTTTACGAGAATGATCCCAGGAATGATTGGTTAACATATGATGAATGTTTGACGGCATTGGGCCCTGCACTTGTTAGAGTTTAGGAGGATGAGGGGGAGACCTCATTGAAACTTACTGAATAGTGAAAGGCCTTGATAGAGTGGATGTGGAGAGGATGTTTCCACGAATGGGAGAGCCTTGGAACAGAGGCCATAGTCTCAGAATAAAAGGGTGTACCTTTAGAAAGGAGATGGTAAGGAATTTATTTAGTAAGAGGGTGGTGAATCAGTGAAAAGTTTTTTGTTGCATGCTAACCAGTCAGCAGAAAGATAATATATGATTACAATCAATCCATTTACAATGCATAGATACATGATAAGGGAATAAAATCTAGTACAAGGTAAATCCAGCAAAGTCCGGTCAAGGATAGTCTGAGGGACACCAAAGGCAGATAATAGTTTAGGACTGCTCTCTAGCTGTGCTAGGGCTTCAGTTGGACTGATAACAGCTGGGAAGAAAATGTCCCGGAATCTGATGGCGTGCGTTTTCACACTTTTATACCATTTGCCTGATTAGGGAGGGGGGAAGAGTGAGTGGCCAGGGAGCGACTCTTATGCTGCTGGCCTTGCTGAGGCAGCAAGGGGTATAAATTGAATCAATAGAAGAGTGTTTAGTATGTGTGATGGCCTGGGCTGGTTCCACAATTCGCTGCAATTTCTTACGGTCCTGGATGGAGCTGTTCCCAAACCAAGCTGTGATGCATCCCGATAAAATGCTTTCTGCGGTGCATCTGTAGAAGTTGGTGAGAGTTGTAGGGAACATGCCAAACCTCTTTAGCCTTCTAAGGAAGTAGAGGCGTTGGAGTGCCTTCTTAGTTATTGCTTCAATATGGGTGGTCCAGGAGAAGTTGTTAGTGATAGACACAAAATGCTGGAGTAACTCAGCGGGACAGGCAGCATCTCTGGAGAGAAGGAATGGTGACATTTCGGGTTGAGACCCTTTTTCAGTCTGACTCCAAGGAATTTGAAGTTTTCAACCATCTTTGGCACCATCAATGCAAACTGGAGCATGTGTACCGCTTTGCTTCCTGAGGTTGATGAGCACTATCTCCTTTGTCTTGCTGAAGTTGAGTGAAAGGTTGTCAGGGGTGATGGGGAGAAGGCAGGATAATGGGGTTGAAAGGGAAAGATAGATCAGCCATGATTTAAATGGCAGAGTAGATCTGATGGACTTAATGGCCTAATTCCGCTCCTACAGTGCATGAACCTATGACGATCAGGTTACATTGTGGGTGCCTCAGCTCCCATTGCAACACTCTGACATTGGGTACCTTCTGCTTGTCCTTATTCAAGGTTGAGAATGCAGCGTCAACTGCTTTTCACAACGAAAAATACAAGCTCCATGCTGCAAGCACAACAGCATGGAAGATTGGAGCTGTATTGCCTCATGCTTTTGGTTATTTAACATTTATCCGGTAACACCTGCCAAAACACCGCAAGACATCTCCCATCATTATCGCCATTATTATCCCTCAAGGGTGGCACGGTGGTGCAGCGGTAGAGTTACTGCTTTACAGCATTTACAGCACCAGAGACCAGGGTTCGATCCCGACTATGGTTGTTGTCTGTACGAAGTTTGTACGTTCTCCCCGTGACCGCGTGGGTTTTCTCCGAGATCTTCGGTTTCCTCCCACACTCCAAAGACGTACGGGTTTTTTGATTAATTGTCTTCTTATACACGTAAAATTGTCCCTAGTGTGTGTATGATAGTGTTAATTTGCGGGGATCGATGGTCTAGTGCAGACTCGGTGGGCCAAAGGGCGTGTAACTGCGCTGTATCTCTAAATTAAACTAAATCTGTTCAATGTACGTATTAGTCAACCTTCCCCATAAGCCACTATTTGGGAGCTGGTACATGGGTTAATATTTCCCTCTGCCCTGCCCCAGTTCATGTCTAATGACTCATTGAGTGCAGATTCAACCTCAAAACTATTTCTACACAATGGGAACACTCAGCAGCTGAGCTGCTTACCACAAGATAAACTGAATGATGGAGTTACTTCTCCATTCTTGTCTTCTTGTTCAGGCCAAGTGGCTGAAAGAAAAATGGCATTAGATTATAGTGAGGATACATGGCAAGTTAGAGACGCTTACCTGCACCATGTACATCAGAATAAATGGCATCACTCTACAACTCCATGAATAAGCGAGTTTGGTATTCCAAAAAAAAACAAGGAATCATGGGATTTGTCAAAGGTCATTCGCCAAAGAAAAGCTGGCTGAATAAACTGTGTATAAATTCTTATCTTTGTTCATAATTTATGTGTAAAAACATATTTAATCTGAGGAACGGGGGGTGCCAGGCGGGAGACCGGGGTGCAAGAGCGAGAGAAAGGGGGCAGATGTGAGTGGGAGACAGGGGAGAGCGTGCACACAGACCCGCGCCTCATCCGCAGCCAGGTTCGAGCCCTGGACCCCGGTGCTGCAAACACTGCCAACCCACCACTGGACTGTCCCCCCCCCCCCTCCCCCGCGTATGTCGGGTACGTCCGGGGAGACCCCAGAGCAGCGGCCCACAGGCCCACAGACAGCGCGGAGAAGCGCCAACTCTAGCCCAATCCCGCTGCAACTCCCGAGGAACCCGCCAGGTTGGGGTCACACCTGAACTGTGAGGATGTAGGGAGACTTGGATAGGTTGGGTTAGTGTGCAGATGCATGGCAGGTGAAGTTTTATGTGGATAAATATGAGGTTATCCACTTTAGTGGCAAGAACAAGAAGGCAGATGGTGGGACTATCATATGCTGAGAAAATGGAGTGGCTGGGCTTGTATACTCTGGAGTTTAGAAGGATGAGAGGGCATCTTATTGAAACATATACGATCATTGAGGCCCACAGGAGCCGTTGGAAGAGGAGGAGGGGGAGGAGCGACACCCGACCGGTAAGGTTTAAAATCCAGCGCGGGGCTTGTTTTTTCAGAGGCCCACAGGAGCCGTTGGAAGAGGAGGAGGGGGAGGAGCGACACCCGACCGGTAAGGTTTAAAATCAAGCGCGGGGCTTGTTTTTTCAAAGGCCCACAGGAGCCGTTGGAAGAGGAGGAGGGGGAGGAGCGACACCCGACCGGTAAGGTTTAAAATCCAGCGCGGGGCTTGTTTTTTCAGAGGCCCACAGGAGCCGTTGGAAGAGGAGGAGGGGGAGGAGCGACACCCGACCGGTAAGGTTTAAAATCAAGCGCGGGGCTTGTTTTTACCCAAATCCATAACATTCCATTTGGAGAAGTGGGCTTTTTGAGGAAGCCGCTGATTGGTGGGAAGTGGACTAGGGAAAGCAGCTGATTTACAGTCAGATTCCAGCAGTTTGTTGTGTACTTTGTATTGTGTTGCTGTTGTATCCTGTGTAGGGGGGGCAGTATGAAGGCCAGGGCAGTGTACTGTTCTGGATGTCAGATGTGGGAGGTCAGGGAATCTGATAGCCCTCCAGACATCCACATCTGCGCCAGGTGTGTCGAGATGGGGCTCCTAAAGGACTGTGTTAGGAACCTGGAGCAGCAGCTCGATGACCTCCGTCTCCTCAGGGAGAGTGAGGAGGTAATAGAGAGGAGCTACAGGGAGGTAGTCACTCCCAGACCACAGGAGGCAGACAAGTGGGTCACGGTTATAAGGGCAAGGGGCAGAGGCAGGGGCTAGAGAGTACCCCTGTGACCGTACACCTGGAAAATAGGTACTCAGGTTTGAGTACGATTGGAGGGGACAGCCTAGCTGGGGGCACCAACAGCGGCTGGGCCTCCGGCACAGAGACCGGCCCTGATGCTCAGAAGGGTAGCAAAAAGAGGAGGGCAATTGTAATAGGGGACTCTATAGTTAGGGGGTCGGATAGGCAATTCTGTGGACGCAGTCGGGAGACCCGGATGGTAGTTTGCCTTCCTGGTGCCAGGGTCTCGCATGTGTCAGAACGTGTCCAAAAGATTCTGATAAGGGAGGGAGAGGAGCCTGATGTTGTGGTACACATAGGTACCAATGACATAGGCAGAAAAAGTGATGAGGTCCTGAAGGGAGAATTTAGGGAGTTGGGGGGAAAGTTAAGGAGAAGGACCAAAAGGGTAACAATTTCAGGATTACTGCCTGTGCCGCGTGACAGTGAGAGTAGGAATGAAATGAGGTGGAGGATAAATGCGTGGCTGAGGGACTGGTGCAGTGGGCAGGGATTCAAGTTTCTTGATCACTGGGACCTCTTTTGGGGAAGGCATGATCTGTACACAAAGGACGGGTTGCACTTGAACCCGAGGGGGACCAATATCCTGGCAGGGAGATTTGCAAAGGCTACTGGGGAGACTTTAAACTAGAAAGGCTGGGGGGAGGGACTCGGGTAGAGGGGGCTAGGGGTCAGGGTGTGGGGCAAGAGGCAGAGAAGGGAAGCACTCGGATCCAAAATGTAGGCGAGAAAGATGAAAAAGATAATAGACAGAGAATAAGTGATGGTGGGTTTCTAAAATGTGTATATTTTAATGCTAGGAGCATTGTAAGTAAGGTGGACAAACTTAGAGCCTGGATTGACACCTGGAAATATGATGTTGTGGCAATCAGTGAAACATGGTTGCAGGAGGGCTGTGATTGGAAACTAAATATTCCAGGATTTCGTTGCTTCAGGTGTGATAGAATTGGAGGGACCAGAGGGGGAGGTGTTGCATTGCTTGTCAGAGAAGATATTACAGCAGTGCTTTGGCAGGATAGATTAGAAGGCTCGTCTAGGGAGGCTATTTGGGTGGAACTGAGAAGTGGGAACGGTGTAGCAACATTTTTAGGGGTGTATTATAGACCGCCAAATGGGGAGCGTGAATTGGAAGAGCAAATATGTAAGGAGATAGCAGATATTAGTAGTAAGCACAAGGTAGTGATTGTGGGAGATTTCAATTTTCCAAAAATAGACTGGGAAACACATTCTGTAAATGGGCTGGATGGTTTGGATAGTTTTTTTGCAGCAGTACATAGAGGTATCGACCAGAGAAGGGGCAGTGCTGGACCTCCTGTTAGGAAATGAGGCAGGTCAGGTGACGGAGGTATGCGTTGGTGAGCACTTCGGGACCAGTGATCACAATACCATTAGTTTCAATATAATTATGGAGAGAGTCAGAACTGGACCTAGGGTGGAGATTTTTGATTGGAGAAAGGCTAACTTTGAGGGAATGCGTAAGGATTTTAAAGGAGTGAATTGGGACACTTTGTTTCATGGGAAGGATGTAGAAGAGAATTGGAGGACATTTAAAGGGGAAATTGTAAGAGTACAGAATCTTTATGTCCCTGTTAGGTTGAAAGGAAATAGTAAAAATTGGAAAGAGCCATGGTTTTCAAGGGAAATTGGACATTTGTTTCTAAAAAAGAGAGATATCTACAATAACTATAGGAGGCATGGAGTAAATGAGGTGCTAGAGGAGTATAAAGAATGTAAAAAGAATCTTAAGAAAGAAATTAGGAAGGCTAAAAGAAGATATGAGGTTGCTTTGGCAAGAAAGGTGAAAGTAAACCCAAAGGGTTTCTACAGCTATATTAATAGCAAAAGGATAACGAGGGATAAAATTGGGCCATTAGAGAACCAGAATGGACAGCTATCTGCAGAGCCAAAAGAGATGGGGGAGATATTGAACAATTTCTTTTCTTCGGTATTCACCAAGGAGAAGGATATTGAACTCGGTGAGTTAAGGGGAAAGAGTAGAGTAGCTATGGAAACTATGAGATTCAAAGAGGAGAAAGTACTGACACTTTTGAAAAATATAAAAGTGGATAAGTCTCCAGGTCCTGACAGGATATTCCCTAGGACATTGAGGGAAGTTAGTGTAGAAATAGCAGGAGCTATGACAGAAATATTTCAAATGTTATTAGAAACGGGAATAGTGCCGGAGGATTGGCGTACTGCGCATGTTGTTCCATTGTTTAAAAAGGGTTCAAAGAATAAACCTAGCAATTATAGACCTATTAGTTTGACGTCAGTGGTGGGCAAATTAATGGAAAGGATACTTAGAGATAATATATATAAGCATCTGGATAAACAGGGTCTGATCAGGAACAGTCAACATGGATTTGTGCCTGGAAGGTCATGTTTGACAAACCTTCTTGAATTTTTTTTGAAGCGGTAACTAGGGAAATTGATGAGGGTAAAGCAGTGGATGTTGTCTATATGGATTTCAGTAAGGCCTTTGACAAGGTTCCCCATGGAAGGTTGGTTAAGAAGGTTCAATCTTTGGGTGTTAATGGCGGAGTAGCAAGATGGATTCAACAGTGGCTGAATGGGAGATGTCAGAGAGTAATGGTGGATGGCTGTTTGTCAGGTTGGAAGCCGGTGACCAGTGGGGTGCCTCAGGGGGATCTGTGTTGGGTCCACTGTTGTTTGTCATGTACATCAATGATCTGGATGATGGGGTGGAAAATTGGATAAGTAAGTATGCAGATGATACTAAGATAGGTGGTGTTGTGGATAATGAAGTAGATTTTCAAAGTCTACAGAGAGATTTGGGCCATTTGGAAAAGTGGGCTGAAAGATGGCAGATGGAGTTTAATGCTGATAAGTGTGAAGTGCTACATCTTGGCAGGACAAATCAAAATAGGACGTACATGGTAAATGGTAGGGAATTGAGGAATGCTGTGGAACAGAGGGATCTAGGAATAACTGTGCATAGTTCCCTGAAGGTGGAATCGCATGTAGATAGGGTGGTAAAGAAAGCCTTTGGTGTGCTGGCCTTTATAAATCAGAGCATTGAATATAGGAGTAGGGAAGTAATGTTAAAATTGTACAAGGCATTGGTAAGACCAATTCTGGAGTATGGTGTACAATTTTGGTCGCCTAGTTATAGGAAGGATGTCAACAAAATAGAGAGAGTACAGAGGAGATTTACTAGAATGTTGCCAGGGTTCCAGCAACTAAGTTACAGAGAAAGGTTGAACAAGTTAGGTCTTTATTCTTTGGAGCGCAGAAGGTTAAGGGGGGACTTGATTGAGGTCTTTAAAATGATGAAAGGGATAGACAGAGTTGACGTGGATACGTTTTTCCCATTGAGGGTAGGGAAGATTCAAACAAGAGGGCATGACATGAGAATTAAGGGACAGAGGTTTCGGGGTAACGTGAGGGGGAACTTCTTTACTCAGAGGGTGGTGGCTGTGTGGAATGAGCTTCCAGCAGAAGTGGTGGAGGCAGGATCGATTTTAACACTTAAGAGTAAAGTGGATAGGTATATGGACGTGAAGGGAATGGAGGGGTATGGTCTGAGTGCAGGTAGATGGGACTAGGGGAAAACAAATGGTCGGCACGGACTGGAAGGGCCGAGAGGGCCTGTTTCCGTGCTGTAATTGTTATATGGTTATATTTATATGGGAGATGAGTGTGTGGCCAGGATGGTGTGGGTCCTTGATGATACTGACAGCCTTTTTGAGGCAGCGAGAAGGGAGTTAGGAGGGAGAGATAGATAAGCCACGATTGAATGGTGGAGTAGACTTGATGGGCCAAATGGGCTAATTGTGTTCCCATCATGTGAACTTATGAAATTCAAAAATGGCTTCTCAGATAGGCAACAAAGATCAAATGGTTCCATTCAAGGAAGATCAAGGGATTTCCCTGCTTTAATCAAGAATTGTCTCCCTCTCCTCCCCCCCCCCCCCCCCCCCCAGACGGAACAAACATAGAGATCCTCCTGGTCCTTACATCTCACCCCACTTGCCTCCGTCAGCAGCCTCCGCTCACAGTACTCCCTTTTATTTCCCACTGAACAACAGACGATGCTTAGAAACATAGAAATATAGAAAATAGGTGCAGGAGATAGGCCATTCGGCCCTTTGAGACAGCACCGCCATTCAATATGATCATGGCTGATCATCCAGAATCGGTATCCCGTTCCTGCTTTCTCCCCTTAACCCTTGATTCTGTTATCCCTAAGAGCTAAATCAAACTCTCTCTTGAAAACATCCAGTGAATTGGCCTCCACTGCCTTCTGCGGCAGAGAATTCCACAGGTTCACAATTCTCTGGCCGAAAAGGTTTTTCCTCATCTCAGTCCTAAATTATTCGTACGCTGTGATCCCTGTTGTGACGCACACAACATGGGGACCATTTTTCCTGCATCTAGCCTGTCCAATCCTTTAAGAATTTTATATATCAGGCTAATGTAAAAAAAAATCGTAACTGTGCAAAGAATTTATCTCATCGATTTTACTGCAGGAAATGCATTTTTTTTAAATGGCTTATAGGAATTCATTATTTACCAGGGATAGACCTGGATAGAGTGGATGTGGCCTGGATGTTTCTACTAGTGGGAGAGTCCAGGACCAGAGGCCATAGCCTCAGATATAATGGACGTTCCTTTTGGAAGGAGATGAGGAGGAATTTCTTTAGTGGTGAATCTGTGGAATTCATTGCCACAGAAGGCTGTGGAGGCCACGTCAGTGGATATTTTTAGGGGAGAGATAGATGAATTCCTGATTAGTATGGGTGTCAGGGGTTATGGGGAGAGGCAGGAGAATGGGGCAGGACAGATAGATCAGCCATGGTTGAAAGTAGATTATCACGTCAATTATCTTATTCATTGAGAAAGCTCAATGTGTGCAGTACATGAAATATAGAAAGAAATACAATATATGTCCGGGGACGGGGAGAGGACTTGGAGAGGCCATGCCGATCCAAATTCTGGGCGCTGAGGCTGGCTCTGAGGCTGATGGCACAGCTGGCTCAGGGCATGCAAGGAGGGAATAGAAACGGCAGCCTTGAGATCCTGGGGAGATGAGGAGGGTGAGTGGGGGGGGGGGGGGAATTGAGGCAGAGGAGGGGGTAGGGAGGGAGAGGGGAGGAAGTGGGGGAGGCGAGGAGGGAGAGTAGTGGAGAAAATGGAATAGAGGGAGAGGAGGGGGGGGGTGGGGAGTTAGGGAGTGGGGAATAAAAGGACGGGAGGGCAGTGGGGGAGGTGAGGAGTGGGGGATAGAGGGACAGGAGGGGGGTAGGTAGGGAAGAGGAGTTATCGAGGGAAGGAGCGACTGACTGAGGGTAGGGGAAAGGAGAGGGAGGGAGAGGTGAGGGAGGGATTGGGGAGGGGAGGAGGAGAGGGGAAAGAAGAGGGAGGGTGAAGAGGAGGGGGAAAGAGTGCTGGGGATGAGGGGAAATGAGCCATGCCTGCGCAGTTCGGGGCTATGGGCGAGTGGTGGAATATTGCGTTGGGGGAACTTGTTGCGTTGGGGGACCAGGCCTCCCGTGTGACAGGGACCCAACGGTCCCACTTAGTCTAGTCATACCTAAAATTATACTAATGTGTTGACTTTGGAACATATTTGAAAACATTCCAGACTGCTTTAAAATATAATGTAAGACTTAATTCTTTAGAAGCTACTTAATTCTAGAAGCGAGGAATTAAGAACACCTTTGTGAATATTAGTGTTGTGTAAAATGGATCCAAGGTGGAAAGGAGACAGGTTTTATGAAAGGTACAATGATGTGTTCATTACCGACCCACCAATGAAAGCTGGTGCCTTATTCCGCCAACTGCAACACAGTGGTCAATAAGCTACATTTACCTAAAAATGTCACTAATCAATCAAGATTACTTCCCGCACATTACGATGTCCGCCCTATTCTTATGTACTTATCTCAGTGGCAAACCTCACCGTGATCATGCGCAACTTGCCCACTCTGACAGCTATTGAACCATGGTTGGCACATCACAAAACACGATATTCAATGACACATTACCGCCTCTCCAGCACCCTTTGCATCTGGATTCTTGACTTTCTCACTGGCAGACCACAATCTGTGCAGATTGGTCAGAAATCACCTCTTCATTGATCATCAGCACAGATGCACCTTGCTTAACTCTCGTTACACCCATGACTGTGTGACGAAGCACAGCTTCAATGCCTATCTATACATTTGCCGATTTGGCAATAAAGAAACATAGAAAAATAAGTGCAGGAGGAGGCCATTCGAATCAGCACCGCCATTCAATATGATCATGGCTAATCAGCTAAAATCAGTACCCCATTCCTGCTTTTTCCCCATAATCCCTTGATTCCTTTAGCCCCAAGAGCTAAATCTAACCCTCTTGAAAACATCAAGTGAATTGGCCTCCACTGTCTTCTGTGGCAGAGAATTCCACAGATTCATAACTCTCTGGGTGGAAAAGAATGTCCATATCTCAGTCCGAAATGGCCTATCCCTTATTCTTAAACTGGTTTTGAAGTCCTGGTTCTGGACTCCCCCAACATCGGGAATTTTTTTCCTGCATCCAGTCTGTCCAATCCTTTAAGGTTTCAATCAGATCTCCTCTCATCCTTCTAAATTCCAAGACCAGTCGACCCATGCTTTCATCATGTCAGCCCCACCTACCTGGGAATTAACTTGGTAAACCTACGCTGCACTCCCTCAATAGCAATAATGTACTTCCCCAAATTAGGAGATCAAAATTGCACACAATACTCCAAGTGTGGTCTCACCTACAACTGCAGTAGGACCTCCTTACTCCGAAACTTAAATCCTCCCGCAATGAAGGCCAACATGCCATTAGCTTTCTTCACTAACTGCTGCAGTACCTGCATGCTTACTTTCAGAGACTGATGTACAAGCGCCCCCAGGTCTCGTTGCACCTCCCTTTCTCCTAATCTGACACAATTCAGATACTAATCTGCCTTCCTGTTCTTGCCACCAGAGTGGACAACCTCACATTTATCCACATTGTACTGCATCTGCCACGCATCACCGCTATGGTTGGCCAAGTCATGGGTGGTGATGAGTTAGCATACGTGAGAGATTGCACACATGATTGACATGTGCTGCAACAACATGCCACATTAACATCAGTAAAATCAAGGAAGACCATGTACCAGCTTTCATTGATGAGTCAGTGGTGAAGAGAGTTAGCAGTTTCATATTCCTGGGCATTTACATCTGAGCTTAGAACGTAGAAGTAAAATTAATTTAGTCTAGCCTAGAGATTCAGTATAGAAATAGGCCCTTCGGCCCACCGAGCTCGCGCCAACCAGCGGTTCCCGTACATGAGTACTATCCTTCACACTAGGGACAATTTACAATATTTACCAAAGCCAATAAACCTAGCAACCTGTACGTCTCTGGAGTGTGGGAGGACCCAGGATAAACCCACGCAGTCACGGGGAGAACGTATAAACTCCGTACGAACAGCAACCATAGACAGGATCGACCCCAGGTGTCTGGTACCGCTGCGCCACCCTGCCACCCTAATCATGAAAAAAAAGTGTAGCAGTGCCTCTACTTAGAAGTTTAAAGAGATTTGGCATATCACCATATACTGTATCAAACTTCTGTGAATGCAATGGGGAAATTATCCTGACTGTACACAAAAAGCTGGAGAAACTCAGCGGGTGCAGCAGCATCTAAGGAGCGAAGGAGATAGGCGACGTTTCGGGTCGAGACCCTTCTATCCTGACTGGTTGTGTCTGGCCTGGTACATCACTTCTAATACACAGAACGCTAAGCTTACCTCAGCAATGAAACATTATGGAGCACCTCCTGCACTATCATGGACTTGTCTTTCTAATTGTTTATGCACAGTCTTTTTAGTTTCACTCTCTGATATAATTCATGTACAATGCTAGGATCCCTTTCCAGTCTACTTTGGCCAGCTCCCCTCTCATGCCTTCATAGTCCCCTTTGTTCAACTGCATCACTGCCACTTCCAATTTAACCTTCTCCTTCTCAAATTGCAGATTAAAATAGATTGCACAAACCTGCTTTTTGTATAATGTGATTGTCCTCGAGGCTTACCTTAAATGAAGCATGATAATAATCACGTTTGGTCAGTATCGTATCACTCTGAAAACTTAACTCGCCGTCTCTGGAAGAAATTCACCATAATACGCTTGGTGCAGTTTCCTTAGAACTTGTTTCAACACCACACCTCCACATTAGAATGCAGAGAGGATCGACGAGGATGTTGCCAGGACTAGAGGGTCTGAGCTATAGGGAGAGGTTGAGCAGGCTAGGACTTTATTCCTTGGAGCGCAGGGGGGTGAGGGGAGATCTTATAGAGGTACTGCTGTGTATATAAGAGGAACAGATGGGGTGACTGCACTGAGTCTTTTACCCAGAGTAGTTGAATCAAGAACCAGAGGGCATAGGTTTAGAGTGAGGGGGAAAGATTTAATAGGAAGCCGAGGGGCAGCTTTTTCACATCAAGGCTGGCGGGTGTATGGAACAAGCTGCTGCAGGAGGTAGTTGAGCCAGGTACTATCACAACATAGAAACGTAGAACATTTAAAAAACATTTGGACAGGTACATGGATAGGACAGTTTCAGACGGATATGGGCCAAAGACAGGCAGGTGGGACTAGTGTAGTTGAGGCTAGTTGGTTGGCGTGCACTAGTTGTCCCTAATGCGTAGGATAGTGCGGGGTCGGTGTGGACTTGGTCGGCCAAAGGGGCTTGTTTCCGCGCTATATCTCTAAACTAAACTAAACTCGCCCTGTAGTGTTTTTCTGTACAAAATGAATGGGGCAGAAAGTCATCTGAGTGTCCTTCAAATTAATTGCTATTCCATTTCCAAACTGAAGCTAATGCATTAACTATGAAACATAGTTTTCATTCTTTGGTGTGCTATTACATGGGTGTTTTAATATTACAGATCCTTTGGCACCAAATGCAAAAAGGATACTTTTCAATGGTTGGCCACTAATTTTGACATGCACTGCGATCATTAATTTTACTTCGGAGTCATGTGAGTGACTACGTGAAGACCCCGCCAGCACGCATGCGCGACATATCGTCGAACGCATTGCGGAAAGCGGACAGTCGGGAGGAAGCGTCACTCCTCCAGCGTAAGTTTAAAAGACAACCGGAGGTAAGTACTTACCATTCTGGAAAATAATCTGTGTGGTGTGTTTTCACAGCCAAGAAGAACAGCATGGAGTCCAGGAAATCGAGGAGAGCAGCGGCAAAAACCGCTGCTGTGGAAAGCAGCCAGCAGCGTGCCGAATCTCCAGAGCTGCAGGTGCTTCCAGCAGTTCCCGACTTCTCGCCGCAACAGACCGCAGGTGCGCCGCGGTCCGGCGGCAAAACCACCCGGAAGTCGGACGGGTCCGTAGACTCGGCTGGGTCCGGACCTGAGGACACCCCGTTCGTGGATAGCGACAGCGGGCGCCTTTCCCGCATGGAGCGGATGGTGGAGCAATTGCTCCAGTGTGACCTGCTTATGCAGGGGCAGAGTCACAGTGGGTCTTCGCAGACCCACGGCAGCATCCATGCAAGGACTGCCAAATGTCTCACCCTCTTCGCAGGGGAGCATTAGGGGTCAGAGCTGGGCTGACCCTGAAGAAGGGGACATGGCTTAAGACTCACCTATGTTAGGGGTGCCACAAGAAGAACTATTGGGTATGGTCAACAAATTCGCTATGCCTACCCAAAAAGGACTGCCGTTGCATCCCAAGCTGGCTGCCGGTATTAATTACATGGCAACAAACCAGCTGCAGGAACGAGCAATTAACAACACGGCAGATAAATACCTTGCGCCAGAGATTTGTATTTCTCTTAATGTACCTGCTGTCAACAACCCCATTTGGGGCAACATGAGCCCGACCATAAGGAGCCAGCAGGTGAAACTCCAAAGAATCCTCAAGCTGCTGGCTGCTGGGATTACAGCAGTAGCCAGAAATGTCGATGGGGTTGAGATGCCTGAAGAGCTGCAAGACACTCTAGCACTCCTGTGCAATACACTGTTTGAAATCAACAGCTACAGGAAGAGCATCATAAAGCCTGCACTCAATCCCAGGTTTGCGGGATTATGCAGGCCCAGCAGTGCACAGCCGCCAACATTGCTGTTTGGGGACAACCTCCCTAAGCAGGTTAAAGACCTGGATGAGGAGGCCAAGGCAATTGGCATGATAAAGGTGCCAACCACCTCCAAAACCCCATATCAGCGGCGGCAGCACCCCTACACAACCACCAGGCACCGTTACAACGAGAGACCATCTGGTGGTGAAAGCTCGACGGCCGGCCCACCTGCACAACAGTCTTTTTTAGACCATGGCCCAGCCCGGCATTCTTGGAAAATGCGCCAACCCCACAACGCAGCAACACAACAGAACAAGAAGCAACAGAGACAACCAACACAGCACCGCCGTAACCATGGAGGTAGGTGGGTCTGGTTGCCTCGAAAACATTGCATGTCTAGGCTCATCACGGGTTGGGGACGGTTGCACATGTTTCGTCATGTGTGGAGCACGTTTACCTCTGATCCTTACATACTCGGAAGTATTCAGGGATATAAAATTGAATTTGTTTACGAACTCCCCATCCCAGTTCAGCATACACCTAGCCGGAAGTTTATACTTTCACAAAAAGAGAGAACAGAAGGCCATGCTGAACTTTTAAGATTAAACACAAAAGGGGTAATTGAGAAGACAAACAGAGAATCTCAAGAGTTCGTATCAAACATTTTTACCAAAAACAAAAAAGACGGCGGATGCCGCATAATTATAGATTTGACCGAACTGAATACTTCCATTCAGCATGCCCATTTCAAAATGGACACATTTGTCACAGCCAAACAGCTAATCTCTGACAGGTACTACATGGCTTGCATCGACCTAAAAGATGCATACTATTCAGTACCAATACACAAGGATCATCGGAGGTATCTGAAATTTGTCTGGATGGGACAGCTTTGGCAGTATAAGGCCTTACCCAATGGGTTATCATTGGCTCCCAGGCTGTTTACCAAATTGTTAAAACCAGCTTTGGCACATTTGAGGAAACAAAACCATAATGTTATGGCCTACCTTGATGATATTATCATTGTAGGGGAAAATTTAGGGTTGGCTACATTGGCAGTATCAGCCACAAAGCATCTTTTTCAAAAGCTGGGATTTATTATACATCCAGATAAATCAAAATTGAGACCCTCCACTACCATGGATTATTTGGGGCTCACTATCGATTCTGTTCAAATGTCTTTCACCTTGCCACCAAACAAAGTGGCAGACTTGACGGAAGCATGTAAAAGCCTCACTAGCATCAGAAAACCATCCATTCGGCAAGTAGCCAGAGTGATTGGGAAACTAGTGGCTGCATTTCCAGCAGCACAATTTGGACCACTCCATTAGCAAAATCTACAAAGAGCAAAAATATTAGCTCTTAAAACTCATGCAGGCCATTTTGATAGGCCTATGGAACTACCAGGGGAAGCTAAATTAGAGTTAAATTGGTGGATAGACAATATTCAGCATTGTTCTAACCCCATCACTATTATGAATCCCACGATTACTTTACAGACTGATGCCAGTGCAAAAGGTTGGGGAGCAAATAATACGACCTCTAGTTGTGGTGGCAGATGGAGTGCACAAGAATTAACCCTGTTTGGAGCACTGGGGGTTAATTATCTAGAAATGCTGGGAGCATTTCATGGACTCCGGGCCTACTGCTCAGACATGCATCATTTGCATGTACGATTACAGATTGATAATACCACTGTGGTGGCATACATTAATCATATGGGTGGAATAAAGTCTATATCATATGATAAATTGGTTAATAATATCTGGCACTGGTGTCTGGAAAGGAATATATGGATCTCAGCCACTCACCTTCCAGGTAAGCTAAATACAGTAGCGGACACCAGGTCACGCAAATTCAACGGCAACACTGAATGGATGTTGGATCGGAAAGTGTTTGCTGATATTATAGAACGGTATGGGACACCAGATATCGACCTTTTTGCATCCAGATTAAATCACCAACTACCAACATATGTTGCTTGGGAACCAGACCCTGGGGCAGTAGCGATGGACGCTTTCTCGCTATATTGGGGGGATTTGTTTTTCTATGCTTTTCCCCCTTCTGCCTCATCAGTCGGGTCTTACAAAAAATCAGTCAAGATACCGCTTCGGGTACCCTGGTTGTTCCCGACTGGCCTACCCAACCATGGTTCCCAGTAGTACAAAATATGGCCGCAGAACCCTGCATTCGGATCAATAAACGTCCAAGCCTTTTGGTACACCCTGTGACAGGGGAAAGTCATCCGTGCCATGACCAAATTAACCTGTTGGTTTGCAGATTCTGAACAGGCCATTTCTGGACTACGGACTCTCCGACAGGACGATAAATGTCATCACAGCGTCCTGCAGGGAATCCACCAGAAGACAATATCTCACATATGTGAAGAAATGGGAAGTGTTCTGCACCAAAACGAACACTTCATACGACACAGCCACCATCACTGGAGTTCCTGGCTACCCTTCATTTTGATGAGGGATTGAGCTACAGTGCCATTAATTGTGCCCGTAGTGCCCTATCCAATTATCTGGGCCGAGGGTGTGATCACCTGGCTGTGGGAATCACACCCACTGGTATATAAACTAATGAGGGGTATATTTAATTCTAATCCCCCAGGCCCAGACACACCCATATATGGGACATAAGCATATTGCTGACTATGCTTCGAGGATGGACACCTATATCGGGACGCACACTGGATAAATTAACCTATAAAATGGTTAGTGTTAATGGCACTTGTAAACAGCACAACGGGTCCAGTTCCCTACATAAATTAAGTATGGACGCAATGTACGTTAAAAAAAACAGGATAACTTTCCTAATACAGGGGTTACTTAAACAGGATAGACCCGGATCCACTGGCCAAAAATTGGAATTTCTGGCCTATCCTGCAGATTGTCGGCTCTGCATCGTGACATATATATTGCGATATTTAGAGGTCACCAAGAGTCTCAGGGGCACGGAGATGGCTTTACTTATTAGCCACAAACGCCCTCACCATAAGGTCACAGTTCAAACCATTTCCAGATGGTTAAAGGTGGTATTGGGTGCAGCAGGGGTGGATACTAATGTTTTCAAATCTCACTCCACCAGGGCTGCATTCACATCGGCGGCAAGGATGATGGAAGTTCCAATGGACCACATCCTTGCAACAGTGGGTTGGAGCAATGAACGGACTCTCAGCGCTTCTATAATAAACCCGTGGCCACTCCCGAGACATTTGCAGGAAAAATTTTAAGTTCTGTTTCATGATTACCCAATGTAGGGGCATTATTATTTTAGGTATAAAATAAATACCTTTTTGTTTTTCAGCACAGTTTCATGTCTGAAATACGTTACATCATAGCATGGCAGTGTGTGAGCATGGACTCGTTCCAGGGCATGAAATCACAGAGCTTTGAAATCTTCACGTAGTCACTCACGTGACTCCGAAGTAAAATAGTAAGATTAAATGAGAACTTACCAGTTTGAAGTTTGATCTTTATTTTATGAGGAGTTACGATGAGGGATTACGTGCCCTCCGCTCCCAAACCCTCTATTATAAAGGTCAACTGGTATATAAATTTCTCTCTTATCTTACTATGTTAGTCAACTTGGTATCTGTGATTTCACACCAGTGCTTTGAAGAATGTCGCGCATGCGTGCTGGCGGGGTCTTCACATAATCCCTCATCGTAACTCCTCATAAAATAAAGATCAAACTTCAAACTGGTAAGTTCTCATTTAATCTTACTATTTATATTCGTACTCTACTCAAAGCCAGAACCGCGCTAATGGGAACATTTTGACTGTTAAAGGAGCCAAATGTTTCCACTGAGTTGTCCGTTTTTAATTTGTTTCAGATGTTGTACCAATTCTCAGGCCTGTAGTTCGCAACATTAAGGGGCCATTTTTGAGCAAATCCTTTCAGCATGAATTTATGATTGCTTTATCAAGAACAATAATACCGAAAGGAATTTTCATTGGGGTATATATGTGGTGTTCAAAAATATGGCAAAGATGGTATTAATTAATGCACAAAATATTTTTTTAAATAATCAGTTCAGTTCAGTTTAGTGTTAATGTCACATGTAGCGAAGTACAGTGAAAAGCCTTTTTGTTGTCGTGCTAAGCCATCAACGGAAAGAAAATACATCAATTACAATCGGGGAGAGGCGGGGGGTTGAGGAGGGGGGTGGGGGGGGGGGCGCGGGGGGGGGGGAGGGATCTTTACAGATTCTAGATACACGATAAGGGCGGAATGGGCGTATCTGAGAGGAGTTTAAGAAGATCATAGTTAAAGTAAGAATGTTGCTGTGGGAGTGGAGATCTCAGAGTGTGGAGCGATATGTAATACGTGATTGTTGATCTGCTTCTGTGGCTATCGCACGCAAGGGCGCACGGTGACCGTGGCGGTAGAGAGTTGCTGCCTTACAGCACTTGCAGCGCCAGAGACCCGGGTTTTGATCCCGACTACAGGTGCTGTCTGGTGCGGAGGTTTGTACGTTCTCTCTCACGTGACCTTCGCGTGGGCTTTCTCCGAGATCTTCGGTATTCACTCCCACAACTCCAAAGACGTCCAGGTTTGTTATGTTAATTGGATGGGTTGTACACTTGGTGTAAGTGTAAAATTGTCCCTAGTGTGTGTAGGACTTGTGGTTAATGTGCAGGATCGCTGGTCGTTGCGGACTCGGTGGGACCAAGTACACGCCTGTTTTCCGCACTGTAATTCTCCTAAACTAAACTACATTAGTTGCCTGGCGTTGGGGCAATATCTTGGAAGCACTGCACAATACTATCTGGAGATTCTCACCCACAGTTCAGTTGTAAACCAATATCCATTGCCGTTGATCCACAGGTTCAATAAGTTATAGCAGCAGAAATTAGGCCATTTCATCCCCACCAGGTCTAACTCTAACCATTCAATCATGCTGAGCTATCACTCCCTCTCAACCCCATTAGAAACATAGAAACATAGAAAAAAAGGGCAGGAGGAGGCCACTCGCCTTTAGCCATGTGGGTTGCTTGTTTTCGTCGAGCAAGCACCGCCATTCATTGTGATCATGGCTGAATCGTCCCCAATCAATAACCCGTGCCTGCCTTCACCTCCCCCATATCCCTTGATCCCACTAGCCCCAAGAGCTCTCCATCTAACTCTCTCCTGACTCCATCCAGTGATTTGGCCTCCACTGCCCTCTGTGGCAGGGAATTCCACATTCTTTTGCCTTCTCCCCATCATCCCTGACATCCGCACTAATCAAGAAGATTATGATTCACGGGATTACTGGTCATTTAGTCGTATAGATTCGGAACTGGTTTACTGATAGAAGACAGTGCGTTGTGGTGGAATAGACAATATTCAATCTACGGGGTACATTTTGTGTCTAGTGTGGCGCCACCTAGTGGTTAGGACACTGACTGAGCGAACCCTCGGCACTTGGGCTGGTCGGGTCACATGACTCCGGAAGCGATGGCGCTTCCCAAGGAGCTGCGGCTCGCCTGCAGGCCGTCTGTCTTTTTTTTTTCTTTTGTCTTGTTGGACATACAGTGGCTTGCAAAAGTATTCATACCCCTTGAACTTTTCCACATTTTGTCACGTTACAACCACAAACGTAAATGTATTTTATTGGGATTTTATGTGATGGACCAACACAAAGTGGTGCATAATTGTGAAGTGGAAGGACAAATAAAAACTGAAAAGTGGTGTGTGTAAACTTCAGCCCCCCTGAGTCAATACTTTGTAGACCACCGTTCGCTGCAATTACAAACTGCAAAGTCTTTTGGGGTATTCTCTACCAGCTTTGCACATCTAGAAACTGAAAATTTCTGCTCCCATTCTTCTTTGCAAAATAGCTCAAGTTCAGTCAGATTGGATGGAGAGGGTATGTGAACAGCAATTTTCAAGTCTGCCAGAGATCTCAATTGGATTTTATGTCTGGCTTTGACTGCCCATTCTAACACATGAATATGCTTTGATCAAAACCGGATTCCATTGTAGCTCTGGCTGTATGTTTAGGATTGTTGCCCTGCTGGACGGTGAACCGCCGCACCAGTCTCAAGTCTTTTGCAGACTCTAACAGGTTTTCTTCTTTCTTCCAAGATTGCCCATTATTTGGCTCCATCCATCTTCCCATCAACTCTGACCAGCTTCCCTGTCCTGCCTGAAGAAAAGCATCCCCACACACACACACAGGCCACCCACCCATGGAGAGAGCACAGAGGTGATGGTGTGTTCAGGATGAAATTGTGCAGTGTTAGCTTTTCCACCACACATAGCGTTTTTGCATTTTATGCTCAAAAACTTCAATTTGGTACTCATCAGACCAGAGCACCTTCCTCCACATGTTTGCGCTGTGGTCCCCCTCACATGGCTTGTTATGCGCTTTGTTTCAACAATGGGGCTTTCTTTCTTGCCACTCTTCCATAAAGACCCGTTGTGGAGTGCACGAACTAATAGTCACTGTCTGGACAGAATCGCCCACCTGAGCTGTGACACACACAACACACACATCCTCCAGACGTTACCATGGGCTCTTGCTTACATTCTCTGATCAATGCTGCTCCATGCCCCAAGCCTTCAGTTTAGGTGGACCGCCATAGTCTTGGTAGGTTTTGCAGTTTCTTCATACTCATCTTCCATTTTCGGATGAGGATTAATACAGTGCTCGCCGGGAGATGTTCAAAGCTTGGGAATTTTTTTTAAACCTAACCTGTTTAAACTTCTCGCACAACTTTATCCCCTGACCTGTCTTGGTGGTGTTTCCTTTGGGCTTCATGATAGCCAAGGAACATTTGTTTGTTCACTTATGTTCTCTAACAAAACTCTGAGGGCCTTCACAGAACAGCGGTAATTGATACTGAGATAGATTACACACAATTGGACATCTAGGTACTAATTAGGTGACTTCTGAAGGCAATTGGTTGCACTGGAGACACACACACCTCTCTGGGGTATCAAGTAAAGGGGCTGAATACTTTTGCACCGCCACACTTTTCATTTTTTATTTGTAAAAAGATTTGAAAACCATGTTTCATTTTTTTCTTTCCTTCCACTTCACAATAATGCGCCACTAGTGTGGTCTATCACATACATTACTAATAAAATACGATTTACGTTTGTGGTTGTAACGTGACAAAATGTGGAAAAAAGCGTTTCAAGGGGCATGAATACTTTTGCAAGCCACTGTATTGTTTTAGTTTATTTTTAGTTGTGTATGTGTGGGGGTGGGGTGGGGAGGGGGGCAGGAGAAGCTTGTTCAGTCTCTTCCTTCTGGGGGATGCGACCTTTTTCTTAGTCCGTATCTCCGTCTCCGTCTGCGCTGAGGCCTAATAATAGCGAGCTGGCGGCCTCCAACTTGGAACCGAGCTCGAGGCTCCGGAGGCAGAGCCAGGACTCACCGTCCGTGAGGCGGCCCGAGGCTAGGGTGGGCGCTGCGGAGGCGCACTGAACTTCGAGCCTCGGAGCGCTTCGGCTTTCGACCGCGTGGCCCAGTGGAATCGACCAACGCGGGAGCTCGCAGGTCCTTCCCAGGTTGGTGACCGATTTTCTGAGCTCCCTGCGGCAACAAAGCTTCGACACTGGAATGAAGAGGTGATCACGTTACGTCCCGCCGTGGAGTTTGAACCGGGCCCGTTCGCGCTCCGGATTCGGCTGTCACGTGGTTAAGGCTGTGCCTGGTACATATACAGAGCCGTGAACAAAACCCTCCTTCATTCACGTGTTGCTGGTAACCATATAACCATATAACAATTACAGCACGGAAACAGGCCCTCTCGGCCCTTCCATCCGTGCCGACCCCTCTTCCCCTGGAGTCCCATCTACCAGACACACCACACCACTCACACACACACACACTCTCTCACATACTACCCTTCACAGTCCTATTACCTATCCCACTTACTCTTAAATGTTAAAATCGATCCTGCCTCCACCACTTCTGCTGGAAGCGATTCCACACACCACCACCCTCTGAGTAAAGAAGTACCCCCACGTTACGCGCACCGAAACCTCTGTCCCTTAAAGTTCCATTGTTCTCTGTATTACCTTACATAAAGATCCACTTTGATCACTCTATGGCCATGGCTCGCTATACTAGCGACAAAATGCTGGAGTAACTCAGTATAGGGCCAGGC
This sequence comes from Okamejei kenojei, assembly GCA_035221665.1. Taxonomy (NCBI): domain Eukaryota; kingdom Metazoa; phylum Chordata; class Chondrichthyes; order Rajiformes; family Rajidae; genus Okamejei; species Okamejei kenojei. Next base: position 149,145,253 of record CM069132.1, read on the forward strand.
AAACATCTCATTTTGATGCGGCCTGTCCCCTGACGTTACTCCGGCATTTTGTGTCTAGACCACTTAATGTACTGCGTGTATATTTGTCAAAACGTACATTTATGTGTATCTACACTTCGTGTATCCGCATCCTGCAGTTCCTTCTGACACATACAAGTTCAACGATCTGTTAAACCATCAATAGTCACAAATTTACAAAAGTTAATTCCCGGGATGGCGGGACTAGCATATGCTGAGAGAATGGAGGCAGCTGGGCCTGTCTACACACTCTGGAGTTTAGAAGATGAGAGGACAATCTCACACACACAACATATGATTGTTAAGGGCTTTGGACACACTAGAGCAGGGAAACAGTTCCCAGATGTTGGGGGAGGTCCCAGACCAAAGGGGCCACAGGTTTTAAGAATAAGGAGTATGTCCATTTGGAACCGGAGACGAGGAAAACAACTTTTTCTCAACAGAGTGTTGAGTCCTGTGGAATTCTCAGCATCAGAGGGCGGCTGGGATGCTCTCGGATGCTATTCAAGAGAGAGCTAGATAACGGGCTCTTAATAATGGCGGAGTCAGGGGATATGGGGAAAGGCAGGAACGGGGTACGATTGGGGGAATTGATCAACCATGATTCACACATCTGAATGGCAGTTCTAGCTGGCTCGAAGGGCCGAATGGCCACTCCTGCACCTGTTGTCTGACTGTCTACATTGATAGGTGAAATCGCAGACTATCTGCACTCCTCTGCATCATCCGTGCCATGCTGAATTACTAAAATATTACATTCATTTTGATGCATTTGAGAGCAGATTTTACTTTACTGTTGACTAGACTAAGGGGACCCGTTGGGTCCCAGCTTCAACAGGGGGCTGTTCCCCCAACGCAATATACCTCCTCTCCACCAATTCCAATATTGCTGGCCATGGGGGGCTTTCCCTGGACGCATACATGGTGTTGTGAGCCCAAAGGACTGGTGTTCCAGAAGGGCTAGTCAGGAAATTGTCCGGCCAAAAAATGTTCCTTAGGCTGGCAGCTCAGTCACTGGCAGCTCAGAAACTCAAGGAGCCTGGTGGGCTGCCAGCTCAGAAACTGCCATGAAATTCTTGCTGAAAACAGGTGACATCTCTGTGAGAGAAGAAGGGGAAGGGTGGACAACCATTTTAGACATTGTCATATTTTTTTCTACGATTCACAGCACGAAGGAGGAAAGTCGACCTGCGTGGCTCTCTGGAGCACTAGTGATGGTGTTGTGTGCTAAGGACTGGTTACCAGAGGATAGTATGAGACTTTGTTGACTGAAATGGAATTCTTGGACGCAGTTCAGTGAGTCATGGCTGGTGGGCTGGCGCAGAGTTCACTGAGTCATGGCCTGGTGGGCTGGCCTTAGAAAGCTGGTGTGGAAGCAGTTCAACTGTCAGTTACCCCTCCTCCCTTCACCCCCCCCCCCCAATCTACTCCTTGCCATCCTATCCCTCCGCCCCCTACAACATTCAGTCCATCTCCCCCTCACCTACCCCCCCCCCCCCCCTGCACTCTTATGGCTCTCTCTTCGACAGCGCAGTCATTCCTGCCTATTAGGTGGACCCAATGTGACAAAGAACACGCAGTACATAGGCAAGTTGGAAAAAGAGGATTTATTAAAGTTTAAAATGTGAATAAGTCTTAAAAACATTGCAATTCCAACACACTCCAAGACAGAGTTGCACGGCAGCAAGTCCCAACCACTCCAGAGATGGGAACTGCGCACACAGGGACGTGCACACAAGGACGCACACACAGTGGACAGGGGACACATAAACAGGCGATGCTCCACAAGCAGACACTCACACACACACCTATACAACACACAAAAAGACACTGCCACATGTACACACACACACAAACACATACACACACTCACACCACACACACAAAAACACAAACACAAACAGACAAACACACCTATGCACACACACACTCACAACAATCTCAGACACACACCTACAGACAAACGCCTAAGCACACCACCAATTAACACTTGCACACTACCTATACACAACCATACCTACACACACAAGCCTATACACCACACACACCACACACACACACCTATATACACGCATACACAGTGTCCTTTGTGAACCCCGCAACATGGTCATAAGGTGAATAACGTCGATGTGATGCAGGGTGGGGACACGGTCGATCCCAGTGTGGATGACAAGGGGAGAGGGGAACTGGGCGGGCTGGGGGAGGAGGAGTCACAGAGTCATCCAGGGTTCACCACCCTCTACTAAAGAATTCCATCCACCCCACACCCTTTCTGAAGAACGGCCTTTAAATAACTGAGGCTGTTTGATCTCTGGTCCGAACTCTCCACTTAAGGAGGAAACATCCTCATCCACTTCCACCTAAGTCCAGCGGTCCTCTTTTCACTATTCGGGAAAGGTTTTAATCACGACACAGCAACCTACATTCCTTCAAAACTCCCAGCAAAGTCCATGGCCAAGTGCAGACAAACGCTCATCGTACATTAAACCATCATCATAATCCTGGATCGTTCTTGAAAACCTCCTCTGGACCCTTCTGCATGCCAAGCACATCCTATCCGCAGATGTTTCCTGTCCCAAGTGTCTTTTGAACACTGAGATTTACAGTCCTAGCCCTCCAACTATCCTCCTCCGGCTGCTCTTTCCATGTGGATAGGTTCCCGTCCCGCGAGTTACGTTGTACCATCTCCCAGGCCTGTATGCCATTTTTGAACAAATCCTTTCAGCATAAATTCTTTCAATGATTGCTTTATCAAGACAATAATACCGAAAGAATTTTCATTGTCAAAACACAGGCAAAGATGGGTATTATTACTGCACAAAATATTTTTTACTAAATCATCAATTTCAGTTCAGTTTTAGTGTTAATGTCACAATGTAGCGAAGTACAGTGAAAAGATTTTTTGTTGCGTGCTAGCCAAGTCAGAGGTGAAAGACAATACACACCATTACAATCGAGCCACTTACAGGAGTGTAAGATACACGATAAGGGCGGAGAAAGGGCGGATGTAGAGAGTTTAGAAGATCATAGTTAAAGAAAGTTAACGAAATTATGCTGTGGAGGAGTGGAGAACATATTTTCCCCCCCCAGAGTGTGGCAGCGATTGTAAATACGTGATTGTGGATCGAGTGCGAGAGCGTTCTGTAGCTCGCACGCAAGGCGCGGCACGGAGACGCTGCGTAGAGTTGCTGCCTTACAGCACTTGCAGCGCGCCAGAGACCCGGGTTTGAGATTCCCGACTACAGGTGCTGGTCTGTGCGGAGTTTGTACGTTCTCCACGTGACCCTGCGTGGGTTTTTCTCCGAGATCTTCGGTTCATTCCACTCCCACACTCAAAGTGGGAGACCCCAAAGTCCAGGTTTGTAGGTTTAATTTGGATTGGGTTTTTGTACACTTGGATGTAAGTGTAATTGTCCCTATGTGTGTAGGCTTGTGTAAATGTGCAGGGATCGCTGGTCGTTGCGGACTCTGGATCGTGGGCCAAGTGGCCTGTTTCCGCACTGTATCTTCAAACTAAACTACATTATTTGCCTGGGTTGGGGAGGCAATATCTTGGAAAGCACTGCACAATACTCTGGAGATTCCACCCAAAGTTCAGTTTTGTAAACCAAATATCCATTGCCGATGCTTTCAGTTGATCCACAGTTCACACACACAAGTTATAGAAGCAGAATTAGGCCCATTCATCCCCACCAAGTCTACTCCACCATTCAATCATGGCTGAGCTATCACTTCACTCCCTCTCAACTCACCCATTAGAAACATAGAAACATAGAAAATAGCTGAAAGAGGTGAGGCCATTCGTCCCTTCGAACAAGCACCGATGCCATTCATTGTGATCACGCAGATCGTCCCCTCCCCCAATCAATAACCCGTGCCTGCCTTCTCCCCATATCCCTTGACCCACTACCCCTAGTGAGCTCCATCTAACTCTCTCCTGAAACCATCATACCAAGTGATTTGGCCTCCACTGCCCTCGTGGCAGGGAATTTCCACATTCTTTTGCCTTCGCGATCCCATCATCCCTGAACATCCACCACTAATCAAGAAATTAAGATTCCATCACGGGATTACTGGTCATTTAGTCGTATAGATTCGGAACTGGTTCTTACCTGCTAGAAGAACAGTGCTTTGTGGTGGGAATAGACAATATTCAATCTACGCGGTACATTTATGCAAGTGGCGCCACCTAAGTGGTTAGGATCGACTGACTGAGCGAACCCTCGTGCACTTGGGCTGGTCGGGCCACATGACTGTGATTTGGGTGGCGGGAAGGAGTCAAAATGACAATAGACAACAGTTGCAGAGAGTAGCATGTCGGCCCTTTGAGCCAGCAACTTCCATTCAACCTGATCATGGCAGATCATCCCAATCAGTATAACCCCTCGCGTTCATGCCTTCTCCCCATAACCCCTGACTGAACTCCGCTGGCATCCGCTATCTTTAAGAGGCCCTATCTAGCCTCTCTTGAAAGCATCCAGAGAAACCTAACCTGCCTCCACCGCCCTCTGAGGCAGAGATTCTATTCCACAGAATCACCACTCTCTGTGAGAAAAAAGTGTTTCTCCATTCGTCGTCTCCGTTCTAAAATGTCGTTACTTACTCCTTATTCTTCAAACAGTGGCCCCTGGTTTTGGAGTTGTCACGTAGGTTTAAGGGCTGTGCGCCTGGTATAATATACAGAGCCGTGACAAACCCTCCCCATTCACGTGTGTGCTGTTCTCTGTATTACCTTAATAAAGATCACTATTGATTCACAACGCGTGGTGAGTCGCTATACTAGCCACAAAATGCTGGAGTAACTCAGTGGGACCAGGCAACACTCTCATTTTGATGCTGCCTGTCACACATCCCCGCTGAGAAGATACTCCGGCATTTTGTGTCTAGACACATTAATGTACTGTGTATATTGGTGTCAAAACGTACAATTTTGTGTCTAACGAGTTCGGTGTAATCCAGCATCTGCAGTTCCGTTCCCCAGTGTTCCTACACATATGAAATTTCAAAATCTGTTACCATCAATAGTACATTGATAGGTGAAAACCCGTTGTATTTTGCACTCCTCTGCTCTTCCTTTCCTTCCACGCCTGAAATTACTAAAATATTACTTATTCATCCTTATGCTTTTGAGGCAGATTGCATTATATTGATTTTTAGGTGTTTACTAGACTAAGAGGACCCGTTGGGTCCCAGCCACATGGGAGGGGCTGGTCCCCCAATGCACATATCCCACCTCTCCACCAATTCCAATATTGCCTGGCCAGTGTGGGGGGAGTGGTGGGTCTTTCTGGAGCACTGGCATGGGTTTTGTGGGCCGAAGGACTGTGGCGTTTCCAGAGGGATAGTACTGGACAATTGATGGACGACTGAAATGGATTCTTCGGCTGGCAGCTCAGTCACTGATGGAGAGGCGTGGTAGCTCAGTCACTCAGGGCCTGGCTGGCCTGGCAGCTCAGAAACGCAGTCCTGGTGGGGCTGGCAGCTCAGAAACTGCCAGATATTCTGCTGAAAACAGTGTGACAAAACTCTGTGAGAATGATGGGGGAGAGGGTGGACGAAAATCAATTTTTATATATATTCCAATTTTTTTACAGATCACAGCAATGAAGGAGGAACATGTCTATCCTTGCGTGGCTCTCTGGAGCGCGAGTATGGGTGTTGTGCGGCTGAAGGGACTGGTTCTCGCAGATTGGATAGTATGGACATTGTGGACTGAATGGAATCTTGGACTTGGCAGTTCAGTGAGTCATGGCTGTGGGTGGGCACTTCAGTGAGTCATGGCTGGTTGGGCTGGCACCAGTCACTTACAGCTGAGTGTGGTAGCAGTTCACGTCATTTATACCCTCCTCCCTTCACCCCCGAGCCCCTCACTCTACTCCTTGCCATCCACTTCCCCCCCCACGCATTCAGTCCATCTCCCCTCAACCACCCTGTACTGATCCCTTACCAATCCTGTACTGTTCCCATTCATCCTGTACATGTTCCCATCCATCCTGCACTGATCCCCCCATCCTGTGTACTGCCCCCCATCCATCCTGATGTAATGTCCCCCCCATCGATTACAGTCCCCCCAATCCATGTACCTGTCCCATCGTACTGTCCCCCCCAACCATCCATCCTGTACTGTCCCCATCTCCCCTCCTGTACTGTCCCCCCATCCATCCTGTACTGTCCCCCCTCGAACAAACATCCTGTACTGTACCCCTCCATCCACCTGTACTGTCCCCATCCAATCCTGTACAGTCCCCATCCATCCTTTACTGCCCCCATGCATCCTGTGTATTGCTGTTCTACATTCATCCTGTACTGTCCCATCCCTCCTGTACTGTCCCCCATCCATCCATTACTGCCCCCACCATCCTGTACTGTCCCCATCCATCCTGTATTGTCCCCCAATCCATCCTGTACTGTCCCCCATCCATCCTGTACTGTCCCCATCCATCCTACTGCTCCCCATCCCCATCCTGTACTGTCCCCATCCATCCTGTACTAGCCACCCATCCATCCAGTCCCCACTCCACATCCTGTACATCCATCCTGTACTGTCCCCATCCATCCCCCTCATCCTGTACTGTCCCCATCCATCCTGTACAGTTCCCCATCCATCCTGTACTACTGTCCCCAACTGTTCATCCTGTACTGTCCCCATCCATCCTAGTAACTGTACCTCCTGTACTTGTCCCCCATCCTGTAACTGCCCCCATCCATCCTGTACTGCCCCCATCCATCCTGTTTACTGGTCCCCCCATCCTGTACTGTCCCCATCCATCCTGGTACTGCCCCCTCCAATCCTGTAAATGTCCTCCCATCCATCTTGTACTGATTCCCGCCCCCCCCCACAGCACCGACTTAGCTCCCTATATACATCAACGGTGAGTGTGTGGGGGGAGAGGGTCTACACCACCGTCCGGTTTCTCGGCGTCCTTATCTCCGCTGACATCTCCTGGACAGATAACATCACAGCGGTCATCAAGAAGGCTCAGCAGCGGCTGCACTTCCCAGGGTCCTCAGGAACACAACCTGGACTCCAACCTGCTGAGCTGACCTTCTACCCGCTCGTCCATTGAGAGCCTGTTGACATACTGCTTTAATACAGCATGGTACATACGGCAGCTTGCACCATGGCTGACAGGGCGAAGAGCTTCAGAGAGTAGTTAGGGCAGCACAGAAGATCATCGGCTGCCCTCTCCCCTCTCTGATGCGACATTTACACCTCCCGCTGCCCCCAGCAGGGCGAAGAACATTATCAAGAGCAGGCTCCCATCTGCCTTTTGGCCATGTGCAAGCCTGCTGCCCTCAGGAGTGCCTATAGGTGCATCAAGCACAAGACAAATAGACTCAAAACAGTTTCTTTCCAAAATCCATGAATCTCCCTAACACTCACACATGCACTGACTTCACAGCCTAACCCCCGGACCTTCATCTATCACCTACTTAATTGTACTTGTAACTGTAATACATTATTTATCCATTGTCTTTTATAGCAATCATATGTATATAGCGTCGCAGAAACTGTGCACCTTGAATCCCCCTCCCCCTTTTTGTTTTTACACCTGATAGAGCGCAGCTTTTAAATCTCATTGTACATGTGTATATGACAATAAAAAGGCATTCATTCATTCATCCATCTCCATCCCAAACTGAACGCTACTGAAATCACCCCGCGCTCTCCAACCCCACAATTCTACCTAACTCCAACACGACCAGCACTGAGTTTCCCCCGCCCTCGAACTCCATCCATTCTGCACCGTCTGTGGAATTCCCTCTGCCTCTTAGGGCGGTGGAAGGAGGTACTCTGGATTCCTTTCAAGAGAGAGCTAGATAGGGATCTTAAAAATAGCGGAGATCATGGATATGGGAGGAAGGTAAACAGGAACGGGGAACTGATTGGAGGAATGATCAGCCATGATCACATTGAATGGCGGGTGCTGGCTCGAAAGGGCCGAATGGCCCGCTCCGTGCAACACTATTGTCTATTGAATACCTTCTCAAATACCAAAGAACACACTCCAGAAAAAAAAATCAAGACATAAAGACGGACACAAAATCAAAACCTGAACAGAACAACAAAAAGAGCAACAACAACAAAAAAAAAACAAAACCAAAACCCCCACCATCTATCCCCATCCTGCTCTGAATCACCCACCTCCCCTCACCCCCCCCACCCCACTACCCTACTGCGGGCGGGAAATGTCTTCAAGTCCAACATTGACAATGTTTGAAATGGAATGCAATCAATAATAATCCATAAAGATGGATTATAAACTTGGAACATCGTGCTCACGATACATTAAACTGCAGTGTTCCTTGGATGGACCTGTTGCAGATTCTCATGAGCTGCTGGCGTGGTTACTTGTGAACCCTGGGGTGCTGCTGGTGTAGTTAACATTATGTCACCCTGGGGTGTTGCTGGCGAGGCTGCTGTTTTCCCCTGGGGTGATGCTGGTGTGGTTACTTTGTGAACCCTGATTGCTGCTGGTGTGGTTACTGTGAACCCTGGGTGCTGTACCCTCTTGCATAATTCTCTCCCCCTTCCGACTTTGCTGCTCCCCTTGCCACCCCTGCAGAGCTAGAGCCGGCCAGCACCGCAGGACCAGGCTGCACTGCCCTTGAAACTGCGGGCGCTGCTGGTGGCCGCCGCTCCTTGCACAAACACGCACTTCTGCAGGTACCCAGGGGGGGGGGGGGGGGCGGGGGGGGGGGGGGTCAGCGTAACAGCGAATCAGGCCCTGAGCTGCACTTGGAGCTGGAGCGATGCACGAGTCAGCGGGAAGCACCACTCCCCTCTGCTGGAGTCAGGTAAGTATTTGTGTTTGCTGCTGGCCCGCTGCCCGCTACTGCTGCCCTTCCTCGCGGGCACAGCTGCCCTAACCACTGGGCTCCCACTTTGCACCACCTTTGCCGTCTGGCTCTTCAAAGCATTGGGCCCTTGTCCTGCAGCCATCTCTGCACGGCGCGTCTGCGATCCCGCTTGTCCCCTTCCCATTTTGACTGCGGAGGCAGCTCTGAGACCTTTGGGTCATGAGCCTTGAGCGGCAGAGAGACACATACACCACTCCTCGGCCGGCATGCTTTGCAGTGGGCGCGATCTCGCTCGGCTTCTATTACTTTGATTCCAGCAACGTGAATCAAACACGTTTTTTCTCATCCCATGAAGAAGCAAAGACCAGGACTTCCATGCAACACCTGTCTGCAGTCACCTTAATCTCCCCCCACATTCACTGTGACTTTGCCCATAACATGGACAAGAGTGGTGACTAGGTTGCAGTTACATTTGTTGGACAAATGGAACTGGAAAACATGAATTCTGCTAAATGGCAATAAAATGCAGGCGTGAGGTGGTCGTGTGCATCACCACCCAGGACTTCCATGAGCAATGACCAGGCTGTCTGCACTTGCCTTCATGTACATCACTATGACATTGCCCATGACTTCATAGTGGTGACTGGGTTTTGCACAAGCACATTCTCGGAAAATGGAACTGGAAAATGTGATTCTCCTGGCTAAATGGCAATATATCGCTGGCTGTGAAGGAATCCTAAACTGTCTGCTAATCCCCTCACTCTTGGGAGCCTGAACAGGGCACTGCAAGAAGAGGTAGCAGGTGGGCTACCGACATCAGTGTACTAGCTGCGGAATGACTGGCCTTGGACCGTGTTTAACAAACTGAGGACTCGCTCATTAAAGATAAGTCACACTTCGGAACCAAACATAGGCACTGCAAGTAAGTGCGTAGAAGTGGGGCCCACCTCATCAGTGTAAGCTGCGGAACGACTCATGCTTTGACAGCATAACAAACTGAGGACTTCCATGCTGGATAAACTGGTCTGAGATGCTATATTCGTTGTAACCAGGAATGGCAATGTAGGCTAAGGCCAACTCGCCTTTGCATTATCGTATAGGGTAAATGGCAATAATACATCCAGGAGTACCTGAATGATATGCAGCATCATCCACATGTTTTGATTGTTTTGGTAAACCATATGATGAATTGTGAAATGTATGTATTATTATTATATATTTTTATAAGTAATGATTCAAAATCAGAATATATAAATTCACATTTCAAAAATGTCCTTCCTCAGATTTGGAGAACCAAAACTGTACCGCTATACTCCAGAGTGTGGTCTCACCAAGACCCTGTAACAACTGAAGTAGAAAACTCCCTGCTCCGTGTACTCATATCCTTTTGTTATGAAGCTAACATACCATTCGCTTTTTTCACTGCCTGCTGCAGCCTGCATGCCTACTTTCAAATGACTGGTGGTACATGAGCCCCAGGTCTCGCTGCATCTCCCCTTTTCCTAATCGGGCCACCATTAAAACACAATAGTCTGCTTTCCTGGCTTTTTGCCACCAAAGTGGAATAACCTCACCTTTATCTATCTATTATACTGCATCTGCCAAACATCTGCCCACTCACCCAGCCTCTTCCAAGTCCACCTTGCAGTCTCCTAGTCTCCTCCTCACACAGCTAACTACTGCCCTCCCAGTTGTAGTGTCATCCGCAAACTCTTGGAGATATTGCCTTCAATTCCCTCATCCAGACATTAATATATTAGTGTATATAGCTGGGGTCCCAGCAGAGCCCTGGCGGTACCCTACTAGTCACTGCCTGCCATTGTGAAAAGGACCCGTTTACTCCTACTCTTTGCCTTCCTGTTTGCCAGCCAGTTCACTATCCACAACATACCTGAACCCCTAATACCGTATGCTTTAAGTTTGTATACTAATCTCTTTATGTGAGGACCTGTGTGAAAGCCTTCTGGAAGTCCAGATTATACCACATCCACTGTTCTCCCGTATCCACGCTAACTAGTTACATCCTCGAAAAATCACAAGATTCGTCAAACATGATTTAGCTTTCGTAATCCATGCTGACTTTGTCCAATGATTTTCACCACTTTCCAAATGTGCTCATCCCCATCTGTTAATATACTGACTCTAGGCAGTAAGCCCCCACTACCGATGTAATACTATCTCTCTATGCATCTCTCGCAACAACAACAACGGATCCATACCAAACACCTCCAATTTAAGCC
>CM069132.1:149156812-149191812 GCA_035221665.1 Okamejei kenojei
GCGTAGCCAATATTATTTCGGTAAAAGGTACTTTATTTAGGCATACAAATCAAACTATAAACTGATAAAGATGGCAGATACATTTATTGTGATAGGAGGATTAATACACAGAAAAAAATGATTCTTGTTAATATATATGGACCAAATTTTGAGAGCCCATTGTTTTTTAAGAAAGTACTTAACAATATTCCGAAACTAACACAATATAATTTATTAATTACCCATATCACACTCTGAAGCTATGCTGTTTTCAAAATTGTTATCCCTTCGTTTTGAGTGCCAGATGGGTAACAGGGGAATATTTCTTGTAATCCCTTTCTTCGCGAACGGCTATGGAACTTTACGTGTTATAAAAACAGCTGGTAAATATAGTCTTTATTCCCTGGTTCACATCCGGGAACTTTGGCCAATGTGACGCTGCTTGGGAATTTAGAATTTGTCTCGACAAAACAAGCAATAATGGCAGCCGTCCTGGAGAAGAGGTTCGCGAACTTTTGACGAACAGCAATTTGTCGAGATTTTACAAAACAAAGACGCGCAGAACACGAAAGAAGGCAACGAAACAAGCAGTAAAAACATTATCAAGGAATATTTGATGGAGAAGGGTCTAGATGTCGATATTCACCGGCAGACAGGAGACTTTGGCGTTCCTTTTGGCTAATTTTTTACGTCGTGGAAGTCGCCGTATAATAGAGATTATTTTCCTCTAGGATGTCTGATATGGGTAATAATAAACAATATTGGACTGTCCTCTTTCGGGGGATACGACATTATTGCCCTCACTTGATCCAATTGCCTCGTCTTCGACTCGGGCAATATGAATCTACTTCAGGCAATATATGTCGTATCCCCTCAAGGGCCAGTCAATATTCTATTAATAATTGGTGGGAGATTTTAAACTGTACATTAGACCCCATTTAGACAGAGTCTATTGGCAAAGAAAATAAATCACACTCAGTGATTTCTATTAAAACGCATATATGCAAACGATAACATTCAAGATGTTTGAGAATAGAAAATCCTACTGGACGAGAATACTCCTTTTACTCGCCAGGACATAAAACTATTCAAGAATAGATTTATTTTTTGTGGATGCTAAACTTATTTCACTTACCTTACGAACCCAAATATCACAATATTTATAATCTCAGATCATGGCCATTAACAATTTAAGATCAAAATTAATGGTATGTTAAATAGAAAATCAGGGACAGTGGAGATTTAACCCACAAATTTAAAAAAATTAAAAACTACTCAGGAATATATTACAACACAAATTAAGATTTATTTTTGAAACAAATGATCAACCAGAAATATCTTGCTCCTTATTATGGGAAACATTTAAAGCATATCTCGGGGAATTATGATCTCTTCACAAGATTTTATATAAATAAAGAATGGAAGGAACAACAAGATTTGGAAAGGGAGATTAAAACAATTGACATCAGATGCAACAAACCCAGATTTTAATATTACACATTAAAATTGCAGCATTTGCAATATAAATTAATATTAAAATATTACATGGATCAAGTTCTAAAACTTTTCATAAACATACTAAACAATACAGTTCGAATTTGGAGATAATCCACAAAAAAATTATTGGCCCGCCAATTAAGGAAATGGAAGCTGAAAAAATAATCCAATAGGATTTATAAATCACACATAACGGCAAATTGCTAATTACACCAAAGATATTAATGAAAGATTTATTGCAATATTTTAAAAACTTATACACTGCTAAACAACAGAAAATAAACAGAAATAGAAGCATTTCTAAATAAAAATGTTTACCTGAAAGGGCTGGATTTAAAAATAGAGAATTGATTAAATGATGATTATCTCAACAAAGAAATCCAAGAATCTATTTAGGATCATTAAAAATTGGTAAATCACCGGGACCAGATGGTATTGGTTCGGAATTTTATAAAATATTTCATGATCATATGGTTCCGCGTTTGCTTTGAAATCATTTATATGAACAGATATTACAACAGCAGAAATTACCAGAAACGCTGAGATGAATCTATTATAACTCTATACCTAAAATAAATAAAGACTTGGATGAACCTGGATCATTTAGAGCAATAGTCTTTTTTAAATACTGATCAAAGATATTAACAAAAATATTAGCACAAAGCAAGTTTAGTTGTCAACAATTAAGAGATGCATAATCCCCAGATCAAACAGATTTATACCAAAACGATATTCCTCATATAATTTAAGACGGTTATTCACACATTATATATTCGAAAAGAAGTAATAAAAAAGACCTAGTAGTCAATTTCACTTGACGCAGAAAAAAGCCTTCGATCAAGTGGAATGGCCTTACCTTATTTTCGGTTATGGAAGCTTTCAAATTGGGAGAGAAGTTATACAAACACTTGGATTAAATTGTTATACACAAATCCGACAGCTAGAATAACAACAAACCGAATGTTATCAACTAAAATTCAATTTATGCGAGGTTGTAGACAAGGTTGTTCTTTATCCCCTTTATTGTTTGCACTCGCAATAGAACCTCTCGCCCAGAGGTGTGAGATTACATCCGGAAATACATTGGATATGATACTAGAGACACTAAAAATAAAATCTCCCTATATGCGGATGATGTATTACTTTATATCACAGAACCAGAAACAAGTATCCGAAACTTGTTAAAATTAATAACAGAATTTGGATCTTTCTCAGGATACAGTAATCAATTGGAATAAAAGTGAACTTATGCAATAACGGTGAATAACTTACATATACTACAACAATTCCCTTTTAAGATATAACAAACAAAAAAATTTTAAAATATCTTGAATTTTTTGTAACAAAAACGATTCGACTCTTTATTCAAATCTAACTTCCCCCAATTATTGAATAAATTAAATAAGAATATTTTATATTGGAAAAGCTTAAATATCTCAATTTAGGTAAAATAATACAATAAAAATGATCTTTCTTCCACAATTATTATATCTCTTCCAATTAATTCCGATATATTTCCCTAAAAATTTCTTCAAAAAGGTAGATTCCCTAATTACTAACTTTATCTGGGATTATAAGAGTCATAGAATAAATAAAAAACATTATGTAAATCTAAAATAAATGGAGGATTAGCATTACCAAAATTTTATGTTTTATTACTGGGCAAGTCAATATTAAAAATATGAATTTTTTGGCTAGAAGATATAGATAACCAACTAACTTGTTAAATAAAATGGAAAAAGAAGATTGTTCTCCCTTTGAAAAACTAGTTCTATAATTATTTGCTAATACTAATTTAGCTAAGAAAATTTATAGTGAAAATACCGATAATAGAAAACGGAATCCGTATTTGGAAACAAAATAAAGAAAACATTAAAACTAAAATCAATACCATTATCTCTTACCATTGTAAATAATGTTACGTTTAAACCTTCAATGATGGATATAAAGCTTTTTTTACAAAGGAAAAATAAGGGGAATTACTAAGATGGGAGATCTTTATAAGGAAAACTTTTTTTCCTTTCATTTCAAGAGTTACAACAAATTTATGGGACTACATTTTCACTAAAGAATATTTTAGATATTTACAAATCAGAAATTATGTTTCTGCAAATACACAAGAAAGCTTAGAAATAGAAAGATAGAAATTCTAGATGAATGCTTAAATAAACACCCAAATACAGATAAAATGATTTCATTATATACAATATTTTATTTGGAAAATGATGTTCATCAACAGAAAATATATTTAGACAGTCTTGGGAAAAAGAACTAGGTCAAATTATAAGGCCAGAACTATGGGATGAAAGTTTACAACATATACATCATTGTTCGTTAAATGCTAAACATTCCCTTTATACAATTTAAAAAAAAAAAATACCTACATAGAATGACATTATTCCAAAGCTAAATTACATAACCATCTTTCCAAAAGTATCCCCTCCTATATGTGATAAATGTCAACATTTAGAAGCAAATTTTATCACATTTCATTACTAACTGTATTAAACATTAACAAAATTTTGGATAGAAATATTTAAGATAATTTCGAATGTTGTCAATATAATTCTGACTCCTGATCCAAAGTTAATAATACTTGGAATACTAGAAACAGACCAACTAGTAACAATGAATCAAAGAATTTTTATTGACTATGGTTTAATAATTGGGAAACAAATAATATTAAAATTTTGGAAAGGCCCTACATCCCCAACAATCAAAATGTATGAACACAGAAATGTCGGAGACACTTCATCTGGAGAGATTGAGCTAGTCCTAATGGACAGGTTAGATCTCTTCAGAGAGATTTGGTCTCCATTCATTAAATATTTACAGGGTCATAATGGCTCGGCACGGGGCTTGACTGAGACCTGAATATTAGAATGGATGAAGAAACATTATATAATAAAAACATGACTATATCTCCAAGGACGGATAAAGGATATTGAACTCGGGTAAGTTAAGGGGAAAAAGTAGAGTAGCTATGGAAACTATGAGATTCAAAGAGGAGGAAGAGTACTGACACTTTTGAAAAATATAAAAGGGATAACTCTCCAGTCCTGACAGGATATTCCCTAGGACATTGAGGGAAGTTAGTGTAGAATAGAGGAGCTATGACAGAAATATTTCAAATGTCATTAGAAACGGGAATAGTGCCGGATTGGGTACTGCGCATGTGTGTTCCATTGTTTAAAAAAGGAGTTCAAAGAATAAAACCTAGCAATTATAGACCTATTAGTTTGACGTCAGTGGTGGGCAAATTAATGGAAAGGATACTTAGAGATAATATATATAAGCATCTGGATAAAAGGGTCTGATCAGGAACAGTCAACATGGATTTGTGCCTGGAAGTCATGTTTGACAAACCTTCTTGAATTTTTTTTGAAGCGGTAACTAGGGAAATTGATGAGGGTAAAGCAACGTGGATGTTGTCTAAATGGATTTCAGTAAGGCCTTTGACAAGGTTCCCCATGGAAGGTTGGTTAAGAAGGTTCATATCTTTGGGTGTTAAGTAGGTGAATTCGGAGTAGCAAGATGGATTCAACAGTGGCTGAATGGGAATGTCAGAGAGTAATGGTGGATGGCTGTTTATCAGGTTGGAACGGTGACCAGTGGGGTGCCTCAGGGATCTGTGTTGGGTCCACTGTTGTTTGTCATGTACATTCAATGATCTGGATGATGGTGGAAAATTGGATAAGTAAGTATGCAGATGATACTAAGATAGGTGGTGTTGTGGATAATGAAAGTAGATTTTTCAAAGTCTACAGAGAGATTTTTGGCCCATTTGGAAAAGTGGGCTGAAAGATGGCAGATGGAGTTTAAATGCTTGATAAAGTGTGAAGTGCTACATCTTGGCAGGACAAATCAAAATAGGACGTACATGGTAAATGGTAGGGAATTGAGGAATGCTGTGGAACAGAGGGATCTAGGAATAACTGTGCATAGTTCCCTGAAGGTGGAATCGCATGTAGATAGGGTGTAAAAGAAAGCCTTTGGTGTGCTGGCCTTTTATAAATCAGTGCATTGAATATTAGGAGTAGGGAAGTAATGTTAAAATTGTACAAGGCATTGGTCTAAGACCAATTCTGAGTATGGTGTACAATTTTGGTCGCCTAGTTATAGGAAGGATGTCAACAAAATAGAGAGAGTACAGAGGAGATTTACTAGAATGTTGCCAGGGTTCCAGCAACTATGTTACAGAGAAAGGTTGAACAAGTTAGGTCTTTATTCTTTGGAGCGCAGAAGGTTAAGGGGGGACTTGATTGAGGTCTTTAAAATGATGAAAGGGATAGACAGAGTTGACGTGGATACGTTTTCCCATTGAGGGTAGGGAAGATTCAAACAAGAGGGCAAGACATGAGAATTAAGGGACAGAGGTTTCGGGTAACGTGAGGGGGAACTTCTTTACTCAGAGGGTGGTGGCTGTGTGGAATCAGCTTCCAGCAGAAGTGATGGAGGCAGATTAGCATCGATTTTAACATTTAGAGTAAAGTGGATAGGTATATGGACTGTGAAGGGAAATGAGGAGGTATTGGTCTGAGTGCAGGTAGATGGGACTAGGGGAAAACAAATGGTCGGCACGGACTTTGGAAGGGCCGAGAGGGCCTAGGCCTTTCCGTGCTGTAATTGTTATATGGTTATATGGTTACTCCATTCACCATCATACACAGAGGTGCCAAGTGTCCCGGATTCACCGTATTTTGTCCCGGCGAAATAACCATATTACGGTGTTCCGGCAGCCAAACATGTTGTTACGGAACACCGCCGCCCGGTGTGTTCCTCCCATGGTGAACGCCGGCGCCATGTGCCCCCGGTTTGCCAGCCCGGCAGCTCGCAGCCACGCCCGGCCCAGAGCCCGGGCGGCCCGCCCGCGCGATCAGCAACACGGCGACGTTTCTTGCCGCAGCCGGCCGCTCGCGGCAGCCCCATCACCGGGCCTTCACCCCACCCAGTGCGCAGGCGCAGACCGCCGGCAACCTTGCCAAGTGCGCATGTGCCGCACCCGCCTGCCGGCAGCCCGCTGATCTGCACCAGTGCGCAGGCGCCATAGCCGCTGGCAACAACCCCAAGTGAGTAGTATGTTACTGAGAGAAATGCATTTACCCCCATTTGTTACGGACAAATGGGTTGAATGTTACTGTGAACTAAATTTAGGGTTGGCATCTCTGCATACATTTTACACTTTTTTCTCTATCTTTTCCTACCTTTAAAAAAAATTTAGAAAAATGTATAGAAACATATAATCTTAAATTTTCAATACTAATAAGAATATAAACAGTACTAATATCATGAAGATATTATTAATATCATGTATTTTCAAATTATATCAAATATATAGTCTTAAATTTTAAAATAAATGATAATACAAATATTATTAATCGTTATGAATATATCCTTAATATCATGAAAGGTATTATTAGTATTATGTATTTTCAATTGTATAAAATATATAGTCTTAAATTTTAAAATTAACGATAATATAAAATATTACTAACAGTATGATTTTATGATTAATATTATGTATTTTCATTATATAAAATATATAGTCTTAAATTTTTAAATCAATGATAATACAAATATTATTAAGAGTATGAATATATCATTAATATCATGTATTTTCAGCAATGCAAAATAAGTACTTTGTTATTATACTATGTTTCTATAATAAAAATACTTAACAAAAAAAAAAAAAAAAAGAATTCTCTGCCTAAGAGGGTGGTGGAGGCAGGTTCTCTGGATGCTTTCAAGAGAGAGCTGGATAGGGCTCTTAAAGATAGCAGAGTCAGGGGATATGGGGAGATGGCAGAAAACGGGGTACTGATTGGGGATGATCAGCAATGATCACAATGAATGGTGGTGCTGGCTCAAAGGGCCGAATGGCCTAGTCCTGCACCTATTGTCTATTGTCTATTGACTGAGGACTTGGTTTGGAATGGACAGGAACTGACAGTCCCACCATCAATATCCACACCCCATGAATGAAAACATTCTTAAAAAACTTACAAAATGTGCTGTAACGAGTGTTGGGTGATTGAATTTCCAGGCAATGCAGAATAAACACAATGACAAAATAGGGTGATAACAGCGATGAAAAAACTAACTATGAAGATTGACAGGAGCTATTAAGGCAATTTCTAGTGGAGCAGGGAAAGCTTTGAGAGCGTTTTTCTCTCTGGTTGGGGTATCTGTGCATTTTGAGCCATAAATATGGAACTGGTGTTAGAAAATGGAATGCAGTTGAGCCAGACACCTGAGATTATAAAGAACGGATAAATGAACAGTGGATTATGCCCACAGAGGCATAATAGGATCAAACATATTTTATGCTGTAACTGATGAATATTTAAAGCAAAAAAATTGCCAAGTTCTGGGTGAGATATGGGAATGCAATTTTTATTATTGGTTCGTTCTAGCTGAAAATTAACAAAGATTTATTGAGCTAGTTAGCTTCTTGGTGCTGTAAACTCCAATGGTGCTGAATATCAAATATTCCTTTAAATTGGAAAAAGAAAACAGGGAACGTAGACAAAAGTCTGAAGAAGTATGAAGAAGGGTTTCAGCCCGAAACGTTGCCTATTTCCTTCACTCCATAGGTGCTGCCGCACCCGCTGAGTTTCTCCAGCATTTTTGTCTACCTTTGATTTTCCAGCATCTGCAGTTCCTTCTTGAACAAAAGAAAACAGGGTGTGGATTCACTCAAGGTCTCAAGGTTTCAAGGTCAGTTTTATTGTCACGTGTACCAATTAAGGTACTTTGAAATTTGAGATACCCATACAGCCATACTATACAGATGATACAGATTACATAAAGTACAGTTGGTTATTTGTCCTAACAATCCTTCCAGGAGCACCACTGAAAATGTGTTTCATTTTATACACACAATTTTGTAATGTTCAACATGCTGTGTTTGTAATGGAGAAATAATCTTGCTGAACTCAAAGCCCAGAAAAGCTTCAATTATAATTTCAAAGATGGCTGTTCTGTAATTTGTAGTAAAATTAATTTTTTTTACTAAATAAACACAGGGTAAGTTGTCAAAGTGCAACCGCCTTTAAAAATTGAGTAGATGTATGAACGTTATGTTACAGTTGTTCAAGTTCGAGTACCGTGTTCAGATTTGGTCATCCTGCAGCATGGAGGATGCAGAGAGAATTTACGAGGATTTTAGCCAGGAATCAAGGACCTCAGCTATTGGAAGGGTTGTGTAGGCTTGGACTTTATTCCTTGGAGCGCATGAGGCTGAGGAGTGATTTTCGAGGTGTATAAAACCATGAGGGGAATTGATAGGATGAATGCACCGTCTTTTCCTGGGGACGGTGTTACGAGGGAACATGTTCAAGGATCTGACTAGAAAAAGGCTCACTCGTCTGTTTAGTTGCAAATCTGTTTTATTGGCAAGAGAGGACAAAAACAATACTTTTCTTGGTATGTGCGGGGTCCAGTTTTGCAGCAGCACACCCCTCTCTCTCTCTCTCTCTCTCTCTCTCTCTTTTTTTCTGCTTTCGTCCGCGGCACTGATCGCGACTCAGCCCGTCGGTGAACCCATCTCGTACATGAACTTGAACTAACTTCTGGCTTACTGGCGCTGCTCCCAAATTCAAAGTATAACCAATGGTAGGGGACTGCATCCGAGCAACCCCCCCCCATCTCCCCCCCCCCCCCCCCCCCCCGCCCGTGAACAAAGTTCTATCGGTGGCAGACTGCCGTGTAAAAGCAATACGCAGAGCTACAGACTTGGCGAGTAAAGGTAATACAAACGGCGCTGCCGGTTGGGCACGCTAAGGATTAAACAGAGCACTGCCGGCTTTTGTCAGCATGGAATTTAAACAAAGAACTGTTGGCTGCAACGCTATTGGTTCTAAATATAGCGCAACCGGCTGCAGCGCTGTGGGCTTTGAACATAGCACTCTGGTCCACAGCGCTATGGGTAACAGACTGTTGGGAAAATTCTCTTATAACAGACGGTGGTGGGCGTGGAAGAATAACAAACCAGAGGATTGTAGATTTGATGTGGGAACAGCTAGAGTTAATGGGAACCTGAGGCGCAACTTTTTTCAGTGTGGGTATATGAAATGAACTGCCGAGGACATGGCTGTGGCCAGTACTATCAAAGCATTTAAAATACACTAGACATGGACATGGATAGGAAAGGTTACTAAGAGAAAGCTGAGATGGGACATATTGGTCGGCATTGACGAGGTGGGCCGAAGGGCCTGTTTCTGTACTGTATGACTCTGATTCTGACTTTAAAAAAAGATACTTTGACGTCTACAGGCACCTCTATCGTTCGCTTTCAGGAGATTCCAATATCGAGGACCAGAGGACATAGGTTCAAGGTGAAGGGGAAAAGATTTAGCAGAATTTGAGGGGTAACTTTTTCAACAAAAGGCAGTGGGTGTGTAGAACGAGATGCCAGAGGAGGTAGTTGAGGCTGGGACTATCCCAACGTTTAAAAAACAGTTAGATGGGTACATGGATTGGACAGGTTTAGAGCGATATGGACCAAACGCAGGGAGGTGGGACCAGTGTAGCTGGGACATGTTGGCTGGCGTTGGCAAGTTGGCCCAAAGGGCCTGTTTCCACACTGTATCACTCTATGACTCCATGACTTCAGGACATTTCCAATGGGGAGAACGCACAACAAACTGTCATAGCATTCTGATAATGACCAAATAATCTTTTAGCAGATATATTGGGAGGAATAAATGTTGGCCGGTTTTGTACTGCTTTAAAATAATACTGTAAGATCTTTTCCACTCACTTTAAGCATCAACAAGGCCTTGGTTTAATGTGTCATTTTTACAAGTCATATAATTTTCATGTCTGGTGGTAAATTGTTCACAGAAATCTAGGTACCCAATTGCATTTTAAGACGGCTCAATTTAAAAATTAAAAATTGATACAGGTCACCACCGAATTTTCCAGCAACTGGTATACCGGCCTCAAAAGGGGCGGCGTGGTGACGCAGTGGTAGAGTTGCTGCCTTACAGCACCAGAGACCGGGTTTTAAGGTCAACCGGGTTACTATTTTACATGTCAATATATGACAATACATATTTTTAATTTTGATTAATTCTCTACATTCATGGGACCTGACCTGATTTTTGATCTTTGTTCATGTCATAGAAACAAAAATAAGACCATTCGGCTCATCAAGTCTACTCTGCCATTTAACCATGGCTGATCTATCTTTCCCTCTCAACCCCATTCTACTCCATTTACCCGTAAACTTTGATTCCCTCACGAATCTGGAACCTATCAATCTCCATTTAAAAATTTCCCGAAGACTTGGCTTTCACAGCAGTCTGTGGCTAAAAAAAATTCCTCTTCATCTCCTTACACCCTCTTATTCTGAGGCTATGCCTTCTGGTCCCTGACTCTCCTACTAATGAAAACATCCTCCCCACATCCACTATCTCCAGGCCCTTCACTTTTCAGGCTAATGTTTAGCAAGTGTACAAATGATACAAAAGTGGGTGGTTTTGCAGATAGTGAAGATGGTTGTGAAAAATTGCAGCAGGATCTGATTGATTGGCCAGGTGGGCTGAGGAATGGTTGAATGAATTTATTACAGAGAAATGTGAGATGTGGCATTTTGGGAAGTCAAACATGGGCAGGACCTACACAGTGAATGGTAGGGATCTGGGGAGTGTTGTAGAGCAGAGATATCTAGGAGTACAGGTGCATGGTTCCTTGGAGGTGGCGTTGCAGGTAGATAGTGGTCAAAAAGGCGTTTGGCACATTGGCGTTCATTCAGTCAGAGTATTGAGTATAGAAGACACGTTGCAGTTGTATAAGACGTTGGTGAGGCTGCATTTAGAGTATTGTGTTCAGTTCTGGGCACCATGTTATAGGAAAGATGTCAAGCTGGAAAAGGTACAGAGAAGATTTACAAGGATGTTGCCAGGGTTAGAGGGTCTGAGTTTATAGAGAGAGGTTGAGTTGGCTGGGACTCTATTCCTTGGAGTGCAGGAGGATGAGGTGTGATCTTCACGAGGTGTACAAAATCAAATCACGAGAGAAATAGATCGGGTAGATGCACAGAGTCACTTGCCCAGAGTAGGTGAATCGAGGACCAGAGGCATAGGTTTAAGATGAAGGGGAAAAGATTTAATAGGAATCTAAGGGGTAACTTTGTATCACAAAGGGTAGTGGGTGTATGGAACAAGCAGCCGGAGGAGGTAGTTGAGGCAAGGACTATTACAACATTTAAGAACAGATAGACAGGTACATGGATAGGACACGTTTTGGCGGGATATGGACCAACGCGGGCAGATTCGACTAGTGTAGCTGGGACATGTTGGCCGTGTTGGGCCAAGAGCTTGTTTTCACACTGTATCACTCTTCGATACTATTTGGTGAGTTTCGATATACCCCCTCATCCTTCTGAACTCCAGCGAGTACAAGCTCCGAGCAGTTAAAACAATCATCAAACGCTAACCCAAACATCCCTGGGATCATTCTAGTTAACCACTTCTGGACCATGTTAGTCCATCCCTCCTCTGATGTGGGGCCCAAAACTGCTCACCATACTCCAAATGCGATCTGCAGTGTCTTAGAAAGCCTCCCTGCTTTTATATTCTAGTGTTCTCAAAATGAATGCTAACATTCCATTTACCTTCCTTGCTAACAATTCAACTTGCAAATTATCCTTGTGGGACTCCTCCACTATCACTCCCAAGTCCCTTTGCACCTCTGATTTCTGAATCAGGCTCGAAGGGCTGAATGGCCTACCTCCTGCACCTATTTTCTATGTTTCCATGCTACACTTCCTTAATGGCAAGACTGTCCTTCCTCAAATTAGGAGACCAAAACTGCACACAATTCTCCAGGTGTGGTCTCACCAGGGCCCTGTACAACTGCAGAAGGACTTATTTGCTCCTATACTCAGCGCCTCTCGTTATGAAGGCCAAAATGCCATTAGCTTTCTTCGCTGCCTGCTGTACCTGCATGCTTACTTTCAGTGACTGATGTTATAAGGACACCCAGGTCTCGTTGTACTTCCCCTTTTCCTAACCTGACACCATTCAGATAATCTGTCTTCCTATTCTTGCCACCAAAGTGGATAAACCTCACATTTCTTCACATTATACTGCATCTGCCATGCATCTGCTCACTCACGCAACCTGTCCAAGTCACCTCATGAGGATGCATTCTCATAGCATCCTCTTCACAGTTCACACTGCCACCCAAGCCTTGCGGCACCCCACTAGTCACTGCCTGCCATTCTGAAAGGGACCCATTAATCCCTACTCTTTGTTTCCTGTCTGCCAACCGATTTTCTATCCATATCAATACCCTACACCCGATACCATGTGCTCTTTGCCCACTAATCTGTGTGGGACCTCATCAAAGGCTTTCTGAAAGTCCAGGTACACTACATCCACTGGCTCTCTTGTCCATTTTACTTGTTACATCCTCAAAAAAATTCCAGAAAATTAGTCAAGCATGATTTCCCCTTTGTAAATCCATGCTGACTTGGACCGATCCTGTCACTGCTATCCGAATGTGCCGCTGTTACTTCTTTAATAATCGACTCCAGCATCTTCCCCACCACCGTTATCAGGTTAACTGGCCTTGTTCATCAGGCTAACTGGTTGAGATCCAGTATTGTAGCTCAAAGAAATTTTCCATTGAGTGACGTAATTTGCTGTACTAGTG
The DNA here is from genome assembly GCA_035221665.1 of Okamejei kenojei. Lineage (NCBI taxonomy): Eukaryota > Metazoa > Chordata > Chondrichthyes > Rajiformes > Rajidae > Okamejei > Okamejei kenojei. The sequence continues at coordinate 149,169,950 of CM069132.1, forward strand.
CAGAGATGCCAAGTGTCCGGATTCGCCGTATTTTGTCCCGGCGAAATAACCTTTTTACGGTGTTCCGGCAGCCAAACATGCTGTTACGGAACACCGCCGCGCCGGTGTTCCTCCCGTGGTGAACGCCGGCGCCATGTGTCCCCGGTTTGCCAGCCCGGCAGCTCGCAGCCACGCCCGGCCAGAGCCCGGGCGGCGCCGGCCCGCGCGATCAGCGGCACTTTGCCGGGCCCTAGTGTCCGCGCCTGCGCAGTTGGGGAGGGTTGCCGGGCCCCAGTGGCCGCGCGGTGCGCAGTGGGGGAGGGTTGCCGGGCCCCAGTGGCCGCGCGTGTGCGCAGTGGGGGAGGGTTGCCAGGCCTGGCGCCATTTCGAGCCACGCCACGCCTGGCCCAGAGCCCGGGCGGCGCCGGCCCGCGCGATCAGCGGCACTTTCTTGCCGGCAGCCGGCCGCTCGCGGCAGCCCCATCACCGGGCCTCCCCCCACCCCCACCCCAGTGCGCAGGCGCAGACCCGCCGGCAACCTTGCCAAGTGCGCATGTGCCGCACCCGCCCGCCGGCAGCCCGCTGATCTGCACCAGTGCGCAGGCGCATAGCGCTGGCAACAACCCCAAGTGAGTATGTTACGGAGAGAAATGCATTTAACCCCATTTGGTACGGACAAATGGGTTAAATGTTACTGTGAACTAAATTTAGGGTTGGCATCTCTGCTAGTGTACCTAGTCACAGTGATAGTGCCTGTGGTCAAATTATGGAGTTAGAGTTTGAGTCTCGGACTTGCATTCTGAACAGTTGTAGCTTGTAGATGTTGATGATGTTGACCTTGGGGCTTTGGAATGACGGTAAGTTATTTAGCCCCAGAAGCTTTTTACAACTTAATTTAACTCTATTTAATTGCCCTCTCTACCATAGCCACTTTAATTAATCTAATTATCAAAATGTATTGAACTGACATTTTAATACACTTTGGTAGCAAAAACAGGAAGGCAGATTACTATCCAAATGGCATCAAGTTGGGAAAAGGGGAAGTACAACGGGATCTGGAGTCCTTGTACATCAGTCTATGAAAGTAAGCATGCAGGTACAGCAGGCAGTGACGAAAGCAAATGGCATTTTGGCCTTTATAACAAGAGGAATCGAATATAGGAGCAAAGAGGTCCTTCTGCAGTTGTACAGAGCCCTAGTGAGACACACCTGGAGTATTGTGTACAGTTTTGGTCCCCTAACTTGAGGAAGGACATTCTTGCTATTGAGGGAGTGCAGCGTAGGTTTATAAGGTTAATTCCCGGGATGGCTGGACTGTCATTATGCTGAGAGAATGGAGCAGCTTGGCTTGTACACTCTGGGAGTTTAGAAGGATGAGATGGAATCTCATTGAAACATATAAGATTGTTAAGGGTTTGGACACGGTAGAGGCAGGAAACATGTTCCCGATGTTGGGGGAGTCCAGAACCAGGGGCCACAGTTTAAGAATAAGGAGTAAGCCATTTAGAACGGAGACGAGTAAACACTTTTTCTCACAGAGAGTGGTGTCTGTGGAATTCTCTGCCTCAGAGAGCGGTGGAGGCGGGTTCTCTGGATGCTTTCAAGAGCGAGCTAGATAGGGCTCTTAAAAATAGCCAGGGGATATGGGGAGAAGGCAGGAACGGGGTACTGATTGGAGATGATCAGCCATGATCACATTGAATGGCGGTGCTGGCTCGAAGTGCCGAAGGGCCTACTCCTGCACTATTTTCTATTGTCTATTGGACCACAGCCGATCATAGCGGCAGTGTTGGGAAGCTTGTAGAGCCACTGCCTTGCAGCGCCCCAAACCTGGGTTCGATCCTGACCACAGGTGCTGTCTGTGTGGAGTTCGCGCAAACTCTCTGAGATTATGTGGGTTTCCTCCCACATCCCAAAAAATGTGCGGTTTAGTAGGTTACATTGCCTCTGTAAATTGCCGCCACTGTGAAGGGAGTGAATGCAAAAGTAGGATAACACAGAACCAGTGTGAATGAGTGATATCGATGCTTGGCATGGACTTGGTGAGCCAAAGGATCCGTTTCCATGCTGTTTGTTTCAATCAATCAATCACTCTTAATGGGAATGATTTTTCTTTAGCTCCCTAATGTTCCTTTTCTTAGAAACCAATCACCCTATAATCTTTTGAATCATGGGAGAACTATCCACAGAACATATAATTTCTCCTTGACTACATTGTGTGTTGGTTTTTCTTGTATGAAAACAGTGAATGAAAGTTGATCGTTTCCCCTTAAAGCGGATGCCAGAGGAGATTTGCAGGAGAGATGAGGAAATTGAGAATATACCTTTCCAGAAAATAGAGGTGGCTATTATCCTTTCTATGTATATAAACAACACAGCGATAATCTGTTGTTTCTTGTTCCTTCAGGTATTCAGCAATGGGCTATCTCACAGTGTGCCAAATTAGTAGAGTGTATATCTTCAATTATGGGCTGCTCTGCACAGATTTCTCCGGGTGAGTTCCTTTTCAGATATTTCTTGGTTGTGATTTAGTTTTTAAAACATTAGGCCCTTAATATATTCAAGATGCAAGATGATCACTGCCTTCTTATAAGAGAGTTCATCATTTAGCCAGTCCATTAGTACAAGAGCTGAGATGCTAAGAAAATGTGCTTGAGTGAAGTTGGGAGGAATACCTTGACTTCTGCCCTTTTGTTCAGTGTAACCCTGCTCTGCTTTCTCTTTGGAGGCTTCCAGTGTGTTTTCCCACTGCCTATAGTAGGATTTGAAATCTGTTCTGTAACTTCCTGGTGTAATATCTTATCCATGAAGCTTCCAGACAGTTGTTACCATTCACGTACGTTTGTAATTGTTCCTCCAGGGCCCATAAAATATTGAAACCTCTTGTGATGAGAAGGCGTGACATTGTGATAACCTGCTAAATTCATTTATATTGCCATTTTAAAGACATCTCCATGGTTATTTTTACCCTTCATTTCAATAATTGAGCTTCCTGTTCTGTGCCATGTCATGTTGATCTGTTTCTTCTTTTCCTTTATGCTCAGTGGACCCTTTTGGGGAGTTGTGCCTTTTCATGGTTGCTGTATCAGTTGCAAAAAACATCTTGGTGTGCTGTATATTGTGGCATGTTGGCTGTGAGATAACGGAGCATTTACTGATAGTTGTAATAAAACCAATATTACTCTCGACTATGTTGTGGATAATGGTTAATAAACACATTTGACAGCATTTTGTGTATAAATGTGATGGTTCATTTATTTTTTGTTGTCAAATGGCATTATTCAATATTTGAATAAAATAAAACATTAACAACATGCTTCAGCATATGGTTGAGGGTGAGATGAGAAAGATTTAATAGGAATCTGAGGGTTAACATTTTCACAGAGGATGCCAGAACAAGCTGCCAGAGGTATTGAGGGAGGTACTGTAACAACATTTAAAAGACATTTGGACACATACGTGGATAGGAAAGGTTTAGAGGAATGTGGGCAGGTGAGGCTAGTGTCAATGAAGCATCTTTGTCAGCATGGGCAAATTGGGTTGAAGGGGCTAGTTCTGTGCTGCAGAGTTTTTTCTCTATTGGGATCTAGATAATACTATGTAATGTATATTGTCTGTCCCTGATTTCTATGAGGGTCAATTGGGAGAAGCTCCCTGAGAGTTTCTCAGACCCAGAGTGAGAATATGCAGATGAGCTTGAAGTGTTGATGGAGGGCTTTTGCCTAATGATTGCCTCTCCGTGGATTCTCTAGGCTTAGATAGTCCAAGAAGGAGAGCTTGCTTTGTCCATTAGTATTCTGGAGACCTCCAGTTTTTGTAAGAATATGCTTCATCCCTCTAGAATTTAAAGAATAACTGCAGATGTTGTCCAAACATTGTACAGGGCTCTTTATACACTAATGAAAAATTGCAGACCTCTGAAGATCTTTGTCTAGCTCACTGATGGTTTGCCTCCAATTTATATTTCATAGAAATTGCATGTGATTGGTGTGATGTAGAAAAATGCGGTGCTACATGATCTAATTTCTAAGCAAGGATGTTTAGCTAGCATAATTAATACTGTTTTCTTTTAATTATTTTCATGTTGAATTATCAGAGAATCAAGTCTTCTCTAGGTTTGTCGATTTTTATTTTCTTCCTTGAAGACACTGGGCAACCCTTATTGAGAGAAATATGGAGCTGGGATCGTGTGCAGTTTCAGCAAGAATTTTTAACATAAGTGAATCAGTTTTGGGTTTTTAATAACCTTCTGTTTTCCTTTTACAGTCATTATTTCTGATCCAAAGTCACAAAAGACCTGGTTTTGCTAAATTAAATTTCTATGGTGAGATTTGAACTTGGATCCTCAGAATAATGATAGCTATTTGGCCACCGTGCCCTTCTGAGGAATATCAATAAAATCTAAAAATGCACTACCAAAACTATTTCAGAAGCACTAAACATAAGATGATTGTTGATTTCTAAAATTGCTGACTTGTTTTTTTTGTTCTGTGATATTAGAACGTACGACAATGCAGCATCAGAACAGGCCCTTTGGCCGACAATATCTGCCAAACTTGATGCAAGGACTTATCTACCTGCACATAACCCATATCCCTCCGTTCCCAGCATATTCAAATGCCTTTCGAAATCTGACAAATACAACTAATATATCTGCTTCAACCACCACCCTGGTAGCATGCCCCAGGCACTCGTTTCGTCCCTCTCTTTAAAAAAAAACTTGCCCCGCCCATATCCTTTAAATGTCGCTCTCGTACTTAAAGTATTTGAATTTTCGTATTTGAGTTTTTTCTACCCTGGGGGAAAAAAGATTCTGACTGCACTATGCCACTCATAATTTTATAGGAATTCTCTTATCAGGTTTCCCTGCAGTCTCTGGCGTAGCAGAGAAAACAATCCAAGTCTGTTCATTCTCTTCCAAATGGAAGTAAATCCTATCCCGAAGAATTATCGCCACTAGTTGCCCTACCTCTGACATGAGATATAATTATGAATGGAAAGTGCAATTTAGAACTGAAAGTGCAATTTATAATCTGTAATGTTGCTACACTTTAATAACTAATTGTTTATTTGAAAACGGTTCTCCTTTTTTTGAAGAGCGACTGAACGTAAAATGTAAAAACTGTTCTGCCTTTGTTTTGTGGGTGAGATAATATTTTTAAAGCTAGTTTAATATATTCAGTTTAATATGAGATTTCGTATCTCCCAGCTAGAAGCATTTAATAATAAGATTAAATGAGAATTTACCAGTTTGAAGTTTGATCGATTTTTATGAGGAGTTACGATGAGCGATTACGTGAAGAAGGCTGTCAGTCGTCATGCGCGTCAATCTTCAAAGCAGCGGTGTGGAATCACAGATAAAAGAAGTTGACCTAAAGATAGTAAGATATGGAGAACTATAACTACCAGATGACCTGATAATATGAAGGTTGGGAGCGGTGGGCACGTAATCGCTCATCGTAACGCCTCATAAAATCAAGATCAAACTTAAAACTGGTAAGTTCTCACTTAATCTTACTATTTTACTTCGTCGTCACGTGAAGAATTCATAGCTCTGTGATTTCACGCCGGTTCGAATCCAGGCGTAAACACACTGAATTGGATTGACCATGGGTGACGTGAGAAAGTATTAATGCATTCAGAATAACATAGTTAGGTAACAAAATGTGATGCTTTAATGCAAAACAAAAGGATAGTGACCCCACTCAACCTGGGGGGAAACTATAAACAGAATTCAAAAATGGTACGTGCAAACACCCCCGGTCTGGCAATGGGTTTATTATAAAACCGGCGGCACATCCTTTCATTGGCCCATCCTGCCGCCCCCGCTAGGATGCTGTCGAGGGGCACGTCCATAGCCCTTGCTGCTGACGTTGATGCAGCCCTGGTGGAGTGAGATTTGTAAATGCCAGTATCTACTCCTGCAACTGCAGTACCTCGTTTAGTCATCTGGAAATGGTTTGTGTTTGACTCCCAATGGTGTGGGCTTTTTGTGGCTTGATTAGGACAGCTAACCCTGAGCCTCTGAGGCTCATGGTGACTGTAATATACTGGTGCAAGTGGGTGACCACACATAGTCGTGGATCTTCGGGGTATAACTAAATCATAAATGACGAAAGGTATGGTGTTGGCAGTGGTGTGCATGTTGTCGAGTCGCAGTTTGTGCTAGAGTGTGGACTCGTTGCGCCGAAATGAACGCCATTAGCATGACCACATTGAGGGGTGGAGCTTGTGCAAGGTTAGTGTGGTGGCTGGGGCCCACTGACAGAGTAGTGTTAGCACCACGCTAACATACCATGTTTCAGTTATACCGTGGCCTGGGGGTGAAGTGTTATATATGCCTTTCATGAATCTGGTAATAAGGGGATGCTTTCCACCGAGAGGGCCCCTGTTCCCAGTACTAAACTATGAGGACAGTGCACTCTGGCAACTGTTGATGACACTGTAGCCTAATTTTTGGTCATGATATAAGGTAGTCAGAAATTCCAGTACGTCCGTGATGCACACAGTGTCATATGTAATGTTGGATGCCCGGCAATACATCTCCCACTTCTTGATGTGGGTGACGTACTGCTTTTGTGTGCTGTCCCTCCAGGCCGCTGTAAAATTATCATCGACCGTTCGATCGCCAGTCCGAGTCCCAGGAAAGGTCTCCTCAGAATCTGCAAACCAACAAATTGATTTGGTTAATGTAGCGGATGTTGGCGCTCCCTGTAACCGGGTGTGTACCAGCAGCTCCCTGCTGTTGGGGACAGCCATCAAAGGCTGTGTCATGATTCCCAGGACATGTAGGAACCAAGATTGCGTAGGCCAATCTGGCACTACTAAAATGCCTGTGGCTTTGTCTTGCTTTATTTTGACCAGCATCGGCTGATGAGGCAAAAAAAAAGGAGGGAAACATACAAGAACATTCCTCCCCAATGCATTCCTCCCCAATGCATCGACTGCTACTTGCCCCTGGGTCTGGCTCCCATGAGACATATTTGGGTAACTTGGTGATTCAACCTGGAGGCAAACAAGTCAATATCCGGCATGCTCATATCGGGGCAACAATGTCGGTGAACACGACATGAGTCAACATCGCATTCCGAGTTATCATTGAATTTCCGTGATCTGTGTCCGCCATCATATTATATCTACCTGGCAGGTAGCTAGCCGTGACCCAAATGTTCCTTGCAAATATAGCCAATGCCAAAGGAGGATTTCCAATTTATCACATGATACAGATTTTATACCACCCATGTGATTGACATACGCCACTGCCATGGTGTTGTCAATCTATAGTTGAAACATGCACATGATGCATACTGCTGCAATAAGCCTTTAAGCCATTAGAGTGCTCCCAACAACTCTAAGTAGTTTATATCATATTACTGTAGGATTAAGGATTCCTACACATTCCATCTGCCCCCTGCAGTGGAGCTGGTGTCTGTTGCCCCCAGGCCCAGGCCACTCGCATCGGTTTGTATTATTATCGATGTATTACCGGTGGTGTGTCAATTTGAATTTTCTTAGAACAGTGATGTATATTGGTAGCCCACAGTGTAATTCCGCAATGGCGTCTGGTGGTAAGTGCATATGTTTCCCGAATTTGGCCTGCCTGAGATTTGAGGGCCGTTTCTTTGTTGTAAATTTTGGTGTAGTGCAAAGGTCCGTAAGCGTACAGCTGGAAAAAAAAAGGCTGCCACAAACTTGCCAATTATGCTTGCTAATTGTCTGATTGTTGGCTGCTGGTTAGCAATTAGCTTATTGCAGGCTTCCATCAAGTCTGATTTCACTGCTTGAGACCTGTGGGTAGAGGTGTCACCGATATTTGAATTGAGTTGATTGTAAACCCTAGGTATCATTTACCCTAATTTGAGTCAATTTGGACTTAACTGGATGGATTAAGAATCCCAGCCTCTCAAACATGAGTTTGGTACTGAGATGCTATTGCTGATTCCTTTGTGTCCCAATTATTAGAATGTCATCCAAATAAGCCATCACGATATGGTTCTGTGCTCGTAGCAGTCCCAGAAACTGGTTTTAGTAATTTTGTAAAAAGTCTGGGAGCTGAAGTCAGCCCATTTGGCAACGCCTTTGAATTGCCACATCTGCCCCATCCAGTTAAATTTCAAATATCTCCTGTGCTCCCTGTGTATTGGTACGTAGTAGTATGCATCTTTTAGATCTATGCAAAACCATATAACATCCTTTGGCAACCAGCTGGATAGCTGTCAACAAAAGTTGTCCATTTTAAAATGTTTATACTGCACTTGGGTATTGAGTTCCATCAAGTAAATAATAATATATTTTATTGTCATTACAACATAAGTGCAACGCGAGAGTTTTGGTTTGCAACTTGCATCTGGTCATAACTTAATCGACAGATAAAATTTAGGTTTAAATACCCTGAGAACAAGGTTTGTAAAAATGACATTAGACCAGTAAAATCAACACAGACTAAAGTGCGAGGCCGGGGGAGACAGTCCAGTGGGGGTGGGTGGGGGGAGGTACCCAGTCGAGGATAATACAACTTCCTCCATCCTTCTTTTGCTTGGGAAAAATGTTCGATACAAATTGGTGTGATTCCTGGTGAGACCCTCTGAATCACCCTTTTGTATGTAAAGCCCTGAATTTCAGCTTGTATCTCAAATCTTTCTGTTGTGGAAATACATATGTGCGATTTGGTAAATTCTGAGTGGGCTGGTGACGAGTCAAGAAGGAACTCAATTTTAAACTCTTGTTACACTGTGCAGTATGAATGGGTCGCTGTAATCCAATTCCTTTCATTCAAAAAATGATGTAGCCTCCCCCAAACTTGTAAGTTAGATGTTGCGTAAATTATTCCACAACGGACTAGAATCTTGTACCTTGGGCGTTACTGCCTATGTGGTCCTTGCCTCCGGCCTCCCGCCTTGGGACAGCTGGAGTCTGCCTCCTGTCCCTGATCCCTGAGGCTGGTTGCGCCTGGTGTGGAAGGCGGCATAGGGGGGTGGCCTCGTAGCGATGAGCCCCTGGGTGGAGTTGGGGATCAGCTCATGAGGCGGGAGAGTCTTGGACCTCGTCATCCAGCTCGTGGACCTGCTTCGGCAGGTTTGCCCCAAAGAGGTAGTGTGGCCGGCTGTACATTGCTGGCCTTGCACAGCATCACAAATTTCAGGTTGAACTGTGCCGGCCGTATTGCGCTCTTGCACAGGACAGTTTATCTCGAACAGGGCATTACAGAGGAGCCCCACATCAGCGTCTGCTGTATCTCTACAGAGAGGCAGACACATCGCAGCCCTGTGTAAGTTTGCCGCTAGCGGCGGCCTCCCGTGGAGACCCGGGCTGATACTGCTCTATGCCTCCGCTGGAGCAGGTCAGTCTGGAGGCACCTCTCCCACAGGTGCTCCATCTGGGAAAGGCGCCCGCAGAAGCTTCCCAGTGTGGGAGGTGATTCCTCCGGCCCGGACTCATCTGAGTCTATGGGTCTGGCAGACTTGTTGGGTGGCTTTGCGCCCCGGCGGGGACTGCCACAGTGCTCTCCTGTAGCACCAAATCTGCTGCCGCTGGTATGCCAACATCGGCGGCCCTGAAGGTGACTCGGACAGCCATCCACTACCCGTAGCCGGCTTCGCAGACCGTCTCCGCACCTTCGACATGGTGGCTAGGTTTAGTTCTGTTGGTAGAAAATCTAAGAACAGAACCTGCCAAACAAAGACCGTACGTAAACTTTTTTAAAACCACTTACCTCGGTTTTTTAAAAACTTACCGCTGGAGAGGGAGAGATGCAACGCACCTGCCAGTCAGTCGTTGGCGCATGCTTTCAGACGTAATGACGCGCATGACGGACTGACGGCCTTCTTTACGGTAGTCACTCACGTGACTCCGAAGTAAAATATCTAAAATTGAAGTTATAGAAAAAATATCTTGAGTTTCCTCAATGAATAATAATGTTTAATTTTGTGGTCCTGTGAGGTGGAAAAGGTGTTACTTTTGAATCTCACAGGTACCTCGTTAACACAACAGGTAAAGTTACAGGACGACAACAGCTTTTGAAAAATGTTTAGGGTGTGGATCAAAATCAGTTGTCTACTAATTTCGACCAATTCTCCAAGTTCCCTTCCAATTCATACACCACCCTTTATGGGGCAAATGTGTTGCCAGTCCAGTGTGGCTTGGTCTAAATTCTGTAACTCTGGGACTCAGTAGCATTGTGTGAGTATGTCTTCACCCATAAGAACTGCAGGCGGTTCAGAAGATGACACAAGGGCTGTTAGGGATGAATAGTAAATGCTCATGTCTCGTAAATTGATATTAAAGAATGTCCTTAATTAACATGCCATCATATTATTTCTACTTGCCAATATTTCAGAAAGACTGTGCTATTTGGTTACATTGTTGTTATTCTTTTCCCAGCACCCTGGTATTAAACTATTTTACTCGGATGTGGTCCCTTGTTTTTTCCTTCTACTCTGCACTTATGGGTGTTAGTTCAAAATGTCAATGATTACTTCAGTGTCAAAATATGATGTGGAAAAAAAAAGGATCATTCCAACTGAATTGGCTGTCTCTTTTCAATTTTCAGAGAAATGTACCACCAGAATAGCTGTCTTTGTTAAAGGAAGTGATTTCCAAAATGTTGCGATAGTATTGTCATCAGTCTCAACAACACAATAGGGACAGATGAATTGCGCTTGCGCAGGGAAATTAAAATGAACAGCAGTGAATTTTAAGATATATCTATATCCAGTTTCTATCATTTCTTATTCCCATTGCCAATTTATATTTGGTTAAATATCTCAAACCTAAATGCCCAATACCTCATATCATACTGTCAAAAATATTATTAACCATCCATGTGTAAAATTGTTGTTTTAGCACTGTAGATATTAATTGCTGAATCACAGATTTTGGTAACTTGTATTATCACGAGCAAGAAGACAAAAAATTATTAAAATTGAACTATAAATTTTCAGAAGGCAAAATATCAACATGAAAACATTGAACAACTACCCGCAAAATAATTAATAACTAGAGCCAGGATGTTTCGGCACTGAAAAATACTGAAAACAGGCAGGCAAGAAGGCATAATAAAATTACAAAAAAGGCACGACAGTCATTTATTGACACAAAAAAAGGCATAAAAAGGCATGTATTTCCACCACCTCAAATTATGGTTAAAAATGATAATATAAAGGTATAATACATTAAATGACCAAAGTTGCCTGGTTGCACTAATTATAGCATTTTTTTCAAATTATCTGATGTTAAACCATGCCATCTGTCAGACGAATATGCTTCAGTTGTGAAAAACATTTTTCTACCTGAGCTGAGGTCAGTGGTGCATACCCAAAACAAGCTACCAACATCTATATTCATGTCAATATCTTGTGCATTACAACTACCTTTGAGAACTTGATCTATGTTTTTGTATTTCTTCAAGATCTTTGTTAACTAAAATCAATCACTTTTTCTGGTATGTCTTTACCCACATTGCCAGGAACTTTACGAATATAGTCAGTATTCTTTCCGTTGAAAACCTGCAAGTTATCACTAATGTTTCACCATGTTTCTCAAGGGAAGTGTATAGCTTGTGGGAAGTTTGGAAAAATTGGAAGCAAAAAACACAAGATCAGGTGGGGAGGGACTTTTTCTGCATGATTTCACTGATGGATCCGGACTGCAGCAGATTCTTCTTCAACAAACAGTTATAAACCATATAACGTGTCTTATAACAACAACATTACAGCACGGAAAACAAGGCCCTGCTCGGGGCAATGGCTCCTTACAGTTCGTCGCCCACCATTTGTTACACTTGCATCACTGCCGACCTATCTACCCTAGTCCCATCTACCCTGCACTCGACCATACCCCGCCATTCCCTTCACGTCCATTATACCTATCCACTTTACTCTTAAATGTTAAAATCGATCCTGCCTGCTCCACCACTTCTCCTGTGGAAGCTCATTCCACACAGCCACCACCCCTCTGAGTAAAGAAGTTCCCCCTCACGTTATCCCCCAAAACTTCTGTCCCTTAATTCTCATGTCATGCCCTCTTGTTTGAGAAGCTCTTCCTTCCCTCAATGGGAAAAAAACGTAATCCACGTCAACTCTGTCTATCCCTTTCAATCATTTTAAAAGACCATCAATCAAGTCCCCCCTTAACCTTCTGCGCTCCAAAGAATAAAGACCTAACTTTGTATCAACCTTTCTCTGTAACATAGTTGCTGGAACCCTGGGCAACCATTTCTAGTAAATCTCCTCTGTACTCTCTCTATTTTGTTGACATCCTTCCTATAACTAGGCGAGAACCAAAATTTGTACACCATACTCCAGAATTGGTCTTACCAATGCCATGGTACAATTTTATAACATTACTCTTCCCTACTCCGTATATTCAATGCTCTGATTTAATAAAGGCCATCACACCAAGGGCCTTTCTTTACACCCTATCTACATGCGATTCCACCTTCAGGGACAAATATGCACAGTTATTCCTAGATCCCTCTGTTCCACAACATTCCTCAATTCCCTACCATTTACATGTACTTCCTATTTTGATTTGTCCTGCCAAGATGTAGCACTTCACACTTATCAGCATTAAAAACTCCATCTGTATCTTTCAGCCCACTTTTCCAAATGGCCCAAATCTCTCTGTAGACTTTGAGATCTACTGCATTATCCACAACACCACCTATCTTAGTATCATCTGCATTACTTACTTATCCAATATTCCACCCCATCATCAGATCATTGATGTACATGACAAACAACAGTGGACCCAACAACAGATCCCTGAGGCACCTCACTGGTCACGGCTTCCAACTGACAAAAAGCCATCCACCATTACTATCTGACATCTCCCATTCAGCCACTGTTGATCCATCTTGCTACTCTGCCAATTTAACACCCAAATATTGAACCTTTTTCTCTTTAACCAACCCTTCCCATGGGGAACCTTGTCAAAGGCCTTACTGAAATCATATAGACAACATCCATGCTTTACCCTCATCAATTTCCCTAGTAGTTCACCGCTTCAAAAAATTCAAGAAGGTTTTTTGTCAAACATGACCTTTCCAGGCACAAAATCCATGTTGACTGTTCCTGATCAGGACCCTGTTTATCCAGATGCTTATATATTTATCTCAAAGTATCCTTTCCATTAATTTGCCCACACTGACGTCAAACTAATAGGTCTTCTATAATTGTTAGGTTTATGCTTTGAACCCTTTTTAATTCAATGGAAACAACATGAGCAGTACGCCAATCCTCCGGCACTATTTCCGCGTTTCTAAAGGACATTTGAAATATTTCTGTCCATAGCTCCTGCTATTTTACACAGTCTAACTTCCTCAAGGTCCTAGGGAATATCCTGTTGTCAGGACCTGGAGACTTATCCACTTTTATATTTTCAAAAAGTGTCAGTTACTTCCTCTCTTTGTCTCATAGTTTCCATAAGCTACTCTACTTTTTCCCTTAACTCACAGAGTTCAATATCCTTCTCCTTGGTGAATACCGAGAAAAAAGAAATTGTTCAATATCTCCCCCATATCTTTTGGCTCTGCAGATAGCTGTCCATTGTGGTTCTCTAATGGTTCAATTTATCCTCGTTATCCTTTTGCTATTAATATAGCTGTAGAAACCCTTTGGGTTTACTTTCACCTTTCTTGCCAAAGCAACTCATATCTTCTTTTAGCTTCCTAATTTCTTTCTTAAGATTCTTTTTTACATTCTTTATACTCCCTCTATAGCAACCTCATTTACTCCATGCCTCCTATAAGTATTGTAGATATCTCTCTTTTATTTCGAAATCAAGTGTCCAATTTCCCTTGAAAACCATGGCTCTTTCCAATTTTTACTATTTCTTTCAAATCCTAACACGGGAACATAAAGATTCTGTACTCTTACAATTTCCCCTTTTAAATGTCCTCCATTTCTCTTCTACATCTTCCATGAAACAAAGTGTCCCAATTCACTCCTTTAAATTCCTTACGCATTCCCTCAAAGTTAGCCTTTCTCCAATCAAAAATCTACCACCTAGGTCCAGTTCTAGACTCTCTCCTTAATTATATTGAAACTAAATGGGTATTGTGATCACTGGTCCCGAAGTGCTCACCAATGAATACCTCCGTTACCTGACCTGCCTCATTCCTAACAGGAGGTCCAGCACTGCCCCTTCTCTGGTCGATACCTCTATGTACTGCCTGCAATAAACTATCTGGCAAACATTATTTTAACAAACTCCAAACCCTTACAGCCCATTTAAGAATGTGTTTCCCAGTCTTATTTTTGGAAAAATATGAAATCTCCACAATCACTTACCTTGTGCTCTTACTATAAATATCTACTATTCTCTTACATATTTGCTCTTCCCAATTCTCGCTCCCCATTTGGCGGTCTATGATTTACACCCTAAAAGTGTTGTTGCTACCACCGTTCCCATCTTCTCAGTTCCACCCTTTATAGCCTCCAGACGAGCCCCTCTAATCTATCCTGCCAAAGCACTGCTGTAATATCTTCTCTGCCAAGCAATGCAACCACATCCCCCTCTGGGAGCCCTCCAATTCTATCACTCCTGAAGCAACCAAAAATCTGGAATATTTAGTTTTCCAATCACAGCCCTCCTGCAACCATGTTTCAGTTGACGATTTATTTTTTATCTTTCAAAAGTTTGCAGCATAGAGTACGCAGGAGAGCAATGTACCCACCTAGTCAAAACAGGCTGAGGAGGGAGTCGGAATCTCGGGTGCCATTTCCTTGAACAACTGCACACGTGACTGGTGCTTTTGAGGATGAATTTCTTGACATTGGAAACTAGGCGATCGACATTGGAAACAAGCACAAATTGCTTGCAATTCTATGAAAGTCCTGAGCTAAGCATGTCCAAATGCACATTTTAACTTTAAGAGCAGGATCACCTGTTTCGTGTACGGAGCTCCCATCAGACACAAACAGAAGAACATTCTCATGTTTATCCTTCTGGCCAAAAGTACAGCAAGTGAAGATGTAAATAACAACTGAGCAATAGTTTGAGCTGTTTTGACTTCTCCCAATACATCTGATGTCACGAAAACCCCTTTGATTGTTGACCTGCCTCCAGTGTACAGATGACCACATTGGCTACATACTTCCTGCAGCATCAATTGTCTCGTCGATTGAGATCCATATTTTGTTGCATGCGACTTCATCTCTAATTTTCTTTCCCTGCACAACAATGTATATGAAGTTGCTATCAACACAACATAATTTTTCCGTAATGAAACTCGCTGGTATATGTTTCCTCGCGTATTTCTCTAAAAAAAACCTCAAGATTCCAAGTGTCCCGATTCCGCCGTATTTGGTCCCGCGAAATAAACCTTTTACGTGTGTTCCGGCAGCCAAACATGTCGTTAATACGGAGAAGGCCGGGAACGAAAATGCAAACAATAAAACGGGAAGGGCGGAGCGGGAGCGAGCGGCGGTTGGACACGTGCAGCGGAAGGGCGGGACGACGCGTTGGACACGTGCAGCTGGAAGGGCGGGTAAACGGGAACGAGCGGCGGTGGACACGTGCAGCGGGAAGGGGGCGGGAGCGGGAACGAGCGGCGGTTGGACACGTGCAGCGGGAAGGGCGGGAACGAGGGCGGTTGGACACGTGCAGCGGGAATTGCGGAACGACGGCGTTGGGACACGTGCAGCGGCGAAGGGCGGGATACGGGAACGAGCGCGATCAACAAAAATTGTGCAGAAACTCAGCGGGTGCAGCAACACAAAGATGGCGGGTACAGGATGATGCTACAGACAGATGGTCAAAAGGCGTTAAACATTCCAGTGCAAGAATGGATAATGCACATACAGAGGTAACTATGAGTGGCATTAGCAATTGGTGGGCCTAAGGGCCCATTGCCTGTGTTTATGTTTGCAATAGACAATAGGTCAGGAGGGGAGGCCAATCGGCCCTCGAGCAGAACCGCCATGTCACTACCTGTGATCATGGCTGATCATCCCCAATCAGTACCCGTTCCTGCCTCTCCCCTATCCCACAGACTCCGGCTATCTTAAGAACCGCTATCTAGTTCGCTATGTTGAAAGCGATCCAGAGAACCGCCTTCCAAACCGCCCCTCTGAGGCATAGAATTCCACAGACATCCCCACTCTCTGTGAGAAAAGCGAGATAGTGTTTCCCCTCGTCTCCGTTCTAATGGCTTACTCCTTATTCTAAGACTGTGGCCCCTGGTTCGAACTCCCCCAACATCGGGAACATGTTTCCTGCCTCTAGTGTGTCCAAACCCTTAACAATCTTATATGTTTCAATGAGATTCCCTCTCAACCTTCTAAGCCAAGCCGCTCCATTCTCTCAGCATATGACAGTCCCGCCATCCGGGATGCCAAGTGTCCCCCCGATTCGCCGTATTTTGTCCCGGCGAAATAACCTTATTACGGTGTTTCCGCAGCCAAACATGTTGTTATGGAGAAAAATAATCAAAACAAATAAAAAAAACAACAAGCAAATGCGTTGTCCGCTCCCGGAGTAATTGGGCGGGATCGTTGCTGTTTAAAAAAGCCGCGATAATTGTCTTCAAGTTGCAACGCACCTAAACGTCCGTATGCCATTGCACACGGCCAAGGTGCAGCGCCGCGTATTTTTGGCTATTTGTGACTGAAAAATCATTGCGAGCAGACTCACATGCTTGAATGTGTAAAACCAAGGACTCGCATGGCGGCGCATATTGCTATGGCACGCACGTGCACAATGCTCGCTGAATCCTTGTTTAGTGACAATGCACTCCGCTGGGTGCCTGGATTATACTGTGCATGATTACCAACTTCATCCTGATTTGCAACTTTTGAAAATGTCCAGAATTTATATGCAGCTTTTGAAAATGTCCAGCATTGATATGCAACTTTCGAAGATATCCAGCATTGTTTATTTGCAACTGTTGAAAATGCCCAGCACTGATTTACAACGTTTGAAAATGTCAAGCATTGATATGCAACTTTTGGAAATGTCCAGAACTGATATGCAACTTTTGAAGATGCCCAGCATTGGTTAGTTAATTTTGAAATGCCCAGCAATTGATGATTGTTATGCAAGTATTGAAATGCCCAGCATTGATTGCTACTTTTGAAATTGTCCAGCATTGATAATGCAACTTTTGAAAATGTCCAGCATAGATATGCAACTTTTGAAATGTCCAGAACTGATAATGCAACTTTTGAAGATGCCCTGCATTTGATTATTTACTTTTGAAATGCCCAACATTGATATGCAATTTCTGAAAATGTGGCAGCATTGTGATATTCAACTTTTGAAAAGGTGCAGCAATGAATTTGCAACTTAAAATGTCCAGCACTTTTTCAAGCATTTTGACTAGACACAGTTTGAAATGATGACACTATGTCCTGACACTTTTTGTAACACCAGGTATGCGTCCTCTCTCATTCAGTGATTTGCAACTTTATAACTGAATTGTGTTTAAACACAGTTTTTGTTATTGTTAGCTGGCCTGAAAGCTAAAGCATTCAAGACTCATCAAAATATATATGAAGTACATCTTTTAAGTGATACTGTGTATACTAAAGGATGTTTATGTGTGTTTAATGAGTTTGTATATAGTACTAAGTTGAAAAAAGGAAGGTTGGATTCAACACGCGTTGCAGATTTTGGGTCGTTGCCGTGCATATTTCTGGTGCCCAGCAACATGTTACTGAGAGAAATGCATTTACCCCCATTTGTTACTGACAAATGGGTTGAATGTACTACTGTGAACTAAATTTAGGGTTGGCATCTCTGAAAACCTCTGAGAGATTTATTTTCCAATTTTCACAGTGGACTTCCAACGTCAATGAAATGCCTTGCACAGATCATTCGAAAACTCAGATTTGCGACTGGAGCCAGCAGTAAACGTAGTGAGGAGACAAGCTTGGGTATTTTGCTTGGGTCGTCTACACCCCAGCAGTATTTATATTGACTTCTCTGATTGTAGAAAGCCCTTGTCTTCTCCTTCCTCCCCCTTCCCAGCTCTCCTTCTAGTCCTACTGTCTCCACCGCTTCCTTTCTTTTTCCCGCCCCCCCCCCACATCAGTCTGAAGAAGGGTCTCGACACGAAACGTCACCTATTCCTTCTCTCCATAGATGCTGCCTCACCCGCTGAGTTTCTCCAGCATTTTTTGTCTACCTTCGATTTTTCCAGCAACGGCAATTCTTTCTCAAATAGATCTTTGAAGACTGAACCAGCGGCACGAACAAATGATCGACCGACGGTGGCGCCCCGGGTTTCGCCCCAGTGGTGGAAATTTTCTTGTAACTTATACTATGTTAACACGTTAATAATAAATTATTAATATTAACGTGTTAACATAGAAAACATCATTGTAATCACGGTAGAACTAGAGAAAATAGCAAAACGGCAAAAAAGGCTGATTGAGGCACACGGTGGTGAAAAGGGCATTATCTTGGTGAAATCATCAAAAAAGGCATGAAAGGGCACTTTTATGGCGTTTATGGCAAATTCCTGGCTCTTAATAACCAAGTGTTTTGGAATGGTGGTGCCTGTAATTCAGAAAGAATAAACCCTGCCAATTACACATTTAAGGATAGTTAATGCAGAAAAAGTTTAAAATTGGTGGGTGTTGTATGTAAAGAGTTCCAGTTCATTAATTTAATGTTATAGTTGAACATTGTGATTGGGTTCTTTTGGGGATCCAAAATAAATGACTATGGTCATAAGATTATAAGACATAGGAGCAGAATTAGGCCATTCAGCTGTTCCGCAATTTTTTTTTGATCATGGCTGGTCTCTTTCTTGCTCTCAACCCCATTCTCCTCGTAATCTTTGACACCCTTAAGGGGCTGTCCCATTTAACCATATAAATAACCATATAACAATGCGCACGGAAACAGGCCCTCTCGGCCCTTCCAGTCCGTGCCGACCATTTGTTTTCCCCTAGTCCCATCTACCTGCACTCAGACCATACCCCTCCATTCCCTTCCCGTCCATATACCTATCCACTTTACTTTTAAATGTTAAAATCGATCCTGCCTCCACCACCTCTGCTGGAAGCTCATTCCACACAGCCACCACCCTCTGAGTAAAGAAGTTCCCCCTCACGTTACCCCTAAACTTCTGTCCCTTAATTCTCATGTTATGCCCTCTTGTTTGAATCTTCCCCCTACCCTCAATGGGAAAAACTTATCCACGTCAACTCTGTCTATCCCTTTCATCATTTTAAAGACCTCAATCAAGTCCCCCCCTTAACCTTCAGCGCTCCAAAAGAATAAAGACCTAACTTGTTCAACCTTTCTCTGTAACATAGTTGCTGGAACCCTGGGGCAACATTCTAGTAAATCTCCTCTGTACTCTCTCTATTTGTTGACATCCTTCC
Source organism: Okamejei kenojei (assembly GCA_035221665.1). Taxonomy (NCBI): domain Eukaryota; kingdom Metazoa; phylum Chordata; class Chondrichthyes; order Rajiformes; family Rajidae; genus Okamejei; species Okamejei kenojei. The sequence goes on from CM069132.1 coordinate 149,189,260, forward strand.
TATAATTAGGCGACCAAAATTGTACACCATACTCCAGAATTGGTCTCACCATGCCTTGTACAATTTTAAACATTACTTCCCTGCTCCTATATTCAATGCTCTGATTTATAAAGCCAGGACACCAAAGGCTTTTTTTTAACCACCCCATCTACATGCGATTCCTCATTCAGGGAACTATGCACAGTTATTCCTAGATCCCTCTGTTCCACAGCATTCCTCAATTCCCGAACCATTTTAACCATGTACGTCCTATTTTAATTTGTCCTGCCAAGATGTGCACTTCACACTTATCAGCATTAAACTCCATCTGCCATCTTTCAGCCCACTTTTCCAAATGCCCAAATCTCTCTGTAGACTTTGAAAATCGACTTCATTATCCACAACACCACATATCTTGGTATCATCTGCATACTTACTTATCCAATTTTCCACCCCATCATCCCGATCATTGATGTACATGACAAACAACAGTGGACCCAACACAGATCCCTGAGGCACCCCCCTCACTGGTCACCGGCTTACAACCTGACAAACAGCCATCCACCATTACTCTCTGACATCTCCCATTCAGCCACTGTTGAATCCATCTTGCTACTCCACCATTAACACCCAAAGTATTGAACCTTCTTAACCAACCTTCCATAGGGAACGTTGTCAAAGGCCTTACTGAAATCCATATAGACAACGTCCACTGCTTTAACCCTCATCAATTTCCCTAGTAACCGCTTCAAAAAATTCAAGAAGGTTTGTCAAACATGACCTTCCAGGCACAAATCCATGTTGACATGTTCCTGATCAGACCCAGTTTATCCAGGTGCTTATATATATTAACTCTAAGTATCCTTTCCATTAATTTGCCCACCACTGACGTCAAAACTAATAGGTCTATAATTGCTAGGTTTATTCTTTGAATCCTTTTTAAACAATGGAACAACCATGCGCAGTACGCCAATCCTCCGGCACTATTCCCGTTTCTAATGACATTTGGAAATATTTCTGTCATAGCTCCTGCTATTTCTACACTAACTTCCTCAAGGTCCTAGGGAATATCCTGTCAGGACCTGGAGACTTATCCACTTTTATATTTTTCAAAAGTGTCAGTACTTCCTCCTCTTTGAATCTCATAGTTTCCATAGCTACTCTACTTTTTTCCCTTTACCTCACAGAGTTCAATATCCTTCTCCTTGGTGAATACCGAAGAAAAGAAATTGTTCAATATCTCCCCCATCTCTTTTGGCTCTGCAGATAGCTGTCCATTCTGGTTTTCTAATGGTCCAATTTTTATCCCTCGTTATCCTTTTGCTATTAATATAGCTGTAGAAAGCCTTTGGATTTTACTTTCACCTTTCTTGCCAAAGCAACCTCATATCTTCTTTTAGCCTTCCTAATTTCTTTCTTAAGATTCTTTTTTACATTCTTTATACTCCTCTAGCACTTCATTTACTCCATGCCTCCTATAATTATTGTAGATATCTCTCTTTTTTCGAAACAAGTGTCCAATTTCCCTTGAAAACCATGGCTCTTTCCAATTTTTACTATTTCCTTTTCAACCTAACAGGGACATAAAGATTCTGTACTCTTACAATTTCCCCTTTAAAATGTCCTCCATTTCTCTTCTACATCCTTCCCATGAAACAAAATGTCCAATTCTCCCCTTTAGCCTTTCTCCAATCAAAAATCTCCACCCTAGGTCCAGTTCTGACTCTCTCCCTAATTTATATTGAAACTAATGGTATTGTGATCACTGCTCACCAACGCATACCTCCGTCACCTGTCCTGCCTCATTTCCTAACAGGAGGTCCAGCACTGCCCCTTCTCTGGTCGATACCTCTATAGTACTGCTGCAAAAAAAACTATCCTGCACACATTTTACAAACTCCAAACCATCCAGCCCCATTTACAGAATGTGTTTCCCCAGTCCTATTTTTGGAAAATTGAAATCTCCCACAATCACTACCTTGTGCTTACTACTAATATCTGCTATCTCCTTATATATTTGCTCTTCCAATTCTCGCACCCCATTTGGCGGTCTATAGTACACCCCTAAAAGTGTTGCTACATCGATGAAAAATCAGAGAGATATTCATGTTTTTAAAAAAATTGCCATTCTCTCTGCTGCCCCTACTGGTGGGAGGGGGAGGGACTATAAAACCCAGAAGCGGTGTGCCTCACTCAGTTTCTGCAAGATGGAGGACGCCAGAGGGCACGTCACTCTGAGCTCTGAATAGCACTGAACATATGTCTACTCAACCGTGAGTGCCCTTAATGTGGTTTGAAAATGAAAATATGGTTGGTTTGAAGTAAAAAGGCACTGCATGCAAAATGGTAGTTTGGGGGGTTTGGGTTGAAATAAAAAAAAGCACTGCATGCAAAAGGTTGTTTGGGTTGAAGTAAAAAGGCACTGCATGCAAATGGTTGTTTGGGGGGTTTGGGTTGAAGTAAAAAGGCACTGCATGCAAATGGTTGTTTGGGGGGTTTGGTTGAAGTAAAAAGGCACTGCATGCAAATGGTTATTTGGGGGGTTTGGGTGAGGTAAAAAGGCACTGCATGCAA